>CP125977.1:480411504-481611504 GCA_030063025.1 Avena longiglumis
ATAGACGGATGTCCGTGAATTAAGAACAGCAGTTATAATGGTAATCTCATCAGATCCATCCTCCTCCCTGCTTACCAACAAGGAAGCGGACGAACAACCCCCCATCCGTTGGCAATTTTATTAACCATTCCATGAGTGTTGCTCTATTTACTAGTCAAGTTACTTAGTCAGATTAAAGCGGTACTTTAGTTATGCTTGTCTATGATCGAGAAACTGTGCTCCAAGTCGTCCATATCCGCGGACACGGCTTTCAGAAAGTTTTACCCGGCCGGGGTGCACCAATAGCAACACACGCTCGATCAACCTCGGAAAAACCAAATCAAAACCCAACGAGGCTTTCACGACTGAACAATCACAGAATTCAGAAATATTTCAGGGGGCCACCCCTTGGAGTCTACCCGCAACGAAGTAAGCAAGCTCCGAGACGGACTCAAGGTTTGCGACAATGGCTGTAAGCGACTGGGAACCCGAAAACTCGGGGTGTCGATACCGCGTAATCACTCCGCTTACCTAAACAGTACAGTGTGCTCCTCGCACAATTGTAAATACATAAGTAGCATGGCATAAGTACAGGATAGTAAGGAAAACCTCAAACTAGTTTGTGGCCCCAAGAAATAAGACGGAATCAAGCTCTGGCTCAGGGGGGTCCCATATACCTCCCGGATGTGGATAGCGCGATAAAGCAAGGAACAGGTTTCAAGTACTCGGGGTCTTACGGGACACAAGTGAGCAGGAAAAACCAAATAGCAGATGTTGCTCACCGATGCCACTTTCATTAGTTATCCCATTACTACTCAGGTTAAGTTGTTTAGGTACCTCGTGAACCATCAGACTCTCACATACCTTACACATGCTGTTCTACGACTCGCATGGCTCAAACAACTCCTGTAGTAATGGCTCATGGGATGGAGGAACAAGCTTGGTGGGGTTTAAAAGTAAAGGCTATGCATACTTGGGATTCAATTTTAATGTGATCGCGACTCGATGATGCAAGAATGAGATAGAGGCAATAGGTACTGTATGTATGCAAGCATGTGGAAGTGCTTGCCTGGCAACTCAGTTGAAGCGAGGGACGGATCTGGGTAGTGCTCCTGGTTCTCTTGATATATCCCCTGCTCAGTGTCTATCCGAGAAAAACCAAACAAACAAGGCCAACATGAATATAGAGCACAAGCAGGTGAATAAGATGCGTCAAACAAACAATCATGCCATGATGAATGATGCACAATTTGCATGGCATTAAAGTAGCATGGCATGGGTGAGGTGTGGAAGACAAGAGATAACATTTTAATGGGGTTTTGGATCACATTTGTTGCCATAATAGTTGCTGTACCCTATATTTTTATATGATGCATGCTGCAATTGAAGTCATGGATAGCATAACCAGAAAGGTCTCGTCAAGCTGATCATTTTAGACTTATCGTTTGTTAAATTTGGAATTATAAATCAAAAGTTATTAATTATTTAAGTTTCAGTGGCATTGGTTGTAATTTAACTCAACTTGGAATTTAAAGTGCGCATAAGTTAATTTGAATAGCATATTTGAAATCCTCACATTTTTCTGATTCAAAAACATATATTATTTGTATTATTTGAAAATATGAATTTAAATTTATTTTGAGTCAACATTAATAATTAGGGTCAAAGTCAAAGGTGGACTAAATAAAATAATTCTGAAAATATTTGAATAAGGATTTGAATATAATTCAAAAACTAAACATTTTTCATATAAGGTTTGAATTCGAATTCTAAACCAGGAATAAGTTATGAATTCAATTAAATTTAAACAGATTTGTGTTTGAATTTGAATTCAGAAAACAGAAAACATTTTCTTACTCAGACTATCCTAGCTCTAGACACCGACAGGTGGGACCCGGGGGTGCTGATTGGGCCGCCACGTGGGACCAGGGTGGGGTGTACCGCGGATTAAGAATCTAGAAAAACGGGGTGCCTTTTTACAAAAAGATCAAGTGAGGAGGATTGCGGTTTGGGGTGTGTTTTTCAGGGCCTAAGTGCAAACTGCCAGGAGCTGATCGATCTGAGCCTGACGATCTGAAGGAGAGTTCGCAAAATGGGCTAGCTGACCCCGATCTTGCGACGAAGACGACGACTAAACTGCTGTGAATTCTCCGATGCCGCAAAAACGAAAATTGTAGAGGGATGATAGGGCTACAACTTTGGTTTAGGAGGCATCACTGGAGGAGGGCCCCAGCGACGGAGAGCTGGCGACGAACAGCAGCTGAAACAGGTGCTCCTGATGAACTGAAGCAGCGCTGAAGCGCGGACCTGGGGCGAGGTTGCGGTGGCGACAGCGGGCGACTCCGGCCACCGTTGAAGCAAGGTTTGCTGCGGCTGAGTAGGGGGTTCAAAGACCTACCAGGAAGAGGCTCCCTTCTCGGCGGGGTGGAACGGACACGATCTAGGCAAGCACCGAAACAGCGGCGCTCGCGACTGCGGTGGTGCCTCCTCCTGGTGCTACTGGGGAGCGCTGGCGCGACAGCGTCGTTGGAGGCGGAGCTCCGGCGAACCCTGGACAGGTAGGATGCAAGGAGGGTCGCGGGTTGAACCGGCGCAGCCTAGCGCTCGCTGGCACGCACACGGGCGACGGGCTACGGTGGTTCAGGTGCAGCTCGCGAGCGGCAGCAGACGACGACGGAGGCAAGGTCCAAGGCGGAAACAAAAACAAAAGAAAAAGACAACAAAACAGAGAATCGCCAGCTAGCTGTGGCGGAAGAGGAGGACGGGGAAAAGGGGAAACGGAACAGAGGGCTCACCGAGGGTGCGTGGACGCGCTTGGCGCAGCCGGAGGGGAAGCAGAGGTGATGGAATTTGACGGGGACGGCGATTCGGAGAGGAGGAAGTCGACCTTGATGTCAACGCTCTGAGGTGTGCGGGGAGATTTGGGGTTGCAGACTGGCTCACCGGGACGCAGCGCCCCTTCCAGGAGCTTCACCGCTTCCAGGGACAGCAGCGGTGGCCACTGCAGTGCAAATGGAAGGCGGCGCTGCCGCGAAGAGGAAGGAGAGGAGCTAGGGTTCTACGGCTGCAGCGCTCGGGGGGATAAGAAGAGGGGCAGGAGGGTGACGCGATTGACGGCGGAGACGGCCACCTGCTCCTCTGCTACTTTCCGTCTGCTGCCGAAGCAAGCGGTCGAATGGCGTCAGGCGGATAGAGAAGAAGAACAGGGCGAGCGATGGCTGAAGGGGTACTGGGCCGGGAAGGCGAGTTGGGCCGGGGGAAGTTGGGTATGACGGGCTGCTGCTTGCTCTTGGGCTGCTGCGGCTGCTCCTCTCTCTCTTTTTCTATCTTATTTATTTGTCTTTAGACATTTGTTTGTTAATTGATTCTATTTCAATTTTGAACTAGTTTTGTAACTTCAAAATATTTTTGGAGCATTTATACCAAGAGGTTTTGGATAGAGGGGGGAACTGACTAAGAGGAGAGAAAGAGGGGGCACCTTGGGTTGTGATAGAATAGGTGTGGTTTAGGGTTTTTAGCTAGGATGGTTATGGGGCATGGGGCTAGATATATAGAGGACTAGGATAGATGATAAGAAATAGAGGTGGATAAGGTTTGCTTTGAATCATGCGTGCTCCAAATAAAGACCAAGCAAGATCAAAAGAAAAGAGGTAGGGAGAAGGATGGGGTTTAGGTTTGTGCAAGCCACATAATCACATGTGCATGCATGGGGTTTGGGGATTAAGGTTTAGCTAAAGGGGGATAGAGGGGTAGAGGAGGTGGTGAAGAATTCTACAAGCCAAAACAAGATTGAAACAAAGGAGAGATGATCCATGCAAGCCAAGCCAAAAAACATTCCAAAGTCAAGAAAAAGGTGGCACTTGCATGGCCCATGCAAACAATAATTGCCATGTAGATATATTGTGAAAACAACATTAATTTATGTGGCATTATTCCCTGCATTCCCAAAAGGTGGGCAAAGGCCAAGCAGAAGATTATGGTGGAATCCAACCAACCAACATGAGCTAGAGGTAAACTCAAATAAAATGCCAAGCTCATATTAATTGGATGGTGGAATTATATGGTGGTGAAAGACAGGTGGTGGAGTTGTTAAGAGATATGCCCCCAAATCAACTTGGGCATTTAACAATATATTAAGAACCAAATACAATATCAAGAGGCAACTACAATTAATAATGCACATGAGATAAGAACCAAGCAAGAAGGGGTTTTATATGATGCTCAAATGCAAGGTGGCATGATGACATGAGCATGACATGGTGATGATGCAACAATGATATGTTGGAAGGGACCCTTTTTATTACTAGAACAAGTAGCATTACAGGTGTTAGACAACTGGGATGCTACAACTCTCCCCCACTAAACAGGAATCTCGCCCCGAGATTCTAGGAAGAAGAAGAAGACGCAAAGAGAGAAGGATGGTTGGCACGGAGTTCATCTTCACGCTCCCATGTGGCTTCATCAACAGAATGATGTGACCACTGCACCTTGCAGAACTTGATGGACTTGTTGCGAGTCCTTCGTTCTGCGGTCTCAAGGATTTTGGTGGGGTGTTCTTGATAAGACAGATCTTCTTGGAGGTCGATTAGCTCATGATCCACGGTCCTGCCGGGATCTTTGAAGCACTTCTTGAGCTGAGAGATGTGGAAAACATCATGGACTTTGAGTTTTCCGGAGCTCAGGCATAAGCAACTTCTCCTCTTCTACCACGAATCTTGAAAGGACCGATGTATCTAGGAGCCAACTTTCCTTTGATACCGAAGCGGTGTGTTCCTCTCATGGGAGTGACACGAAGGTACACGAGATCACCAGGGGCATATACCATATCCGTGTGCTTCCTGTCATAGTTGCTCTTCTGACGACTTTGAGCAATTTTCAGGTTCTCCAGAATGATATGCACCTTCTCCTCTGCTTGGGTTACAATGTCAGGGCCAAACTATATTCTTTCTCCTGCACCTGACCAACCAATCGGAGTTCTGCACTTCCGACCATAGAGAGCCTCGAATGGTGCCATCTTCAGACTCTTCTGGAAGCTGTTGTTGTAGGAGAATTCAGCATAAGGAAGGCATTCCTCCCACTTCATGCCAAAAGAGATGACGCAAGCTCTAAGCATATCCTCCAGAATCTGATTGATCCTCTCCACTTGTCCTTGCGACTGAGGGTGGTAAGCAGTGCTGAAGTTCAACTTTGTTCCCAAAGCTTTTGGAAACTCTCCGAACTTTGAGGTGAAGATGCTCCCACGGTCCGAACTGATTTCAAGTGGAACCCCACAGAGAGACAATTACATTGATATAGAGCTCAGCCAACTGAATTCCAGAAATTGTTTCTTTGACTTGGAAGAAATGAGCCACTTTAGAAAGCCTGTCGATGACAACAAAAATTGCATTGTTGCCCTTCTGCGACCTTGGAAAGCCAGTGATGAAGTCCATCTCTAATTTCTCCCATTTCCATTCCGGAGGTTTCAATGGCTGTAAAAGACCAAATGGTTTCTGATGGACAGCCTTCACTCTGCGGCAGACATCACATTCTGAGACATACTTGGCACAATACCGTTTCAACCCAGGCCACCAGTATTGTGTTTTCAAGTCCATGTACATCTTTGTGCTGCCAGGATGGATAGAAAGAACCGAATCATGCGCCTCCTTAAGAACTTGGTCTCTCAGACCCGGGTAGTTTGGAACAAACATCCGGTGTTGAAAGAAGAGCGTGCCTTGATCATCAAAGTGGAAGGACTCATACTTAGGAAGGTCAATCTTAGAGATGAGCTTTTTGGTGTGCGGATCGCCAAGCTGACGAGAGCGAATCTGTTCTTCCAAGAGAGGAGTAGCCAGAAGGTTCAGGAGATGCCCTTGTTCCACAATTTCCAGGTTGAGCTGACGGAATTCCTCGCACAAGAGAGGTTGTTGCTCTTCCACCATGAGGTTGTTGACATAAGCTTTACGGCTAAGCGCATCTGCCATGACGTTTGCTTTGCCTGGAGTGTAGTTGATGGTCACATCAAAGTCATTGATTGCTTCAATCCATCTCCTCTGCCGAAGGTTGAGATCAGGCTGAGTGAAGATATACTTCAAACTCTTGTGGTCCGAAAAGATCTCACAATCGGTACCAAGCAAGAAGTGCCTCCATAGCTTCAAAGCAAAGACAACTGCTGCTAGCTCGAGGTCATGTGTGGGATAGTTGATCTCATGCGTCTTCAACTGACGAGAAGCATAAGCAACCACCTGTTTCTCTTGCATAAGGACCGCACCCAATCCTTGCAAAGAGGCGTCGCAGAATATCTGGAAAGGCTTAGATGTATCCGGAGGAACCAAGACTGGTGTGGAAGTGAGCTTCTCTTTGAGTGTCTCAAAACTTTCTTGACACGCCGGAGTCCACAGGTATTTCTTGCCTTTCTTGAGGAGATCGGTAAGAGGCTTCGCTATCTTCGAGAAGTTCTGAACAAAGCGACGGCAGTAGCTAGCCAAACCGAGGAAACTCCGCACTTCCTTGACATTCACAGGAGGAAGCCATTCAACTATTGTCTTCACGGTTTCCGGGTTGACTGCAATGCCCTTGGCAGAGATAACATGACCCAGGTATGTTACTTCAGGCAGCCAAAACTCACACTTTGAGAACTTTGCATACAAGCGGTTCTCACGAAGCTTGTTTAAGACACACCGCAGTGTTCTTCATGCTCCTCCTTAGACTTGGAATAGACCGAATGTCATCCAGATATACCACAACAAACTTATCCAGTATTCCATGAAAACTGAGTTCATCAGCCTCGAGAAGGTAGCAGTGCGTTGGTGAGGCCGAAAGACATGACCGTACTCATACAGGCCATAGCGGGTGGTGAAAGCTGTTTTGGGCACATCTTCTTTGCGAATCTTGATTTGGTGATAACCACTTCTCAAGTCCAGCTTAGAGAACACCACAGCCCGCCACTGATCAAAAGATCATTTATCCGTGGGAGAGGATATTTGTTCTTGATGGTTTTAGCATTTAGAGCCGGTAGTCAACACATAGCCTATCGGTTCTCCACGCTTCTTCACAAAGATTGTTGGGCTACCCCAAGACGAAGTGCTATGTTGAATGAAACCCAACTTCTCTTGTTCATCAAGTTGTCGTTTGAGTTCACCAACTCGGAAGGACCCATTTTATATGGCCGCTTGGAGATAGGAGCCGTTCGGTTCAAGCTCAATCACGAATTCAACCTCGCGATCCGGAGGCATACCCGCAACTCTTCGGAAAGACATCTGGAACTCACGGACCACGGTACACTCAATAGCTTCCATAGCATCATTATTCAGAGCCGCCAAGGAAAAGAGCTGGGACAGGAGTCGACTTGGAGAAAAGACTATATGGCCTTGAGAATCTTCAGAGACCTTGGCGTTCAGCACAATCAATCACAGCTGCATTTGCTGTCAACCAATCCATGCCCAAGATGACATCAATATCAGAATCGCCCAGAACAATCAAAGAAGCCAAGAATGAAGAACCACCAATCTCAATTTGGTTGCCATGACTGATTTTAGAAGCTGCCATTGTTGCTCCAGGAGAAAGAACCATTAACCGCTTGGGAAGAGGATCTGACGCTAACCCATTCTCACTTGCAAACTTTATAGAAACAAAAGAATGCGATGCACCAGAATCAAAGAGAACTCATGCAGGGACTGAGTTAACGGATAGCATACCCATCACAACTCCAGGTGCGTGCTCAGCTTGAGCGGCGTTAGCGATTAGCACGAACAACCGCAGACCCGGGCTTGGTGTTGATGTTGAGAGCCCGAGGCGGTGGTGCACGAACCGAAGGAGAGCTTGCTGCAGATATTGGCGGGGGTGGAGGGAGAGCTTTGTTCTTCATTGGACAATTCCAGCTGAGATATCCAGGATCTCCACACGTGAAGCAGACACTAGGCGGGCGTGGGCGAGTAGCCGAGGACTCCGCCAGCGCTCGAGGTAGTGGTGGTTGTAGCCCACAGGAGCCGCGATGGTGAAGTTTGGTGGCCTTGGTGCGTAACTTGCAGGTCTTGGTGGAGCGGAGCGGCGGTGGGGTGTTAGGAACCCGACGCCCGCTTAGAAGGAGCTGCCATAATCGCAGAGCTTGATGCATCCTGTTGTGTTTCTTGGACTCCTCAAACATTTGCTTGCCTCCTCTTGCGGTTGTGCTGTAGTTCTAGGAAAGTTGCTGGCCTTGCATGTGTGATCGCATACTTGATCGACGCATTGAGCCCTTGCCTGAACCTTTTCTGCTTCTTCTTGTCATCAGATACCTCATCACCACCATAACGAGAGAGATTCATGAAGTTCCTGATATAGGTGTTGACGTTATCATTTCCCTGCTTCAGGTTGAGGAAAGCCTCCTTCATCCTTTCCATTACAATCTCTGACAGAAACTGCTCCTTGAACGCTCCAGTGAACCTCTCCCAAGTTGGCTGGAACCCAGTGCAGCTTGCCTTCAAGTAGTTCTCCCACCAGAGAGCTGCATCTCCCTTCAGAAGGTGGGTAGCACACTTGACCCACTCCTGCTCCGGAACATCGGTCTCGAGCAACCTTGAGATCTCACGCAGCCAATCATCCGCGTCCAGAGGTCGGTCAGAAACATCAAACTGACGAGGGTTGAATTTGAGGAAGCTCTTGATGTCTCCACGCTTGGGAGGTGGAGGAAGTGGAGCAAACTCGTTTCTTCTGACACTCTCCTCAAAGCGCTGCTGGTTCTCTTGCATTGCTGCCAAAGCATTAGCTATGTTTGACAGCGCGGAGCCCAGTTCCGGAGGTATGTCCTCTTCGGTACGACGTGGTGGAGCCATCCTGTCATTGA
Source organism: Avena longiglumis (assembly GCA_030063025.1). Classification (NCBI taxonomy): domain Eukaryota; kingdom Viridiplantae; phylum Streptophyta; class Magnoliopsida; order Poales; family Poaceae; genus Avena; species Avena longiglumis. The sequence continues at coordinate 480,420,284 of CP125977.1, forward strand.
TATAAAACTCAAGTCAGTACTATAATGGAGAATGATAATAATCCAAAATAGTACCAAGATGGAATTAACCAAGATTAAAGGATACAATTTACTGAGATGATATTAAAATATCAACAAAGTTCAAAGCACCTAGAAGATATTAAGCATATCGCACCACATCGAAAAGGAGTGTGGAACACAAATAAATCAAAGAAAAATTTTCCACAAATTTCGGCATTAAAATACCAATAAATGCGCAAAATTACTTAACGAATCAAGATTAGTGACTCTACCGATTCAATATACAAAAGCGAATGATAAAAGTAGTGGTATGGTCGCGACTCCATCCCGCACTCAAATCATTACTCCGCACATGAACAAGTGGAACACATATCCTAACCCCTTCTTCTCACGTGAAACCTAAAGATTGGTAACTACGAGCGAACACCCCAAACAAGATAGCGTCGGATACAACGAGGAAGATAGATTGCGTCGGTTTGCAAAAGCACATCGGGTATGGAATGTACCAACAGTTGATAACCAAAGGTAGATAAGATAACAACTTGGATGCAGATAGACAAAGGATTACACACACACACACACACAACCTATGGTACTACGAAACCCGAACACGTGAATCCTAGTTTGAATTTTTAGAAGAGGATTGAAAGCGTTGCACTTCCTTACGAGAAAAGGGTGGGTGGGTGGGGTAAGAAAAAGTGGAAGCAGTCCTACTCTCGCGTTTTGTTTTTCCCTAATATACATAACTACTAAAATATTTGCTAGATGACAACGACCGCTTGAAACCACGAAGGTCGGGATGGCTCGATACTAATTGTAACTACCTCGGTGAATTCGCTACGCCCTAGATACAAGCCTGGATGAGTGGTAGTGGTTGAAATAGTACAGTGGGGCCCCAAAAGCCACTCCGGGTAGTCCTTTGGACGTCCCAACCACTACCCTCTCAACGGGACTGTCTGCGGCGTGTCGGCGGCGAAGGGATCAACTACGTACACAAGTGGGTATGTACGCAAGCCACCATACAAGAGTACATCAGAGCCATACCATCTAGAAAGAAAGGAAATATAGCAACGCCATACGGCAAGATTCAAATGACCTAGATAGATCTATATTTTAGGATACTTCCTCATACAACACACATCAGAGTATCATGCGGAAGCGGCAAACAAAAATCCGAGTACGGATAAGAAGCAAATCGGCATAAGATGCCATAGAAATAAGCACATCCCCACTACAGGTCTCACGGATCCCCGTTCCCGGAATATCTACACCGAACGATCGTTGCCCATGTCCTCGGCTTCTTCCACCCAGTATCCGTCCTGCGAGGGTACCTGTTCATCTGAACCAAATAATTTATCGTGTGAGACCCTAAGGGTACTCAGCAAGCCTTAATGCCTCTAAAGGGGACACAACCTGGGGTGACGCAATTGCAGCAAAAGATAAACCCTAGCAGTCCTACAGATAAACGCTAACCATCCGCCTAACCAATGATAGACGGATGTCCGTAGATAAGAACGGCAGCTATAATGGTAATCTCATCGATCCATCCTCCTCCACCTTACCAACAAGGAAGCGGACGAACAACCCCCATCCGTTGGCAATTTTATTAACCATTCCATGAGTGTTGCTCTATTTACTAGTCAAGTTACTTAGTCGATTAAAGCGGTACTTTAGTTATGCTTGTCTATGATCGAGAAACGTGCTCCAAGTCGTCCATATCCGCGGACACGGCTTTGAGAAAGTTTTACCGGCGGTGCACCAATAGCAACACACGCCGATCAACCTCGGAAAAACCAAATCAAAACCCAACGAGGCTTTCACGTGAACAATCACAGATTCAGAAATATTTGGGGCCACCCTTGAGTCTACCCGCAACGAAGTAAGCAAGCTCCGAGACGGACTCAAGGTTTGCGACAATGGCTGTAAGCGACTGGGAACCCGAAAACTCGGGGTGTCGATACCGCGTAATCACTCCGCTTACCTAAACAATACAGTGTGATCCTCGCACAATTGTAAATACATAAGTAGCATGGCATAAGTACAGGATAGTAAGGAAAACCTCAAACTAGTTTGTGGCCGCAAGAAATAAGACGGAATCAAGCTCTGGCTCAGGGGGGTCCCATATACCTCCCGGATGTGGATAGCGCGATAAAGCAAGGAACAGGTTTCAAGTACTCGGGGTCTTACGGGACACAAGTGAGCAGGAAAAACCAAATAGCAGATGTTGCTCACCGATGCCACTTTCATTAGTTATCCCATTACTACTCAGGTTAAGTTGTTTAGGTACCTCGTGAACCATCAGACTCTCACATACCCTACACATGCTGTTCTACGACTCGCATGGCTCAAACAACTCCTGTAGTAATGGCTCATGGGATGGAGGAACAAGCTTGGTGGGGTTTAAAAGTAAAGGCTATGCATACTTGGGATTCAATTTTAATGCGATCGCGACTCGATGATGCAAGAATGAGATAGAGGCAATAGGTACTGTATGTATGGAAGCATGTGGAAGTGCTTGCCTGGCAACTCAGTTGAAGCGAGGGACGGATCTGGGTAGTGCTCCTGGTTCTCTTGATATATCCCCTGCTCAGTGTCTATCCGAGAAAAACCAAACAAACAAGGCCAACATTAATATAGAGCACCAGCAGGTGAATAAGATGCGTCAAACAAACAATCATGCCATGATGAATGATGCACAATTTGCATGGCATTAAAGTAGCATGGCATGGGTGAGGTGTGGAAGACAAGAGATAACATTTTAATGGGGTTTTGGATCACATTTGTTGCCATAATAGTTACTGTACCCTATATTTTTATATGATGCATGCTGCAATTGAAGTCATGGATAGCATAACCAGAAAGGTCTCGTCAAGCTGATCATTTTAGACTTATCGTTTGTTAAATTTGGAATTATAAATCAAAAGTTATTAATTATTTAAGTTTCAGTGGCATTGGTTGTAATTTAACTCAACTTGGAATTTAAAGTGCGCATAAGTTAATTTGAATAGCATATTTGAAATCCTCACATTTTTCTGATTCAAAAACATATATTATTTGTATTATTTGAAAATATGAATTTAAATTTATTTTGAGTCAACATTAATAATTAGGGTCAAAGTCAAAGGTGGACTAAATAAAATAATTCTGAAAATATTTGAATAAGGATTTGAATTATAATTCAAAAACTAAACATTTTTCATATAAGGTTTGAATTTGAATTCTAAACCAGGAATAAGTTATGAATTCAATTAAATTTAAACAGATTTGTGTTTGAATTTGAATTCAGAAAACAGAAAACATTTTCTTACTCAGACTATCCTAGCTCTAGACACCAGTGTGGGACCCGAAGTCTTGATTGGGCCGCCACGTGGGACCAGGTGGGGTACCATGGATTAAGAATCTAGAAAAGCGGGGTGCCTTTTACAAAAAGATCAAGGAGGAGGATTGCGGTTTGGGGTGTGTTTTCCAGGGCCTAAGTGCAACTGCCAGAGCGATCGATCTGAGCTCGACGATCGAAGGAGAGTTCAAAATGGGCTAAGCTGACCCGATCTTGCAGCGAAGACGACGACTAAACTGCTGGGAATTCTCCGATGCCGCAAAAACAAAAATTGTAGAGGGATGATAGGGCTACAACTTTGGTTTAGGAGGCATCACTGGAGGAGGGACCCAGCGGGGAGTCAATTTAACATCAGGTACAGGTGCTCTGATGAAGCTGAGCGTGACGCGGACTGGGCGAAGTTCCGGTGGCGACAGCGGGCGACTCCGGCCACCGTTTGAAGCAAGGTCTGCTGCGACGAGAAGGGGGTTCAAAGGGCTACCAGAAAGAGGCTCCCTTCTCGGCGGGGGGTGGAACGGACACGAGCTAGGCAAGCACCGAAACAGCGGCGCTCGCGACTGCGGTGGTGCCTCCTCCTGGTGCTACTGGGGAGCGCTGGCGCGACAGCGTCGTTGGAGGCGGAGCTCCGGCGAACCCTGGAAAGGTAGGATGCAAGGAGGGTCGCGGGTTGAACTGCGCAATGAAGGCCACGGGCACGCACTGCAGGCGACGGGCTACGTGGTTCAGTGCATGAAAGCGGCAGCAGACGCATTTACGGAGGCAAGGTCCAAGGCGGAAACAAAAACAAAAGAAAAAGACAACAAAACAGAGAATCGCCAGCTAGCTGTGGCGGAAGAGGAGGACGGGGAAAAGGGGAAACGGAACAGAGGGCTCACCGAGGTGCGTGGACGCTTCGCGCAGCCGGAGGGGAAGCAGAGGTGATGGAATTTGACGGGGACGGCGATTCGGAGAGGAGGAAGTCGACCTTGATGTCAACGCTCTGAGGTGTGCGGGGAGATTTGGGGTTGCAGACTGGCTCACCGGGACGCAGCGCCCCTTCCAGGAGCTTCACCGCTTCAGGAGACAGAATGGCGCGCCAACAGTCTTTGCAAAGGAAGGCGGCGCGAAGAGGAAGGAGAGGAGCTAGGGTTCTACGGCTGCAGCGCTCGGGGGGATAAGAAGAGGGGCAGGAGGGTGACGCGATTGACGGCGGAGACGGCCACCTGCTCCTCTGCTACTTTCCGTCTGCTGCCGAAGCAAGCGGTCGAACGGCGTCAGGCGGATAGAGAAGAAGAACAGGGCGAGCGACGGCTGAAGAGGTACTGGGCCGGGAAGGCGAGTTGGGCCGGGGGAAGTTGGGTATGACGGGCTGCTGCTTGCTCTTGGGCTGCTGCGGCTGCTCCTCTCTCTCTTTTTCTATCTTATTTATTTGTCTTTAGACATTTGTTTGTTAATTGATTCTATTTCAATTTTGAACTAGTTTTGTAACTTCAAAATATTTTTGGAGCATTTATACCAGGAGGTTTTGGATAGAGGGGGGAACTGAGTAAGAGGAGAGAAAGAGGGGGCACCTTGGGTTGTGATAGAATAGGTGTGGTTTAGGGTTTTTAGCTAGGATGGTTATGGGGCATGGGGCTAGATATATAGAGGACTAGGATAGATGATAAGAAAGAGAGGTGGATAAGGTTTGCTTTGAATCATGCGTGCTCCAAATAAAGACCAAGCAAGATCAAAAGAAAAGAGGTAGGGAGAAGGATGGTGTTTAGGTTTGTGCAAGCCACATAATCACATGTGCATGCATGGGGTATGGGGATTAAGGTTTAGCTAAAGGGGGATAGAGGGGTAGAGGAGGTGGTGAAGAATTCTACAAGCCAAAACAAGATTGAAACAAAGGAGAGATGATCCATGCAAGCCAAGCCAAAAAACATTCCAAAGTCAAGAAAAAGGTGGCACTTGCATGGCCCATGCAAACAATAATTGCCATGTAGATATATTGTGAAAACAACATTAATTTATGTGGCATTATTCCCTACATTCCCAAAAGGTGGGCAAAGGCCAAGCAGAAGATTATGGTGGAATCCAACCAACCAACATGAGCTAGAGGTAAACTCAAATAAAATGCCAAGATCATATTAATTGGATGGTGGAATTATATGGTGGTGAAAGACAGGTGGTGGAGTTGTTAAGAGATATGGCCCCAAATCAACTTGGGCATTTAACAATATATTAAGAACCAAATACAATATCAAGAGGCAACTACAATTAATAATGCACATGAGATAAGAACCAAGCAAGAAGGGGTTTTATATGATGCTCAAATGCAAGGTGGCATGATGACATGAGCATGACATGGTGATGATGCAACAATGATATGTTGGAAGGGACCCTTTTTATTACTAGAACAAGTAGCATTACAAGTGTTAGACAACTGGGATGCTACATCGCCGCCGCCGCCTCGTCGCCGCCGCCCTAGTCGTCGCCGACACCTCCTACTCCTCCCGGCCTTCAAAACCCTAGATCACCGGGAAATCCTAGATCCACCATAACTCTCACCGACTTAGGCGAAGCCCTGCGGGATCTTCCCTCACTTCCGACACCATGTTGTCGTGCTGCCGGAATCGCGAGGGGAGAACTACAACCTTCGCTGCCTGCATGAACAAGGGAGAGGAAGGTCTTTATCGAGTACCGAACATGTGACCGACTACGGAACTGCCGGAATGCAGCGCTGGAAGGATCATCTACACGATCTTGAGATCGGCAAGTGTACGACTACATCACCCACGAGAATCTCCTCTCGTTAACCGCTTTGGATCTTCGAGGGTGAGTAGTCTAATCGACTCGTTGCTACAATCCAGTAGATAGATCTTGGCTTGTTTGTTTGCATGCGGTAGATTTTTTTGTTTTCCATGCTACGAACCCCAATAGTGGTATCAGAGCCGTGTCTATATGTAGATCTGTTGCACGAGTAGAACACAATGGTCATTGTGGGCGGTGGTGCTTTTATTATCAATTGCTTTTTGTGTACTTTGCATCTTGCGGTATGATGGGATGATGCGGCCCGGGCTAACCTTACATGACATTGTTCATGAGACTTGCTCCACGCTTAAGATGCAACTTGTATTGCATAAGTGGCTTTGCGGGTGTCTGTCTCTCCCATCATAGTAAAGATTCAATTTACAACGGGCACTTGATAGTTCAAGGATCAACGTTGTGGTTCTTTTTCGTAATTTAGAACAACACTTATTGAAAGCCCCAAACCACATAAAATATGCAAAGAAAATTAGAGGCGTCTAACTTTGTTTTGCAGGGGTGTACTGTGATGTGATATGGACATGATTGTGATTATATATGATGTATGCAATGTTCCTTATTGTAAGTCGGCAACCGGCAGGAGCCATATGGTTGTCTTTTAAATTCCGTTAAGACCCGCGTGTCTATTCAAAGTAGTTGTAATAGTTGATGCTGGTGGACGACAACCATGAAGCGGCGCCATTAACCTTGACGCCATGCCGGTGATGATGGATATGATGTTCGTGCTTGAAGATGGAGATCGGAAGCACAAGAAGAAAGGCCATATCATATCACATATTATGAATTGCATGTGATGTTAATCCTTTTATGCATCTTGTATTGCTTAGTTTGCGACGGTAGCATTATAAGATGATCCCTCAAGCACAAAAATTTCAAGTTATAAAGTGTTCATCCTTAGTAAGCACCGTTGCTAAAGCTCGTTGTTTCGAAGCACCACGTGATGATCGGGTGTGTTAGATTCTGCGAGTGTATACAATGTGAGCAAGCCAGATTTGCTCATGCGGAAGCTAAGGTTTGATCTTGACGAGCCTAGCATGTACAGACATGGTCTCGGAACACGGATCACCGAAAGGTAAAGCATGAGTCATATAGTAGATATGATGAACATGTTGATTGTTCGCCATTAAAGCTACATCAACTCTCATGATGATCGGTTTTGATGTGGTGTATTTGGTTCGTGTGATCACTAAAACAATGTGAGGGATATTGTTTTGAGTGGGAGTTCACCTAGATTAATTTAACTATTAATTAGAACTCAATTTGTCATAAACTTAGTCTAAACTATTGCAAATATGTTGTAGATCAATGGCAGCCCCTACCATCAATTTTAATGCGTTCCTAGAGAAAGAAAAGTTGAAAAACAATGGAAGAAACTTCGCGGATTGGTTCCGCAATTTGAGGATCGTCCTCAATGCTGGTAATTTGACCTATGTGCTGGATGCACCGCTGGGTGACTCACCTGCAGCTGATGCTACCGATGAGGTAAATAATGTTTTCCTCGCTCGAAAGAATCAGTACTCCACAGTTCAGTGTGCTATCTTGTATGGTTTGGAATCGGAGCTTCAGAAAAGGTTTGAGAACCATGACCCACATGATATTGTCCGTGAACTCAAAATGATATTTGAGGCTCACGCGACAGTTGAGAGTTATGAGGCTTTTGAAAAGTTCTTTAACTGCAAGATGGAAGAGGGCATCTCCGTTAGTGAGCACGTGCTTAAGATGTCTGGGCACGCAAGCAAGATTCAAAGCTTGGGTATAGTTATTCCTAATGCTTTGGGGATTCACCGTGTCCTCCAATCACTACCACCAAGTTACAAGAACTTTGTGATGAACTACAATATGCAAAACATGGAAAAATCATTGCCTGAACTCTTCTCCATGTTAAAGTCCGCGGAAGTGGATATCAAGAAAGAGCACCAAGTGTTGTTGGTCAATAAGACCACCAAATTCAAGAAGCAAGGCAAGTCTAAGAAAAAAGTAAACTTCAAGAAGGGCGGTAAGAAATTTACCGCGCCGACGAAGAAGACCAAAGCTGGGCCTAAGGCTGATACTGAGTGCTTTTACTATAAGGAGAAGGTGACTGGAAGCGGAATTACCCTAAGTACTTGAGGGATTTGAAGAACGACAACATCAAGAAGAAAGGTATATGTAACATCCCAAAAATCATGATTTCAAAGTTTGCATATCACCCATGCATTCATAATCATTTCAGGAGCATTTTCAATTCATTTCAAAACAAGAAGCATTTGAATGTCTATTATTTTATGTAAGCAGGGCAATGGCCCAATGCTACTCTCTAGTATGAGATTATTTATTTTAAACCAGAAAGATTTGAACTTAGAGTTGATAGAGGTTTCCTAAAGCTTAGACAAAATTTTCAAAACAAAGTATGAATTCAAAACCACTCTTATGTCTTTATTAAACAATTGATAAAGGCATTGTTTATTTTTTTTTAAAATTCCAAAGTGCCCATGTATTTCCAAGTGTACAACATTGTTATGTAGCCAATTATGTACTTATTTCACCTTACAAAAATCCAGGAGTTGTTTGAATTCAAACCACTTTAAATTCATTTGAAAAGGATTCCTGGAAAATCAAAAAGAAAAATAAAAAGATAAGAGAAATGGAAAAAGGCCGGCGCTAGCATTTGAGCCCAATAGCAGCAGCAGCCCACTAGCCAGCCCACCCGGGATTTCCCTCTCTCCCTGTTTTTCTCACCGCACCCACGCTACCCAATCAGTCGCTGACTGGTGGACCCTTGCCAGCTCACCCCCGTCTTCCCCAAATCACGCCCACGACCACGTCGTCGGCTGTTTCCTCCGCCATCACTGCTGCGCCTTAAACCCGAGTAATTGCCGGCGTTTCCGTGCGTGATCCTCGCCCCTGCCCTGGCTACAAAACCCCCTCTCCACCCCGCACTTTTCCCCTCACTCCACTCGCTCGCTCCGCCACCAGGATGCCTCTATTTCGCATTACACCGCCGCAGACAGAGCCAACTCCGGCGAGGTATTCCGGTAAGTCTAGTGTTCGCGCCCACTCCTTTTTCATCCTGGAATAATCCCCTGATCCTTGCGCACCTCCTGATCCCCTTTGTCCGTCTTCTTGTGATCCAGAGCGTCGACTTCGACGGGCACCGTGGGCATCCGACGCCGTCTCCAACTCCGGCCAGAGATTGAGGTAAAAACAGACCGCCCCGCGCCTTCTACTTGACCCTGTCAGGTTCGCCTGAGCATTGTGCACAGGCTGATACCCTCGGTTTGTGCTAGGGTGGCCAGTAACGTCGCCGTCCGAGCGAATCCGACGCTGCCTCCAACTCCGACGAGCCCTAGCAGCCTCTACAGCACGCCCCCGCCCACGCCAGTAACACCTTGAGAATCGTCGTGTTCCTGCGAGTCTGGTAAGCCACTGCTCAACCCTTAGCTCCCTCTGGAATCACCGGTGCGTTGCCGGCAGAAGCGCCGCCGCCGCCAGCAACCATCGACGCCACCAGTCTTTGGTCGCTTGCATCTTAGCCATTAGATCTAGATCCAACACTCAGGAATAGATCACTTAATCGAACCGGTACGCGCAGATCTGGCCATGCACTGCCACTTAGATACAACGGCCCGCAAGTGTGATCCGCGCGAATCGGTATCGTCCAATCAGATGCTGCCACGTGGCCAGTTCTTTGATTTAAAATCAGATTTTATATCTATTAGATGTTTAAACTTGTTTAATTCATAACTTTTGATTCCCATGTCCAAATTTGACAAATTTTATATCATTGGAATCAGGAGAGAAAAACCTTTCTGTTTATGCAATGTGTTAAATGTTTTGCCTCTGTTAAAATGGTTGTTTTTGCAGAAACATTTGTAGGCATAATTTGAGTATAGTAATTATTTGGAAAATGATTTATTATTCAAATAAAGTTTATTTGGCCTGTTTTGTACTTGTTTATGATTCAGTACTATGCACTTGGCTTGTTTGGTGTAGAAAATCATCACTTGGCATTTTTCATGCATCCATATATTTTTGCTTGTATATATTTTGTATGTGATTTTGGTGCTATTATTTTATGTGTATATTTTGGTTCAAATAGTGATTGTTATTGTGAGGATTGTTGATACTCTCCAAACTACCAAGGCAAGTGGTGCTTCATGATTTTATTCCTCTGTTTTTCAACTATGCACTAGAAATATTTTGCTAGACTTGCATGAATATTTTGATCTATATGCTATGCTTGGGAAATTCTAGTAGTTGTAGAATTGCTAGAAATTTCTAAGTTAAGATGCTTATATATGCCATGCTTAGCCTAGCTAGTAGCAACCAAGGGTGGTTATATATTCATGCTATGATAAAATATTTCTAAGTCTTTGGACTCGCGTTTTTGCTTAATAAAACAACTAAGTGAATGAATCACCTGGGTGGAATAGAAAGATTGGTTTGTGTTGAGTGGTTACACAAGGCCCATTTCTATGGTTTAACTTGTGTATCTCACTTGTGGAAAGCCACCCAGGAACAAAGGGATTTGAGATGCCAAATGTTAAGAAGCTTCTAGTGTAGCCACATGGCATTATGGGCTCTGCCTGGATCACATAGGTTGCAATAACTTAGCCATTTGGACAGTTGGTGGTAGTGGTATGATAGGTTGGAGCACGTCCATTTGGTCTAAGGGAAGGCTTCTGAAAGGTCCTATCTTGGTGAAAATCAAGTCTTGTGGGGAAAGTGCACAACCTCTGCAGATGGAAGAATGTAAGTACTTAGCCGTGTCCGTGGTATTGGACAACTTGAGCATCAAGACATGGAAGCTATCAAGAATCTCCTCATCCCAATTTCTAAGTAAAATCTTGTGGTTGAACAAGGGTGAAGGATCACCAATTTCTATTGGTGATTCCTTGGGAAAAGTTTTGTCAAAGAAAAACTTAGAGTTTTCAACTAATAGGTAAAACCTATTTTGAGCAAAGCAAGCCTAAGCTACACTTAGCCAAAATGCATATAGTATCTAGTCTACCAATATTCTACTAAGGTATCACTTGCCAATACTATTCCAATGTATTGACCCACTGTGGCTGTAACTTGTGATGTTGCAGGTTATTCTGATGATGATTAGGGGTTATGAGTCTACACTCAACATGCTTGCCTGTGGCACATGAAGATGAAGACTTATTTATCTTATTATATATTTGAACTCTTGTATTAGGCCTGTGGCAATGGAGTTTGTAAAAGATTATGTTTGTCTATGGAATGATATGTAATAATGACCTTTGTTTCTGTGTACTTCATCTTAAACTGTGGATGCTAGCATTGATCCAGGGAATAGCATTGCAATCACAGGGATCCTTACCTTTATAAAGGGAGGGATCTTACAGATGGTATCAGAGCACTGTGTTGCCTGTAGGATTATGACCCTAGGATTGGAAACCACTAAGGAAAATTTTTCAACAACTTCCACACTTGTATTTTCTTCTCGTAAACTTTTCTAATCTTCTTTCTCATCTCTATTTGGAGATGAACTCCATCAACGAATCCGTGAGGAAGGGACCACTCATGACTATGACTTTGGAATGTGAGACAGAATTCCCCAAGGCTCTCAAGGACCTCATGGTTGCCATGGGAATACATGGTGCAGCTGTGTACAAAGGTTTTCCTGTGATGGATGAAGGAGTTGAATACTGGTGGGTGCAACTTCACTTGTATAAAAACAAGGAAGACAACCACAAGGACTCAGGATTCTGCATGGTCACCAACTCAGTGATGCACACCACATTCTTTGATTCAGCAAGGGATGCAGCTTGGAAGGCCATCAAAGAGCTTGGTGATAGAATCAAGTGCAGAATGCTCAACACCCAGAATGACCTTAGGGAAGAAAAGAAGCATACCCAAGAGTTAGAGGCTACCAACCAACGTTTAAGAGAGGACATCATAGACTTAGCCATTTATTCATGTGATCAGGATCGACAGATTGCCTCTAGAGATGCCCTGTTAGCCAACTTGGCAAGTGAGATGGGATTGTAACGTACTTCGTTAGTTGGACCACCACATTTATCATTTTATTTCTCAAATGTTGTTTAAAATAAGTTGAACCTTGGTTGTTTGTTATGGATTCATGTATGCTATGACTTGTGTGTTTTGATTTCCAAAGATATGCATGTGATGCCTTGTCTTGTGATTTATCTTTAATTGTGTTGATTCTAACTTTTTCTATCTTATTAAATAGATGCCTAATGTTACTATCAGCACGGCTGAAGAGTTCAAGGGAACTCGTTTTGGCACTCGTATTATTGATCTCACTAGTTTTCTCAATCTCCCACTTCCTACCATCATGATGCTTCCCCTCACCAAGTTCGAGAGGAAGGACCTTTGGGGCTTCAAGGTTACTCAGCCAGGACGCAGACTGAGCCAGCCACGAAGACCATCACCTTCAAGCTCATGCATGATGACAAGGAGAGAGGCCTAGAGGTGGTCATGCAAGATTTGATTGGACGTTTGCTAGGGAGACACTCTTGAGAGATTAGAGGTACTCACTTCCACGCCTTTGGTAGACGTGATGAGGATGTTGAGGCCATTGACTTCGAGGATGCTTCGAGAGAGATGGAAGATCCGATTCGTCTATACCTCCAGGACTTAGAGGTTCTTCTTAGGCACCTAGATACTGATAGGACCAACGTCATGCTCAGCAATGACGAACTCCAGGTGCAGCTTCGTGAGAAGGACAAGCTCTTCGCAGACCAAGTTTGAGAGTCAGGATAGAAAGTTCAAGAGTCAAGAGAAGAGAGTCCAGGATAGGAACAAGAGGATTGGAGACATGACTGCAGAATTAGAGGCCAAGGACTTCGAGCTCGAGCATCAGCAAGGTGTGATGGAGAGGCTTCGTTCACAGAACAGGGCTCTCAAAGCCAAAATAGAGACCTTGACCACCAATGTTGAGGAGTACAAGACTGCTATGGAGAATGCAGGTCTTACACTTGTTGATGAGGAGGTTGATGCAGAGGAGTAGTGATGACTACTCATTTACCGTTATTTATCATACTTTTGATTATTGAGTCGCAATGACCATCCAACATGTGGATGGCTTGCTATTGGTGTGTTTACTTTTCAAAACTTGTTGTCTTTGTTGTTGAACTTTTACTTCTGTGATGCATGTTTGGTGAATGTTTATGTGATGTATTGTGCATGTTAGAATCTATGGGTATCTCATTCTTATCTCTATTTGAAAACCACAGATGCCTCCCCGACGTGACAATCCCAACCCTAACAACAACAACATCACCCCTGAGATGTAGCAGATGATGACAGCTCAGACGCAGCTGATGCAGATGATGACCACGTTTATACAGAACCAGAACAACAACAACAATAATAATAACAACAACAACAATCAGAACAACCCACCGGGTTTTGACATGCTTACCAGGTTCTTAAGGCTGAAGCCAGCAAAGTTCTCACGAACTACTGATCCTATGGTGGCCAATGATTGGCTACACTATGTGAACAAGGATTTGGTAACTGTTGGCTGTACTGATGAAGAGAAAGTTAGATTTGTAGCACACTTGTTGGAAGGACCAGCAGCCACTTGGTGGGATAACTTCCAGATCACCACTCCCATTACGGATGTGACATGGGCTATTTTGAAGATGGTTTCCGTACTGCTCACATCTCATCCAGAGTGATGAGTTTGAAGAAGGAATTTCATAACCTAAAGCAGCGCCACCGCAGCGTGGCAGAGTATATTGAGGAGTTCAACAATCTGGCGCGTTATGCACCGGATGAAGTTGACACTGATGCTAAGAGGAAATAAAAGTTCCTTAAAGGATTGAACGATGAATTGAACCTCCAGCTATCTGTGGCTTATGTTCCCACTTATCAGTCTCTTTGTGACAAGGCTGCTATTTTGGAGAGCAAGATGAAACAAGTTGAAAGCAGGAAGAGAAAGCACTCTGACAAGCACAGCTCGGGATCGTCTCACAAGCGTTCCCATTTTGATAATCACGCGGTGGTTATCGTTATGTTCTTACCTTCACGGATGACTGGAGTAGATATGGGTATATCTATTTTCATGAAACATAAGTCCAAAACTTTCTAGAAGTTTAAGGAATTTCAAAGTGAGGTAGAGAATCAATGTAACAAGAAGATTAAATTTCTACGATCTGATCGTGGAGGTGAATATCTAAGTTACGAGTTTGGCGAGCATTTTAAGAAATGCGGAATACTTTCAGAATTGACAACACCGGGAACACCACAATGTAATGGTGTGTCCGAACATCGTAATCGAACTCTCTAAGATATGGTTCGTTCTATGATGTCACTTGCAGATTTACCGCTATTGTTTTGGGGTTATGCATTAGAAACAGCCGCATTCACTTTAAATAGGGCACCATCTAAATCCGTTGAAACGACACCGTATGACTTATGGTTTGGTAAGAAACCTAAATTGTCGTTCCTTAAAGTTTGGGGTTGCGAAGCTTATGTAAAGAAGTTATAGCCGGACAAGCTTGAACCCAAAGCAGAAAAATGCGTCTTCATATGATACCCGAAGGAAACTATTGGGTATACCTTCTATCATAGATCCGAGGGCAAAATCTTCGTTGCCAAGAATGGATCCTTTCTAGAGAAGGAGTTTCTCTCGAAAGAGGTGACTAGAAGGAAAGTAGAACTCGATGAGGTTATTGAACCTTTTCTCCAACTTGCGAGTAGCACAGCACCGGAAGTAGTTCCTGTGGCGCCTACACCAATAATAGAGGAAGCTAATGATGTTGATCATGAAACTTCAATTGAAGTTACTACGGAACCTCGCAGGTCAACTATAACTCGTACCACTCCTAATTGGTATGATCCCGTTATGAGTGTCATGTTGGTGGACAACACCGATGACCCTATGACATATGAGGAATCGATGATGAGTCCAGATTCCAATAAATGGCAAGAAGCCATGAAATCCGAGATTGGATCCATGTACGAAAACCAAGTATGGACTTTGGTGGACTTACCGGATGGCCGGAAGGCTGTCGAGAACAAACGGATCTTCAAGAAGAAAACATATGCTGATGGTAATGTTACTGTTTATAAAGCTCGACTTGTCGCAAAAGGGTTTTGACAAATTCAAGGAGTTGACTACGATGAGACTTTATCACCGGTAGCGAAGCTAAAGTCTATGAGGATTTTGTTAGCAATCGCTGCAAATTATGATTATGAGATATGGCAGATGGATGTCAAAATAACATTCCTCAATGGAGACATTGATGAAGAGTTGTATATGATGCAACCCAAAGGTTTTGTCGATCCTAAAGATGCTAACAAGGTATGAAAAATTCAACGGTCCATTTATGGATTGAAGCAAGCATTCCGAAGTTGGAATCAACGTTTTGATAAGGTAATCAAAAGATTTGGATTTATACAAACTTATGGATAAGCTTGTATTTACAAGAAAGTGAGTGGGAGCTCTGTAGTATTCTTAATACTATATGTAGATGACATATTGTTGATTGGTAATGATGTAGACCTTCTTAATAGTGTCAAGGATTATTTGAATAATAGTTTTTTCAATGAAAGATCTTGGCAAAGCAGCTTATATATTAGGCATAAATATTTATAGAGATAGATCGAGACGCATAATATCATTGTCACAGAGTACATATTTGGACAAAGTTGTAAAGAGGTTTGGAATGGAAGATAACAAGAAAGGGTTCTTGCCCATGTTTCCCAATACGACCTTGAGTAAAACTCAAAGTCCTGCAATGGCAGAAGATAGAGAAAGGATGAGTAAGACTCCCTATGCCTCAGCCATAGGATCTCTTATGTATGTCATGCTATGTACTAGACCCGACATTGCATATGCTGTTAGTTTGACTAGCAGATATCAAAGTGATCCAGGAGTGGATCATTGGACAACAGTCAAAAACATCCTTAAGTACTTGAGAAGAACTAAGGATGTGGTTCTTTCTTATGGAGGTGATGAACAACTCGTTGTTAATGGTTACACCGATGCTAGTTGGAACACCGATCCGGATGATTCTAAATATCTATCTGGATACGTATTTACTTTGAATGATGCAGTAGTTAGATGGAGGAGTGCAAAGCAAAGCATTGTGGCGAGATCTTCAACTGAATGGGAATACATATCTGCTTCAGAGTCTTCACAAGAGGCGATATGGATGAAGGAGTTCATTACAGAGCTCGGTGTGGTTCCAAGTGCGCTGGACCCAGTGTCTATGTACTGTGATAACATGGGTGCCATAGCCAATGCGCAAGAACGAAGGTCACACAAGAAGCTGAAGCACATCAAGCTATGTTTTCACGCTATTCGAGAGCATGTCCAAGATGGTGACATAAAGATTTGCAAAGTACACACAAATCTGAGTGTGGCGGATCCATTGACCAAACCTCTCCTGAGGGCAAAACCTGACCGACACCAAACCGCCATGGGTGTTCGGTATATTACCATGTAATCTAGATTAGTTGACTCTAGTGCAAGTGGGAGACTGTTGGAGATATGTCCTAGAGGCAATAATAAAAGTGGTTATTATTATATCTTTGTGTTTATGATAAATGTTTACATTCATGCTATAATGGTATTAACCGGAAACATTAATACTTGTGTGATTTGTAAACTAAATTAGAGTCCCTAGTAAAGCCACTTTGTAATACTAGCTTGTTGGTTAATAGATGATCGTGGTTTCCCAATCATGAACATTGAGAAGTTGTTAACAACAAGATCATATCATTAGGAGAATGGTGTGATGGACATACTCCTATAGATAAGCATAGCATTAAGATCAAGTCATTTCAATAGTTCATTTGCTATAAGCTTTCTGATACATAGTAACCTGATTCCTTCGACCATGAGATCATGCTAATCAACATCACCGGAAGGATGCTTTGATGACATCAAACACCACACCGTAACTGGGTGGCTATAAAGGTGGCATTGAGTGTTCAGAAAGTATGTGTTGAGGCACATGGATCAAGAGTGGGATTTGTCCATCCATATGATGGATAGATATACTCTGGGCCCTCTCGGTGGAATGTCATCCAATTGGCTTGCAAGCATGTGACTGGCTCACAAGGGATCAAATATCATGGGAACGAGAAAAGACTACTTAACGGTAACGAGGTTGAACTAGGTATGCAGAGATACTGACGATCAAACCTCAGATAAGTAAATTATTGCGAGACAAAGGGAAATTGGTATCGTATGTAAGTGGTTCATTCGATCGCAAATTAATTGTAGAAATATGTGGGAGCCATATGAATTTCCAGATTCCACTATTGGTTATTGATTGGAGAAGTGTCTCGGTCATGTCCGCATAATTGACGAACCGTAGGGAGACACACTTAAGGATTCGATGTTCTTTAGTAGATATGGAATGTTAGTAGGGATACCGAATGTTGTTCGGAGTCTCGGGGATCCGGGTATCACTAGGAGATCCGAAATGGTCTGGAGAATAAGATACATATAAGGAAAGTTCGATTCCAGAGTTCGGGAATGATTTCAATGTTTTCATCGAAGAGGTTCTAGAAGGTTCTAGAGGGTTCACCAGACCGGAAGGGGAATGGTCCATGAATGTGTCATGGATAAGTGGAATGATTGGATCATGTCCTAGGTCACTTGGTTTGGGCATTTGCAAGAGAGAATTAAAGCTCTAAATTGAAAGTCGAACGGGAGGTTTGAAAAGTCAAACTAGAACAATGGTTTCCTAGTGGAAGAAGGAAAGAGTCCTTCCTTCAATCCAACTTGGGTTTGAGTTTGGATTCAAACCCTCCCCTCCCAAGGCTGCCCCCCTGTCACATCCCAATATTTTCCAAATTTTGGAATGTGAAAAATAAATAAACAAAATAAATAATTGTTGAAATTTAGGGTGAAAAGAAACTTTTTATTTCTGAATGGAAACTTAAAATCCCATCTTGAACAAACTTGAGTAATGTTTGAATCCAACTAAATTCAAATCAAGTGGAATGCATTCCTCATAAATGCATCTGGAAATTTAAACATTTGGAAATAAACCAAAACCCTCAAACCCTAATGGAAGAAAACTTTTCCAAGTTATCCCAAAGCCTATGGATTTGATCCATATAAAAATTTGTCAACAAACATTTATAAATGATCAAGAATGACAAATAGAATTATTATAAAAACCATGGGAATTGGTTTCACCTAAATTGGAGCCATAAAGAAAATCTTATGAATTCAATAAGATAAGGAAATTGAATTTCCAAAGCTAATAAAGCACCTATCTAAAAATCCATACCAAATGGTGAGTAAATAATCCTAAAGAGAATTAAAAGGATAAAAAAAATACTAAATAAAATTATACAAATTGGAATCACCAAGTTTGGACTTATAAATAAAATGATATGGATTTTATAAGATAAAGGAAGAAATAATAAATAAGGACTATTTGATAAGAGCCAAATAAAACTTGGCCAAGACCATACACAAATGGAATAATCATAATCCAAGTTCAAATGAAATAAAAGAATAAATAATATAGAAATAAAATAATATGGCCTTAACCAAATTCTATTCCATTGAATTAAGACAAATTCCCAAATAAGAATGATTAATTAAATCATGGGAACATAGTATTTGAAATTTACCCAAGTGGATTAAAAGTTATTTAATTAACTTAAATGGAATCAAGGAAATCACCTAAATAAAATTTATGGAACTAAAACCATATTTAATTCCATTGGACTAAAGACAAATACCCAATTTAAATGATTAATAAATCATATTAAAAATATTCCGAATAATTCAAAGTGAATTATTTGACACCCTAATAAATAAATAAAACCTACAGAAAAAGGTTTGGTGAAAATTTGAATTCAAATAAGAGTTGGAATTTTATTTAAAATCTTATTTGAATAAAGGCAAGTGCCCTTTTTAAATAAAATATAAACCATAAAAGAATAAAAGAATTATACCAAAATGGTATTTAAACTACAGGTTTAAAATAGTATTAAAGCATACTGAAAAGTTTGAAAAGATTTGAAAAGAAAAAGAGTTTGAAATTATTTGAATAAAATCAAAACAGAAAATGAAATCAGAAAAGAGAAAAAGTTTCTGAAAGGAAAAAAAAAGAAAAGTCCCAACCCATCAAACCCTAGCCCAACAAGCCCAGCAACCCACCCGGCTCCCCTCTCTCCCTGGACTTTTCTCACTCGAGCACCTACCCTACTCTCTCACTGACCCGCTAACCCAGGCCACGTCGATTGCCCCGTCATCATCCCTTCCACCCGCGGTGACCGCGCCTCCTCCCCGATCGTTTCTGGAAAAAAATTATCAGCGTCAATACGCGTTGATGGCGCAGTAATTTCTCCTAGCGATCACGCTCGATAAATCCCCTCTCTCTTCTCTCTCTTTCCCCTCAAACCTCGCTGCCAGAGAGCCACCAGGCTGCGTTGATTTTACCTTGCACCGCCGCGGCCTCCGACGCACTTCAGCGACGATTCCGGCTAGCCACCGTCGCCCCTCGCCCCCTCAACCACACGAGCTTGCTCCCCATCTCCCTACGCACCTCCCTGTGACACTATCTCACTCGCGCACGGTCCAGAACGTCGACAACGTCTTCACCAGTGCGCCACCGACGACCCCGCAACTCCGGTGAGCCCTAGAACTCGACTCTGTGCGCACCTCGACCAGTGAATCATGCCGTTTTGTTCGCCTATGTCTTATGCATCTCTAGGTGCTCGCCAATCAACCGCGCGCGATCTACAACCTTGTCTCCGACCGCGACAGTGTGTGCCCGATAATTCAGAGCGCCCCTCGAATCACCGGTGATTCAGAGCGCCCCTCGACAAGTGACGACCACGTTGATTATCAGCAGCATGCTGCGAACTCGGTGAGCCCTCTCTCTCTTCCTCGCATCCTGCATCGTCGGCAGCGACACCACCAGAGCGCGCGCCGCCGTCCGCCGCCGCTAGCGCCGCTCAGATTTGTTCAGGCCCCTGTACACCGTTAGATCACGATCGCGCAACTACGATAGAGTCACTTATCGAAGAGGTATGAGAGCATCTGCGCCGTGCGATTTGCATTAGATCCAGCGGCCCACGTTAGCCGATCCACGCGAACCGTTTTCGGCCAATCAGAACATTCCACATGGCCCAGACTGTGTTATAAAAACCAGAAAATGTTCTATTAGTTATTCAAACTTGCAAAATTCATAACTTTCAAACCACACGTCCAAATTTTACAAACTTTATATCAATGGAATCAGCAAGACAAGTACTTTCCAACAAAGCATTTTTTTTAATGAATTGCTTCTGGTAAAATGGTTGTTTTTGCAGAAACTTGTGTAGGCATAATTTGAATATAAAATTCATTCTAAAATTATTTTTGTGATAAAACCTTTGGCAAATGGATTTTTTTGAACCTACTGACCATATAAATCAACTTATGGATTCAAAAATATATTTTGTGAGGCAAATTAATAAATCTTTGAATTAAAGCATTTCTAGTCAAATAAAAATGTTGTTTATATGTTAAAAATACTTTATGGAGAAAAATCTTTGGGAAATGATTTGGATTAAACTCTCTGACCCCAAACACCAAGTTTTAGAATTAAAAATGTATTTGGTGAACCCTATAAATATTATTGCTTTGCTAAAGGAAATTTCAACCACATAAAATATGGGTTGGTTTAAAAATGATTTATAAGTAAAATATTTTGCAAATGATTTTGCCACTTATATAAAATGACCAATAGGTGTTTTAGAATGTTTATAACCTATTAGAAACCACTTTTCCAAATAAAACAATCTTTAGCATGTTTGCATGCATTGCTTTGTTTCTATTATTTTATGTGATCATTGCTTGAATGGTAGATTGAAATTTATGCCTTGCTTGATTGAATTGGAGTGGATTTTGAAGAGTGTGATCATTGCAAGATAAAGGAGTGAACTTATATTCTCTACCAAAAAGGAAAGTGGTGCTTCATACTTTTGTCCCATTATTTTCACTATGGATTAGTGTTATTTCTAAATAGGACTTGCATGGAATTTTTGCTAAGTATAAACTATGCCATGGGAAATCCTAGTAGATGAAACCTTAGTAGAATTTTCCTAAGTTAAGATTCCTACTACTATCATGCTTAGCTTAGCTAGTAGAAAACAAGGGTGGATTATATTCATGCTATGGAATATTTCTAAGTCAAAGACTTGTGTTTTGTTTAATAAAACAACTAAGTGAATGAAACACCTGGGTGGAATGGAAGGAATGGTTTGTGTTGAGTGGTTATACAAGTCCCATTTGTATGGTTTACCTTGTGTATCTCACTTGTGGAAAGCCACCCAAGAACAAAGAGATTTGAGATGTCAAATGTTGAGAAGCTTCAAGTGTAGCCACTTGGCATTATGGGCTCTGCATGGATCATATAGGTTGCAATAACTTAGCCAAATGGACAGTTGGTGGTAGGGGATGATAGGTTGGAACGCGTCCATTCTGGTCTAAGGGAAGGCTTCTGAAAGATCTTGTCTTGGTGAAAATCAAGTCTTGTGGGGAAAGTGTACCACCTCTGCAGAGTGTAAAACCTAAGTACTTAGCCATGTCCCTGGTAAAGGACAATTTGAGCATCAAGACATGGAAGCTATCAAGAATCTCCTCATCCCAATTTTCTAAGTTAAAATTTTGTGGTTGAATAAGGGTTGAAGGATCACCAATTTCTATTGGGAGATGCCTTGGGTGTATTTTGACAAGCAAAAGCTTAGTGTTTTCAAATGATAAGGAAAATCTATTTTGAGCAAAGCAAGCCTAAGATCCACTTAGCCAAATGCATATAGATGATAAACTCCACTATGCTACCATAGTATCACTTGCCAATAGAATTCAAATGTATTAACCCTTGTGGCTGTAACTTGTTATGTTGCAGGTTTGTTTGATGTTAGTGAAGTTTATTGATTAGGATTACAAGTCTACAACCAACATGACTGCCTGTGGCACTTTGAATATGAACGACCCCATGCTATTGTTATATTCTGCTGCATTGTAATGAGATAGACAAATGAGCTATGTAAGATGTAATAAATTATTTTATTCCTGGTTATAAAGTTGTATTATGACCTTTGTTTCTTGATATTACATCTTAACTGTGGATGCTAGCTATTGATCCAGGGACTAGCATTGAAATCACAGGGATCCTTACCTTTATAAGGGAGGGATCTTACACCCCATCTCATAAATAGAGGGGGAGGGATGCCCCAAACAAACCAAGAGCCAGCCCTCCACCCGTGCCGCGCCGCCGCCACCGCCCCGCGCCGTCGCCGCCTCGTCGCCGCCTCCCTATCCATCACCGACACCTCCTCCTCCTCCTGGCCTTCTAAACCCTAGATCACCGGGAAACCCTAGATCCACCATAACTCGCACCGGCTTAGGCGAAGCCCTGCGGGATCTTCCCTCTACTTCCGACACCACGCTGTCGTGCTGCCGGAATCGCGAGGGAGAACTACATCCTCCGCTTCATGCTGGAATAAGGGAGAGGAAGGTATTCATCGAGTACCGAACGTGTGACCGACTGCGGAAGCGCTGCCGGAACGCAGCGCCGGAAGGATCGTCTACGCGATCTTGAGATCGGGAAGTGTACGACTACATCACCCACGATAATATGCTCTCGTTAACCGCTTTGAATCTTAGAGGGTGAGTACTCTAATCGACTCGTTCCTACAATCTAGTAGATAAATCTTGGCTTGTTTGTTTGCATGCGGTAATTTTTTTTGTTTTCCATGCTACGAACCCCAACAGCATGGAGCAGGAAATCCCTGTGAATACTTAGCAAACGGATTTTTAGTGGCTTTCTGACAAGGCAACAAAAAAAGAGCAAGTAACAAATGTAACGAACAAACAGAGCAAGTGGCCCAATCCTTTCTTAGCAAAGGACAAGCCGTTGGAAATACTTATAAGGACCAAACGTTCTCGAGGACACATGGGAATTCTATCAAGTGCTTTCGCTTTAAATAGCTGAGTACTCTTATCTGGTGTTGTAAGTGTTGTGTGGGTGAACCTGTGCTAACATACCGACCTTACTTGGAATAATACATACTTGTTATTAAACCCCCTGCAAACATCCGTAACTATAGGAAAGTAATTAAGATATAAATCTAACCATAGCCTTAAACTCTGAGATCCTACGCTCCCTTGTACAAAGGTGTCCCAACGGGGGTTCAGGTTCTGTCACTCTGGCAACCCCACAATTAGTAGCCAAATACACAATGCATCCCCCTAGGCCCATAAATGGTGAAGTGTCATGTAGTCGACGTTCACATGAAACCACTAGAAGAATAACACCACAACTTAAATACTAAACCATTGAATAGTAACTCATCACAGATTCACTACTAACAACATGACTTCTCCCATGTCCTTAAGAACACAACGAACTACTCACAAGACATCATATTGATCAAGATCAAAGATGATATGGTAATGGATAACAATCTAAATATAAACAATAATCCAATGGTTCCACTCACAAGCATCAACTACAATAGTAATTAACACCGGGAAAGTTTCCCCTAAGAACTAAAGCAATATCCAACACAATTGTTACAGCAGGACGGAGTGGTGATGATGGTGCTGGTGGAGATGATGGTGTGGATGATGATGATGATCCCGATGAAGCCTAGCTTGATGATGGTGTTGATGGCGACGGTATCCCCACTCCGGGAAGGAATTCCCCCGGCAGAAATCTATCACCTGGAGAGATCTTTCTCTCTCGGTGTTTTCCGCCCCCAGAGGCGGCGGAAATCTATCTGTGGTCGCTCCCTGAGACTCAGAGTTCCGTAGGGAAGATATAGGCGAAGGAGGAGAGTCGGAGGCCGGGCAGGTGGGCCACACATGCCCTAGGCGTGGGGTCAGGTGGGCCCACGCCTAGGGGAGGTGTGGGCCCCCTGCGGCCCCTCTTCGCTCCTCCTTCTGGCTTCCTTCGTCTTCTGGTAAAATAATATGTTTCCATATTTTTCTGATCTTTGCGAAATTGCACTGAAATGCCTTATTTTCCATCAGAATCTAGACTCCGACAGTTCATCCTCCAAGAATCATCCAACATGCATAAACAGATGAAAAGCCATAAGTAATACCTCATAATAAGACAAATATCAATGAATAGAGGTAAATTATGATATAGAGTGGTGATGCAAATTGGTCATACCAGAGCATGAGTACCTTCTTTTCATGTGGAAGAAGAGATCAAAAGCTATGTCACAAATTCAAGAGGGATTTTCAAAGCATCTCAATAGTGAGTTGCAAAGGATCTTTTGATGCCACTACTATATACACGTGCATGATTTTCCCCTTATATGTAAGTGATTCCTCTCGCACGGAATAGGGGCCTCATCTGCTAACCTCTAAAAGAACATGTGGGCCCCCATGTGTCATTTTGGTAATTAATGACAATCTTTATGGACTAATGTGTGTATAAAGTTGCACTTGTAGGATTTGTCTATTGGCATTGCTTGGAGCATGTGTTGGCTTCAAGGTCGATGATATGAAGAAGAATATGTGTTTTGCAAGCTCAAAATGCGCCATCTATAGAAGATCTCATGTTTGATGCTTGCCATCCTCGGTAATCATGGATCCGTGATGAGGAATCAAGAAAGGCGTTCCATCTTGAGAAGGTCAAGTTCATCTACATCTAGCTCAAGTGGAATGCTCAAGGCATAGGTATAATGTTGTGTGTGGGAGACCGGGTTGAGGATAGATAACCATATTATCAAGAGGGGCTCTCGAATGAGTAACTCGATCACATCGTTCGGAGAGAGCTCAAACCTTTGCATACTTGCATCATCATATTTGGTTATTATTTGGTATTATCCATTGAGGATATAGAGCTTGTGGTAATCTCCATAACAAGTTCTTGTTCATCAAAATCAGATCTTCCGTTTGTATCTTGTTGCGATTTTGATCTTGGCGGCTTTTAGGTTTCTCACCAAGTGAGGGTATCTCACATTATTATACTTGATACTTTCTCACTTGGTGATAACCAATATTTGGAATCGGGGGAGAGTCGGAGGTATCTTTCGCCTACAGGGGGTGTCGCCCACCTGGCCCACCTCTGGCTCCGCCCTCTGGCCTATATCTTCTCCTCTAAACCCTAAAGCACGGGGAGCAACCATAGAAAGATTCCGTCGCCTATACGGGGTGGAAAACACCGAGAGAGAAAGAGCTCTCCGGCAGACAGATTTCTGCCGGGGAAATTCCTTCCCGGAGAGGGGAGATCATCGCCATCAACATCATCATCAAGCTAGACTTCATCGAGATCATCATCATCATCCACACCATCATCACCACTCCATCCTGATGTAACAATTGTGTTGAATACTTGCATAGTTCTTAGGGGAAAATTTCCCGGTGTTGATTACTATTGTAGTTGATGCTTGTGAGTGGAACCATTGGATTATTGTTTATGTTCAGATTGCTATCCATCACCATATCATCTTTGATCTTGATCCATATGATGTCTTGTGATTAGTTCGTTTAGTTCTTGAGGACATGGGAGAAGTCATGTTGTTAGTAGTGGATTTGTGTTGAAATATTATTCAATGGTTTAGTATTTAAGTTATGGTGCTATTCTTCTAGTGGTGTCATGTGAACGTCAACTATATGATACTTCACCATTTATGGGCCTAGGGGAATGCATTGTGTATTTGGCTACTAATTCTGGGGTTGCCAGAGTGACAGAAACCTGAATCCCCGTTAGGACACCATTGCACAAGGGAGCGTAGGATCTCAGAGTTTAAGGCTGTGGTTAGGTTTATATCTTAATTGCTTCCTGTAGTTGCGGATGCTTGTAGGGGGTTTAATCACAAGTATGTATTAGTCCAAGTAAGGTCGGTACATTAGCACAGGTTCACCCACACAACACTTACAACACCAAAGAAGACTACTTAGCTATTTGAAGCGAAAGCACTTGACAGAATTCCCATGTGTCCTCGAGAATGTTTGGTCCTTATAAGTATTTACACCGGCTTGTCCTTTGCTAAGAAAGGATTGGGCCACTTGTTGCATTTGTTTGTTGTCTTTATTACTTGCACTTTATTTCTTTGCTTTATCATAAAACCCCTAAAAATCCATTTGCTAAGTATTTACAGAGATTTCCTGCTCCTTACCACTAGTCAACACCTTCTGATCCTCGTTGGGATCGACACTCCTATTTATTGAAAGTACTACGATACACCCCCTATACTTGTGGGTCATCAAGGCTATTTTCTGGCGATGTTGCCGGGGAGTGAAGCGCTATTGAAGAGTAGAACTGGTAAAGGAAACTTCTACTACGAGTATTGTTTTTTATTTCTGTTTGTTACTTTGTTTCCAATATGGATAACTGTAGAGGGAGTCCCAACCTTTAAACAATATAAGGTGGAGTCCCCTGTGTTTACAATGCTAGTCCCTGGATCAATAGCTATCATCCACAGTTAAGATGTAATATCAAGAAACAAAGGTCATAATCTAACTTTATAACCAGGAATAACATAATTTTATTACATCATACATAGCTCATTTGGCTATTACATTACATTGCAGTGGAATAACTATAAGCATGGGGTCCTTCATCTTCAAAGTGCCACAGGCAGACATGTTGGTTGTAGACTTTGTAATCCTAATCAATCAACTTCACTAAATCAATCAAACCTGCAACATACAAGTTACAGCCACAAAGGGTCAATACATTTGAATTGTATTGGCAAGTGATACTATGGTAGTATAGTGGAGTCTTTCATCTATATGCATTTGGCTAAGTGGAGTTGAGGCTTGCATTGCTCAAAATAGATTTTCCTTATCATTTTGAAAATACTAAGTTTTTGTTTTGACAAAATCTTTTCCAAAGCTTCTCTCAATCAAAGATTGAAGATTTCAATAACCCTTGTTCAAACCACAAGTTTTTAACTTAGAAATTTGAATGATGAGATTCTTTATTGCTTCCATGTCTTGATGCTCAAATTGTCCTTTACCAGGGACATGGCTAAGTACTTAGATCTTACACTCTGCAGAGGTGGTGCACTTTCCCCACAAGACTTGGTTTCCCAAGACAAGATCTTTCAGAAGCCTTCCCTTAGACCAAAATGGACGCATTCCAACCTATCAAACTCTACCACCCACTGTCCATATGGCTAAGTTCTTGCAACCTATATGATCTAGGAAGAGCCCATAATGCCAAGTGGTTGCACTTGAAGCTTCTCAACATTTGACATCTCAAATCTCTTTGTTCCTGGGTGGCCATCCACAAGTGAGATACACAAGGTAAACCATAGACATGGGCCTTGTGAACCACTCAACCAAAATCCACCAAGCAATTACCATTCCACCCAGGTGATTCATTGACTTAGTTGTTATTAAGAAAAACATAAGTCCTCGGACTTAGAAATTCTCCATAGTGTGAATATATTTCCACCCTTGTTTTCTATTAGCTAGGCTAAGCATGATAGTAGTAGGAATCTTAACTTAGGAGAATCCTACTAAGGTTCATCTACTAGGTTTTCCTATAGCAAGGTTTATACTTAGCAAAATTCCATGCAAGTTTTACTTAGAGAAAATCACTAGTGCATTGTTAGACCCCTCCTTTATAAAGGAAAGGATCCCTGTGATTACAATGCTAGTCCCTGGATCAATGCTAGCATCCACAGTTTAAGATGAAGTACACAGATACAAAGGTCGTTTATTACATTCATTCCAGAGATAAAACATAGTCTTTTACAACTCATGGCCATAGGCCTAATACAAGAGTTTAAGGAATAAGCAAATAAACACAAGTCTTCATCTTCATGTGCCACAGGCAAGCATGTTGAGTGTAGACTCATGACTCCTATTCATCATCGGAGTAACCTGCAACATCACAAGTTACAGCCATAGAGGGTCAATACTTTGGAATAGTATTGGCAAGTGATACCTTAGTATTTTTTTTAAGTGGACTATATTACTATATGCATTTTGGCTAAGTGTAGCTTGGCTTGCTTTGCTTGAAAATAAGTTTTTCCTATTAGTTGAAATCACTAAGTTTTCTTTGTCAAACATTCCCAAGGAACCACCAATAGACATTGGGGTCCTTCACCCTTGTTCACCCATAAATTTTCTTAGAAGTTGGAGTGATGAGATTCTTGTAGCTTCCATGTCTTGATGCTCAAAAGTGTCCATTTCCTTGGACTAGGCTAAGTACTTAGGTTTTCCATCTGCAGAGGTTGTGCACTTTCCCCACCAGACTTGGTTTCCCAAGACAGGACCTTTCAGAAGCCTTTCCTTATTCAAATGGACGCGTTCCAACGTATCATCCCATCTACCACCAATTGTCCAAATGACTAAGTTCTAGCAACCTATATGATCAAGGCAGAGCCCATATTGCCAAGTGGTTGCACTGTAAGCTTTCTCAACACTTGGCCTCCAAATCCCTTTGTGCCTGGGTGGCTTACCACAAGTGAGATACACAACCCAAGTCCATGGCCTTGTGTAACCACTCAACATAACCCATCCTTTCCATTCCACCCAGGAGGTTCATTTGACTTAGTGGTTTTATTAGGAAAGTATAAGTATCATGACTTAGAAATATTTTCATCATGGTAAGTGTAGATTTTTACCAACCCTTGTTTGCTATATAGCTAGGCTAAGCAAGGCATGGCAACTTATCATAGGGGAAAATTCCTTAGCAATTCTACTATTCTAAACTACATAGGATTTCTCAATTTAGCATTAGACAAAATAGCATGCAAGCAAAATACCTAATGCTAGTACAAAACATAGGTTAGAAATATTCATGAAAATATCACTTGCCTTGGTAGTGGGGAGAGCTGCACTCTTCACAATCACAATCACTAGCAAAATCTACACAAAAATTATAGCATACAATTACACACAATTATATACAATCAAAAATAATATGAATGCATGTATGCAAGAATTTATCAAGTGGTGATTTTGAAAATTTCTACCAAGCATGCACATGTTTACAGCAACTTAACCAATCACAAGTTTGCCAACTAAGCTTAATTTGACACCAAAATAATTTACTATATAAAAACTATACTCAAAATAGCCTTAAACATGTTTCCATAAATAAAGTCATTTTAACTGTTACTATTTGTTAAACAAATTGGATATTCTGAAAGGTCTTGTTTCACTGAATCCAACGGTATAAAGTTTGTAAAATTCTAACGTGGCATTCAAAAGTTATAGCTGTTTAAAGTTTGGATCAAAATCTGGTTTTAAATTCTGTTTTTGAATTAAATCTTGCCACGCGTCGCAACCTTACTGGTGCGTACCGCTTCGCGCGGATCGGCGACCGCAGACCGTAGGATCTAACTTAGATCTAACGATCCAGACGCGCGCGTACTTCTTCGGCCTAGATCTATCCTAGCCCTACGATGCAGATCCAACGGACCAAACCATCAAGCCACGAACGGGCGGCGCTGGCGGCGTTGACTGGCGGCGGCGCGTCAGACTACGGTGGCGCCGGCGTTCTAGATCGTCCGCAAGGGGAAGAAGGGGCTTACCAGGTTCGCCGGAGGCTGCTGAAGCTCGACGTGGTACTGGCTTGCGGAGGGGCGCTCGGAGATGGGCTCTAGATCTCGTCGGAGTTGCGTCTGGCGTCGGGTGGATGTTGTCGGAGTCGTTGCCGAGGTTCTGCGTCGCCCTAACACGAACCAGCGGGTTTAGGAGATGCGCAGGACAATTGCGAACACGCTCGGGTGAATAAGAAAGCAAAGGCGACGGGACTTCTACCGAGATTGGTCGGAGTTGGGGTGGTCGTCGGGTGCTTTACGTCAGCGAACATGGCGACACAGGCGTCTGAGATGCTCTGTTGTGGTTAGGAGGTGCGCAAGAGGATTACGAAGTGTCTCGAACAATCCAGGAGGGAAGGCGCCGGATCTCACCGAATCGATCGCCGGAGTTGCTCTCTGCGGTGGTTTTGAGCGATCATGGCAGCCACGGGCGTGAGTGCAGAATTGGTTGGGGAAAATGATCGTGGAGAGGTGGGGATCTTATAGCGGTGCCTCGGCAGAAAGCGCTGAGTTTTAATGCCCAATTAAGCGCGCCATTACCGGCGATCGCCACGGCGACGTGGTCGCGGGCGTGGTTTGGGAAACGATGGCGTGGGCGGGGCCGCTCGTCGTGAAGAGTGTGAGTTGGAGGTGGGTCTGCATCGTGACCGAACGTGTGCTCTTGCGCGTGAGAGAAGAAAAAGAAATCCCCGGGTGGGCTAGTTGGGCTTGATCCTCTGCTGGGCCAGATACCTGGCGCTCGGCCCTTTTCCTTTGTTTAGTCCTTTTTCTTTTCTAACTCGATTTTCTGATTAGGTTTTCAAATAGTTTCAAAATAAATTTGAATTCAAATCTTTTTTAGGTTTTGCAGGGGTGAATTGGTCTCAGAAATAAGTCAAAGCTCATGGGGTTATCTTGCAAAAGCTTGATCAGGCTTGGATTTCAAACAAACAAAGACTTTGCACTATTTTGCAAATGTTTGAAATTATTTCTAATTTGAAAATTTTGGTTAAACCTTTACACCTAATCTTTCCAATAGTGGGGCAAGCAAACAAGTTTCAAAACATTTAAGTTTCAAAGGGTGATGGCCTAATGAGTGAAATTTACTCACATGAAATCATAGCACAACTTCTGTTTTTGAGAAGAACCCTAAATGATGATGAATGTTTAGATGATATGAATGAGTTTTGGAATATGAATTTAGGGATGTTACAAATCTAACCCCCTTAAGATGAATCTCGCCCTCGAGATTCGGATTGGCTAGCAAATAGGTGAGGGTGGTCTTTCCGAAGATCATCTTCTCTTTCCCATGTTGCTTCCTCTTTGAAATGGTGGTTCCATTGTACTTTGCAAAACTTGATAGTTTTTGTCCTTGTGACTCTTTCTGCGGTCTCAAGAATCTTGACAGGCTTTTCCTCATAGGTGAGATCACTTTCTAGTTGGACTTCTTCCAAAGGTATGGTATCCTTCAGAGAAGTTTCTTCCATTTCTGGGTGACATTTCTTAAGCTGACTCACATGAAACACATTATGGACAAAGGTGGAGATTCGAGCAATTCAACTTCATATGCAACTTCTCCCTTGCGACTTAAAATCTTGAATGGCCCAACATATCTTGGTGCCAACTTTCCTTTGACTCCAAATATTTTCACTCCACGGAGTGGTGATACCCTGAGATAAGCTCTATCCCCAACTTCGTAGGTGACTTCTCTACGCTTAGAATCGGCGTAGCTTTTCTATCGGGACTGTGCTACCTTCAACCTGTCCTTAACCAATTTGACCTTCTCTTCGGCGTTTTTGATAAGATCAGGTCCAAATAAACTTCTCTCTCCCACACCATTCCATAGTAATGGGGTGGTACATTTCCTTCCGTAGAGTAACTCAAATGGTGCCATTCCAATACTAGATTGATGACTATTGTTGTAAGAGAACTCTGCGTAAGACAAGCTTTCATCCCAACTTGCTCCATAGTCTAAGGCACATGCCCTTAACATGTCTTCAAGAATTTGATTAGTCCTTTCCGTTTGTCCATCAGTTTGGGGATGAAAGGCAGTACTAAATTCCAACCTCGTTCCCAAAGATTCATGAAGCTGTCTCCAAAAGTGAGAAGTGAACTGTGTTCCTCTATCTGACACAATACTCTTAGGCACACCGTGAAGGCATACAATTCTGCTCATGTAGATTTTAGCTAACTTGGCACTTGTATACGTTGTCTTCACGGGTATAAAATGAGCCACTTTAGTTAGGCGATCCACTACCACCCATATGGAATCATACCCTGACCTGGTCCTTGGTAACCCGGTAATGAAATCCATACCAATATTTTCCCACTTCCATTCAGGAATAGGCAGTGGTTGAAGCAAACCTGCTGGTTTCTGATGCTCAGCTTTTACTCTGCTACACACATCACACAAAGCAATATGTTCGGCGATGTCTCTTTTGAGATTGTTCCACCAAAATCTTTCTTTCATGTCCATGTACATCTTGGTGTTTCCCGGGTGAATAGAATACGAAGAGTTGTGGCCTTCTTGTAAAATCAGTTTCCGCAACTCCGGGCCTTGTGGAACGCATATACGTTTCCCGTGCCATAAGGTACCTTGTTCGTCTATATGAAAACTCTTAGCTTTCCCCAGACTTATATTTTCCTTAATCTTTTCAATTTCCTTATCAGTTTTCTGAGCTTCTTGGATCTTGTTCAATAAGGTGGGATGAACATCCAAGGACATGAGATGTCCTTCAGGCACAATCTCCAATCTGAGTTCTTTGAATTGTTTACACAAGTCATCTGGCAATTCTCCTTTGGTAAGGCCATTCACAAAAGTCTTACGACTTAGAGCATCTGCTACTACATTTGCTTTACCGGGGTGGTATTGCAAACTTAAGTCGTAATCCTTAATAAGTTCTAGCCATCTCCTTTGTCTCATGTTGATTTCTTTCTGGGTGAAGATATACTTCAAACTCTTATGATCGGTGAACACTTCACATCACTTTCCCAAAAGGTAATGTCTCCATGTTTTTAGTGCATGGACGATAGAGGCTAACTCCAAATCATGAGTAGGACAGTTTACTTCATGAGTTTTGAGTTGTCTCGAAGCATAGGCTACGACTTTACCATCTTGCATAAGTACGGCACCCAAACCTTGATGAGACGCATCACAATATACTTGGAAATCCTTTTCCAAATCTGGCAGACATAGCACTGGTGCGGTTACAAGTCTCTTCTTCAATTCTTGGAAGCTGACTTCACAACCTTCAGTCCAAGAAAATTTCTTGTCCTTCTTTAACAATTCTATCATTGGCTTAGCAACCTTCGAGAAATTTTCAATGAACCTTCTGTAGTAACCTGCTAAGCCGAGGAAACTACGAACTTATTTTACATTCTTGGGAGATTCCCATTCTGTCACGGCTGAAACCTTAGCAGGATCAACTGCTACACCATCCTTTGTCATAACATGACCAAGAAAACCAACTTCCTCTAACCAAAACTCACACTTGCTGAATTTGGCGTAAAGTTTATGCTCTCTTAATTTTTCAAGTATCAAGCGTAAGTTTCTTTCATGTTCTTCCTTACTCTTGGAGTAGACTAAGATGTCATCGATGAAAACGACCACAAACTTGTCAAGGAATTCCATGAATACCTTGTTCATCATATTCATGAAGTATCTTTGGGCGTTGGTTAAACCAAAAGGCATCACAGTGTACTCATACAATCCATACCTTGTGGTGAATGCTGTCTTAGGTATGTCTTGCTCTCTTATCTTGAGTTGAAAATAGCCTGACCGAAGATCAATCTTCGAGAACACACATGCTCCTTCTAACTGATCAAACAAGTCGTTGATTCTTGGCAAAGGATATTTGTTCTTGATGGTCACCTCGTTGAGAGAACGGTAGTCAATACATAATCTTTGTGTTCTATCTTTCTTCTCTACGAACAATACTGGGGCTCCCCAAGATGAAGAACTTTGTTGAATAAACCCTTTCTGCAACTGTTCTCCTAGCTGCTTCTTGAGCTCTTTCAGTTCGTCAACTGACATTTTGTATGGTCTCTTAGCTATTGGTCCAGAACCTGGTACCAAATCTATCAGAAAATCCAAATCTCTATCCGGTGGCATTCCTGGTAACTCTTCCGGAAATACATCCGGATACTCACACACAATTGGCAAACTGTCCATGCTAACCCCCTTAAGAGAATTCAGTTTACTTCCCTTGGATTCAAAGTTAGATCTGAATTTTATTCTTTTTCCTTCTGGGGTTGTGAGTGCAACAGTACGATTGGCACAATCTAATACTCCCTCATACTTAGCCATCCAATCCATTCCCAAAATCACATCCAATCCTTGGGAATTCAGAATTATTAGGTTCACTGGAAACTTATGTTTACCAAACTCTATGACTAAGTCATGAAATCCTGAGTTTACTATCATTTCTCCACCCGGAGAACTTACTCTTATAGGACACCCAATGGTTTCTACCGGTAGTTCATTTCTTTCAACGAATGCTTTTGATATGAATGAATGAGATGCACCGGTATCAAAGAGTACAAATGCTGAAATTGAATTGAGTCTGAACTTACCAGCAACGGCATCAGGCTCCTCATAGACCTCCTCCACATTGATGTGGTTAACCTGTCCTTTCTGGAAAGGATTTGGCTTGTTAGGTCCTTCCACTTTCTTCTCAGGGCACTCATTAGCATAATGCCCCAGCTTCTTTCATTTGAAGCACTCAACTTGACTGATGTCCTTTTTAACATGCTGACTTCCACTTCCACTAATATTCCCACTGTGGTGGATCTTATGTCCACTCTTGCGGTTCTTATACTTGTCATTGTCATGACTGCGATGTTGCTTGTTGTCATGACGGTTGTGGTTGTGGTGCTTGTTGAATTTCCCATGCTTATGGGATCCTGAGCCATCTTGTCATCATAGTGAGATCGTTTGTGAGACGATCCCAGAGTGTGCTTGTCGGAGTGTTTCCTCTTCCTACTCTCGACTGTTTCAATTTACTCTCCAAAATAGCAGCCTTGTCACACAAAGACGATAAGTTGGAACATATGCCCTGCATAACCGTAGGTTCAACTCATCATTCAAACCCTCCGAAATTTTTCCTTTCTTTTTGCATCTGTGTCAACCTCATCCGGTGCATAGCGCCAGATTGTTGAACTCTTCTATGTACTCACCACGCTGCGGTGCTGCTTCAGTTGTGAAACTCCTTCTTTTCAGACTCATCATTCCGATGAGATATGAGCAAGCATCTGAAGCCATCTTCAAAGATAGCCCAAGTCACCTCATCAATAGGAGTGGTGATTTGGAAGTTGTCCCACCATGTGGCGGCTGGAACCCACGGTCACTAAGTCCTTGTTCACATAACGTAGCCAGTCATTAGCTACCATGGGATCCGTTGTTCCCGAAAACTTAGCTGGTCTCAGACGCAGAAATCTGGTGAGCATATCAAATCCCGGAGGGTTGTTGTTGTTGTTGGGGTTGTTGTTGTTGTTATTCTGGTTTTGGATGAATGTTGTCATCATTTGCATAAGCTGTGTTTGCGCATTCATCATTTGTTGCATTTCCGGGGTGATGTTGTTGGGGTTGGGGTTTGCGCGACGGGGAGGCATCTGTGGTTTGTTCAAATAGATAAGAATGAGATACCCATAGATGTTTTATGCACAATACATCATAAGCAAACACATAACAAGCAACATAAGAATAAAAGTTCAACAACCACATAATAAGCTCATGAAGTAAAACACACAAGTGGCAAGCCATCCACATGTTGGATGGTCCAATAATAAGTTCACAATAACAAGTACGAATATGAAAGATAAACGAGTAGTCAAGTCTACTCATCAGCATCAATCTCCTCCTCGACGAAGGTAAGACCTGCGTCATCCATCGCGGTCTTGTTCTCCTCAATCGTAGTGGTCAAGGAATCGACCTTGGCCTTGAGAGCCCTCTTCTGGGAGTGAAGCCTCTCAATAACCATCTGCTGCTGCTCAAGCTCGAAATCCTTGGACTTCAGTTCCTCGGTCATGTCCCGGATCTTCTTGTTCCTATCCTGGACGCGTTTCTCTTGACTCTTGAACTTGCGGTCCTGGGCCTCGAACTTTGTCTCCATATCCTTGATCATCTCATCCTGCTGTGCGAAAAGCTTGTCTTTCTCGCGTAGCTGCACCTGAAGCTCGTCATTGCCAAGCATGACGTTCGTCCTATCCGTGTCCACGTGCCTGAGGAGAGTCTCTAAGTCCTGGAGATAGAGACGTATCGGCTCTGCCGTGTCCCTCGAGTCGTCCTCAAAGTCGATGGACTCTCCATCAACATCATGCCTTCCGAAGACGTGGAAGTGGGTGCCCCTAACCTGTCGGGAGTGACGGCCTAACAAACGCCCTATCAGTCTGCGCATGACTACCTCCATGCCTCTCTCCCTGTCGTCGTGCATCAGTTTGAAGACGATGGCCTCTGTAGTAGGCTCAGTCTGGCGTCCTGGCTGGTTCACCTTGAAGCCCCAGAGGTCCTTCCTCTCGAACTTGGTGAGTGGGTACACCGTGATGGTGGGAAGAGAGAGATCGAGCAAGGTGGTAAGCTCAATGATACGGGGTCCGAAACGGGTAACCTGGAGCTCTTCGACGGTGCTGATGGTAATAGGCATCTATTTATAAGATTGAAAAGTTAGAACAACACAATTTAAGATAAATACAAGACAACCATCTCATACATAACCATGGAACACAAATATCACACAGGTCGTGCATACATAAATCCATTACATCAAACAAGGTCCAACTTATTTAAGGTATCATTTTGGAAAATAAAGTGATAGATGGTGGTCCACTAACAAAGTGTGCTTATAGGCCTATCTCACTAGATCTGGTGGCTATCACAATGTTCCTAGAGGCAATCCACCTATCTTGTTCACATGATTCCATTACTAAGTCTATTATATCCCCCCTTAACTCTTGGTTGGTGGCTTCCAACTCTTGGGTAAGTTCCTTCTCTTTCTCTAAGTCTTTTTGGAGGTTGAGCATTCTGCACTTGACTCTAGCACTTAGTTCTTTGATAGTCCTCCAAGCTGCATCTCTAGCTGACTCAAAGAATGTGGTGTGCATTTTAGTGTTGGTGTACATGCAGAATCCCCTTTCTTTGTGGTTGTCTTCCTTGTTTTTGTACAAGTGAAGTTGCACCCACCAATACTCCACTCCTTCATCCATCACTGGAAAGCCCTTGTACACAGCTGCACCATGTGCTTCCATTGCCACCATGAGGTCCTTGAGTATACTGGGAAACTCAGTTTCACACTCCAAGGTCATGGTCATGAGTGGTCCTTTCTTCACGGCTTCGTTGATGGAGTTCATCTACAAATGGAGTTGAGAATGAAAAGATTAGAAAAGTTTTACGAGAAGAATAGACAAGTGTAGAAGTAGTTGAAAATTTTTCCTTAGTGGTTTTCAATCCTAGGGTCATAATCCTACAGGCAACACAGTGCTCTGATACCATCTGTTAGACCCCTCCTTTATAAAGGAAAGGATCCCTGTGATTGCAATGCTAGTCCCTGGATCAATGCTAGCATCCACAGTTTAAGATGAAGTACACAGATACAAAGGTCGTTTATTACATTCATTCCAGAGATAAAACATAGTCTTTTACAACTCATGGCCATAGGCCTAATACAAGAGTTTAAGGAATAAGCAAATAAACACAAGTCTTCATCTTCATGTGCCACAGGCAAGCATGTTGAGTGTAGACTCATGACTCCTATTCATCATCGGAGTAACCTGCAACATCACAAGTTATAGCCATAGAGGGTCAATACTTTGGAATAGTATTGGCAAGTGATACCTTAGTATTTTTTTAAGTGGACTATATTACTATATGCATTTTGGCTAAGTGTAGCTTGGCTTGCTTTGCTTGAAAATAAGTTTTTCCTATTAGTTGAAATCACTAAGTTTTCTTTGTCAAACATTCCCAAGGAACCACCAATAGACATTGGGGTCCTTCACCCTTGTTCACCCATAAATTTTCTTAGAAGTTGGAGTGATGAGATTCTTGTAGCTTCCATGTCTTGATGCTCAAAAGTGTCCATTTCCTTGGACTAGGCTAAGTACTTAGGTTTTCCATCTGCAGAGGTTGTGCACTTTCCCCACCAGACTTGGTTTCCCAAGACAGACCTTTCAAGCCTTTCCTTAGTCAAATGGACGCGTTCCAACCTATCATCCCATCTACCACCAACTGTCCAAATGACTAAGTTCTAGCAACCTATATGATCAAGGCAGAGCCCATATTGCCAAGTGGTTGCACTGTAAGCTTTCTCAACACTTGGCCTCCAAATCCCTTTGTGCCTGGGTGGCTTACCACAAGTGAGATACACAACCCAAGTCCATGGCCTTGTGTAACCACTCAACATAACCCATCCTTTCCATTCCACCCAGGAGGTTCATTTGACTTAGTGGTTTTATTAGGAAAGTATAAGTCTCATGACTTAGAAATATTTTCATCATGGTAAGTGTAGATTTTTACCAACCCTTGTTTGCTATATAGCTAGGCTAAGCAAGGCATGGCAACTTATCATAGGGAAATTCCTTAGCAATTCTACTATTCTAAACTACATAGGATTTCCCAATTTAGCATTAGACAAAATAGCATGCAAGCAAAATACCTAATGCTAGTACAAGACATAGGTTAGAAATATTCATGAAAATATCACTTGCCTTGGTAGTGGGGAGAGCTGCACTCTTCATAATCACAATCACTAGCAAAATCTACACAAAAATTATAGCATACAATTACACACAATTATATACAATCAAAAATAATATGAATGCATGTATGCAAGAATTTATCAAGTGGTGATTTTGAAAATTTCTACCAAGCATGCACATGTTTACAGCAACTTAACCAATCACAAGTTTGCCAACTAAGCTTAATTTGACACCAAAATAATTTACTATATAAAAACTATACTCAAAATAGCCTTAAACATGTTTCCATAAATAAAGTCATTTTAACTGTTACTATTTGTTAAAAAAAATTGGATATTCTGAAAGGTCTTGTTTCACTGAATCCAACGGTATAAAGTTTGTAAAATTCTAACGTGGCATTCAAAAGTTATAGCTGTTTAAAGTTTGGATCAAAATCTGGTTTTAAATTCTGTTTTTGAATTAAATCTTGCCACGCGTCGCAACCTTACTGGTGCGTACCGCTTCGCGCGGATCGGCGGTCGCAGACCGTAGGATCTAACTTAGATCTAACGATCCAGACGCGCGCGTACCTCTTCGGCCTAGATCTATCCTAGCCCTACGATGCAGATCCAACGGAACAAACCATCAAGCCACGAGCAGGCGGCGGCGTTGGTGGCGGCGGCGTCAGACTGTGGCGCGGCGTTCTAGATCGTCCGCAAGGAAGAAGGGCTTACCAGGTTCGCGGAGGGCTGAAGCTCGGCGTAATGCGGCTTGCGGGCGCCGAGATGGGCTCTAGATCTCGTCGGAGTTGCGTCTGGCGTCGGGTGGATGTTGCCGGAGTCGTTGCCGAGGTTCTACGTCGCCCTAACACGAACCAGCGGGTTTAGGAGATGCGCAGGACAACTACGAACACGCTTGGGTGAATAAGAAAGCAAGGGGCGCACGGGACTTACTGTGATTGGTCGCCGGAGTTGGGGTGGTCGTCGGGTGCTTTACGGCGTCAAGCGAACACGGCGACCTGGGGCAGTACAGGATGCTCTGTTGTGGTTAGGAGGTGCGCAAGAGGATTACGAAGTGTCTCGAACAATCGCCGGAGTTGCACGGAGCTCACCTGAATCGATCGCCGGAGTTGCTCTGTCTGCGGTGGTTTTGAGCGAGTCGCGGGCAGCCTGGGGGCGTGAGTGCAGAATTGGCTGGGGGAAAATGATCGTGGAGAGGTGGGGATCTTATAGCCGGTGCCTCGACAGGAAACGCCTGAGTTTTAATGCCCAATTAAGCCGCGCCATTACCGGCAGTGACTGCCGCTGCGACGTGGTCGCGGGCGTGGTTTGGGGAAGACGATGACAGCGTGGACAGGGCCCGCTCGTCAGCGAAGAGTGTGAGTTGGAGGTGGGGTCTGTCTGTCAGCGACCGAACGCGTGCTCTTGCGCGTGAGAGAAGAAAAAGAAATCCCCGGGTGGGCTAGTTGGGCTTGATCCTCTGCTGGGCCAGATACCTGGCGCTCGGCCCTTTTCCTTTGTTTAGTCCTTTTTCTTTTCTAACTCGATTTTCTGATTAGGTTTTCAAATAGTTTCAAAATAAATTTGAATTCAAATCTTTCTGAGGTTTTGCAGGGGTGAATTGGTCTCAGAAATAAGTCAAAGCTCATGGGGTTATATTGCAAAAGCTTGATCAGACTTGGATTTCAAACAAACAGAGACTTTGCACTATTTTGCAAATGTTTGAAATAGAGGTTTTGAAATTATTCCTAATTTGAAAATTTTGGTTAAACCTTTACACCTAATCTTTCCAATAGTGGGGCAAGCAAACAAGTTTCAAAACATTTAAGTTTCAAAGGGTGATGGCCTAATGAGTGAAATTTACTCACATGAAATCATAGCACAACTTCTGTTTTTGAGAAGAACCCTAAATGATGATGAATGTTTAGATGATATGAATGAGTTTTGGAATATGAATTTAGGGATGTTACATGCATAGTGAAAGTAATGGGACAAAAAGTATGAAGCATCACTTGCCTTTTTGGTAGAGGGTATAGGTTCACTCCTTGTCCTTGCAACAATCACACTCTTCAAGTCACTACAATTCAATCAAGCAAGGCACAAACTCAATCTACCAATCAAGCAAAACAACACATAAAATCATAAAGTCTAGGAAATGCATGCAAGCATGCCAAGTTTTGTTTTATTTGAAAAAGTGGTTCCTAATGGGTCATAAACATTTGAAAACACCTAATGGTCATTTGTAAAGTGGCAAAGTCATTTGCAAAAAGGGTTTTGTCTAAAACCATTTCTAAATCTATTCATTATTTTATGTGGTGGAAAACATTTTTATCAAAGCAACCACTCTAGGTTGTTCACTAAATTAGTTGTTGTTTCCCAAAACTTGGTGTTTAGGGTCAGTAGGTTTGGTCCAAAACATTTTCCCAAAGTTTTTACTCCAAAAACATTTTCATAACCAAACCATTCTTTTTATTTGGCTAGAAATGGGTTAAACTAATTAATCCATCCTAGACTCTACCAAATTCATTTTCCAAACTATGGTTTGGTTCCTAGGGTCAGTGAGTTTACAACAAACCATTTTACAAAGGTTTTAACCCTAAAAATATTTTTAAACAATTTTTCTAATCTAATCAAGCACACAAAAGTATCTGCAAAAAACAAGCAAACTAACAGATACTATTTACTAAACCAAAGGCATGGTTGGCTAGGGCTTGTTCCACTGATTCCAATGATATCAAATTTGCAATTTTTGGACGTGTGGATCAAAAGTTACAAAGGTTTGAAAAATTGAATCTATGACAGATTCAAATCTGTTTTTAAAACGAAACCTGGCCACGCGGCGCGTTCTGGTTGGATGATACCGGTTCGGCCGAATCGCATAGTTGCAGCCATTGGATCTAATCAGATCGGGCGGCATAGGACGTGTATCTCTTCGTAGTTAAGTGATCTAATCGCAAGCGTCGGATGAAGATCCTACGGTGCTAGCGTGCTTGACCATATGCGAGCGGCGCCGGCGGTGGCTAGCGGCGGCGACGGTCAGACAGTGGCGGCGCTAGCGAAACAGGAAGCGAGAGTGGGAGGGAGTAGGCTCACCGCGTTCGCGAGGTCGAGGTGGTGCTCAACGTACGGTCGGCTTGGCAAGGGGCGCTCTGTCGTGGCGGTAATCTTTCGCCGGAGTAGCTCCTGGCGTCAGGCGGCTCTGGTTGTGCTCGGGGACGGTGCTGTGGTTCACCCGGAGACAAAACGAAGATGCGGTTAGACGCGCAGGATCAAGACAAAGCTATGTGCGTGAACGAGGTGTGAAGGGGCGGTCCGTTCTTACCAGTAGGCTTCGCCGGAGAAGAAGGCAAACGCGGCGACATTCGGGAGCTTGTCGTAGTCGACGCTCTGGGGCGCCCGCGGTCGAATGAAGGGCACAGGCAGGTGCGCCTGGGAGTGGTGAGTGTGCCTGCGTGCTTATGGGGGCAGGAGGTGGCGAGTGCTGGCCGGAATTTGAGGTGGAAGATCGTCGGAGCAGCGGCGGTTTGGAGATGATTCTGAGCAGCCTGGTGGCGCTGTGGAGTTGGCGTTTGCGGGGAATGACAGAGGGAGGAGAGGTGCTTATGTACGCATGGTCAGGGGCGAGATTAACGCAGCCATTAAGAGGAATTAAGCGCGCAGTTATCTGGCAGAAACGGCGACGAGGTTTGGGGGAAGAAGAAGTCGCGCGGGTGAGGAGGATGAACAGGGAGGTAGGGTCCAGTCATCATCGAGGATGCGAGAAGGAAAGGAGGTCCACCGGTCAGTGTCTCCGTGGGTCAGTTGCCAGGTGTGAAACGTTTTCTTGGGGGAAAGGGAGCTAGGCTGGTTCTGGGCCTTGTTGGGCTTGGCCGGCTGGGCTGGTCCAGATCTATTTTTTTCTTTCCTGAATCCTTTTCTTTTTCTAAATCTAATTTCTGTTTTGAATTTCAAACAATCAAACAACACTCAAATCAATTCAAACAAACACCACACTTTGAAACTTTGAGATTGGTTCTGTTCAGTAACATAAACCAAATTCCAAAACCAAAATAATAATTTTATTTTAAGGTCCATTATTAATTAAATAAATAGACCATTGTTATTAAATCAAATAGATTTTGTTTTATTTAAAATTCCTTTTGAAATCTATTTATTTTCAAAATCAAATCAGTAGGTTTTATTTGAGAATATAAATATTTGAAAAACTTATTTAAAATAAATAAATAAGTTTTGATGTTTTGGAAATAGTAAAACCTTTATTAATAAAACTTGGATATT
Organism: Avena longiglumis; assembly: GCA_030063025.1. Classification (NCBI taxonomy): domain Eukaryota; kingdom Viridiplantae; phylum Streptophyta; class Magnoliopsida; order Poales; family Poaceae; genus Avena; species Avena longiglumis. The sequence continues at coordinate 480,462,788 of CP125977.1, forward strand.
AAATCCTTATTAATTTATTTTGAATAAACCTTTACTATTTTATCAAATAGAAATATTTTATTTCAAAAGCTTGGCCAAGGTTTAATTTGGCTTTATAAAATTATCTTTATTTAGAAAACTTCTATTTCTTTTGAAAACCAAATCCTTTTATTTAAAAGATCCAAAATAGTAATTCCAAAATATGTTATTTTCCTTTATTAAATGTTTATCTTTTTAAATCCCTTTGAGATTTATTTAACCCAAATTGGTTTGAAGGTTTCCAATTGGATTCAAAAAGTTTCTTCTCACTCTGAAAATCAAACAAAGTTTTATTTTATTCATTATTTTTCACATTACAAGATTTGGAAAATCTTGGGATGTGACAGGCTACCACCCTTAAAATAAATCTCGTCCCGAGATTTGGGGAGGCTAGGGGTTACAAGTAGGCTCAAAACAACTAGGGTACTACCACCCTTAAAAAATTTCAAACAAAAATTACATATTGTCCTTCTTGGGATCCTGGGGTTTCTCAAGCTAACATTTGCATTGTTTCCTTGGCTCCATACTTGACTCATGGGCCAAGGTTGAGTTTATCCATAGGCTTTTTCAACTTGTTCTTCATCTTTTCTGGACAATTGCTTTCATAATGTCCCTTCTCTTTGCAATTGTAACATTGCAACTGGCTTATGTCCTTCTTCTTCTTTTTAGGTCTCTCCAAAGCTAGGAGTTCTTCTAGTTCATCTTCTTCATATGGAATTCTTTCTCTCTTCTTGGGGCAGTTAGTAGAGATATGACTTTCTTCTTTACCATTAGGACATTGATCTTCATGTTCCTTGGATGCATGATCCTTGTCTCTGAAAATATTGCTAGCTTCGGTTCCTTCTAGAATATCATCTTTGTCATCCTTATTGTCATTAGCTCCTTGGGAAAAGTTTTCTCCCATGTTGATCATTTGAGTAACCAATCCTTGCAACAATTGGGTTTGAAGTTTCAAAATCCTTTGTATGGCTGGGTCTAGTCCATTGTTGTTGGCTAAAAGCTGAGTTGTCTCTTGGCTCAACTGGTTTTGGGTTGCTATGAGTTCTGTCATGTTGTCCTCTTGGTTGTTGTTGTTGTTGTTGTCATCAACCTTGATGTTGGAGTCTCTTGGAGTAGTCATCTGTTTGGGTTGAATGGTGATTAGAATAGGCAAAATATTTCTAAGGGAATAATTCTAATCACACACATCACAATTCACACAAGAAATGTGCAAGCAATTCACAAACAAAAATTCCACTCAAACAACAAATTTCAAGCATATTTTTAGGAAACAAAAATATTTTTGTTACACCACATAAGTTGGTGTGTTAGACTTAACTATAATATGGTGGTCCATCTATATGGTTCACTTGTGATCTTTCCATCTTTCTCTGGTTGATCCTTCTTGTATGAGATCATGGTTTCCTTAGGAAAAATTCTTGGTCACAAAACTTCAAATGATGTAGGCTCCTTCTAACTTTTGCATTCCCTTAGTCTCTAAATTTTGAGCAAGATTTCCTTGTCTCACTTGTAGTCCTTAGTGGTATCCAAGTTGGAAGTCCTTGGTGAATATGCTGAAGATGTTGAAGTCATTAGAGTTGAAGAAGTTGAAGTAATTAGAGTTGAAGAAGTTGAAGTCATTAGAGTTGAAGAAGTCTTTTGCACATGGTGTAGTCTTGGGCCATGGGTAGGTTTTTCCATCAAGTTGAAGTAGAAGAGAAGTTGAAACCAAAATGGTTGAGGAAAGAGTTTACAAGATTTTGTAAATAAGTTTTTGGAACAAAATACAACTCCTATTTTTCTAAGGGTTTTTGTCCAATCCTAGGTTTACAAATCCTACAGGCAATACAATGCTCTGATACCATCTGTAGAGGGAGTGTCCCAACCTTTAAACAATATAAGGTGGAGTCCCCTGTGTTTACAATGCTAGTCCCTGGATCAATAGCTAGCATCCACAGTTAAGATGTAATATCAAGAAACAAAGGTCATAATCTAACTTTATAACCAGGAATAACATAATTTTATTACATCATACATAGCTCATTTGGCTATTACATTACATTGCAGCGGAATAACTATAAGCATGGGGTCCTTCATCTTCAAAGTTCCACAGGCAGACATGTTGGTTGTAGACTTTGTAATCCTAATCAATCAACTTCACTAAATCAATCGAACCTGCAACATACAAGTTACAGCCACAAAGGGTCAATACATTTGAATTGTATTGGCAAGTGATACTATGGTAGTATAGTGGAGTCTTTCATCTATATGCATTTGGCTAAGTGGAGTTGAGGCTTGCATTGCTCAAAATATATTTTCCTTATCATTTTGAAAATACTAAGTTTTTGTTTTGACAAAATCTTTTCCAAATCTTCTCTCAATCAAAGATTGAAGATTTCAATAACCCTTGTTCAAACCACAAGTTTTTAACTTAGAAATTTGAATGATGAGATTCTTGATTGCTTCCATGTCTTGATGCTCAAATTGTCCTTTACCAGGGACATGGCTAAGTACTTAGATCTTACACTCTGCAGAGGTGGTGCACTTTCCCCACAAGACTTGGTTTTCCAAGACAAGATCTTTCAGAAGGCTTACCTTAGACCAAAATGGACGCGTTCCAACCTATCAAACTCTACCACCCACTGTCCATATGGCTAAGTTCTTGCAACCTATATGATCAAGGCAGAGCCCATAATGCCAAGTGGTTGCACTTGAAGCTTCTCAACATTTGACATCTCAAATCTCTTTGTTCCTGGGTGGCCATCCACAAGTGAGATACACAAGGTAAACCATAGACATGGGCCTTGTGAACCACTCAACCAAAATCCACCAAGCAATTACCATTCCACCCAGGTGATTCAATGACTTAGTTGTTATTAAGAAAAACATAAGTCCTCAGACTTAGAAATTTTCCATAGTGTGAATATATTTCCACCCTTGTTTTCTATTAGCTAGGCTAAGCATGATAGTAGTAGGAATCTTAACTTAGGAAAATTCTACTAAGGTTCATCTACTAGGTTTTCCTATAGCAAGGTTTATACTTAGCAAAATTCCATGCAAGTTTTACTTAGAGAAAATCACTAGTGCATAGTGAAAGTAATGGGACAAAAAGTATGAAGCATCACTTGCCTTTTTGGTAGAGGGTATAGGTTCACTCCTTGTCCTTGCAACAATCACACTCTTCAAGTTACTACAATTCAATCAAGCAAGGCACAAACTCAATCTACCAATCAAGCAAAACAACACATAAAATCATAAAGTCTAGGAAATGCATGCAAGCATGCCAAGCTTTGTTTTATTTGAAAAAGTGGTTCCTAATGGGTCATAAACATTTGAAAACACCTAATGGTCATTTTGTAAAGTGGCAAAGTCATTTGCAAAAAGGGTTTTGTCTAAAACCATTTCTAAATCTATTCATTATTTTATGTGGTGGAAAACATTTTTATCAAAGCAACCACTCTAGGTTGTTCACTAAATTAGTTATTGTTTCCCAAAACTTGGTGTTTAGGGTCAGTAGGTTTGGTCCAAAACATTTTCCCAAAGTTTTTACTCCAAAAACATTTGCATAACCAAACCATTCTTTTTATTTGGCTAGAAATGGGTTAAACTAATTAATCCATCCTAGACTCTACCAAATTCATTTTCCAAACTATGGGTTGGTTCCTAGGGTCAGTGAGTTTACAACAAACCATTTTGCAAAGGTTTTAACCCTAAAAATATTTTTAAATTTTTTTTCTAATCTAATCAAGCACACAAAAGTATCTGCAAAAACAAGCAAACTAACAGATACTATTTACTAAACCAAAGCATGGTTGGCTAGGGCTTGTTCCACTGATTCCAATGATATCAAATTTGCAATTTTTGGACGTGTGGATCAAAAGTTACAAAGGTTTGAAAATTGAATCTATAACAGATTCAAATCTGTTTTTAAAACAAAACCTGGCCACACGACGCGTACTGGTTGGATGATACCGGTTCGGCCGGATCGCGTAGTTGCAGCCATTGGATCTAATCAGATCAGGCGGCATAGGACCTGTACCTCTTCGTGGTTAAGTGATCTAATCGCAAGCGTCGGATCAAGATCCTACGGTGCTAGCGTGCTTGACCATATGCGAGCGGCGCCGGCGGTGGCTAGCAGCGGCGACGGTCAGACAGTGGCGGCGCTGGCGAAACAGGAAGCGAGAGAGGGAGGGAGTAGTCTCACCGCGTTCACGAGGTCGAGGTGGTGCTCAACGTACGGTCGGCTTGGCAAGGGGTGCTCTGTCGTTGCGGTAATCGTTCGCCGGAGTTGCTCCTGGCGTCAGGCGGCTCTGGTTGTGCTCGGGGACGGTGCTGTGGTTCACCCCGAGACAAAACGAAGACGCGGTTAGACGCGCAGGATCAAGACAAAGCTGTGTGCGTGAACGAGGTGTGAAGGGGCGGTCTGTTCTTACCAGTAGGCTTCGCCGGAGAAGAAGGCAAACGCGGCGGCATTCGGGAGCTTGTCATAGTCGACGCTCTGGGGCGCCCGCGGTCGAATGAAGGGCACATGCAGGTGCGCCTGGGAGTGGTGAGTGTGCCTGCGTGCTTGTGGGGGCAGGAGGTGGCGAGTGCTGGCCGGAATTTGAGGTGGAAGCTCGTCGGAGCAGCGGCGGTTTGGAGATGATTCCGAGCAGCCTGGTGGCGCTGTGGAGTTGGCGTTTGCGGGGAATGACAGAGGGAGGAGAGGTGCTTATGTACGCATGGTCAGGGGCGAGATTAACGCAGCCATTAAGAGGAATTAAGTGCGCAGTTATCTGGCAGAAACGGCGACGAGGTTTGGGGGAAGAAGAAGTCGCGCGGGTGAGGAGGATGAACAGGGAGGTGGGGTCCAGTCGTCAGCGAGGATGCGAGAAGGAAAGGAGGTCCACCGGTCAGTGTCTCCGTGGGTCAGTTGCCAGGTGTGAAACGTTTTCTTGGGGGAAAGGGAGCTGGGCTGGTTCTGGGCCTTGTTGGGCTTGGCCGGCTGGGCTGGTCCAGATCCTATTTTTTTCTTTCCTGAATCCTTTTTTTTTCTAAATCTAATTTCTGTTTTGAATTTCAAACAATCAAACAACACTCAAATCAATTCAAACAAACACCACACTTTGAAACTTTGAGATTGGTTCTATTCAGTAACATAAACCAAATTCCAAAACCAAAATAATAATTTTATTTTAAGGTCCATTATTAATTAAATAAATAGACCATTGTTATTAAATCAAATAGATTTTGTTTTATTTAAAATTCCTTTTGAAATCTATTTATTTTCAAAATCAAATCAGTAGGTTTTATTGAGAATATAAATATTTGAAAAACTTATTTAAAATAAATAAATAAGTTTTGATGTTTTGGAAATAGTAAAACCTTTATTAATAAAACTTGGATATTAAATCCTTATTAATTTATTTTGAATAAACCTTTACTATTTTATCAAATAGAAATATTTTATTTCAAAAGCTTGGCCAAGGTTTAATTTGGCTTTATAAAATTATCTTTATTTAGAAAACTTCTATTTCTTTTGAAAACCAAATCCTTTTATTTAAAAGATCCAAAATAGTAATTCCAAAATATTTTATTTTCCTTTATTAAATGTTTATCTTTTTAAATCCCTTTGAGATTTATTTAATCCAAATTGGTTTGAAGGTTTCCAATTGGATTCAAAAAGTTTCTTCTCACTCTGAAAATCAAACAAAGTTTTATTTTATTCATTATTTTTCACATTACAAGATTTGGAAAATCTTGGGATGTGACAATAACCCACTTGGTTTTCTGTTTGGGAAAACTACTACCATTGTTAGGGTAGTAGATGAACCACCACCTATTGAGATAAATCCTTTTAAGATACCTACAAGTATTCTTGATCGTGTGATGGAGAATTATTATTTAGGGGATGTAACTGTCCACCCTGGGGATCATTTGCTTTTTATCCATGAATTATACGGGTTGTTTAAGTGTGAAGGTATCACAGCTGAACAAGTGAAGAAGAAGTTACTCTCTATATCCTTGAAAGTGAGAGCTGAAGAATGGTATAAGCTACTGAAGAATGGGTAATCCATGGAATGGGAGGAAATAGTACCTATCTTTTATTCTAAATTTTATCCTCCTAGTGAAACTCATAAGGATAGGAATATGATATATAACTTTTGGCCTCGTGATGGAGAGAGTACAGATCAAGCTTGGGGGAGATTGAAGTTACTAATGCTTAAATGTCCTATTCATGAACTCCCTAACAATATTATTATCAATAACTTTTATGCTAGGCTTTCTCTTCATGATAAAGATTTACTAGATGCTTATTGTGCTGGATCATTCACACGTATGAAGGAAGAAGCTAAATGGGATCTCCTAGACCGTATTCAAGAGAATACTGAATCTTGGGAGAATGACAAAGGGAGAAAGTCAGGTATAAATTATGATTATGAATGCATAAAATATTTTATGGGAACTGATGACTTCCGTGATATTAGTAATGAGTATGGTATTGATTCTCAAGTTCTTTCAAAATGTTTTAAGGCATTTGCCTCTTATATTGAAATTCCCAAAAAATAGTGGGACAAGTACCATGCACCTTATAAAGACATTGTTACCCATGTTCCTGCTAGCATAGAAGTTTGTATTGTTGATCCTATTTTGCCTGAACCTTATGTAGAGAAAATACCTTTTCCTGCTAAGGTAAAGGAACATTCTATCATAGCTAATGTGGTTAGAAAAAGTACAAAGAAAACTGTGGAACCCGATGAGCAAATAAATATTGAACCTATGGTAGCTATTGTGAAAGATCTTGTGACTAAAAATATAGAGGATGAGCACATTGTATTCTGTGAAGACGCTTCTAATATTGTCTCTCATCCTAGAAAATCTAGAAAAGCTAGTATCCCTGTTCTTTCTGTTAGAATTGGTGATCATTGATATTATGGTTTATGTGATATTGGGGCTAGTTCTAGTGCTATACCTTATGAGCTTTACAGGGAAGTTATGCATGAAATTGGTCCTTATGAGCTTGAGGACATTGATGTGGTTATTCACCTTGCTAATAGAGAGACAATATGTCCCATTGGCATTGTAAGAGATATGGAGGTTCTTTGTGGTAAGATTAAATATCCTGCTGATTTTTTAGTACTTGGTTCTGAAGATAGTAAAACCTATCCTATTATCTTTGGTAGACCCTTCTTGAATACTTGTGGGGCTATCATAGATTGTAGGAAGGAAAAAGTTTTGAATAAGTTTGATGGAGAGTCTTATGAGTTTAATTTTTCCAAATTTGCTAAAACTCCTTATGAAAATGAACTGCCTAATGAGGATTTCAGGGTTGAACAACTTTCTGCTATTTCTCTTGCTCCTAACAATGCCTTGCAGCAGTTTGTGGAAGATCATGAAAGCGATGTCTTCATGAAGGAAAGAAATGAGATTGACGACGTTTTCCTTCGTCAGCCTGAGTTACTTAAGCATAATCTACCTATGGAAGTGATGGCTGACATGGAGCCTGTTGGGAACCCCAAGAGCAGGGTGTGAAGTAGCACATCAACAAGTTTTCCCTCAGTAAGAAACTGAGGTTATCGAACCAGTAGGAGGAAGGAAACGTCACACAGGTGTTGCAAGCAACGCGGAAACCTGCACAACACAAACTCAAGACTTTGCCCCAAAGAATCAGTGAGGTTGTCAAGCTCACCGGTTTGCTATAGCAAAGGATAAAATGTATAGTGTGGAAGGTATTGGTTTGCAACAAGTAAACAAGTAATAGTGGAAGATGTATCAATGGTAAAGATTGGACCGGGGTCCATAGTTCACTAGTGGTGATCTCCTTAGATAAACAACATGGCATGAAGGGTAAACAAATTACAGCAGGCCAATTGACAGGAACTGAGCAAGGCATAACAATGCAATACTAGACAAAAAGATCCTATGAAATTCGATTGGGCAATACAACAATATACATAAACCTCCATCCAACTGCATCTATGACTAGAAGTCCACCTTCAGGTTATCATCCAACCCCTCCAAAGATAAGTTGCAAGCAACAAACAACTGCTTTAAGCAAAGTGTGTAAGGTAAACAATCCACTTGTTCCATGAACAAGAGACCTTTATTTTCTCCCTAGTAGCAACAACACATCTACAACCAAAGAGATTTCTGTCACTTCCCTTGGAAACTAGAGACATGAACCACTATCGAGCATAAATACCCCCTCTTGGAGTCACTAGCAACTACTTGGCCAAGATAGCTACTTACAACGGAGAGCATGCAAGATCAAAAACAACACAGACATGATAGTATCAAATAGACAAAACCATTAATCAATCTGACATAGTAATCTCAATATCCATCAGATCCTTGCAAAAACAACATGCATGATTACAAATAGATTAGATCTTGGTCATGAATGGAGCTCACAAGATCTATACATGAAAGCACAAGGAGGAGATACAAGCATCTAGCTACTACATGGACCCATAGTCCAAGGTGGAACTACTCACGCATCATACCGGAGAACAAGGCCTTAGGGATGATCTCCCCTCTGGCATGGTGCCGGGAAGAACTTCAGATCCCCCGATCTAGGGACGAAGGTAGCGGTGGCTACAGAAGGTTTCGTGGAGTTTTGATCAGGTGCCTAGGGTTTATGCATCGGGGGCTCCTTATAGGCAAAGATGCGAGGCTGGGAGGCGGCCAGGGGTCCCACACCCTACCCAGGCGCGGGGTGGGACCACCCGCACCTAGGGGGGTCTGTCCGCCCTGGTTCGCTTCTCCATCTCTCCTCTAGACTTCATGTCGCCCACTGTAAAATATTGACTTTGGCTTTTGTCCCGTCCAATTCCGAGAATATTGATTTTCTGCCCTAGGCATCTGGCACTGTGGCAACTTGTTAATAGGTTAGTTCCAGAAATGATATAAAAACACCTCAAAGTGTAGACAAAGCAAAGTAGACATGGAGCATAAAAAATTATAGATATGTTTCCGACATATCAAGCATTCCCAGGCTTAACTCCTGATCGTCCTCGAGTAGGTAAGTGATAAAAATAATAATTTTTGAGGTGACATGCACCATCAAAAACAAGATCAAACCATTTGCAAGCATTGAAATCTGGGAACAAAGAACTCTAAACGTGTGCATGAAAGATGGAGTTCTAACAATAGGACATAGTAACTAAGCATGCAACATGAAAGGCTACAAACAAAGATCATGAATACCATGCATTGATTTTTTTTTGTTTGTTTCACATACAAAAAACATGGCATAGTGACAATCAGCTTGTCCCTCATAGAGTAGCAAATAGATGCATATGACACCTTCAAAGTTCACAAGGGTGACTAGAAACAAGTAGCATAAGAACAAGTAATATCACAATATGCATCAATCAATAAGTTTTGGGACACTACACACAAGATGGCAACTATTCTCTCTTAATGGTGCCTAAAAGGTAGAAGGTGTTGCCTGTCAAAACCCACCGGCGAGCAGCAACGAGCAACACGAAGAGCCGGGAGGCTCCCAGAACTGCTGGTGGGCCCTGGTCCCTCGGGCAACGGCCCGCAAAACTCCGGCACACGTCCTGGCTGATGTAAGGGCGTGCCACCTGACCTATACCTGGTCAGGAAGGTGATGGATTGCCTCGATCAGTTTCCTGCATGGCAAACAAGTATACGTAAAATTCGAGCCGTGACCGGCTCCCAGGTTTCCCTGTGAATCGGCTCCTGGAGCCGATTATCCCATGGTTCTGCATTAGATCTATGGTAACATGGGGTTTTGCTTCATCAATACAAGTTAAATCGATCTACGACAGTTTAACGTTTTCACCACATAATTGGAACATCCTACACGTAATTGAGCCTGGTAGATACAAAAGATGATAGAAAACTAACCCTAGAGAAGGCCTAACAACCGACGTAAAGTCGATCCCCGGAACAACTCCTCTCGAATTAGCAAACCATATCCTCACGTACTACTGGATCGTTCAACCCGTTTGCAAGGCCTGACTATGTGGATATCAAACTAAACCTTGGAAAACAAGGCATAACTATAACAGATCAAAACAACTGAATAAAGATCAAGCAAGATGCTACCCTTACACCCGGAAAAAGGCGCAAAGGCAGCGAGATAACTAGAGGCAGCATAACTAAACAATCATAACAAAAGGTACCGATGCTAACCTAAAAAAATCTATGATAATAGTATTACTCGCCATCAACAAGGCTTCAGTACGAGTAACACCAAATAACGCATAAGCAGATACTTCCTAGATCGCAAGATGCGATCTAGGCAGCATGACACTTACCCGAAAGAAACCCTAGAAACAAGGGGTGGCGATGCGCCGAGATTGTGTTTGTTGTGAACGTGATCGTCTTCCTTTCTCAATAACCTTAGGTACATATTTATAGTCCGGAGACTTGCTATCTTTGGAATAACCCTAACAACTCTATCTCTTACTTAAACCGAAACGGAACCTACTACAATATACAGATACACGGGCAATTTAGCCCAAATCCACACACAAGGCCGATTCAGCAACACGTTGCATATATGTATCCTCCAAGCCCATCTTGATTACGGCCCATCTCCTCCTTTGGCCAAAATATGGCGATAACACATGCCCCCCTGGTTTTGGCAATAATAATTCCAAAACCACTCTGTTGATGTTTTTTCTTCCCCCTTCTTTTTTTATCGGGTTACGCGTTGCGCAGCGTAATCGCCACGCCCCTCATCATGATGCCTGTCTTCTCAACTTCTCCGCAATTGCATGATTTGACAATTTTGGCACCACATTCGGGAAACCGCTATGGCATTGAACCACCTCCCACTATTCCCTTATTTAAATTCATCTGGCAGTTTGCAGCCCCATCTTCCTCCATTAGCCAAAAACCCTCTTCCTCCGCCAAAAACCCTCTTCCTCCGCCATGGCCTCCTCTTCTTCCTCCAAATCATCCGCCTTTCCTCCCAATCCTCCAACACAATGAGCGGCGAGACAACGCCGAGCACGCCAATGGCGGCGTCACGAGGTTCTCGCCCACAATGGTGGGATGAGAGGGATCGACTTCGCTGGTCGGAGGACGACGAGTCCCCGACGGGCGAGGAGGGCCTGCAGTTCCTTGTCGACGTGGAACTGAGGCGGAGAGCACCGGCGACGCTGGTCACAGGATGGCGTCGAATCCTCCGACGAGGAGGAGGAAGCGGAGGAGGACACCTCCTCCGACGAATACCCGCCGGTGAAGCGCTTCCGCGCCGGGTCCAGCGAGGACACCGAAGACGACGACAAGGACGAGGAGGCCCCCGCTGACAACTTCAGCCGCAGCGGCGAAGACTACGCCGGCAGCAGCGCTGATGACAGCGAATACGACGACGGCGAAGACAGCGGCGACGACACCGGCCTCTAGATTAGGAACTAGTAGTAGTACTAGTAGCAGATTTCCTTTTGTAAGAAATCGGCTCCATTGTAAATAACCGTCTTTTGAATCAACAAAGATTGCTTTTCCAATTCGATTTTGCCGATAGTCAAAATAGGTCAATGTTCCAGGAGCCGATAGTAATGTATCGGCTTTCACCATACTACGCTCATACAGTCAACCAAGTCAAAGCCCAAAGAGCCAATGGTAACACATCGGCTTTCCCCACAAACGTTGACAAGGTCAAATTTGGTCACGTACTTAGACAAATCTGAGCGGCCACTTTCCAGTTTCAAACGGTAACCTGTGACCCTCTTCAAAAAAGGCCAACCCAGATCTCCAATTGCCTCACCGAATAGATCGAGCTTACAGCGACAAGAACCCTCGATCCCCAATTGCATAGATCAATCTCCGCCGGCAAACTAGATGGCGGAATCGTCCAACACCAACACAGCGGTCTCTGGTGTGAAGGTACGCCTATTCGTCGTAGTCTGAACACGGTGCTAGAATTAATGACAAACACCTGAATTAATGCTTTATTCCACCATTAAATTTTTAGGTTTCAGACATTCTGCTGCCGCATCCTTCTCTCCCAAATTCTCTCTGTCTTGGCCCCCGTACAGAATCTAGTCCTGCCCATCTGATCTCTTGCGAGGCAAACAGAATCCCCTTCGTAAGCCAAAACCTAGATTTGAATTCTTGGGCCATCGACGGCTTGCGAGCCTGGCCTAATCCTCCGAACATTGGGTCTCTTGGTACAAAGAGGTAGCCAAAACTTACCAATCTCAATGGGAAACCATGGGAATAGCCGATGCCTTGTATTTGTCATTGTCTCCCTTGAGAAACATGAAAATCTTCTAAAACCATCGGCTATTATTTCGGTCCGATGCTCGAATCGCTTCATGTTCGTCATGGCCCCATGACACCAACTCATTAGACGTGGTGATGATTACTGGTCCGACGTTACATCACCCAGCCCCTCTGCTTTTAATCGACAAAGGTCCCCTACAAGCTTTCTTCCAAAAGCAGATCGCATCGGGTGCCTATCTTCAAAGCCACATGAAAACTAAAGGCCCTCACGGAGAAAGAACACACGGCTTTCCTCAACTTCGCTGGAACATTTCATATTCTGGCCCTTCCTTGCTCCAACCAAGAATTATCTCTCCTTGGCCTCTGAACTTGCCAAAGGCACTCAACTTGGCATTGGCAACTGTTCCTTGGAGAAGTCTATCGATATCTCCAGTTGATGTCTCACAAACTATTCTCCGGTATAGCAGTCAAACAGAGGTCCTTGGTGGTTCATACTATGGGCTCAGCTATATTTTCAAAACCATGTCCCAAACTTCCCCTTTTGGCGAGTTGCACCTTTCCAGATGCCAAAGGAAGCAGATCCGATGCACCAGCTACGGCCAAGCTCAGTATAGACTGCGGGTAGTAAACGATCCTCAGGAAGCATCCAAGTGGTTCAGCATTTTCTTCCAAGGCCTGGACAATCCTATCTTCTTTCCTTACATGGAAGAATCGGAACATTTTGAAAATCCAATCTCCTTCAGGCTAGACAACTTTGCCGATGACACCAGCACTCGGCAGCTATTTTCCACTGTGATCCGTCCCTGTTTCCTTCCAATTGGCATGAGCACATCCAACAGAATAATCAAGCCTGGATATGAATTCTACCAGCCGGTTGTAGTGGCTCGACAATTTGGCCTTGGACAAGTACCTCCCCATTTCTTTCTCCACCATCTTACAGAGAGCAGAGCTGACCTGCCCGATCCTCTCACCAGTCAAAGGTGTTATTCCTTCTTCGATGCTCTAACCATCCCAATTCCTAACAACCTCACCTTCGCTTCATCAACCGATGGTTTTGAGAACTGGTGGTCGATGTGGAAGACTCATGCCTTCAGGAGAGCTCTGGGACCGTTGCTGGAACAGCTCGATGCTGAATATGATATCCCCGTAGAACAGGTACCACTACTTGCAAATTTCTTGATGCAGCTCACAAATGATTCTTCTAATAACCCACTCTGTCTCTTTGCAGCAACAAGATGGTCCTGAACCTACGCACAGTGATGGCTCCCCCTTCGAATTCTTCCCACCAGCTCCTGTGGTCCTTTTCTGCAAAAACTCGCCACCTTTGAAAAAGGTCGTGATGCAGAACCAGCCGATATCACCACAATCGGCTTCCAAGAACCAAGCAACTTCTAGGTCAGCCGCCTCTCGAGTTCCAACTAAAACAAGAACGGTGGTGAGGAAGGTAGCTGCCAGGAAGACCTTGAGGCGCCGGAGCCCTTCTCCAGAAAGCTCGCGTGTACGCTGATCCATGCCTTGGTTGATCTCTTTCATCCTTGCAAACATGCTCATGCTTACTAGCTCCCCTTTTCTTACAGGCTTCCGTCGAAGACACCTCCAGCGAGGACACGGTCCCAACAGACTCTGAGAGGACCATCGCACCGAGCCAGCCAGATTTGCCACAATCGGCTCCCAGGAAAAGGCCGGTTCCTGAACCTACTGCCCCCCGAGCATCAGTCGAGGCGGGGCCAGCTGTGAGCCCTAAGAGGGCTCGCAAGGGACTGCAAACTTCTTCGTCGAGCCAGGAGGTTTCGAAAGTCATCACTCTCCATGCCCTTACCAATTGTTTTTTTATCTGCCGATTCATCACTATTTACATCGTCTAAGCACCTTTCATGCAGACGACTGACACTTCTAGTGGGAAGGCCGGGGAAGTGCCGATGTCCCTCGCAAGGCTGGATCTAGTAATCCCTGAAGGTGTAGATGAAACGGTTACCACTTTGGCCAAGCCCCCAGCAACAACGCACAAGCCGATTGTCTCGTCATCTGCTATCCCCTCGATCTCAGGAGAGGTACGTTAGCTTCTTTCAGCTCATCCTTCCGTGTTGGACGCATACTGACGCCATTTCGGCCTGCCAGGGTTGTGATATCTCAGGCCTGCTGACGTTCGACCCTGAATCCATCGAACCAACTCTCTCTGTCGCCAACGATGAACCACGAGCAAGGACTGCTCTACCTCAATTCCAGCGTCTCAAAGCCTTGCTGTCCTCCCCGATCGAGGAGTTGATCGAGGGTTCTGAAGAGGTGAAGAGCGTTCTTGCCGAAATCAAGGACCAACTCCCAGTAGCATTGCAGGTGAAGCTTTGGCCAGTTGTAACTCTGTCTTTCTACGGGTCAAGGGTGAAGTTGGCTCGTGAGAGGATTAATCTGCGCCGCGCCCAACTCCCGCTGAAGGCCAATATTGCAGACAAATGTCAAGGCTCAACGAGAAAAAGGCGTCTCTGGATGCCAAAACTGACACCTCCGTCAGTACCGCCGAGCTTGCATCCTTGAAAAAGGAATTGGGAGATCTTGAAGAGAAGGTCCGGGCGACTAAACAGCTCATCCGTGACAAGGAAGCATTCATCGCCCGCTCCCAAGACGAAGTAGAAGGTCTCAAAGCTCAACTGAAGACTGATCTAGCGGAAATACGTGCCCTGAACAAGCAGCTAGTGACGGGCAAGGACGAAGATGACGAAGCCGAGATCGCCGAGGTGGATCGTGTCCGTGCTGACGCCCTCCACGCCTTCGAGGCATTCCTTCAGTAGCTCATTCATGTAAACTGACACCTGCTCTTAACAGTTTGAACCTCTAGAGTCGATGGCTGTGCATCGGCTATATTTAATTTTTTATTGGCCGATTTCATGTATCGGCCCCCCATATTTCACTGTCCATCATCCCACATGCTTGGGAAATATTTCTTGAGATGCTGACCGTTGACAGCTACTGGGAATTTCACGCCGTCCAGCTCCTCAAGCATGTACGCGTTCCCCCTTACCACTTGATCGACCATGTATGGCCCGTGCCAATTTGGAGACCATTTACCATATGCTGCATCCTTAGTCCCTAATGGCAATACAGCTTCCCACACCATATCGCCAACGTGGAACTCCTTTGGTCTCACCTTCTTATTATATGCACGAGCTACCTTGGCCTTGTTCTCTTTGATTTTCTCAAGCGACCACAGCCTGAGCTCAGTTAAATCCTCAACACTGTCACTCATCAGGGTCGCATATTCTTCAGTTGTTAGATCGTTCTGAAAAGTGACACGTCTCGATCCAGCCGTAATCTCCCAGGGCAATACGGCTTCTTGTCCATAGACTAGATGGTATGGCGAGGTTTTTATCGCTCCATGACATGACATGCGATAAGCCCATAAAGCCTCTGACAAAACCTCGTGCCAACGCCTAGGGTGCTCATCGACTTTCCTCTTGATCAGCTTGATAAGGCTCTGGTTGGACGCTTCAGCTTGCCCATTTGCTTGAGCATAGTATGGAGATGATCGGATCAGCTTAATTCCCGTGTCCTCACAGAATTTTCTAAACTCATGAGAAATGAAGACCGAACCTCCATCGGTCGTGATAGTTTGGGGAATCCCGAATCTATGAATGACATGTTCTTTCACAAAATTGATAACATCCTTCGAGTTCACTGACTTCATAGGGACGGCTTCCACCCATTTAGTGAAATAATCCGTAATGGCCAAAATCCACATGTGGCCTTTGCTTGATGGAGGATTGATCTTGCCGATCATATCCATGCCCCAACCTCGGAATGGCCAAGGCTTGATGATGGGGTTCATTCTTGTGTGGTACCATCTGAATTTTTCCAAATTTCTGACATGCTTGACACCCTTTGTAGTACTTAAAACAGTCCTCAAGCATGGTGGGCCAATAAAACCCTGATCGCCTGATCAACCATTTCATCTTGTGAGCCGATTGGTGAGTTCCACAGGCGCCTTCGTGTACCTCGTGTAGGAGCCGATTGGCCTCGGTTGGTCCCAGACATTTGAGTAGTAACCCTTCCAGAGTCCTGTAGAACATGTCGTCCCCAATAAGCACATACTTCATGGCCTTGTACCTTATCCGTTTAGGTGCCCCCCGAGCCGAATCTTTCAAGTAATTGAAGATATCGGCTCTCCAGTCGTCCGCCTCCAGGAACTGTACTTGAACATCAGTTCCCTCTGCTACGTCCTTGTAGCCTGAAGCCATTTGTGCGAGATCATTCGCCTCGGTATTCTGCGATCGCGGGATCCAGTTAAAGTTTATGTACCGGAACTGTGCCATGAGCTCACGGCATTGCAACCATAATGGGATGAGCGACTCGCTCTCACACTTGTATTCCTCCATGAGTTGGGAAATCACCAGTTTGGAGTCTCCAAAAATTTCCACTGCCTCTGCTCCAGCTTCGATGAGTAACTCCATTCCCTTGCGTATCGCCTCATACTCAGCGACGTTGTTGGTGCGAGGGGTAGCTAGCCTGATGGAGAAGGAATATGTTGTCCCCCGGGGCGACACGAGTAGAATGCCGATGCCGCAACCATCATCACAAACCGATCCATCGAAAAACATAGCCCACGCCAGACAGATGCTGCTATATCGTGTTGATTCTTCAAATAAGGTCGGCCAATGCTCGACCCTTAACCGCTTTCGGGTTGATACCGGATGTCAAATTCGATAATGCAAACATCCATTTGCCGAGTCGGCCTTTCAACATAGGAGCCGACAAAGATGTGCTTTATGACATCCGATTTGCATATAATGATAATCTCACGAGAGCAAGATGTGGCGCAGCTTGGTGCGGTGAAAACAGCAGAGGCACAACTTATCAATCTCGTGGATACCTTGTCTCGCATCCAGATCCTTCCGCTGATGTAAAACACAACTCGCCTGCACCATCATAAACTTGCACCACCACCGAGGCGATGGACGGTCACCATCGACAAGTAAATGTAGAACGGCCTATCCGGCAAGGGACCAACACCGGCGGCTTCGTTAGATATTCTTTGATCTCGTCAAGGCTCGTTGTTCTGTCCCGCCGAACTCCTCATCGATTTAATTTTCACCATCCCATGAACGGCTCTATTCTTCCCGACAGATTGAGATGAATCTTCCGACGGTTGATCTTGCCGATGAGAGATCGCAGCTTCTTTCTTCGTGGTAGGTGGCTTCATTGTTCGTGACGCCTCGACTTTTCAGCCGATCTCAATTCCGCTCATGGACCAAGAAACCCAGGAACCGACCGTCACACCAAAGGCACACTTCTTTGATTCATCCAGAGTCGAATTTTCTTGTTCGGTCCAGGACGCGTTGCAGATCATCCAAGTGTCCTTGTACTGAAGCAGACTTGACCACCACGTCATCGATATAAATTTCCACCAGCTTGCCGATCAGATCATGGAAAATGTAATTCATGGCTCTTTGGTATGTGGCACCGGCATTCTTTAGTACAAACGTCATGACTACATATTCAAACAACTCCACCGAACCTGGGACTCTGAATGCAGTTTTGTGTATATCTTCCGGAGCCATAAAAATTTGGTTGTAACCGGCATTGCCATCCATGAAGCTCAAGATCTTATGACCAGCAGCTGTGTTGATTAATGTCTACGCCAAGCATCGGATACTCATCCTTTGAGTAGCTCTATTGAGATCCCAAAATCTATGGCAACACGCCATGCCATCCTTTTTCTCTGCACGATACTAGAAATCCACTACCGCATGGCCCGATTAACCTAGTCATCAACATTTTCTCGATCTCTTTCTTTACTTCTTCCAAGATTTCGGCCTTCATCTGTCGTGCTCGCTTCTGGAATGGCCGAAACCCTTTTTTAAGCGGGAGTCGATGCTCAATGATGCTCCTGTCTAACCCGTGCATCTCAGATAGTCCTGTGCAAAGCGATCGATATTCTTTCAACAAAGCTATCATCGGACCCCGCAGATTCGGATCTAACTTCTTGCTGATAAATGTTGGTCGTGGCTTATCCCCAGGACCGATGTCAATCTCCTCTAGCTCATCAGCGGAGGTAAACCCATACCCTAGCTTTCCGTCACCTCCTAAATCGATGCTAAACACGGGGCAAACAGTTGGTGAGGATAACAAAAATAATTTGGGCCGATTGCCTGAATCGGCCCCCTTTTTGATTGCATTAGTCAAGGACGGTTTACACCTTATTTGTGCTCTAAAATGGCAGGGAATCTCCCTACTACATCGCATGACCTGCTTGTCGAAGATTACTGCTTTATTTTTGTGGCCGATCGCAGGATCGCCATACCACGCATTTATCGTGGACTCGCTACTCTGCCGATGGATAAGACCAGCCTCACCCCGCTTTTTGTAGCTTCACGCGCCACACCGCCTAGACTGATTCCGGAGATCGGCTTTTGGTCTTCGCTTCCCGGATGTTCATGCCATATGGAGATCTCGATCGAATCATCTCGCATAAATGACCTCCACTTCATCTCCATCCCATCAGATTAAATGGTGCATCATGGATGGAATGCAGATTAGCGTGAATCCAATCCCTCCCCAAAGAAGACAACGAGGTGCTTTTGCTGTCCACGACGAAGAATGACGTGGGATGGTCTTTTCCCCACTTGCCAGATCCACGCTCGTAATGCCTTGCTTCAAGTTTGGCCGTTGAAGTCGCTTAACGTGACGTTGGTTTTGATCAGATCTGCAGTGGAGCGTCCCAAACGCCGTAGCATGGAGTATGGCATTATATTGACTGCCGCTCCGGTGTCAACCAACATCTTGCTGACAGGCTGCCCATTGATATAACCTCGTAGGTACAGGGCTTTCAGATGTTTGTAGCCCTTCTCTCGTGGCTTTTCAAAGATAACCGGCCGTGGGCCGCAGTCAAACTGTGCCACTGGTAGTTCCTTAGTTCTTGGAGCGCAAAACTCTGACGAAAGTATGAACACCATGTTTGTGCCAGCCGATGTCTTCGCATCGGCTTTTACTGGTTTGGGGCGCCATTCTTTCCTTTTCGGACGATCCTCCGTTTCCAAGGTCTGCCGAATTTTCACGGCCAGATCGGGCCGTGCTTTCCTTAAAGCGTGGAGGTACTGCGCTTCGGCTTCCTCCAAGTTACGCAGTCGCTGAACTCTACGCTTTTGGGTGTGTCTGAGTCCATCGGGGCACCACCTTGGACGGTGGTATCTGTCTTCTTCTTTTTCACCCATTGGATCCTCGAGATCTTGTGCTCGAGGAGGGAGAGGCCCTAGACGCTTGAACACTGAAACTGGACCTGTGTCATCCTTCTGCTGTCCACATTCCGGGCAGTTGTCGATTGTAGGCAATCGGCTCATTCCCGCATCCCAGCAATACTTGAAGAAAGGACAGTCCCAATGTTTGTCCACGCTTTCCTTTTCCTTTGACTTTCCCCTAGCGAGGTGCTCATATCTTTCATCATCTCGATTGTGCCGGCGACGTCGGTTATACTGACGCTCATACTTGTTAAGGGGATGCGTGGAGTGTGGCTTCTGATATCGCACACTTCTCACTTGCTCCTCGGTTAAATACCGTCTGTCATCATAACGGGGCCGGTCACGTGGACCAACCTCCTCTCTTTCTTTGCCCCGAGAGCGACCGCCTTCCTCCTTATATGTGCCATGGTGGTACACAGGTCCTGCCATATTAACATCGAACGAGAAGTCTAACTGACGCCTCGTGGAGTGGCCTTGTTCTACCATGTTGACGCCGGGAAACGGGTTTGTGTCTACTTTCATGGCGAATTGCCCAAGGATCAGATGGCCCTGTTCTATCGCCGTTTGGATCTGGCGACGCAGTTCTTTGCAATCATTGGTGGTGTGGGTGAACGAGTGATGCCACTTGCAGTATGGTCTCCCGTTCATCTCTTGAGCCGTAGGGATTTTATGGCCTTCGGGCAACTTCAGCTGCTTTTCCTTTGAAGAATCGAATATCTGCTCAGCTTTGCTCACATCGAAGTCGAACCCTTTTGCAGGCCCTTGCTGTTTCACCCATTTGCAGGACACAGGATCTGCCCCCCGAGCCCATTCAGCCACGGCCACCTCCTGGTCTTGTGTAGGATCCTCTTCTTCTGTATCGACCAGGCCTATCGGACGCTTGAACTTGTCTTGGTACAACTCGTGGTGGCGCTGTTCATACATTGTCGCCTTCGGGCCATGTGCGCCAATGAGTTGTACTCTACTTGGAAAGCCGATCCTTGATAGGTGCCGAGAGACCCAACACCGCCACCGATCGCTTCTTTCTCGCTAAACGAGCGAATAACATCGGTTCTTGACAGTCCTGAACGCTGAATGTACTCGGCTACCGCTCTCCTCGCTTTGCGCACTTGTGCGATCTGCAATGCCAGCCTCGGTATCTCGAATGATATCGAATGTGGAACTGCTCTTCCGCTTGCTTCCGTGTCCGGATCGAATCCGTGGCGCGAGGTGTACCACCCAAAAGCTGGTCTCACGGAGATTGCGCAAAGAACCTTACGCGAATCGATCCGATGCTGAAATCATGCCTAATCGCGTGCTGTATCGGCTCACATGCTCGATCGAGCTCGACCCTTCGATCCGCTAAACCTTGAGAACTCAGGTGCCGATACTTGGGTGGCAATGAATCGATCAAACTCGTTGGGGTACGGCTTGGAATAGCCGATTGTCCTTCTTCGCACGGTCGAACTGGTCTCTCAAGATGGTATGGATTTGCTCCACCGCTTGAGCTGCAGGGCTAAATTCTCATGACTCCCCGGGCATACTTGGCTAGCTACACGCTTATCGGCCCATCCTGCATATCCCTCGCCCAGAATACGCTGCTCCCCGCCCGTAAACTCCCGCCTGTAAATCTCGGTCGCAATCTGGTTCGTGGCGTGCTGCTATTGCAGTCCAAGACGTAGGTGCACACATATCCATGTGGGATTTCTTTAGGTGGTTCAAACAGGAACTGGCAATCGCCTGGGTCACCTCCGACCTTGTGGACGACGTACGCCGCTGCCCCTGGTGGCTCCGGAGCTGCAAGTGTGAATGGCAGCTGGGGCCTGGTCTGGAGCGGTCTTTCTCCCTGGTGAGTCCCTAGGGTAGGCCCCGACGGAGAGTACTGATGTTTCATGATCTCCTGAACTACGCGAACCGCGATGCGCTCGAAAGCGTTCACTAGGCTCTCAGAATGGTGGTGAAGAGAATGAGCCACCATGTAATTGACTTCCTGTCGCAGAGCTCTGGTGCGCTCCTCTGAAGGAACAGACAGATCCACCTCATCAAGAGCACCTTCGGGTGAGAACCCTTTCCACCTAATGCCATGCTTACGGGTCCTCTCAAAAGAGCCGATGAGATCGGCTTCGAACAGAGCTTTGATATCATCATACTTCGCCTTGTGCTCCTCGTGCGGTCGTCAGACGTGACCGGTCGCCCCCATCTCAGGCCGGATGTTTATGCAGATGTTGTTGTATGTCCCACCGGCGTGCGAAATGTGTTGCTGTCAAAACCCACCGGCGAGCAGCAACGAGCAACACGAAGAGCCGGAGGCTCCTGAACTCTGGTGGGCTCGGTCCTCGGCAACGGCCCGCAAAACTCCGGCACACGCCCCGGCTGATGTAGGCGTGCCACCGACCTATACCTGGTCGAAGGTGATGGATTGCCTCGATCAGTTTCGCATGGCAAACAAGTATACGTAAATTCGAGCCGTGACCGGCTCCCGTGTTTCGTGAATCGGCTCTGAGCCGATTATCCCATGGTTCTGCATTAGATCTATGGTAACATGGGGTTTTGCTTCATCAATACAAGTTAAATCGATCTCTGACGGTTTAACGTTTTCACCACATAATTGGAACATCCTACACGTAATTGAGCCCGGTAGATACAAAAGATGATAGAAAACTAACCCTAGAGAAGGCCTAACAACCGACGTAAAGTCGATCCCTAACAACTCCTCTCGAATTAGCAAACCATATCCTCACGTACATCGGATCGTTCAACCCGTTTGCAAGGCCTGACTATGTGGATATCAAACTAAACCTTGGAAAACAAGGCATAACTATAACAGATCAAAACAACTGAATAAAGATCAAGCAAGATGCTACCCTTACACCCGGAAAAAGGCGCAAAGGCAGCGAGATAACTAGAGGCAGCATAACTAAACAATCATAACAAAAGGTACCGATGCTAACCTAAACAAATCTATGATAATAGTATTACTCGCCATCAACAAGGCTTCAGTACGAGTAACACCAAATAACGCATAAGCAGATACTGCCTAGATCGCAAGATGCGATCTAGGCAGCATGACACTTACCCGAAAGAAACCCTAGAAACAAGGGGTGGCGATGCGCTGAGATTGTGTTTATTGTGAACGTGATCGTCTTCCTTTCTCAATAACCTTAGGTACATATTTATAGTCCGGAGACTTGCTATCTTTGGAATAACCCTAACAACTCTATCTCTTACTTAAACCGAAACGAAACCTACTACAATATACAGATACACGGGCAATTTAGACCAAATCCACACACAAGGCCGATTCAGCAACACGTTGCATATATGTATCCTCCAAGCCCATCTTGATTACGGCCCATCTCCTCCTTTGGCCAAAATATGGCGATAACAGAAGGTCGAGACTCAAATAATGGTGGAAGAAAGGCCCTTAATAGGGAAGCAGGGATTTTAAGTTTCAAAAAGAGCTTCCAAAAATTATGGTACTTGTTAGCTTTCAGCCCTCATTGCCCCTATCATAAGCATCTTGAAGTGATTAAGGTTAAAGTGAACAAATATGGATTATATGCTTGACAACATATAAGTTGTCAATCTCAAGTCCCTTGAATACGAGGGCCACACCTCATGCTACTCAACTTCAGTCAACTGTAAGTTCTTGTCATTATAAGTACATGCGTATCATAGAGAACCGCCAACGGGGTACCCCTTGCACATGGTATAGGAGATATCCCATAACCAAAATGACAAGGCAAGCAGACAATGAGCATCTCAGCGATCTTTTTATTTACTATATGCATAGCTTTTTATTGAAGATGCTTCATAGATAGCTCACTATGGTGATGCTGCAAGTTTCCACCATGATTAGGCATGGCTTAGGCTAGCGGCCCAGGCGTTTCTCTAACACAAAATACATACTCTATGGACTTACAAGTTCCCTCTTTATTTCACACTGGTGACATCCATATACAAAAGATCATGATATCAACTGAGTACAAAGTACAAGTGCAATGTTGAAAACGTTCCCTGTGACAGCACGGTTCTGCTAATTCCAACGTATAAGTGAAAGCATATACAACATAGATGACACAATGGTTCAAGTTTATTAGGGGCAAAGAATATAAAGTGTGCCATCAAGTTTGTGAGAGCTTTAATCACTAAGTTTTTACATAACAAAATAGTTTTTAATTGGAAGATAGCTGAAAACAAGAATATACTTGGAATGGTTAACACACCATACATAGGAATTTATAGTGGACACTTTGGAATAACTGGGTTTCTTGGGAGTTGGAAGCATGAGTAGAACTTACTCATACAAGTGGAGGCTAGCAAAATACTAGGATCAACCAACTAAGAGAGCAATAATGGCCATAATCATGCAGAGCAACAAAACATTACTAATCAAAGCATAGAGTGGTACTACAAGTCAAGGACTAAATGATCATAGATGCTATGGTGGCTTGTCATAGTCATAACATGGTGTGATAATGTGCCAAGTCAACCCAAAAAAAGCATCAAATGAGAACACCACAATATTATGCTTTTGCATGCTAAAACAACACATAATTTCTTCAAGGCACACTAAGCAATCCCAATTGTTTGGAACAAGACACGCTACAGCAATAATCACTAAGCATAAGGTCAAAACAACACCTAGCATGTCATGCTAAAGTCTAAGTCACAGTCAATGCAAGATCCTCTTGCACTTTCAAGTAAGAACTTACTACTCCTTTCCAACTCCAAGTAACTTATTTGAAACAACACAACGAGAACGGGGGTCCTGTTAGGTTCCCAACCTTTAATAAGGTAGAGATCCCTGTGTTTACAATGCTAGTCCTTGGATCAATAGCTAGCATCCACAGTTAAGATGTAATATCAAGAAACAAAGGTCATAATACAACTTTATAACCAGGATTAAAATAATTTATTACATCTTACATAGCTCATTTGTCTATCTCATTACAATGCAGCATAATATAACAATAGAATGGGGTCCTTCATCTTCAAAGTGCCACAGGTAGTCATGTTGGTTGTAGACTTGTAATCCTAATCAATAAACTTCACTAACATCAAACAAACCTGCAACATAATAAGTTACAGCCACAGGGGTCAATACATTTGAATTGTATTGGCAAGTGATACTATGGTAGTATGGTGGAGTCTATCATCTATATGCATTTGGCTAAGTGGAGCTTAGGCTTGCTTTGCTGAAAATAGATTTTCCTTATCATTTGAAAACACTAAGTTTTTGCTTGACAAAATCACCCAAGGCATCTCCCAATAGAAATTGGTGATCCTTCAATCCCTTGTTCAACCACAAGTTTTTAACTTAGAAATTGGGATGAGGAGATTCTTTATAGCTTCCATGTCTTGATGCTCAAATTTTCCTTTACCAGGGACATGGCTAAGTACTTAGATTCTTCCATCTGCAGAGGTTGTGCACTTTCCCCACAAGACTTGATTTTCACCAAGACAGGACCTTTCAGAAGTCTTCCCTTAGACCAGAATGGACGCGCTCCAACCTATCATTCCCCTACCAGCAAATGTCCATTTGGCTAAGTTATTGCAACCTATATGATCCAGGCAAAGCCCATAATGAAAAGTGGCTGCACTTGAAGCTTCTCAAGATTTGACATCTCAAATCTCTTTGTTCCTGGGTGGCCATCCACAAGTGAGATACACAAGGTAAACCATAGAAATGGGCCTTGTGAACCACTCAACACAAACCATTCCTTCCTTTCCACCCAGGTGACTTAGAAATATTCCATAGCATGAATATAATCCACCCTTGTTTTCTACTAGCTAAGCTAAGCATGATAGTAGTAGGAATCTTAACTTAGGAAATTTCTACTAAAGCTTCATCTACTAGGATTTCCCATGGCATAGTTTATACTTAGTAAAAATTCCATGCAAGTCCTACTTAGAAATATCACTAATGCATAGTGAAAATAATGGGACAAAATTATGAAGCATCACTTGCCTTTTTGGTAGAGAATATAAGTTCACTCCTTGTCCTTGCACTATTCACACTCTTCAAATCACTACAATTCAATCAAGCAAGGTACAATTTCAATCTACCATTCAAGCAAACATCACATAAAATATTAAAAAAAAGTAATGCATGCTAGCATGCCAAAGATTGTTTTATTTGGAAAAGTGGTTTATAATAGGTTATAAACATTTGAAAACACCTATTGGTCATTTTATAAAGTGGAAAAACCATTTGCAAAAGATTTTATCTATAAACCATTTTTAAACCAAATCAATATTTTATGTGGTTGAAAATGCCTTTAGCAAAGCAACAATCTATAGGGTTCATCAAAATATATGTTTAAATCATAAAACCTTGTGTTTTAGGGTCAGAGCAAAGGTGTAGAGGTCCCAACCTAAATAGGTAGATTCCTCCTGTGTTTTACAATGCTAGTCCCTGGATCATTAGCTAGCATCCACAGTTAATATGTGATATCAAGATACAAAGGTCATAATATAAATTTATAACCAGGAATAACATAAGTTTATTACATCAAACATAACTCATTTGGCTATTACGTTACATTGCAGCGGAATAACTATAATCATGGGTCCTTCATCTTCAAAGTGCCACAGGCAGATGTTGGTTGTAGACTTTGTAGTCCTAGTCAATCAAACAATCTTCATTTAAATACAATCAACCTGCAACATTACAAGTTACAGCCACAAGGGTCAATACATTTTGAATTGTATTGGCAAGCTTCACTTCTATGTATAATAAGTGTGGATCCTATCAATACATGCATATCTGGCTAGGTAGAGTTTTGAGGCTTGTTTGCACAAAGCAATATTTTATCCTATCTTTTCAAAAGGTTTTGGTCCTTTGTCAAATTTCTTTTCCAAGTTCCTTGAACTCCTTGGTAGAAACTCAAGTGTTCAAGTCCTTGTCAAAACTCCTTGAGCACCTTGGTAACCCCAAGTGCAACAAGTCTTATCAAATATCATGAGTTCCTTGGTCACTCCAAGCACATCAAGTGTTTAAACAAAATCCCTTGAGCACCTTGGTAACCCCAAGTGCAACAAGTTTAACAAAATCTCTTTGAATTCCTTGGTAGACACACAAGGGCATCAAGTTTTACTTTAGAAGTTGGAATGTCGAGATCTCCCATAGTTCAAACTTTAGTTGCTCAGTATTGTCCATAATCGGGGACACGGCTAAGTACTTAGATTTTATTAACTTCTGCAGAAGGAGTACACTTTACCCACATGACACAATCCCATCTTGTTGCCACCAGTGGCCTACTGGATTAGTGCTCACCAAGATGGAGTACCGGCAGACTGAGAGTGTGACGAAGTCCTTCCAAAAGGTCCTCCCATACATCATTGCTAGCTTGTCTTCAGCCCCCATGAAGCATTCCAGATCCCCATGTCCGGTAACTAAAGACAATGTATGGGTCTTCCTAATGTAGTTGACTAAGCCAGAGCCATAATAGCATGTGGTTGCACACGAAAGCCACAATTGGAGAAGCATGTTCAATCTCTAAGTTTCCTAGGTGGTTTTCTTTTGGAGCCCAACACAAGTGACTCCCATAGACATGGTTCCTTTTGTTGCCACCTTCTCCAAAACTTAAAGTGTCCACCACCTAGGTGGTTCATTGAGTCCTTGTTTTATTATGTAAAACATAAGTCCTTTTCTCAACCTTTGTAAAATCTCAACATGTATCTCTTTTCAAAATTTAAGTATGGCTAAGCATGTACAACTCCAATATTTTCTCTAAGGAGTATGTAGGGAATCCTATTAGGATTTAGCATAGCATAAGTATAAAGAAACCTTTTTCATGCATGTTTTCATAATCCACTAAGTATAATGAAAATAATAGGGCATTAGTATGATAGTGTAACTTGCCTTTTTTGGTAGGGAATGGTGGTTCACTCCTTGATCTTGCTAGTCTCTCACTTTGCTAAATTCACTACAAGTCAATCAAGCAATCACAAAATCAACTAACCTTCCAAACCAAAGTCAAACAACAATCTCATACTCACAAAGCAATGGAATCTAAGTCATGCATAAGTATGCAAATGATGGTTCTATTGCAAGGATGGTCTCCACTAGGCTTATAACTTTGTAAGGTCCAAATTGGTCATTTACCAAAATGGCAAAGTCATTTGCAAATGTGTTTTATCCTTAAACCATTTCCAAAACCTTTCATCATTTTATGTGGTGAAAAATATTTTCTTATCAAAAGAAAAACTTTATGTTTTTCACCAAATGAGTTGCCATTGCAAAACTTGGTGTTTTTGGATCATTAGGTTTGGTCCAAACCATTTTCTCAAAGTTTTCTTTCCATAAACATTTCCATAATAAAATCAATAATTTTATTTGGCTAGAAATTGGCTAAGTCAAATACTCCAACCTAAATTTTACCAAAAATCATTTTAACACCAAGGGTTGGTTCCTAGGGTCAGTAAGGTCACATCAAACCATTTTGCAAAAGTTTTAACCCTAAAATCAATTTTAAACAATTTTTATACTCTAAACAAGCTCACAAAAGAATCTGCAAAATCAAGCAAACTAACAGATACTATTGGCTAAACTAATTCCACAGTTGTCTAGGGCTTGCTCCACTGAATCCATTGATATAAAATTTGTAATTTTTGGACGTGTTGTTTGAAAGTTACAAGGGTTTGAAGTTTGCGAATAAATTTGTTTTCAAATTTCTTTTAAACAGATCCAGTGACACGCGGCACACCCTGGTTGGACAGTACCGGTTCGGCCTGATCACACACGGTAGCCCTTGGATCTAGTTAGATCGTGCGGTGCTGAGCGCATACCTCTTCGCGAATAAATGATCTAATCCTGCCCGTTCAAACTAAATCCTACGGTACTAGTTCTCTGGACCAAAAGTGAGCGGCGCCGACGGCGGCTAGCGGCGGCGTACGGCCAGTCGATGACGGCCAGACAGGAAGCAAAGAGGGGGGAGATGCTCACCGAATCGCCGACGCTCACCGATGCTCAACGTGGTACTGTCGCCGAGGGGCGCTAGGGCATCTTGATTGCTCGCCGGAGACGAGCTGGGCCTCGGCCGGTTCAGGAGGTCGTCGAGGGCGAGGATAGGGGGCGTCCTAGGTCAAATAGAAGATGCTGTGAGGTTCGCACGGGCCTGTAGATCACCATCGTGTCCACGGGGAAAGGAGGGGAGGTCAGATTCTACCTGGGGCGTCGTCGGAGAAGAGGGCAGACGGCGGTGCTGCAGGTCGTCAACGTTGCCGACGCTGTAGGGTACTCGCGGATGAACGAAAGGCACGTGGAGAAGCGTCTGGGAGTGGGGAAGTTGTAAGCGTGCTCAGGGAAGCTCGGGGTGGTGTGTGCTGGCCGAAATCGGGGAATAAGCTCGTCGGAGACGGCGGCGGTGCAGAAGAGATTGGCGACAGCCTAGGGGCAGAGAGAAGGAGTTGTCTGGGGAAAAAGGAGGAGGAGACGCTGGGGTTTTAACGAGCATGGTTAAAGCGAGGTAAAGGCGCGGCGTTATGGCGAATTGAATGCGCGGAATCACAGCAGGTAACGGTGGTCGAGGGAGGAAGAAGGTCGTGGTGAGAGAAGAACAGGAGCGGTGGGGTCTAACTGTTAGTGGGAAAAGAAACGAGGGGAGGTCCACATGTCATACTCTGCGCGGGTCTATTAGTGGGTGTGAACCGTTTTTCTCCGGGGAAAGAAAAGCTGGGCTGGTTCTGGGCTGTTTGGGCTGTTGGGTTGGGTCAGGTCCATTTCCTATTTTTTTTTCTTTGAATTCCTTTTTCCTTTTATATTTCTATTTCCTGTTTTGAATTTCCAAACAATCAAACAAGGTTCAAATTAATTCAAACAACACCTAAATTTTGTAACATTGAAATTAGGTTTCTTCAGTAACATGAACCAAAATCCAAATTCAAAATAATAATTTTTTAATAATAGGGTCCATTAATAATTAAATAAAATGGGCCTTAGTTATTAATTCAAATAGAGTTTGATTTTATTAATAAAGTCTTTATTTGAAACCTAAATATTTTCAAAAACCAAATCAGTAGGTTTTATTTGGGAAATATAGAATACTTGGAAACTTGTTTTAAAACATTTTATTTTAGAGTCCATTATTAATTTAAATATAATAGACTTTCATTATCAAATCAATTAGGATTTGTTCTATTGAGATATTTATTTTTAAAATCTAAAATAAAGCCTAAACACTTTAATAGGTTTTATTTGTGAATATCAAATAGTTGGGAAAACTTATTTTAAATAATTTAATAAGTGTTGATGTTTCAATTTAAATTGGTAAAACCTTTTATTTAAATAAAGTTTGGATATTAATTCCTTATTATTTTACTTAAATAAACCTTTGTTATTTTTATTCAAAACAAAATGTTTTAATTCCAAAGCTTGGCCAAGGTTTAATTTGGGCTTTATAAAATGTTCTTTATTTATAAATCCACCTTTTCCTTTAAAACAAAATCTTTTATTAAAGGATCCAAAATAGTAATTCCAAAACATTTTAATTTCCTTTATTAAATGTTCATCTTTATGAATCCCTTTAGGATTTTATTTAATTTAAATGGGTTTGAAGTTCCAATTGAATTCAAAAAGTTTCTTCTGGCTCTAAAAATCAAACAAAGTTTTATTTCATTCCTTTATTTTTCACATTACAAGATTTGGAAAATCTTGGGATGTGACAGGCTACCACCCTTAAAATAAATCTCATCCCGATATTTGGGGAGGCTAGGGTTACAAGCAAGTTCGAAACAACTAGGGTACTACCACCCTTTAAAAATTTTCAAACAAAAATTACATATTGTCCTTCTTGGGACCCTGAGGAAAATTTCCCATGGCAAACATTTGCATGGTTTCTTTGGTTTCCATACTTGACTCATGGTCCAAGATTGAGCTTCTCCATAGGCTTATTTAACTTGTTCTTCATCTTCTCTGGGCAGTTGCTTGCATAGTGTCCTGAATTCTTGCAGTTGAAGCAATGAATGTCCTTGAGTTCTTTACGTGGCTCTTGTGGACAAGTTGCTACGTAGTGGCCCAACTCTTTGCAGTTGTTGCACCACACTTGGTCAATCTCTTTATTCTTCTTGTTCTCTGGGCATCCACTGGAGTAGTGTCCCATTTCCTTACATTTACGACATTGTGCAAGGCTCATGTCTTGCTTGGGTTTCTTGGTTTTCTTTGATCCTTTGAATTGGGCTGTCTTGTTTGGAGGTATGAGTGGTACTTTTCCTTTGGTAGACTTGGATCCTTCTTGTTTCCTTTGTTCCACCATGGCATAGATGGGACATTGGTCAGGAGTATGATCACTTCCTTCACAAAGGTAACAAGTAGTTTGAGAGGTGGGGCATTGTCCAATAGGATGTTCTTCTTCACAACTGGGGCATTGTCCTTCATGCTCTTTGGAAGTATGATCCTTGTCTCCACAAATAATGCAAGATGGGGCTCCATCTAGAATAACATTCTTGTCATCCTTGTTATCATAAACTCCTTTAGGATAGCTTTCTTCCATGCTAATCATTTGATTAGTCACCTTAAGCATCAGTTGGGATTGTTCCTCCAAAAACTTTTGCAGTGCTGGATCTTTATCACTATTGTTAGCTAGGAACTGAGCTGTCAGTTGGTTCAACTGATGTTGGGTTGCTATTAGCTCTCTCATGCTGTCAGCTTGGTTGGTGTTGGTGTCATCAACCTTGATGTTGGACCTTTGGAGTAGTCATCTGTTTGGGTTGAAGGAAGATTAGAATAGGCAAGATATTTCTAAGGTCTTAATTCAAATCACACACATCACAATTCACACAAGCAATGTGCATGCAATCACAAAACAATTTATTTCACTCAAACAATGTTCAAGCACATACTTAGGCAACAAAATACTTTTGTTCTACCTCATAAATTGGTGGGTTTGACTTAACTAGTATATGGTGGTCCATCTATATGGTTCACTTGTGATCTTTCCATCTTTCTTGGTTGATTCTTCTTGTATGAGATCATGGTTTCCTTGAGAAAAACTCTTGGTCACAATACTTCAAAGTTGTTGATGGTTTCTTCTTATTTTGCATTCCCTCAGTCTCTAAATCTTGAGCAAGTTTTCCTTGTCTCTCTTGTAGTCCTTAGTGATATCCAAGTTGGAAGTCTTTGGAAAACATGCTGAAGATGTTGAAGTCACTAGAGTTGAAGATGTTGAAGTCATCCATTGCACATGGTGTAGTCCTTGGCCCTGGGTAGGTTTTTCCATCAAGTTGAGTAGAAGAGGTGTAGAGTTGAAACCAAAATGGTTAAGGAAATAGGTTACAAGTGTTTCTGTAAATAAGTTTTGGATCAAAATATAACTCCTATTTTTCTAAGGGGTTTTGTCCAATCCTAGGGTTACAATCCTACAGGCAACACAGTGCTCTGATACCATCTGTAGAGGTCCCAACCTAAATAGGTAGATTCCTCCTGTGTTTTACAATGCTAGTCCCTGGATCATTAGCTAGCATCCACAGTTAAGATGTGATATCAAGATACAAAGGTCATAATATAAATTTATAACCAGGAATAACATAAGTTTATTACATCAAACATAACTCATTTGGCTATTACGTTACATTGCAGCGGAATAACTATAATCATGGGTCCTTCATCTTCAAAGTGCCACAGGCAGATGTTGGTTGTAGACTTTGTAGTCCTAGTCAATCAAACAATCTTCATTTAAATACAATCAACCTGCAACATTACAAGTTACAGCCACAAGGGTCAATACATTTTGAATTGTATTGGCAAGCTTCACTTCTATGTATAATAAGAGTGGATCCTATCAATACATGCATATCTGGCTAGGTAGAGTTTTAAGGCTTGTTTGCACAAAGCAATATTTTATCCTATCTTTTCAAAAGGTTTTGGTCCTTTGTCAAATTTCTTTTCCAAGTTCCTTGAACTCCTTGGTAGAAACTCAAGTGTTCAAGTCCTTGTCAAAACTCCTTGAGCACCTTGGTAACCACAAGTGCAACAAGTCTTATCAAATATCATGAGTTCCTTGGTCACTCCAAGCACATCAAGTGTTTAAACAAAATCCCTTGAGCACCTTGGTAACCCCAAGTGCAACAAGTTTAACAAAATATCTTTGAATTCCTTGGTAGACACACAAGGGCATCAAGTTTTACTTTAGAAGTTGGAATGTCGAGATCTCCCATAGTTCAAACTTTAGTTGCTCAGTATTGTCCATAACCGGGGACACGGCTAAGTACTTAGATTTTATTAACTTCTGCAGAAGGAGTACACTTTACCCACATGACACAATCCCATCTTGTTGCCACCAGTGGCCCTCTTGGATTAGTGCTCACCAAGATGGAGTACCGGCAGACTGAGAGTGTGACGAAGTCCTTCCAAAAGGTCCTCCCATACATCATTGCTAGCTTGTCTTCAGCCCCCATGAAGCATTCCAGATCCCCATGTCCGGTAACTAAAGACAATGTATGGGTCTTCCTAATGTAGTTGACTAAGCCAGAGCCATAATAGCATGTGGTTGCACACGAAAGCCACAATTGGAGAAGCATGTTCAATCTCTAAGTTTCCTAGGTGGTTTTCTTTTGGAGCCCAACACAAGTGACTCCCATAGACATGGTTCCTTTTGTTGCCACCTTCTCCAAAACTTAAAGTGTCCACCACCTAGGTGGTTCATTGAGTCCTTGTTTTATTATGTAAAACATAAGTCCTTTTCTCAACCTTTGTAAAATCTCAACATGTATCTCTTTTCAAAATTTAAGTATGGCTAAGCATGTACAACTACAATATTTTCTCTAAGGAGTGTGTAGGGAATCCTATTAGGATTTAGCATAGCATAAGTATAAAGAAACCTTTTCATGCATGTTTTCATAATCCACTAAGTATAATGAGAATACTAGGGCATTAGTATGATAGTGTAACTTGCCTTTTTTGGTAGGGAATGGTGGTTCACTCCTTGATCTTGCTAGTCTCTCACTTTGCTAAATTCACTACAAGTCAATCAAGCAATCACAAAATCAACTAACCTTCCAAACCAAAGTCAAACAACAATCTCATACTCACAAAGCAATGGAATCTAAGTCATGCATAAGTATGCAAAGGATGGTTCTATTGCAAGGATGGTATCCACTAGGCTTATAACTTTGTAAGGTCCAAATTGGTCATTTACCAAAATGGCAAAGTCATTTGCAAATGTGTTTTATCCTTAAACCATTTCCAAAACCTTTCATCATTTTATGTGGTGAAAAATATTTTCTTATCAAAAGAAAAACTTTATGTTTTTCACCAAATGAGTTGCCATTGCAAAAATTGGTGTTTTTGGATCATTAGGTTTGGTCCAAACCATTTTCTCAAAGTTTTCTTTCCATAAACATTTCCATAATAAAATCAATAATTTTATTTGGCTAGAAATTGGCTAAGTCAAATACTCCAACCTAAATTTTACCAAAAATCATTTTAACACCAAGGGTTGGTTCCTAGGGTCAGTAAGGTCACATCAAACCATTTTGCAAAAGTTTTAACCCTAAAATCAATTTTAAACAATTTTTATACTCTAAACAAGCTCACAAAAGAATCTGCAAAATCAAGCAAACTAACAGATACTATTGGCTAAACTAATTCCACAGTTGTCTAGGGCTTGCTCCACTGAATCCATTGATATAAAATTTGTAATTTTTGGACGTGTTGTTTGAAAGTTACAAGGGTTTGAAGTTTGCAAATAAATCTGTTTTCAAATTTCTTTTAAACAGATCCAGTGACACGCGGCACACCCTGGTTGGACAGTACCGGTTCGGCCGGATCACGCACGGTAGCCCTTGGATCTAGTTAGATCGTGCGGTGCTGAGCGCATACCTCTTCGCGAATAAAATGATCTAATCCTGCCCGTTCAAACTAAATCCTACGGTACTAGTTCTCTGGACCAAAAGTGAGCGGTGCCGACGGCGGCTAGCGGCGGCGTACGGCCAGTCGATGACGGCTCCGGCGGTACAGGAAGCAAAAGAGGGTGGGGAGATGCTCACCGGAATCGCTGACGCTCACTGATGCTCAACGTGGTACCCGTCGCCGAGGCGCTAGGGGTCGTTTGATTGCTCGCCGGAGACGAGTGGGCCTCGCCGGGAGAGGTCGTCGAGGCCGAGGATAGGGGCGTCCTAGGACAAATAGAAGATGCTGTGAGGTTCGCACGGGCCTGTAGATCACCATCGTGTCCACGGGGAAAGGAGGGGAGGTCAGATTCTACCTGGGGCGTCGTCGGAGAAGAGGGCAGACGGCGGTGCTGCAGGTCGTCAACGTTGCCGACGCTGTAGGGTACTCGCGGATGAACGAAAGGCACGTGGAGAAGCGTCTGGGAGTGGGGAAGTTGTAAGCATGCTCAGGGAAGCTCGGGGTGGTGTGTGCTGGCCGAAATCGGGGAATAAGCTCGTCGGAGACGGCGGCGGTGCAGAAGAGATTGGCGACAGCCTAGGGGCAGAGAGAAGGAGTTGTCTGGGGGAAAAAGGAGGAGGAGACGCTGGGGTTTTAACGAGCATGGTTAAAGCGAGGTAAAGGCGCGGCGTTATGGCGAATTGAACGCGCGGAATCACAGCAGGTAACGGTGGTCGAGGGAGGAAGAAGGGGTCGTGCGGGTGGGAGAGAAGAACAGGAGCGGTGGGGTCTAACTGTTAGTGGGAAAAGAAACGAGGGGAGGTCCACATGTCATACTCTGCGCGGGTCTGTTAGTGGGTGTGAACCGTTTTTTTCCGGGGAAAGAAAAGTTGGGCTGGTTCTGGGCTGTTTGGGCTGTTGGGTTGGGTCAGGTCCATTTCCTATTTTTTTTTCTTTGAATTCCTTTTTCCTTTTCTATTTCTATTTCCTGTTTTGAATTTCCAAACAATCAAACAAGGTTCAAATCAATTCAAACAACACCTAAATTTTTTAACATTGAAATTAGTTTTGTTCAGTAACATGAACCAAAATCCAAATTCAAAATAATATTTTTTTAATAATAGGGTCCATTAATAATTAAATAAAATGGGCCTTAGTTATTAA
This sequence comes from Avena longiglumis, assembly GCA_030063025.1. Classification (NCBI taxonomy): domain Eukaryota; kingdom Viridiplantae; phylum Streptophyta; class Magnoliopsida; order Poales; family Poaceae; genus Avena; species Avena longiglumis. Next base: position 480,498,167 of record CP125977.1, read on the forward strand.
TTCAAATAGAGTTTGATTTTATTAATAAAGTCTTTATTTGAAACCTAAATATTTTCAAAAACCAAATCAGTAGGTTTTATTTGGGAAATATAGAATACTTGGAAACTTGTTTTAAAACATTTTATTTTAGAGTCCATTATTAATTTAAATATAATAGACTTTCATTATCAAATTAATTAGGATTTGTTCTATTGAGATATTTATTTTTAAAATCTAAAATAAAGCCTAAACACTTTAATAGGTTTTATTTGTGAATATCAAATAGTTGGGAAAACTTATTTTAAATAATTTAATAAGTGTTGATGTTTCAATTTAAATTGGTAAAACCTTTTATTTAAATAAAGTTTGGATATTAATTCCTTATTATTTTACTTAAATAAACCTTTGTTATTTTTATTCAAAACAAAATGTTTTAATTCCAAAGCTTGGCCAAGGTTTAATTTGGGCTTTATAAAATGTTCTTTATTTATAAATCCACCTTTTCCTTTAAAACAAAATCTTTTATTAATGGATCCAAAATAGTAATTCCAAAACATTTTAATTTCCTTTATTAAATGTTCATCTTTATGAATCCCTTTAGGATTTTATTTAATTTAAATGGGTTTGAAGTTCCAATTGAATTCAAAAAGTTTCTTCTGGCTCTAAAAATCAAACAAAGTTTTATTTCATTCCTTTATTTTTCACATTACAAGATTTGGAAAATCTTGGGATGTGAAAAAAGGTCAGTAGGTTCAAAAAAATCCATATGCCAAAGGTGTTATCTCAAAAATCATTTTAGAACAAATTTTATATTCCAAATATGCCTACACAAGTTTCTGCAAAAACAATCAATTTAACAGAAGCATTTTACTAAACAAAGTGCATGGTTGGGTAGGATTTGTCTTGCTGATTCCATTGATATAAAATTTGCAAAATTTGGACGTGTGGTTTGAAAGTTATGCAATTTACAAATTTGGTCATCTAATAGACAAGTTTCTGTTTTTAAAACAGATTCCAGGCCACATGTCGTGTTGCTATTTGCTGGTACCGGTTCGCATGGATCAAGCGATGTGGGGCGTTGGATCTAATGACATCGTGCGGCACAGATCTGTCCATACCCTTTCGGTTAAGTTTCTATCGCAACCCTTTGATCAAGATCCTAAGGCTCATAATCACAGGACATACACTGGCGACGCTAGCGGTGGTGAACGGCGGCGGCGCGCTCAGATGATGTCGGTGTCGGCATTACAGGAAGCGATAGATCGAGGGGAGAAGCTCACCGAGTTCGCCGTGGCGTGGGGATGCTCAAGGTGGTTGTAGCTCGTCGAGGGGCGCACGGTGGTGACGTGGATTCCTCGCCGGAGTTGAGCTGCGCCTCGGGCTCGTCTGTTCGTCGATGGGGGCGACGATTTATGGCATGCTAAGACAAATGGAGGGCACCGTTAGGTTCATATGAGAGTCACGAACATGTGAGCATCCAAGAGAGGGGAAGGGGCAGTCTATTCCTTACCAGGAGGACTCGCCGGAGTCGAGGCCGACGGCGGCGATGCTCAGTTGTTGTCGTTGCCGAAGCTGCGGGTCAAGCGCGAGCAAGCTGATGCCACCGGGAGATGCGCCAGGGTCTGTGGAACGCGCGTGTGTGGTCGAGGGGGTGAGGGACGACGTCGACTGGCCGGAATTGCCGCCGGAGGGCGTCGTAGGCAGCGGCGGTGTAAGTGATAATGGGGCGGCCTGGGGGCTCTCTTGCCATGGTGTCTGAGGGGAAATTAAGGGGAGAGAGGGGTGATTAGTAGGGCGAGGTCATGGGGTGAGTTACGAGCAGAATCAACGGGAATTGAAGCTATGAGTTAAAACAGGGAACTGCCGGAGGAAAGAGGTGAGGAACTGGTCGTGAGGACGACGATGAGCTGGCGGTGGGGTCGGTTGGCCAGTGAGGCGAGGGAGTTACACGTGGGGTCCGGTCGTCAGCGAGTGAGGGGGTACTGCCTGCGGTGAGAAAAGAACAAGCAGGGGAAAGAGAGGAGCCGGGTGGGTTGGGGATTTGGGCGTGCTGGGCTAGGGTCTGGGGTAGGTTTAGTTGGATTGTTTCTTTTCTTATTTTTTTCTTTCTGAAACTTTTTCTCTTTTCTGATTTCATTTTCTGTTTTGATTTTATTCAAATAATTTCAAAATCCTTTTCTTTTCAAATCTTTTCAAACTTTTCAGTATGATTTAATACTGTTTTAAACGTGTATTTTAAATACCATTTTGGTATAATTCTTTTATGGTTTATATTTTATTTAAAAAGGGCACTTGCCTTTATTCAAATAAGATTTTAAATATAATTCCAACTCTTATTTGAATTCAAATTTTCACCAAACCCTTTTCAGTAGGTTTTATTTATTTATTAGGGTGTCAAATAATTTACTTTGAATTATTTGGAATATTTTAATATGATTCATAAATCATTTGAATTGGGTATTTGTTTTATTTCCAATGGATTTAAATATAGTTTTAATTCCCTAAATTTTATTTGGAAGATTTCTTTAATCCTATTTAAGTTAATTAAACAACTTTTATTCCACTTGGGTAAATTCCAAAATACTATTTTTTCATGAATTAAATAATCATTCTTATTAGGGATTTTATCTTTATTCAAATAGAATAGGATTTGGTCAAAGTCATTTTATTTTATTTGGAAAAATTCTTTATCCATTTATTTTATTTGGATTTGGATTATATTCATTCCATTTGCTTATGGAGTAGGTCAAGATTTGATTTGGCCTTTAAATATTCCTCATTATATAATTCTTTCTTTATCTTATGAAATCCATATCTTTTTATTTATAGATCCAAACTTGGTGATTCCAATTTGTAAAATCTTATTTAATATTTATTTATCCTTTTAATATATTAAGGATTATTTGCTCACCATTTGGTATGGATTTATAGATAGGTGCTTTATTAGCTTTGGAAATTCAATTTCTTTATCTTATTATATTCATAAGATTTTATCTATGGCTCTAAACTAAGTGAATCCAATTCTTATGGTTTTATAATATTTATAATAGTCATTCTTGATCAATTTGAATTTGTTTGTTTGACCAATTTTTTATATGGATCAAATCCATAGGCTTGGGGATAACTTGAAAATGATTTTCTTCCATTAGGGTTTTAGAGTTTTGGTTTATTTCTCAAGTGTTTAAATTTCCAGATGCATTTATGAAGAATGCATTCCACTTGATTTGAATTTAGTTGGATTCAAATGTTATCCAAAGTTTGTTCAAGATGGGATTTTAAGTTTCCATTTAGAAACAAAAGTTTCTTTTCACTCTAAATTTCAACAATTATTTATTTTGTTTATTTATTTATTTTTCACATTACAAGATTTGGAAAATCTTGGGATGTGACAGGTCCAAACTACTTTATTCAAGCAAAATAAACAACTAATCAAAGCAAACTAAGATGCTCCAAGAACAACACAACTATGCCTGAAACAATAAAAACAAAGTGTCTAGACAGACTTGAGCTTTTTATTGATGAAGAAGGGGATGCCTTGGGCATCCACAAGCTTTGACGCTTGTACCTTTTGGATATTTCTTGGGGTGACACCGGGGTGGCATCCCAAAGCTTGAGCTTTTGTCCATTCTTCATCTCATTACATCATTCTCTCTCTACACCTGAATTTTTTTCCTTCATACAGAACTTTACACAATCTTCATTAGCAACATTAGTGTATTCAAAATATAATAGACCTTTAGGCCAAGCTTTGAAACAGCAAGTATTTTCACTAAAAACACAAGCTACTGTAGCAACTCCTTTAAAAAGCTCAATTTACCTAAAGATAACTCAAAAAGTAATCAATAATTAGCAAATGCAAATAATGGCAGAAATCTGTCAAAACAGACCAGTAGGTAGAAATCGATTTTTTAGAAAATCTTCTTTTGCTTACATAAAAAATTGTTGAATTAGCGAAAGTTAGCTAACATACTGGGGGATTTATTCGTAAATTTTCATCTCAATCCGAGTTACAGAGAATCCTCACAAATTTGTTTGGTGGAGGACAGAAATCTGTTTCGGGACAGCAACTCCCCAAATCTTACTTCCCTCTCATTTGAGGTCATTCTTGGCACAAAAAGCAAACAAGAAGGATAAGGAGAGGTCATTACTGAATTAATAACTTCCAAGACTCATGGAAACTCTTGGGTTATCTGCCAACACGTACTTTTCAAATGAAGAATTTAGATCAATACTTGCAAAGTCTTCAACTATGAGAGGTATCTCATCCAAATGAGTCTTGGAGGATCCCTTATCATTTCTCTTTGGTTTACTACTTTCATCAAAATGATTTTTAGGAACAATCCAACCAAAATTCTTTTCAAAGGCCTCATTCATTCCAACAAGCCTAAAGGGTATGGGTATCTTAAATTCCTCTATAGGCTTGGTTTTACCTGAAGTACCCACAACATCTACGCATGAGCCTAGCATGTTAAAATTCTCAAAGTCCTTTTTGGCTTCCTTAGCAACATAATGGAACTATTTTAGTAAAGTTTCAAGAATAAATTCTCTCTTTTCAACATTCTTTTCTTTCTTTAGTTTTAGGAACAGAATTTGCATCATGGGGTTAAGGCTAACAAACCTAGCCTCCAGCATATGAACTAAAGAAGGTGCAGCAATCTCATAATTAGGATCAAGCTCTGCTATAGATTTATTCTCAATATCCTCATGCTTGCTAACTTAATTGAAGAATTCTTCAATATTATCTTTCCCAGTTATGGAGCCACTGCCTATTGAAAGGTTTTTCAGGGTGAACTTGGGGAGCAACATGGTGTTCTCAGCGGAGTTCATTTTGGCAAAGGTGGTCAAGCCAAAAACAGCAGCAACTAGAGTAGGAACTAATTTTTTTTGTGTTTTTGAATAAAGAAAGCAAACCAAACTAAACTATTTTTTTGAGTTTTTTGAAAGAGGCAAAAAAACCAAGCAAAAGAAACTAAGCAAACTAAAAATAAAGTAAAGAGAAAGGAAGTGAAGGACTCCCCTTGTGAAGACGTCCTTAGACTCCCCGACAACGGTGCTGGAGAATTTAATGGCTGACGTGGAGCCTGTTAGGAACCCTAAGAGCAGGGTGTGAAGCAACAGAACAAAAAATTTTCCCTTAGTAAGAAACCGAGGTTATCGAACCAGCATGAGGAAGGAAACGCCAAACAGGTGTTGCAAGCAACACGGAAACCTGCACAACACAAACTCAAGACTTTGCCCCAACGAATTAGTGAGGTTGTCAATCTCATCGGTTTGCTATAATAAAGGATTAAGCGTATGGTGTGGAAGGTAATGGTTTGCAGCAAGTAAATAAGTAACAGTGGAAGATGTATCAATGGTAAAGATTGTACCCGGGTCCAATAGTTCACTAGTGGTGCTCTCCTTAGATAAACAACATGACATGAAGGGTAAACAAATTACAGAAGGGCAATTGACAGGAATTAAGCAAGGCATAACAATGCAATACCAGACAAAAAGATCCTATGAGATTCGATTGGGCAATACAAAAATATATATAGACCGCCATCCAATTGTATCTATGACTAGAAGTCCACCTTCAGGTTATCATCCGAACCCCCTCCAGTATTAAGTTGCAAGCAACAGACAACTTCTTTAAGCAAAATGTGTAAGGTAAACAATCCACTTGTTCCATGAACAAGAGACCGTTATTTTCTCCCTAGTAGAAACAACATATCTACAACAGAAGAGATTTCTGTCATTTCCCTTGGAAACTAGAGGCATGAACCCACTATCGAGCATAAATACCCCCTCTTGTAGTCACTAGCAACTACTTGGCCAAGATATCTACTAACAACGGAGAGCATGCAAGATCACAAACAACACAGACATGATAATATCAAATAGGCAAAACCATTAATTAATCTGACATAGTAATCTCAATATCCATCGGATCCCCACAAACATAACATGCATGATTAAAAATAGATTAGATCTTGATCATGAATGGAGCTCACAAGATCTATACATGAAAGCACAAGGAGGAGATACAAGCATCTAGCTAATACATGGACCCATAGTCCAAGGTGGAACTACTCACGCATCATACCGGAGAACAAGGACTTCGGGATGATCTCCCCTCTGGCATGGTGTCGGGAAGAACTTCAGATCCCCCGATCTAGGGACGACGGTAGCGGCGGCTACAGAAGGTTTCATGGAGTTTTGATCAGGTTCCTAGGGTTTCTGCATCGAGGGATTCTTATAGGCGAAGAGGCGAGGCTAGGAGGAGGCCAGGGGCCCCACACCCTACCCAGGCGCGGGGTGGGACCAATCGCACCTAGGGGGGTCTGGCCGCCCTGGTTCGCTTCCTAGTCTCTCCTCTAGACTTCATGTCGCCCACGGTAAAATATTGACTTTCGCTTTTGTCCTGTCCAATTCCGAGAATATTGATTTTTTGCCTTTCTAGAACCAAAAACAGAAGAAAACAGGCAACTGGCACTATGGCAACTTGTTAATAGGTTAGTTGCAGAAAAGATATAAAAACACCTCAAAGTGTAGACAAAGCAAAGCAAAGTAGATACTAAACAAGCATGGAGCATCAAAAATTATAGATACATTTCCAACGTATTAAGAAGATTTGGGTACCACACTACCACCTAAAGGGGACCCAGTTTTCGAATTAAAACCTTTACCTGATGATCTTAAAAATGCTTATCTTGATGATAAGAAAGTATATCCTATTATTATTAGTTCTAAACTTTCAGGAAAGGAAGAAGAGAGCTTATTGGAAATACTGAAGAAACACCGAGGAGCTATGGGCTATACTCGTGATGATTTAAAAGAGATTTCTCCTACTATATGTCAGCATGCTTTTAATATAGAACCTGATGCAAAACCAGTTGTTGAGCACCAACGCCGTATAAATCCTAAGATGAAGGATGTGGTAAGAAATGAGGTATTAGAACTCCTTGATGCTGGTATTATTTACCCTATTGTTGATAGCCAATGGGTTAGCCCCGTTCACTGTGTTCCAAAGAAAGGGGGAATTACTGTTGTGCCTAATGAAAATAATGAGATTATAACCCAAAGAGTAGTGGTTGGGTATAGGATGTGCATTGATTTTATAAAGGTTAATAAAGTTACTAAGAAAGATCATTATACTTTGCCCTTTATTGATCAAATGCTAGAAAGGTTGTCTAAAAAGACCCACTTCTGCTTTCTTGATGGTTATTCTGGGTTCTCTCAAATCGCTGTGAAAGCGCAAGACTAAGAGAAAACCACTTTCACTTGTCCTTATGGAACTTATGCTTATAGGCGTATGCCTTTTGGTTTATGTAATGCTCCTGCTACCTTTCAAAGATGTATGTCCGCTATCTTTCAAGGTTTTTGTGAAGAAATTGTGGAGGTTTTCATGGATGATTTCTCCGTCTATGGAACTTCTTTTGATAACTGTTTGCACAACCTTGATAAAGTTTTGCAGAGATGTGAAGAAACCAACCTTGTTCTTAATTGGGAGAAATACCATTTCATGGTTAATGCAGGGATTGTTCATGGACACAAAATTTCTGAAAGAGGCATTGAAGTTGACAGAGCCAAAATTGAAGCAATTGAGAAGATGCCTTGCCCTAGGGATATAAAAGGTATTCGTAGTATCCTTGGTCATGCTGGTTTATATAGGGGGTTTATTAACGATTTCTCCAAAATTTCAAATCCCCTTACCAATCTTCTTCAAAAAGATGTACCTTTTGTTTTTGATGATTATTGTAAGGAAGCTTTTGAAACTTTGAAGAAAGCTTTGACTACTGCTCCTATTGTTCAACCACCTGATTGGAGTTTACCTTTTGAAATTATGTGTGATGCTAGTGATTTTGCTATGGGTTCTGTCCTTGGGAAACGTGTTGATAAGAAGTTGAATGTTATTCATTATGCTAGCAAGACTCTAGATGCTGCGCAAAATAATTATGCTACTACTAAAAAGAGTTCTTATCTGTAATCTTTGCTTGTGATAAGTTTAGACCCTATATTGTTGATTGAAAGGTCACTATTCATACTAATCATGCTGCTATTAAGTACCTTATGACAAAGAAGTACGCTAAGCCTAGGCTTATTATATGGGTGTTGCTTTTACAAGACTTTAATCTGCATACTATAGATAGGAAAGGTGCTGAAAATCCTGTCGCTGATAATTTATCTCGTTTGGAAAACATTTCTTTTGACCCTATGTCTGTTAATGATAGTTTTTCAAATGAACAGTTGGCTGCAATAAGGGTAAGCCCGCATGAGAGTCCTTGGTATGTTGATTATGCTAACTTTATTGTTTCCAAGTATTTGGCTCCAACCTTTACAACCCAGCAAAGAAGAAAATCTTTTATGATCTAAGGCATTACATTTGGGATGACCCACATTTATATAAAGGAGTAGATGGTATTATGCGAAGATGTGTTCCAGGATTTGAACAACAAGAGATATTGAGAAAATGTCATGGCAGTGCTTATGGAGGACATCATACTGGTGATAGGACTGCACAAAAGGTTTTACAATCTGGATTTTATTGGCCTACCCTTTTCAAAGATGCAAGAAAGTTTTTCTTATCATGTGATGAATGTCAAAGAGTTGGTAACATTTCTAGACGCAATGAAATGCCTATGAATTATTCTCTTGTTATTGAACGTTTTGATTGTTGGGGATTTGACTTTATGGGTCCTTTTCCTCCTTCAAAAGGGTATACTCATATTCTTGTTCCTTTTGACTATATTACAAAGTGGGTAGAGGCCATACCTACAAATAGTGCTGATGGTAAGGCCTCTTTAAAAATGCTTAAAGATGTTATTTTTCCTAGGTTTGGTGTTCCTAGATATATCATGACTAACGGAGGCTCTCATTTTATTCATGGTGGTTTTAGGAAAACTCTCTCTAAATATGATGTTAACGATAGAATTGCTTCAGCTTATCACCCCCAAACCAGTGGGCAAGTAGAACTTTCCAATAGAGAAATGAAATCTATCTTGCAGAAGACTATAAATAGATCTAGGAAAAAATGGGCTAAAAAGTTAAATGATGCTTTATGGGCTTATAGAACTGCTTATAAAAATCCTATGGAGATGTCTCCTTACAAAATGGTCTATGGGAAAGGTTGTCACTTGCCTTTAGAATTAGAACACAAAGCTTATTGGGCAGTTAAAGAATTGAATAGATATTTTAAACTTGCTGGTGAGAAAATATTTCTTGACTTGAGTACTTTAGATGAGTGGAGAAGTGAAGCTTATGAAAATGCTAGACTCCTTAAAGAAAAATTAAAAAGATGGCATGATAGGATAATTCTCAAAAGGGAGTTCCATGTTGGTGAGAAAGTACTTTTGTATAGGTCTCGTCTCAGATTTTTTGCAGGGAAACTACTCTCAAAGTGGGAAGGGCCTTTTGTTATTAAGGAAGTATATCGTTCAGGTGCTATCAAAATATCTTCTTTGAAGGACGACACCACAAAGGTGGTGAATGGTCAAATACTAAAACATTATATTTCTGGAGATTCTTATAACAAATATGTTGATATTATTCAAATGGTGACTCCGAAAGAATTTATCAGAAACCAAACACCAGAATGGTGAAAACAGAAGGTTCGTGAAAACCTTATTTTTTTATATTTTTGATGTTTCTATTACATACGGAAGGTTACAAAATGAAATAGAGGAGGAAACGGAGGCCAGGGTGGCCACACCCACCCTAGGCATGAGCCCTAGCTGGCCACGCCTAGAGGGGGTGTGAGCCCCCTGAGCTCCGTCTCCGCCTCGTATTCGCACCAGTACCTTCCTTATGCTTTGAAACTTCGTAATATATAACCTCCCAGATCCCCTGAGGTTCATGTATCATGTTCTCGTCGTGTTTCTGTTTCGATATGTTTCCGTCAGGCAGATTCTCAGTTTAGAGCCTCAATATATTCCTCTGTATCACCCATGGAGGACTCCTCCGCGGATGCTATCAACCCGTACATGTATGAGTTGAAGATTCATCCCAAGGAGTTGATTCTCAAGGATGGGAAGGTGCAGTTGAAATAAGTTCAAGGCCCTAAAGGAGAAGGCAGTCTGGAAGACAAGATGGAAGCATTGGATCGGGAAGTTTCCAGGTACAAGAAGATGGTAGAACGCTAAGTGGATACCATCCGTAAGATAAGTTCAGAACTCATCACCAAGCACAAGGAGGAGGTTGCTGAGCTCTGGGACGAAATCCTCTCACTCCATCAGGCCACCAACCAATTACAAGCACATCTCTACGACATACAAAATCAAAACTATGAGTATGAGGCTAGATTTAATCGCATAAGCTTTGCTGCTAGTTTCAGGATTGTGGAAACCAAGGCATCCTTTTTGGATGGAAAACCTTTGCCTTGTAAGTCTGATGATGTGTTAGACCCCTCCTTTGTAAAGGAAAAAGGATCCCTGTGATTGCAATGCTAGTCCCTGGATCAATGCTAGCATCCACAGTTTAAGATGAAGTACACAGATACAAAGGTCGTTTATTACATTCATTCCAGAGATAAAACATAGTCTTTTACAACTCAGGGCCAAAGGCCTAATACAAGAGTTTATGGAATAAGTAAATAAACACAAGTCCTCATCTTCATGTGCCACAGGTAAGCATGTTGAGTGTAGACTCATGACTCCTACTCATCATCGGAGTAACCTGCAACATCACAAGTTACAGCCACAGTGGGTCAATACTTTGGAATAGTATTGGCAAGTGATACCTTAGTAAATTTTAAGTGGACTATATTACTATATGCATTTTGGCTAAGTGTAGCTTGGCTTGCTTTGCTTAAAAATAGTTTTTTCCTATTAGTTGAAATCACTAAGTTTTCTTTGTCAAAATCTTTCCCTAGGAACCACCAATAGACATTGGGGTCCTTACCCTTGTTCACCCACAAGTTTTACTTAGAAGTTGGAGTGATGAGATTCTTGTAGCTTCCATGTCTTGATGCTCAAATTGTCCATTGCCATGGACTTGGCTAAGTACTTAGGTTTTTCCATCTGCAGAGGTTGTGCACTTTCCCCACCAGACTTGGTTTCCCAAGACAGGACCTTTCAGAAGCCTTTCCTTAGTCAAATGGACGCGCTCCAACCTATCATTCCCACTACCACCTACTGTCCAAGTGAATAAGTTCTAGCAACCTATATGATCATGGCAGAGCCCATATTGCCAAGTGGTTGCACTGTAAGCTTTCTCAACACTTGGCCTCCAAATCTCTTTGTGCCTGGGTGGCATACCACAAGTGTGATACACAAGCCAAATCCATGGCCTTGTGTAACCACTCAACATAACCCAATCTTTCCATTCCACCCAGGAGGTTCATTGACTTAGTGGTTTTATTAAGAAAACTTAAGTCTCATGACTTAGAAATATATAGCCAATATAGCATGAATAGATTATACCAACCCTTTGTTTGCTAATAGCTAGGCTAAGCATGGCATGGCAATTTAACTTAGGAAAAATCCCTAGCAATTCTACCATTCTAAACTACATAGGATTTCCCAACATATCATTTGACAAAGTAGCATGTAAGACTTAGCAAAATATCTAATGCTAGTTCAAAACATAGGATGGAAATATTCATGAAAAATATCACTTGCCTTGGTAATGTGGAGAGTAGCACTCCTCACAGTCACAGTCACTAGCAAAATCTACACAAAGATTTGTGGCATACAATTACACACAATTTATATACAATAAAAAATAATATGAATGCATGCATGCAAGAAATTACTAAGTGGTGATTTTGAAAACTCTACCAAGCATGTACATGTTTACAGAAACTTAACAAGTCAAAAGTTTGCCAACTAAACTTATTTAAGCCTAAAACAAATTTCTAAACAAAAACTATAATCAAAAGGGGCCTAAACTTGTTTCTACAAAAAAAGTCATTTTAATGGTGTTGCCTGCCAAAACCCACCGGCGAGCAGCGACTGGCAACACGGAGAGCCGGGAGGCTCCCAAGACTCAGTGGGCCTGGTCCCTGGGCGACGGCCAAAAGCTCCGCAAGACACGTCCCGGCTTGGTTCGAGGCGTGCCACCTGACCTATACCTGGTCGAAGGTGAAGGATTGCTCCGATTGATTTCTGCATGATAAACAAGTATCGTAAAATTCGAGCCGTAATCGGCTCCTGTGTTTCCAGTAAATCGGCTCCTAAAGCCGATTGCCCCATGGTTATCGTTAGATTTATGATAACATGGGGTTTTGCTTGATCACTACAAGTTAAATCGATCTACGATAGTTTAACGTTTTCACCACGAATCGAACGTCCTACGCGTAATTGAGCCTAGTACGTACAAAAGATGGAGAATATCAACCCTAGAGGAGGCCTAATAACCAACATAAAGCCAATTACCGGAACATCCTCTCTAGAACGAATAAGCCACATCCTTATGCATTACCGGATCGTTCAACCCGTTTGTAAGGCCTGATTACGTAGATATTAAACTAAACCTTGACGAACAAGGCACAACTATAACAGATCGAATCGACTAAATAAAGATCAAGCAAGGTGCTACCCTTGCACTTTGGGACACGGTGCAAGGGTAGCGAGATAGCTAGAGGTAGCATAACTTCGACGATAATAATGAAACAGTGCCGATGCTAGCCTCAAACAATCTATGATAGTGGTATTACTCGCCATCAACAACGCTTCAGTACGAGTAAAACCGGGTAACGAAATAAGTAGATACTGCCTAGATCGCAAGATGCGATCTAGGCAGCATGGCACTTACCCGAAAGAAACCCTAAGAACAAGGGGTGGCGATGCGCCGAGATTGTGTTTGTCGTGAACGTGGTTGTTGTTTTCTTTGAATAACCCTAGGTACATATTTATAGTCCGGAGACTCTCTACTTTTGGAATAACTCTACAACTCTATCTTCACCTAAACATAAACGGAACCTAAACAAACACGAAACCTACTATGATACAAGATACACGGGCAATTTAGCCCAAATCCACACACTAGGCCGATCCAACAACTCGTTGAATATATGCATCTTCTAAGCCCATCTTGATCACGGCCCATCTCCGTCTCTGGCCAAAATACGGTGATAACACATGCCCCCCTGGTTTTGGCAATGATAATTCCAAAACCACTCTGTGCGTTTTTTCCCTCTTCTTCTCCTCTTTTTTTTATCGGTCATCTGCACGCGTCGGCGTAATCAAAGCACCGCCACGCTACCCCTTCATCATGATGCCTGTCTTCTCAACTCTGCTGCAAGCGTGATTTGACGATTTTGGCGGTAACTGGGAAACTGCCATGGCATTGAACCGTCATCCACTATTCCCTTATTTAAATCAGCTCAACGATTCGCAGTCCCCATCTTCCTCCAGTTGCCAAAAAACCCTCTCCCATCGTCGGAAAAAACCCTCTTTCTCGCCATGGCCTCCTCTGCTTCCTTCGATGCGTCCTCCCACGCCTCCAACTCGATTAGCGACCGAGAGCCAACGCCAGAGCATCCGCCTACGGCGATAGATAAGATTTTCGCCCACGATGGTGGGACGAAGGGATCGATTTCGCCGTCTGGTCGAGGACGATCGCCCCTCGACGGCGAAGAGAGCCTGCAGCCTCGCCGACGGGAACCGGAGGCGAAGAGCAACGACAATCGGTCGTGGGACGGCGTCGACTCTTCCGCCGAGGAGGAGGAATCGGAGGAGGACACCTCCGACGAGTATCCGCCGACGAAGCGCTTCCCACGGGTCCAGAAGATATCAAGATGATGACGAGGACGAAGAGGTCCCCTGGTTTCTTCAAAGAAGCAGCGGGACGATCTTGGGAGCAGCGCCGAGGACAATAAGAGGATCGGCGACGGCAAGCGACGACGACCTCGGCTTAGACTAGGAATCAGTAGTAATGGCCATAGCAGTAGTAGGCCCCTTTTGTAATCGATCATCCTGTAAGAAATGATCTTTTGAATGAATGAAAATCTGATTCCCAAATATTGTTTCTCTTTGCTTCAATTTTGCCGATAACCGAAATAGGTTGATGCTTCAGAAGTCGATGACACCGCATCGGCTTTCATCATGCTGCACGATACAACAACAAGTTAATCGCAGAGCCGATGACTACCCATCGGCTTCTCCCGAAAACGTTGACAGTGGTCAACCTTCGCCGCATCCATAGACACATCACAACGGTCATTTCTTGATTTCAAATGACGACTGCGACCTTCCTCAACACGGTGGATTCAAACACAAACGACCCAAATCTCCAATTGCCCATCAAAACGTGCCCATGCATTTACTAGTGACAAGCAAAGATTAAGATGACGAGGCTGAGACCGTCGAGGTGGCCCTTTTTGTAACATGTGTGAAGCTCTAGCATCGATGACCGTGCATCGGCTACATATATGTATATTTTTTTTTACTCGGCCGATTTTCATCATCGGCCCCCATATTTTACCTGTCCATCGCTTCTCGTGTCTTTACCTAGCCGATTTCATGTAACGGCTCCTCCAGTTTTACTGTTCAACATCCCACATGCTTGGGAAATATTTCTTAAGATGTTGTCCATTGACTGCCACTGGGAACTTTACTCCATCCAACTGCTCGAGCATGTATGCGTTTCCTCTTAAAACTTGGTCGACCCTGTACGGACCGTGCCAATTTGGAGACCATTTACCATATGTTGCATTCTTAGTCCCCAAAGGCAACACAGCTTCCCATACCAGATCACCAACGTGGAACTCCTTTGGCTTCACTTTCTTGTTGTATGCACGAGCTACCTTGGCCTTGTTTTCTTTGATTTTCTCCAGTGACCATAACCTGAGCTCGGTTAACTCCTCTACACTGTCACTCATCAGGGCTGCATATTCTTCACCGTTAGATCGTCACGAAAAGTGACGTCTTGATCCAGCCGTAATTTCCTGTAGGACGGCTTCTTGTCCATATACTAGATGATATGGTGAGGTTTTTATTGCACCATGGCATGACATACGATAAGCCCATAACGCCTCGACAAAACCTCGTACAACGCCTTGGGTGCTCATCGACTTTTCTCTTGATCAACTTGATGAGACTCGATTGACGCTCACTTGCCCATTTGCTTGAGCATAGTATGGAGATGATCTAATCAGCTTAATCCCCATGTCCTCACAAAATTTTCTAAATTCCTGAGAAATAAAGACCGAACCTCCATCGGTCGTGATAGTTTGGGGAATCCCGAATCGATGGATGACATGTTCCTTCACAAAATTGATAACATCCTTCGAAGCCATCGACTTCATCGGGACAGCCTCTACCCATTTAGTGAAGTAGTCAGTGATAGCCAGAATCCACATGTGGCCTTTGCTTGATGGAGGATTGATCTTGCCGATCATGTCCATGCCCCAACCTCGGAATGGCCAAGGCTTGATGATGGGGTTCATTGCTGACGCGGGTACCATCTGGATTTTTCCAAATTTCTGACATGCTTGACACCCTTTATAGTAGTTGAAACAGTCCTCAAGCATGGTGGGCCAATAAAACCCTGATCGCCTGATCAACCATTTCATCTTATGAGCCGATTGGTGAGTTCCACAGGCGCCTTCGTGTACCTCGTGTAGGAGCTGATTGGCCTCTGCTGTCCCCAAGCACTTGAGCAATAGCCCTTCCAGAGTCCTGTAAAACATGTCATCCCCAATAAGCACGTACTTCATGGCTTTGTACCTTATCCGTTTAGGTGCCCCCCGAGCCGAATCTTTCAAGTAATTGAAGATATCGGCTCTCCAGTCGTCTGCTTCTAGGAACTGCACGAACATCGGCTCCTTCTACCACATCCTTGTACCACAAGCTATCTGCGCAAGATCGTTCGCCTCGGTATTCTGCGTCAGGATCCAAGTGAAGTTGACGTCGAATTGCGTCATCAGCTCATGGCAGGCAGCCATAATGGGAAGAGGGACTCGCTCAAGACTTGTAGTCCTCCGTGAGCTGGGAAATCACCAACTTGGAGTCTCCAAAATTTCCATCGCTCGCTCCGGCTGAGGAGTAACTCCATCCTGCGACGCCTCGTACTCAGCTACATTGTTAGTGCGAGAGGTAGACAATCGGATGGAGAAGGAAAATGTTGCCCCCCGGGGCGACACGAGTAAAATGCCGATGCCGCAGCCATCGTCACAAACTGATCCGTCGAAAAACATAGCCCACGCTTTTATGGATAGTGCGGCTATGTTAGTGTTGATCCTTTCAGCGATAAGATCAGCCAGCCGTCCTTAATCGCCATGGGTTGATACCGGATGTCAAACTCGACAATGCAAACATCCATTTGCCCAGCCGCCTCTTAACATAGGAGCCGACAAGATGTGCTTTATGACGTCGATTTGCATATGATGATGATTTCACGATAGCAAAATGTGTCGCAACTTGGTGCGGGTGAAAACAGCGGAGGCACAACTTATCGATATCGTGGTACCTTGTCTCTGCGTCCAAGATCCTCCTCGCTTATGTAAAGACGACGCTCCAGCCCATCATAAACTTGCACCACTACCGAGGCGATGGACGGTTACCATCGACAAGTAAATGTAGAATGGCCCGTCGGTGAGGTGTAACTAACACCGGTGGCTTTGTCGTATTCTTTGATCTCGCCAAAGGCTCGTTGTTGCTCGCCCCAGGAATTCCTCATCGATTTGATTTTAACTAGTCCCATGAACGGCTCAATCCTTCCCGATAGATTGGAGATGAATCGACGAAGTTGATCTTGCCGATAAGGGATCGTAGTTCTTTCTTTGTGGTGGGTGGCTTCATCGTCAGACCGCCTCGACTTTTCAGGCCGATCTCAATTCCGCTCATGGACCAAAAACCCAAGAACCGACCGTCACCCAAAGCGCACTTCTTTGGATTCATCCGTAGGTCAATTTTCTTGTTCGGTCCAGACGCGTTGCGCATCGTCCAAGTGTCCGCGGCGTTGAAGCGAACTTGACCACCACGTCATCGATGTAGATTTCCACCAGCTTGCCGATCGATCATGGAAGATATAATTCATGGCCCGTTGGTACGTGGCGCCGCATTTTTCAGTCCAAACGTCATGACCACATATTCAAATAACCCCACGGACCTGGGACTCGAATGCGTCTTGTGTATGTCTTCGGAGCCATGAAGATCTGGTTGTACCCGCATTGCCGTCCATGAAGCTCAAAATTTTATGACCAAATTTGCATTGATTAATGTTTCGCCACGCATCGGATACTCATCCTTTGGGGTAGCTCGTTGAGATCTCGAAAATCTATAGCAACCCGCCATTGGCCACCCTTCTTCTCTACAGTGCGATACTAGAAATCCACTCTGGCATACCGCATGGTCCGATCAAATTGGCGTCAACATTTTTTTGACCTCTTTCTTGATTTCTTCCGAATTTCGCCTTCATTTGTCGTGCTCGCTGAAAACGGCCAAATCCTTTTTGAGCGGAGATGCTCGATGATGCTCTGTCCAATCCAGCATCTCTGTAGTCCCAGCGGAATCTGGATATTGTTTCAACAGGCTATCATCGGGCCCGCAGACTTGGCTCTAACTTTCACGATAAATGTTGGTCGTGGCTTATCCCCGTGACCAATGTCGATCTCTTCTAGCTCATCAGGATGTAAACCCGCACTAGCTTTCCATCACCACCGTCAAATCGACGCTAAACACAGGGCACACGGTGGGTGAGGACCACAAAATAATTTGGGCCGATCGCTGAATCGCCCCTTTGCTTGCTCTGTCAAGGACGGTTTACACCTTATTATTTTACGTGGCGTAGTATCTCTGCTACGACTACATGAACCGCTTGTCGATGATCGCTGCTTTTTATTTTTGTGGCGATCGCAGGATCGGCCGTACCACGGATGATCGTGGGCTTTTCTACTGTAAGGCCGCGGATAAGACCAGCCTCACCCCGTTTTTTGTAGCTTCAATACGTTCGCAGCCGTCTAGATTGATTCCAGAGATCGGCTCTTGGTCTTCCGCTTCCCAGACGTTCATGCCAGCTATGGAGATCTCGATAGAATCGTCTGCGTGGATGACCTCGACTTCGTCTCCATCCCACTGGATCAGACACTGATGCATTGTGGACGGGATGCAGCAATTAGCGTGAATCCAATCCCTTCCTAGCAAGACAGTGTAAGTGCTCTTGCTGTCCACGATGAAGAATGACGCGGGTACGGTTTTCCTGCCCACTGTCAAGTCCACGTTCAGTACACCTTGTGTTCCAGAAGACTGACCGTTGAAGTCGCTCAACGTGACGTTGGTTTTGATTAGATCTGCAGTGGAGCGTCCCAAACGTCGTAGCATGGAGTATGGCATGATATTGACTGCCGCTCCGGTGTCCACCAACATCTTGCTGACAGGTTGCCCGTTGATGTAACCTCGCAGGTACAGGGCTTTCAGATGTTTGTAACCCTTCTCACGTGGCTTCTCAAAGATAACCGGCCGTGGGCCGCAGTCAAGTTGTGCCACGAGTAGCTCATCGGTTCTTGGCGCGCAGAATTCTGACGGGAGCACGAACACCATGTTTGTGCTAGCCGATGTCTTTGCATCGGCTCTTACCGGTTTGGGGCGCCACTCTTTCCTGGTCGGGCGGTTTTCCGTTTCCACATCCTGTCTCACTTTGACGGCCAGATCAGGCCGTGCTTTCTTCAAAGCGTGGAGATACTGCGCTTCAGCTTCCTCTAAGTTACGCAGCCGCTGCACTCTACGCTTCTGGGTGTGTCTGAGTCCGTCGGGGCACCACCTTGGGCGGTGATACCTGTCTTCGCCCTTGCCATCCTTTGGCTCCTCGAGGTCTTCTGCTCGAGCGGACTCCCTGTGACGGCCGTTGGGCTGAAGAGGCCCTAGACGTTTGAATACTGACACTGGCCTCGTGTCCTCTTTCTGCTGGTTGCATTCCGGGCAGTTGTCGACTGTAGGCAATCGGCTCATTCCGGTGCCCCAGCAATACTTGAAGAAAGGACAATCCCAATGCCTGTCTGTGCCCTCCTTCTCTTTCGACGGTCCCTTAGCAAGGTGCTCATGTCTTCCGTCGTCTATGTCGCGCTGGCGACGTTGGTTATACTGGCGCTCATACTTGTTAAGGAGATGCGTAGAATGTGGCTTCTGATATCGCACTTTCCTCACTTGTTCCTCTGTTAAGTACCGCCTGTCACTGTGGCTGGGCCGGTCGCATGGACTAGCCTCCTTTCTTTCCTTGCCCCGGGAGCGACCACCGTTCTCTTTGTACGTGTCATGGTGGTGCCCGGACCCTGCCATATTAACGCCGAACGAGAAATCCAGCTTACGCCGCGAGCGATCGAAGTTCTACCATGTTGACGCCGAAATGGGTTTGTGTCCACTTTCATGGCGAACTGCCCAAGGATCGACGACCTTGTTCTATCGCCATTTGGATTTGGCGGCGAGCTCCTTGCACTCGTTGGTGGTGTGAGTGAACGAATGATGCCACTTGCAGATGGTCTCCTGCTCATCTCCCGAGCCGTAGGGATTTTGTGGCCTTCGGCAACCTCGGCTTCTTCTCCTTCAGAGAGATCGAATATCCGCCAGCTTTGCTCACATCAAGTCGAACCCTTTCGCAGCCCTTGCTTTCACCCATTTGCAGGCCACAGATCTGCCCCGAGCCCATTCAGTTCGGCCACCTCCTCAGTCCTGCGTAGGATCTTCCTCTTCGCATCGACCG
Organism: Avena longiglumis; assembly: GCA_030063025.1. NCBI lineage: Eukaryota > Viridiplantae > Streptophyta > Magnoliopsida > Poales > Poaceae > Avena > Avena longiglumis. The sequence continues at coordinate 480,517,763 of CP125977.1, forward strand.
TGCTTATCGGACGCTTAAATTTATCTTGGTACAACTCGGTGACGCTGCTCGACATCGCCGCCGCCCATGTGCGCCAATGAGTTGTACTCACCGAACGCCAGATCCTTGATGGGTGCCGAGACCCAACACCGCCAGCTCGACGGCTTCCTTCTCGCTTAAACGAGCCGAGTAACATCGGTTCTTACAGCCGCGCTGGATGTACTCGGCGCTCGCTCGCCAAGCACTGCGCCAGTCCGCAATGCCAGCCTCGGTAGCCTCCGAATGGTACTGGATGTGGAACCGCTCTTCCGGTTGCTTCTAGGTATGAATTGAATCAGTGGCGTGAGGTGTACCACCCAAAGGCTGCCCCGAGATTGCGCAAAGAATCTTACGCGATCCGATCCGATGTCAAATCATGCCTAGTTGTGCGGTATCGGCTTACGTGCTCGATCGAGCTTGACCCTTCCGACCACCGAATCTTGAGAACTCGTGGAGCTTATACTTGGGTGGCAACGAATCGATCAAACTTGGGTACGGCTTTGAATAGCCGATTGTCCTTCTCTTGACGGTTTAACTGGTCCCTCGTGATGGTACCGATTTGCTCCACCGCTTGAGCTGTAGGGCGATTCTCATGACTTGCTCCAGTGGCATACTTGGCTAGCCACGCTGTTTGTCGGCCCATCCCAGCCATCGCCGCTCCGGACACGCCGCCGGAAGATCCTGGCCCAGGGTTCCCCGCCAGAAACTCTGCGGTTGCAATCTGTTTGGTGCGTGTCGTTATTGCGATCCGCACGTGGGCGCATATATATCCGTGTGGGATCTCCTTAGGTGGCTCGAACAGGAATTGGCAATCGCTGGGTCGCCTCCAGCCTTGTAGACGACGTGGCTGGCCCCGGTGGTTACGGAGCGGCAAGTGCGAAGCGGTCTTTCCCCTGGTGAGTCCCTAAAGTAGGTAATCGACGGGAATCGATGCTTCATGATCTCCTGGACTACGCGACCCGCTCGAAAGCGTTCACCAGGCTCTCAAAATGGCGGTGCAAAGAATGAGCCACCATGTAGTTGACTTCCTGTCGTAGGGCTCTGGTGCGCTCCTCCAAGGAATGCAGATCCACCTCATTAAGCGCCCTCGGAGAACCCTTTCCACGATGCCATGCGTGGTCCTCTCAAAAGAGCCGATGAGGTCTTCCTCGAAGAGGCCTTGATCTCGTCGTATTTGGCCTTGTGCTCGCCCAGGCGGATCGTCAAGTGACCGTCATTCTCCATCGCAGCGTCGGGTGTTGATTTAGACGTTGTTGAATGTCCCACCGGCATGCGAGAATGTGTTGCCTGCCAAAACCCACGGCGAAAGCGGCGGCAACACGGAGAGCCGGAGGCTCCGGGCTGGTGGGCCTCGGTCCCTCGGGCGGCCGCAAAGCTCCGGCACACGTCCTGGCTTGGTTCGAGGGCGTGCCACCTGACCTATACCTGGTCAGGAAGGTGAAGGATTGCTCCGATTGATTTCCTGCATGATAAACAAGTATACATAAAATTCGAGCCGTAATCGGCTCCCAGGTTTCCCTGTAAATCGGCTCCTAAAGCCGATTGCCCCATGGTTATGCGTTAGATTTATGATAACATGGGGTTTTGCTTGATCACTACAAGTTAAATCGATCTACGATAGTTTAACGTTTTCACCACGTAACTGGAACGTCCTACGCGTAATTGAGCCTAGTACGTACAAAAGATGGAGAATATCAACCCTAGAGGAGGCCTAATAACCAACATAAAGCCAATTACCGGAACATCCTCTCTAGAACGAATAAGCCACATCCTTATGCATTACCGGATCGTTCAACCCGTTTGTAAGGCCTGATTACGTAGATATTAAACTAAACCTTGACGAACAAGGAACAACTATAACAGATCGAATCGACTAAATAAAGATCAAGCAAGGTGCTACCCTTGCACTTTGGGACACGGTGCAAGTGCGAGATAGCTAGAGGTAGCATAACCCGACGATAATAATGAAACAAGGCCGATGCTAGCCTCAAACAATCTATGATAGTGGTATTACTCGCCATCAACAACGCTTTCAAGAGTAAAACCGGTAATAAATAGATATCGCCTAGATCGCAAGATGCGATCTAGGCAGCATGGCACTTACCCGAAAGAAACCCTAAGAACAAGGGGTGGCGATGCGCCGAGATTGTGTTTGTCGTGAACGTGGTTGTTGTTTTCTTTGAATAACCCTAGGTACATATTTATAGTCCGGAGACTCTCTACTTTTGGAATAACTCTACAACTCTATCTTCACCTAAACATAAACGGAACCTAAACAAACACGAAACCTACTATGATACAAGATACACGGGCAATTTAGCCCAAATCCACACACTAGGCCGATCCAACAACTCGTTGAATATATGCATCTTCTAAGCCCATCTTGATCACGGCCCATCTCCGTCTCTGGCCAAAATACGGTGATAACAAATGGTTACTATTTGTTAAACACTTTGCATAATCAGAAAGGCCTTGATTCACTGAATCCAACGGTATAAAGTTTGCAAAATTCAAACGTGGCAATCAAAAGTTATAGCTGTTTGAAGTTTGGATCTAAATCTGGTTTAAATTCTGTTTTTGATTTAAACTCTAGCCACGTGTCGTAGTCTCACTGGCGCATACCGTTTCAGTTGGATCGCGCTCTGTAGACCGCAGGATCTAAGTGGGATCTGGCGGCTCAGATGCGCGCTTACCCCTTCATTTACAATCTATCCTAGCCCTACGATCTGGATCCAACGGACACAACCATCAAGCCACAAACTGGCGCTTAGCGCGGCGTTGATCAAGCGGCGTCTGACTACGGTGGCGCCGGCGTTCTAGGTCGCCTGGGGAGGAAGGGAGATGCTTACAGGAATCGCAGTGGCATGCTGAATCTCGACGTGGTGCTGGCTTGCGAAGGGGCGCGCGAAGACGGTCTCTGGAGCTCGTCGAAGTTACGGGCGGCGACAGTAGCTGGCAGACGTGGTCCTTGCCGAGGTTTGGCGTCGCCCTAGCACGAACGAGCGGCATCAGTACATGCGCAAGACACAGGCGAACAGGCTCGTGTGAGGGAGGAGGCAAGGGGCGGTCTAGATTTACCTTAATTGGTCGCCGAAGTTTGTCGGCGCAGTGGTTTCGGTATGGACGGAGATGACAACCTGGTCACTAGCGGCCAAAATAAAAGTATCAGAGGGTGCGCAAGAACATTCTGATCATCCTCGTTTGAACCAGAGAGGGAGGGGTGGTCGAGGCTCACCGTATTTGGTCGCCGGAGTTCTCGGTTCTGCGGAGCTTCGAAGGCAATTGCGCGCAGCCTGGCGGCGGAGTGAGCGAGGTGAATGGGGAAGAATGCTCGCGAGGCAGAGAGGGTTAAATAGGCTCAGGTGCGATAGGAAACGCCTGCTGATTAATGGTCAATTACACCGCGCCATTACCGGACTTGACTACAGCAGCGACGTGGTCGCGGGCGCGGTTTGGGGAGGACGAGGGCTACGTGGACGGGGCCCGCTGGTCAGCGAAATAATCGGAGGGAGCGTGGGGTTTGGCTGTCAGCGACTGAGTGTGTGCGCTCGCACGTGAGAGAGAAAAAGAAAACCCCCGGGTGGGCTAGTTGTGCTTGATTCGTTGCTGGGCCAGAAACCTGGCGCGCAGCCTTTTTATTTTGTTTATTCCTTTTCTTTTTCTATTTTGGTTTTCAGGAATGATTTAGATATGAATTCAAATCCTTTTTGAATTCAAACAATTCTGGGGATTTTTGCAGGGTACTGTGGTTTCAAAAATCAGTTATTTAACCATGTGGTTACCCTGCAAGGGCTTGGTCAAGCTTGGACTTAAAACAATCAGAGACTTTGCCTCTGGTTTGCAAATGTTTAAAAATAGGGTTTTGAATTTATTTCCAAGTTGAAAACTTTGGTCAAACTTTTACACCTAAAATTTCCAATAATGGAGGCAAGCAAACAAGTTCCTAAACATTCAAGTTTCAAAGGGTGATGGCCATTCGAATTAAATTTGCTCACATGAAATCATAGCATCAAGTTTCTGTTTTTCTGAAATGGTTTTGATTTTGAAACCCTAAATGATGATGGATGCATGGATGATATGAATGAGTTTTGGAATATGAATTTAGGGATGTTACATGATGGCAAGAGAACACCACCACCACCAAAGGAGTAATTCGTCATCAGGTTTGGCATCCCCTTGGCTTGTTCCAATCTTGGGGGAGTGTCGCGGTATCACATCATTATCTTTTATCTTTTACCTTTTTAGTAAATTCGTATCTTTGGTAGAGAAGTTATATTATAGATTGGTTTGCATGTGGAAGTATCTCTCCTTTAGTTGATTATCTATGTATCCCTTGGTGTGAGTGCCTTTATGGAATATTAATGAGAAGTTTCATCTTTTAATTTTTGCACTTCTTATTTTAGCTCTATTATATGATTGATCTTGTTGATCAGTATTGATATCACTTTGGGGGCATCAAGTAGATCTAAATTAGTTTTGGCAAACCAAGCACTGGTCAGTAGCAACACTTTTTGAGGTTTGAAAGGAAAATAGAAAAGGCTTACAGGTATTCTGTATCATTTATTTTCTTTCTTGATTGGCTCATAAGCTTAGTATTCTTTATTTAAGATCTTTTGTGTCTTCAAGGAAGATTGCATGTTTGGCTTTATCACTTATAGGTTTGCTTGTTTCCTTCAACTCTTTTGCTTGCTACCCATCTTTTCTAGCTAAAAACCTGTTTTGAGAAGGCATACTTCTCATGCGTCAACCCCCTTTGAACCAAACTTGTGCCATTTGTGTCCACCATATCTACCTATTAGCATTATTGCTATTCCAAGCAAATTCTCAAGCTTCATCTACCTTATGAATTAAAAATTATTTTGTTATGTGAAAACTAGTTAGTAAAACTCTCACGAACTTGATGGCACACCTTATTTTCTTGCCCCTAATAAACTTGAACCATTGTGTCATCGAAGTTGTATATGCTTGCATCTATACGTTGGGATTAGCAGAACCGTGTTGTCAAGGGGAACACTTTCAACACTTATGGATACATATCTAGTTGATATCATGCTCTTTTGTTTGTGGATGTCGTCGGTGTGAAATAAAAGGGGAGCTTGTAAGTCCATGGAGTTATGTATGTGTGTTAGAGAAACGCCTGGGCCGCTAGCCTAAGCCATGCCTAATCATGGTGGAAACTTGCAGCATCACCATAATGAGCAATCCATGAAGCATCTTCAATAAAAACCTATGTAAATAGCAAATAAAAAGATCGCTGACATGCTCATTGTCTGCTTGCCTTGTCATTTTGGTTATCGGATAGCTCATGTACCATGTGCAAGGGGTACCCCGTTGGCAGTTCTTTATGATACACATGTACTTACAATGACAAGAACTTACTGGTGATACGACCAATTTGCATCACCACTCTATATCATAATTTAACTCTATTCATTGATATTTGTCTTATTATGAGGTATTACTTATGGCTTTTCATCTGTTTATGCATGTTGGATGATTCTTGGAGGATGAACTGCCGGATTCTGGATTCTGATGGAAAATAAGGCATTTTGGTGCAATTTAGAAAATATCATAAAAATACTAGAAAAATATGGAAACATATTATTTTACCAGAAGATGAAGGAAGCCAGAAGGAGGAGCGAAGAGGGGCCGCAGGGGCCCCACACCCCCTAGGCGCATGCCCACCTGACCCCATGCCTACGGCAGGTGTGGCCCACCTGCCCGGCCTCTGACTCACCCCCTTCGTCTATATCTTCCCTACGGAACCCTATGTCTCGAGAGGCGACCACAGATAGATTTCTGCCGCCTCTGGGGGCGGAAAACGCCGAGAGAGAAAGATCTCTCCGGTAGACAGATTTCTGCCGGGGGAATTCCTTCTTGGAAAGGGGAGACCGTCGCCATCAACACCATCATCAAGCTAGGCTTCATCGGGATCATCATCATCATCCACACCATCATCTCCACCAGCACCATCATCACCACTCCATCCCGCTGTAACAATTGTGTTGGATATTGCTTTAGTTCTTAGGGGAAACTTTCCCGGTGTTAATTACTATTGTAGTTGATGCTTGTGAGTGGAACCATTGGATTATTGTTTATGCTCAGATTGTTATCCATTACCATATCATCTTTTATCTTGATCCATATGATGTCTTGTGAGTAGTTCGTTGTGTTCTTGAGGATATGGGAGAAGTCATGTTGTTAGTAGTGAATCTGTGATGAGTTATTATTCAATAGTTTAGTATTTAAGTTGTGGTGCTATTCTTCTATTGGTGTCATGTGAACGTCGACTACATGACACTTCACCATTTATGGGCCTAGGGGGATGCATTGTGTATTTGGCTACTAATTGTGGGGTTGCCGGAGTGACAAAAACCTGAACCCCCGTTAGGACACCTTTGCACAAGGGAGCGTAGGATCTCAGAGTTTAAGGCTGTGGTTAGATTTATATCTTAATTACTTTCCTATAGTTACGGATGTTTGCAGGGGGTTTAATCACAAGTATGTATTAGTCCAAGTAAGGTCGGTATGTTAGCACAGGTTCACCCACACAACACTTACAACACCAGAGAAGAATACTCAGCTATTTGAAGCGAAAGCACTTGACAGAATTCCCATGTGTCCTCAAGAATGTTTGGTCCTTATAAGTATTTCCACCGGCTTGTCCTTTGGTAAGAAAGGATTGGGCCACTTGCCCCGTTTGTTCGTTACCTTTTTTACTTGCTCTTTGTTTTGTTGCCTTGTCATAAAACCACTAAAAATCCGTTTGCTAAGTATTCACAGGGATTTCCTGCTCCATACCACTGTTCAGCACCTTCTGCTCCTCGTTGGGACCGACACTCCTATTTATCAATAGTACTACGATACACCCCCTATACTTGTGGGTCATCAAGACTATTTTCTGGCGCCGTTGCCGGGGAGTGAAGCGCTATTGAAGAGTGGAACTGGTAAAGGAAACTTTTACTATGAGTATTGCTTTTGTTACTTCTTGTTACTTTGTTTCCAATATGGATAACCCACTTGGTTTTCTTTTTGGGAAAACTACTACCACTGCTAGGGTAGTAGATGAACCACCACCTGTTGAGATAGATCCTTTTAAGATACCTACAAGTGTTGTTAATCGTGTTATGGATAATTATTATTTTGGGGATGGAACTATCCATCTTGGTAATCAGATGCTTTTTATCCATGAATTATGCGAGTTGTTTAAGTGTGTAGGTATCACAACTAAACATGTGAATAATAAGTTACTCTCCATATCCTTGAAAGGGAGAGCTGAAGAATGGCATAAGCTGCTGAAGAATGGATAATCCATGGAATGGGAGGAGATGGCATCTCTCTTTTACTCTAAATTTTATCCTCCCAGTGAAATTCATAAGGATAGAAATCTTATATATAACGTTTGGCCTCTTTATGGAGAGAGTACAACTCAACCTTGGGGGAGATTGAAGTTACTAATGCTTAATGCCCTATTCATGAACTCCCTAACAATATTATTCTCAATAACTTTTATGCTAGGCTTTCTCTTCATGATAAAGATTTACTAGATTCTTCTTGTGATGGATCATTCACACGTATGAAGGAAGAAGCTAAATGGGATCTCTTAGACCGTATTCAAGATAACACTGAAGCTTGGGAGAATGACAAAGGAAGAAAGTTATGTATAAACTATGATTATGAATGCATTAAATCTTTTATGGGAACTTATTACTTCCTGATATTAGTAATGAGTTTGGTCTTGATTCCCAAAGTATTGCCAACTGTTTTAAGGCCTTTGCCTCTTACATACAAATTCCCAAGAAGAAGTGGAATAAGTACCATGCTCCTTATAAAGATGTTGTTAGTCATGTTCCAGTTAGAAGTACACAAGTTTGTACTACTAATCATATTGTGCCTGAACCTCATGTTGAGAAAATGCCTTTCCCAGCTAAGGTAAAGGAGTATTCTATGACTATTAGTGCAAATAACAAAGGTACAATGAAAACTGTGGAGCCTGGTAAGCAATTGAATGTTGAACCTGTGGTAGCTATTGTGAAAGACCCTGTCACTAGAAATATAGAGGATGAGCACAATGTATTTTGTGAAGATGCTTCTAATATTATCTCTCATCCTAGTAAGGCTATAAAAGCTAGTGTTCCCGTGCTTTCTGTTAAAATTGGTGATCATTGCTACTATGGTTTATGTGATATTGGTGCTAGTTCTAGTGCTATTCCTTATGATCTTTACAGGGAAATTATGCATGAGATTGGTCCTTGTGAGCTAGAGGACATTGATGTGGTTATTCGCCTTGCTAATAAGGAAACCATTGAAAGAACATGTTGGGCCCCCATGTGTGGTTTTGGTAATTAATGACAATCTTTATGGACTAATGTGTGTATTAAGTTATACTTGTACGATTTGTCCATTGGCATCGCTTAGAGCATGTGTTGGCTTCAAGGTCCACGAAATGCAAAGAAGATATGTTGTGCAAGCTCAATATGCGAGGTCGATGATGAGGAATTAAGAAAGGCGTTCCGTCTTGAGAAGGGCAAGATCGTCTACATTGAGCTCAAGTGGAATGCTCAAGGCAAAGGTATAATCTTGATAGGTTTTCCCTTTTGCCGGTCTCACGTTATGTGTATGATACCGGGTTTAGGATAGATAACCGTACTATCAAGAGGGGCTCTCATATGAGTAATTCGGTCACATCGTTCGGAAAGAGCTCAAACCTTTGCATACTTGCATCATCATATTTGTTTTCTATTTGGTCTTATCCATGTGAGGATATAGAGCTTGTGGTAATCTCCATAACAAGCTCTTGTTCATCAAAATCGGATCTCCCATATATATCTTGTTGTGATTTTGGTTTATGCGGCTTTTCGGTTTCTCACCAAGTGAGATATCTCACATTATACTACTTAATAGTTTCTCACTTGGTGATAATCAATATTTCCACCTTTTATTGGGAAGACCTTGTCGTCATCTATCCAACGCAATTTGAATCGGGTCAATCGGAGCTACCAATCAAAAGTTATTGACGTTTGAACATTTGCTATTATTCGATTTAAAATAGAAAAAAAGTATTTTCTGGGCCGTCCGGTACTATCGGGCCTAGTGCCGGCCGCGCCTGGCGCGCGCAGCCCGTTTTCTGTCTGGCCCGGTACGCGCATCCGGCTGTAACGGCCTGGCCCGGTACTACCGGCCGAGCCCAGTTTTTCAGCCTTTTTTCCAAATCTAGATCCGCTGCTATCGCATGCCGCATGCGTTGACCTGCGCTCTCCAGCAAATCGCGCGCAGCCCGCCCATCCCTCACACTGGCTCGCTCTGCTGCTCCGGCCGCTGTCCCTACTACATTGCTTGCGCTGCGCGCATCTTTGTCGCGTCTTCTTGGCCCCACTCTCCCAAGACGTGCCGCTCGATTCGGCTGCCTTCTCGCTTCTTCTTCTTCTGCTGCCTTCACAGACGCACGCTTAGCTCGCTTTGCCTTAGGCCACGCCTAGCGCTGCGTGTCTGGTAGCTTGCTATACTCGCTAGCTGCGCTGTCTGCTGCTTCTCTCTCGCATGCGTTGATTTCCCCCTTTTGCTTCTAATCGGGCGGTAGTACCGGTCCGGACCAAAAATGGCTCCCACGGCCAGATTTTTGGGGCCCCTATTTAAGGCTTTGCCCGTTTTCAATTTAGTTAGCTCCTCTCTTATCTATTAGGCTAAACTTTGTCCACACTTGCTCTAGATCTTGAAGCTTGCCTAATCTTTTCCCTCTGATGATTCTTGCCCATATTTGAGTGGAAGAGAGAGGAGATCTAGACCCACGTTTTGACCTAACCGATTCATCTCTTTGTGAGTGCATCTTTGGGGATCTAGATTTTGGGGGCTTTTGTGTCTCTATTTGATTCCTCCTCTCTTGTTACCCCAATAGCTTTGGTAGCTTTGTTGGAACTTGAGAGTGAGGGATTTGAGCATCTTTGTGGTGTTCTTGCCATTTGCATTTGGTGCATCGGTTTGAGTTCTCCTCGGAGGATTTGGTTTGATTTACTCATTGGAGCTTGTCCCTCTTGGGTTCTTGGAACCCTAGACGGTTTATGGCCTTGGTGGCATTGTGGCCTTTTGTGGCATTTGTTGGGAGCCTCCAATTAAGTTGTGGAGAAGTGCCCCAACCTTGTGAGAGGTTCCGGTTGCCACCGACAAGTGCACCGATAGTGGAAGCGTGAATCGATCCCATTGGGGTGAGATTCACCGGAGAATAAGGGAGGCCTTTTGTGGCGTTGGTGGTTTGATACCACCCCTTCTCAAAACGAGACGTACTCCATGTTCTGAGGAACTGGGTAAAATATCGTCGTCCCCGCGTGCCTCGGTTATCTCTATACCCGAGCTTTTACTTATGCACTTTATATTGTGATAGCCTTCGTGCTTTAAGTAATCTATATCTTGCTATCACTTTGTTGCTTGTATTGCTTAGCATAAGTTGTTGGTGCACATAGGTGAACCCTAGTTGTTCTAGGTTGTGCTTGACAAAGTAAAACACTAGTTTTATTCCGCCTTTGTTGAGCCACTCTAGGAAAAGTTTTTATCGCCTATTCACCCCCCCTAGGCGACATCCGTATCCTTTCAATTGGTATCAGAGCCCGGTCTCTCATTTTAGGCTTCACCGCCTTGAGAGTAAAGATGTCGGCTAGAGGATTAGTGCATAATGACATGTTCATATTCGATGGCACAAACTATGATATATGGAAAAATCGTATGCTTATTCATTTTCGGGACATGGACCCAAATTTGGAGCATATTGTAGATATAGGTTTTTCTCCTCCTATGGATTTCAAAAATCTATCTTGTGAGGATGATAAAAACTTATATCTCGATGCTGAAGCTTCTAATGTGCTTGTTAATGCTTTGAGCTATGTAGTTACCTACTCAATCATTACTTTTTGGAGCGCTCATGAGTTATGGACAAAACTTCAAGATAAATATGTTGTGTCCAACATTATTGAGGATGATTGTGTTGCTTCCACCTCCGGTCGAGATGAGTTCTCATCCTCTACCACTTCACCAACATGTGACTTTTCAAAAGGTAATGATATGGTGAGTGGTGATAGAAATTGCAATTTGGATAGTGTGCTTACTATTTGTAATCCCTCATCTCTATCTAGTTGTAATGATCTATCTTTGGACTTTAACACTTCTAGCACTACCAACTTCTTACATGCTTGTGTTAATAGTCCTTGCATATCATGTAGAAATTACTTGAATAAATCTCATGATGATATGCTTGTGTTGTCTTGTTGCCATGATAAAAATTCTTCCATTTCCTCTAGTGCTTGTGTTGCTAACCATGTAGAGGAAACCGAAGATTCTATGGGCCAAGACATGGTTTTGAATGAAGCCACAAATGAAATGTCATCTTCAACTTCTTCCGGTATCCACCTATGCCTTATGGATAGGGATTCTAAGGTAACCCCTACTTTGGAACCCATTACCTCTTGTGTTGAGGAGGATGTGGATAATGTGGAAGAAAAGCTTGATAATGATGATTTATATGAAAAGGGTGAGATTGTTTATCGTGCCCTTGTTAAAAAGGATATTGCTTGCTCTAACTTTGTTGAAGTCTTGGACTTTGCTATTAAGAGAAAAGAACATATTGATAAGTTAGAAACACAAATTGAGGTGCATGATAACAACGTTGATAAAATGTGTAGTCTTGAGCGTGCGTATGCTAATATAATTGCAAACCTAAATAAAGCTCTTGAAGAGGAACAAACCACTAAGAAATCTCTTGAGGAGACCTTTGCTTTAGAGCTATCTAGAGTAAAGGAATCTCATGATAGAGATCTTGAGATGGCAAGTGATCTCAAAATTAAAAATGATGAACTTGAAGTTGCTTATGCTAAACTTGTTGAGGATTTTAAGCACCTCGAAAATGGCTCTCGGGTCGTTAAGAGGGAGCTCATCAAACTCACCAAGTCACATGAGCAACTTAAAGCTTCATATTTAAAAGATCTTGACAAGTTGCCCTCACCTCTTGCTAATAATAATGATGCTTGTGCTACTAACTCTATTTCTTGTGAAGCATCTATTTTGAAGGAGAATGTTGAGCTAAAGGCTCAACTTGCTTTGATAACTAGCAACTATGGGAAATTAGAAGAAAGTCATGTTAAGCTCTCGAGCTCACATGAGGATCTTCTAGTCTCCCATGGTAGGCTAAAGTTAGCTCATGAGGCCATCGTGTCAAAGGTAACATCTAGTGGGCCTCATGTGGACATTAGCACTACATCTACTCCAAATGTTATATTGCCATGTGCTAGTCCTTGTAATTCATCCTCTCACAACCATCCTATATCTCGTGATGAATTACATTCCATGCCTTGTTGCTCTAACAATGTAGCATCTACTTCCTCTAGTACTTTTGTCGAAACTAACCATGTAGAGGAAATCAAAGAGCTCAAGGCTCAATTCACTTCTTTGAAGAATGACTTGAAAAAGGGTCATCAAGGGAAGGTCACACTCAACAAAATCTTGAGTGTGCAAAAATCCCCCAATGACAAGAGTGAGCTTAGATTCAACTCCAATGTCAAGAACAAGTCCACTATCAAGTTGAAGCACAAGGACAACAAAAAGAATGGCCAAGATCAAGTTAAGAATACGGCCAACATTGTTTTCTTCAAGTGCAAGGAAGAAGGGCACCATGTTAGATCTTGCCCATTAAAGAAGAAGTCCCTTGGAAAGAAGCAACAAGGGAAGCGGCCTCAAGCTCTACATCTTGTTAGAGATGGGCCTCCTCCCAAGAAGACTCAAGCTCTTCCTCAAGTTGTTTCTTCATCCAAAAAGAAAGATGGCAACAGTAGAACTTGCTACATATGCCGCAAGAAGGGGCACATTTCTTCCTCATGCACTATTGGTATCTCCTCATCCCATCCTATCGTGATTGATGATGCTTATTCACTTCGTAAGGATGAGGTTGGCAATGTGTTTGCCAAATTTCTTGGTGCTCAATGTGGTGTCAAGAAAAGAACCATTTGGGTTGCCAAGCCTATTGTGACTGACCTCTTAGGACCCAACTTGGTTGGGGACCAACAAGCCAAAACTTGATCAATAGGTGTGTTTTGTAGGGCATTGGAGACTTGGTTACATTATGAAGAATTGAGGGATCTTCATCAATTATTATTGTCAAGCCAAGCCATTTGGATTATCATGATTCTATTATATATCCAATGTTCCCCCCTGCGGTAACATATGCTTAACTCATTACATTGAAAGTTACTCGCCCCCCTTGTGCATGTGTTGGTTTTGTATCTTCCATGCTTTTGTACATGTTGTGCTATCCACTTAATTATCTTGAGGTATCAAGCATATTTGTGTATGATTAGGTGGCACACCATGTATGTCTGTTTCTTGTATTAGAGCCTTAATTGATTATATTTGATATCTTATTTGGCTCTTGTGAGAGATTAATGGACTATCCCATCTTGGGGGAGTGTTATGCTTGGGCATTCCACAATCCTAAAATTGTGTGTACATGAGGAATACCACCTAGTATTTATATTGTATTATTATCTAGTCTCTATGTGGTACAATTCTCATGAGAAATTTAAGTTTTATAATGTCCATTAATTATATCTATTTGTATTATTTTTCCTCGCGTTGGTTTTATGGTAGTATCACATTACGGGGGAGTCATATGCTTAGTGCATATACAATCCTAGAAAATGTGAATATTCGAGGTTGTGTCACCTAGAATTGATATTGATAATTATCTAGATCCTATGTGACACATGTGCTCATACAAGTTCCAATTTGCTTAATTTCCTTTATCTCTCATATTTTGGATCATGTTTATGAGAGTGGTTCTTGGTATGTGTTTCCTCATATTTAGATCTCTATATCATCATGGAAACCATTTTTTTCAAGTTACTCTAATCACTAGTGATTGTGTGACTATTGGAAGCTACCAAGAATCTTGTTCGAAGTATCATTCTTAATTCTTATATTTTTTTTATATGCTTCTTGTTGTGACTATGATCTTGGATATCCATGCAAGCTACCTTGGGAAAATTATTTCCAATATTTCTTGTCCTTGGACAATGAGTACCCAACTTATGGTAGAATTTTATTGATCATATTCACTTTGGCCCTTGCTTAACATTGTCCTATCTTTGGCCAAGTAAATGTTTTGTATGCTCCCATGTATTCCTTGCTACTTTTGGATCTTCTTATTTTATTGGTATCCTCTTGTGTTTTATTTAACGTAGGTGGTAGTGATGATCTCATTTGTGTGCATTTTGCATTCAAAAGCAAAATTCTATATAATGTACTACTTATGGGTGAGCTCTCCTATAGTATTTAAAACACTCATATTTATGCTTCGTTGTTTGATCCATATCGGGTTTTATGTGCTTGGAAGTTTAATCTTTTCGTTTTGGTATTTTGTGCCATCATGAAAAGTTTGGAGAGGTTGGTTTACTTGTTGGAACCTTACTATTTGTGGGATTTGGTTTTGTCTCATTCCTTGTTTCACATTTTGACCATTTTAGAATGAGATAAATCCTTTAGCATTTGTATTTTTATATATCTTTTGCTCCTTGGCTTTTGCCTAGTTCATTTGTTGAACTTGTGATCTTTCATGTGTTGAATTGGTTTTTTGATACAATTTGGACATCTTATGTGTGCAATCTCGATTTACTTGGTGTTTTTGTTCAAATTGTATCTCCTTTTTGGTTCTTGAAAGCTTTATGCATGCATATTTACTATATGTTTATATTATGGCATGCTTGCTTTCTTTGATCCAATTTATAGGGGAAACTCCACCAAATCCCATCGGCTAAGTTTTGCATGAAATTCAATTTCATATTAATGAAGGGAATATGCCCTGAGAGGCAATAATAAATTGTTTATTATGTGTATTCCAAGTATATGATAGATGTTTATTTTGCATGCTATAATTGTATTAATACGGAAACGTTAATACATGTGTGTTTAATAAACAAACAGAAAGTTCCTAGTTAAGCCTCTCTCATAAACTAGCTCGTTGATTAACAAGATGATCAAGGTTTCCTGATCATGGACATTGGATGTTGTTAATAACGGGATCACAACATTAGTGTAATGATGTGATGAACATTCATCCGAAGTATAGCATTACGATCAAAGTCATTGAGTTTATATTGCTATAACAACTTACGAAGTGATCCTAATCCTTAGACCATGAGATCATGTCAATCACTAACACCTAAGAGTTTCTTGATAACATCAAACGTCACACCGTAATGTGGTGATTATAAAGATGGGTTCGAACTAATAAAGTGTTATGTAGAGGCTCATGGATCGAGAGTGGAATTTGTTCATCCCGATGACGGATAGATATACTCGGGGCCCTCTCGGTGATATCACATTGATTAGCTTGCAAGCAAGTGATTTGATCACTAGAATGTTATATCACGGGAACGAGAAAAGAGTGCATGTCGGTAACGAGATCAAACTAGGTATGGAGATACCGATGATCGAATCTCGGACATGTAATATATCGTGAAATAAAGGGATTAAGATACTAGCGTAAAAGGTTCCGACGATCACAAGAAAGTCATCGTTGAATGTGTGGGAGTCAGTATGGGTCTCCAGATCCCGCTTCTGATTATTGATCCGAGAGGGGTCTCGATTATGTCCGCATTATTCACGAACCATAGGGTGACACACTTAAGAGACACCGACATCCAATTGGAGCAAATGTTTCATGCCAGAAGAATAAACAAGCGCAGGAATTTATTTCACTAGATACCGAAACAGGTTTTCGGGTGAAATTGCATAAAGTGGTTATGCATGTGAAATGGAATTCTAGCAAGGGGTTATTTTTGAATGTTTGTCATTAAAGTAATTGACAAAATTCTGAATAAAATAAAAGAGTTTTATTTAATGAGAGTTTGCATTAAATTTGGTGGAAATTTAATGGGAATTTGAGTGGACTTTTGAGTGGAGAAATTTGAAGGGCCATTTTGTGAGTGGAGTGTCCACCCACATGAATGAGGGAGAGGTGGGGCACCCTCCATGGCCGGGGCCATGCCCCTTGGTTGCCCTCCTCCTATAAAAGGAGCCCTCCTCTCACTTCTCACTCACACCTCCTCGTGAAGGATCTCTCTCCCCCTCTAGAATTTATCCCCCATGGTCTCGGACTAGCGAGATACATGTTCCCGGTGGCTATTCGGCAAGAAAGAGTTGTGCTTCCGCTGCATCGCTGGAGCGAGGAGGCGGAGGTTGCTCGGTGCCTCGAACGTGTGTGCGAGCACGGATGCGCTTCTGATTTGCGGCGCTAGGACTTCCTCTCGATCTTGAGATCGGCAAGAGATCGTCTACATCAACCACGAGTTGAACTCGTTAAGCTTTGTCGGTCTTCAAGGGTATGTTCTCTACGGATATACATCCGCCCGTTGTTTGTATCTAGTATAAATAGATCTTGGTATATAGTTCACTTCGTAGGAAAATTTTTGTTTTCTATGTTGCGAACCCTACAGTGGTATCAGAGCCGGATCTATGCGTAGATACTTTACACGGGTAGTACACATATGAGTATGTGGGCGATGATGATCATGTTGTTGCTCCTTTCTTGTGATTTTGGATATTGGTGGCATAGTGGGATGAAGCGACCCGGACAAACTTTACATGTCCTCGCACATGAGACCTGTTCCACGCTTGACATGCAACTAGTTTGCATAAGTGGCTAGCGGGTGTCTGTCTCTCCTACTATAGTCAATATCTATTTTGCAAGTGAGTTGTCAACAATTTGATTATCCTCGTTGTGGTTCATGTTCGTAGGTAAGAACGGTTCTATCTCGAAAGCCCTAAGCCACGTAAAACTTGCAATGGATAAATTAGAGGCATCTAGTTTAGATTGTTGCTGGGCTAGTGTTATGATATGGTAGTGTTGTAAGTAGAAGTATGAGATGATACTCTTACAACACACATAGCGTGTAAAATCCATAGACTGTGGATTTACACATATAGGTATGATAGTGATCATACCACGATGCACATGATAGAGATCATCTGCGGGAACCATATAATTTCACTAATAAACATATGATGTTTTGATTACATCTTATATTGCTTGTTTAGCGCTTTGTTAAGCATAATAAGATGATCCCTCATTTAAATATCAAGATAAGAATGTGTTCTTCCTTTAGTATGCACCGATTATGTTCTCGTCGCTCCAAGACATCACGTGATGATCGGGTGTTCTTGGATCCACGACCATACTTCGGGTGTAAAACAGTTACACACGCAAATACTAAGGTTCTAACTTGGCGAGCCTAGCATGTATGCATATGGCCTCGAATATAGACCGAAAGGTTAAGCATGAGTCATATAGTTGATATGATGCCCATTTGATGCTCGCCTTTGAAGCTATACCGACTCACGTGATGATCGGACTTGGTGTAGTGGATTTGGTTCATGTAATCACCAAAAGGACACGAGGGATGTCGCTTTTGAGTGGGAGTTCATTCGTAATATAGATTAGTTGAACTCAATCTATCATACAATTAGTCTAAACTTTACAAATTCTGTTGTAGATGGCACCACCTGCTTTTAATTTCAATGTTCATGGAGAAAGAGAAACTAGCAACGAACGGTAGCAACTTTACCGAATGGGCCATGAATTTGAGGATTCTCCTCTCACGCACAAAAGCAATATGTGCTAGAAGCGTTAGGCCCCCACCTTTGATGATGCCCCTGACGAGGAGAAGAATGTCTATCAGACTCGTCAGGAGGACCACAACTTAGTTCATTGCGGCATATTGTATGGACTAGAGCCGGAACTTCGAAAGCGTTTCGAAAACTGCAATGCTTTTGATACAATGGGTGAGTTGAAAATGATTTTCGACACACATGCTCTTTAGAGAGCTACAATGCTTGTAAAAGTTATTTAGCTGCATGATGGAAGAGAACAGCCCGTTAGTGAGCATGTACTCAAGATGTCGGGTTACGCCGATAAACTTGTGTCCTTGGGAATAACGATTCCCATTGACTTAGGCATCCATCGTGTTCTAGCCTCGCCACCTAGCTATAAGAGCTTCGTGATGAACTATAATATGCAAGGCATGAAGAAGTCTCTCCCGAGCTTCACAATGCTTAAAACCGCAGAAGTGGAGATCAAAAGGAACATCAAGTGTTGATGATCAATGGGAACACTGGTTTCAAGAAAGACAAGAAGGGAAAACGGAGGAAGTAAGGCGGCAAGCCTGCTACCGCTGAAAAGAAACCCCGAGTTGGACCCAAGTCGATACCGAGTGCTACTATTGTAAGGGATCCCATCGAAGCGCAAATCGCCCCAAGTATCTGGCGCATAAGAAGGCCGGCAAGGCAAACAAAGGTATATATGATATACATGTTATTGATGTGTACTTGACTAGTGCTCGCAGAGCACCGGGTATTTGATACCGGTTCAGTTGCTAATATTTGTAACTCGAATCGTGGGTCATAACAGCGACCGCTAGCAAGGGTGAGGTCAAGATGCGTGTCGCAATGGATCAAATGTTGATGTGATCGCCGAACGCTACCTCTCCACTTACCGTCGGGATTAGTCATAAACTTAAATAAATGTTATCCGGTGCCCTTGACCGAGCATGAACATTGTATCTGGATCATGTTTGATGCAAAGTGGTTATTCATTTAAATCTGAGAACAATGGTTGTTCCATTTATATGAATGAAATCTTTTATGGTCATGCACCGATGATGAATGGTTTATTTATGTTAGATCTCGATGATAATGTTACACATATTCATAATGTTGATGCTAAAAGGATTAAACTTAATGATGATATATCCGCATATATGTGGCACCGCTCAGGTCATATTGGCATTAAACGCATGAAGAAACTCCATTCGGATGGACTTTTGGAATCACTTGATTATGAATCATTTGATACATGTGAGCCATGCCTTATGGGCAAGATGACTAGAACGCCGTTTTCCGGTTCAATGGAACGGGCGATGATTTATTGGAAATCATACATTCGATGTATGTGGTCCAATGAGTGTGTCAGACGAGGTGGATATCGTTATTTTGTTACTTTCACGGATGATTTGAGTAGATATGGTTATATCTACTTGATGAAACACAAGTCTGAAACCTTTGAAAAGTTCAAGGAATTTCGAATGAAGTTGAAAATCATCGTAATAGAAAGATCAAATTTCTACTGACCGTGGAGGTGAGTATCTAAGTTACGAGTTTAGCACTCACATGAAAGAGTGTGGAATTGTTTCACAACTCACACCTGCGGAACACCACAAATGAAATGGTGTGTCGAACGTCAGAATCGTACTTTATTAGATATGGTTCGATCTATGATGTCTCTGACAGACTTGCCGTTGTCATTTTGGGCTTATGCACTAGAAACTGCTGCATTCACTTTAAATCGGGCACCATCTAAATCCGTTGAAAAGACATCATAGGAATTGTGGTTTGGAAACAAACCTAAGCTGTCATTTCTTAAAGTTTGGGGTTGCGATGTTTATGTGAAGAAACTTCAACCGGATAAACTCGAACCCAAAGCGGAAAAATGCGTCTTCATAGGATACCCTAAAGAAACTATTGGGTATTCCTTCTATCACAGATCCGAGGGCAAGGTTTTGTTGTTAAGAATGGATCCTTTCTAGAGAAAGAGTTTCTCGCGAAAGGTGTGAGTAGTCGGAAGGTAGAACTCGAAGAGGTTATGGAACCTTCTCTTCAAAGTATGGCGAGTAGCGCAGCACCGGAAGTTGTTCCGGAGTTGGCTCCACCTGTTGAAGAGGGAACTAATGATAATGATCATGAAACTCCGAAAGAGAGTACTACCGAACCTCGCAGGTCAAACAGACGTGCAGCTCCGAAATGCGGAAATCTGTCATAAATTTCATGGTTGATGAAAATAATGACCCTGCGACGTATGAAGAAGCGATGATGAGCCCGGATTCCAACAAATGGTTAGAAGCCATGAAATCCGAGATGGAATCCATGTATGAAAATCAAGTTTGGAACTTGGTGGAATTACCTCAGACCGAAAGGTCGTGGAGAACAAATAGATTTTCAAAAAGAAAACTGATGCTGATGGTAATGTGACCATCTATAAAGCTCGACTTGTCGCAAAGGGGTTTCCACAAATTCAAGGAGTTGACTACGATGAGACTTTCTCCGTAGCGATGCTAAAGTCGATTAGGATCATGTTAGCAATTGCTGCATATTTCGATTATGAAATATGGCGATGGATGTCAAAACCGCTTCTCAATGGTAATATTGAAGAAGAGTTGTATATGATACAACCAAAGGGTTTTGTCGATCCTAAGGATGCTAACAAGGTGTGCAAGCTTCACGATCCATCTATGGATTGAAGCAAGCATCGCGGTTGGAATCTCCGCTTTGATGAGGTGATCAAAGAGTTTGGATTTGTCCAAACTTATGGAGAAGCTTGTATTTACAAGAAAGTGAGTGGGAGCAATGTGGCATTTCGATATTATATGTGGATGACATATTATTGATCGGAATGATATAGAACTTTTAAAGTGTTAAAAGTTATCTAAACAAAGAAATTTTCAATGAAGGACCTAGGTGAAGCGTCATACATATTAGGCATAAAGATCTATAGAGATAGATCTAGGCTCCTAATAGGGCTATCGCAAAGTACATACCTTGATAAGATTTTAAAGAAGTTTAAAATGGACGGAAGTAAGAAGGGTTCTTACCTATGTTGCAAGGCAAGACATTGAGTAAGACTCAAAGTCCGCTTCATGAAGAAAGAGAGATAATGGACAAAGTCCCCTATGCTTCAGCCATAGGCTCTATAATGTACGCCATGCTATGTACAAGACCGGATGTGGCACACGCTATTAGTTTGACTAGTAGGTACCAATCGGATCCAGGTTCGGAACACTGGATAGCGGTCAAGAATATCCTTAAGTACTTAAGAAGAACTAAGGATATGTTTCTTGTATACGGAGGTGAATAAGAGCTCGTCGCTAAGTGTTATGTCGACGCTAGCTTTGACACCGATCCGGATGACTCTAAGTCCCAATCCGGGTACGTATTTCTCATGAATGGTGGAGCGGTTAGTTGGAGGAGCTCCAAACAACCTGTGGTAGCGGGATCAACAACGGAGGCCGAATATGTTGCCGCTCGAGCGGCTCAGAAGCGCTTTGGATGAAGGAGTTCATATCCAACTAGGAGTTGTGGCAAACGCGTTGGACCCAATGGTGATCTATTGTGACAACAATGGTGCCATTGCCAATGCCAAAGAGCCAAGGTCTCACAAGCATTCCAAGCATATTAAGCGGTTTCACTCCATCCATGAGCATGTCAAGGATGGAGATATAAAGATTTAGAAGTACATACGGATCTCAATGTAGCATCCGTTGACTAAAACTCTCCCTAGAGCAAAACATGATCAACACCGTAACTCAATGGGTGTTAGATATATCACTATGTAACTAGATTATTGTCTCTAGTGCAAGTGGGAGATCAAGGAATATGCCCCGAGAGGCAATAATAAATTGTTTATTATGTGTATTCCAAGTATATGATAGATGTTTATTTTGCATGCTATAATTGTATTAATACGAAACGTTAATACATGTGTGTTTAATAAACAAATGAAAGTTCCTAGTTAAGCCTCTCTCATAAACTAGCTCGTTGATTAACAAGATGATCAAGGTTTCGATCATGGACATTGGATGTTGTTAATAATGGGATCACAACATTAGTGTAATGATGTGATGAACATTCATCCAAGTATAGCATTACGATCAAAGTCATTGAGTTTATATTGCTATAACAACTTACAGTGATCCTAATCCTTAGACCATGAGATCATGTCAATCACTAACACCGGAAGAGTTTCTTGATAACATCAAACGTCACAACGTAAGGTGATTATAAAGATGGGTTCGTAACTAATAAAGTGTTATGTTGAGGCTCATGGATCGAGAGTGGAATTTGTTCATCCCGATGACGGATAGATATACTGGGCCCTCTCGGTGATATCACATTGATTAGCTTGCAAGCAAGTGATTTGATCACTAGAATGTTATATCACAGAACGAGAAAAGAGTGCATGTCGATACGAGATCAAACTAGGTATGGAGATACCGATGATCGAATCTCGGACATGTAATATATCGTGAGACAAAGGGATTAAGATACTAGCGTAAAAGGTTCCGACGATCACAAGAAAGTCATCATTGAATGTGGGAGTCGTGATGGGTCTCCGATCCCGCTCGATTATTGATCCGAGAGGGTCTCGATCATGTCCGCATTATTCACGAACCATAGGGTGACACACTTAAGAGACACCGACATCCAATTGGAGCAAATGTTTCATGCCGAAAGAATAAACAAGCAGGAATTTATTTCACTAGATACCAAACAAAGTTTTGGGTGAAATTGCATAAAGTGGTTATGCATGTGAAATAGAATTCTAGCAAGGGGTTATTTGTGAATGTTTGTCATTAAAGTAATTGACAAAATTCTGAATAAAATAAAAGAGTTTTATTTAATGAGAGTTTGCATTAAATTTGGTGGAAATTTAATGGGATTTTTGAGTGGGTTTTTGAGTGGAGAATTTTGAAGGGCCATTTTGTGAGTGGAGTGTCCACCCACATGAATGAGGGAGAGGTGGGGCACCCTCCATGGCCGGCGGCCATGCCCCCTTGGGTGCCCCCTCCCTATAAAAGGAGCCCTCCTCTCACTTCTCACTCACACCTCCTCGTGAAGGATCTCTCTCCCCCTCTAGAATTTATCCCCATGGTCTCGGACTAGCGAGATACATGTTCCCGGTGGCTATTCGGCAAGAAAGAGTTGTGCTTCCGCTGCATCGCTGGAGCGAGGAGGCGGAGGTTGCTCGGTGCCTCGAACGTGTGTGCGAGCACGGATGCGCCTTGATTTGCGGCGCTAGGACTTCCTCTCGATCTTGAGATCGGCAAGAGATCGTCTACATCAACCACGAGTTGAACTCGTTAAGCTTTGTCGGTCTTCAAGGGTATGTTCTCTACGGATATACATCTGCCCGTTGTTTGTATCTAGTATAAATAGATCTTGGTATATAGTTCACATCGTAGGAAAATTTTTGTTTTCTATGTTGCGAACCCTTCAATTAATTTGCACATATTTATGTGGAGTCTCTCCTATGTATTGTAGTTGCACTAACTACCTTGGACCCAATTAGTTTGGGGACCATTTTGTACTTCAATGTGTTTTAGGTACATTGGAGGTATATTGGATGCTTGTCTCTCAATTTTGAAGGAGTGATGATTAGAAGAAAATTTGAGGCAAGGTATAGGATTCTCAACGAATTCATATCCTCTACATCCTACCAATTATATCTCGGTAACAAGTATCTCTTTATCATGCATATTTATATTGCTTACAACCTTTTGTAGGTTGCATCTTGGCATGAATTGTTGTAGTTGTATTTGTGTGGTTCTAGCCTTGGCTTTAAGAGAACTCTCTATTGTAAATGAGTATAAGTTGAGATGAGTGCATTTATCTGGGACTATACAAAAATCATGCATATGATCCACCAATCCCAAATATGTCAATCTAGCAATTTATTGCCTACCTTGTCCTCATTTGACTTTATTTTGGCAATCTTCGGATCCTCGATATAGTTCTACTCCCTCCCAAGTATTCATCATTGGATATGTGCGTAGGCACACCTTTGGAGAAATTATTACTACATTTGCCTTCTAGAACTTGTCACCCATTTCGGCAATCGATGCCAATGGGGGAGAAGTTTGAGAGGGTTTAAGGGAAGTTGGTTTATGCATTGAGTTTGTTCTTGCGCATTTGCCTCTCATGCTCTTGCATCCTTATTGTTGCTTAGCATATGGTATATATAGAGGAAACTCCACCAATAATAACGATTGGCAATATATGCAATGAAATTCAAGTTCATCACACATGCATAGATTGTGGGGGAGTTTGCTCTATATATGGTGGTGGTACCAATATCACATACTTTTGTAGTGTTTGATATTGGTATTACCATTTTATTCATTAATATTAATTATATAAACCCTCTTAAAGGGATTGTCATCAATTACCAAAATGGGGGAGATTGAAAGAACATGTTGGGCCCCCATGCGTGGTTTTGGTAATTAATGACAATCTTTATGGACTAATGTGTGTATTAAGTTATACTTGTAGGATTTGTAAATTGGCATCGCTTGGGGAATGTGTTGGCTTCAAGGTCGACGAAATGCAAAGAAGATATGTTGTGCAAGCTCAATATGCGAGGTCGATGATGAGGAATTAAGAAAGGCGTTCCGTCTTGAGAAGGGCAAGATCGTCTACATTGAGATCAAGTGGAATGCTCAAGGCAAAGGTATAATCTTGATAGGTTTTCCCTTTTGTCGGTCTCACGTTGTGTGTATGAGACCGGGTTTAGGATAGATAACCGTACTATCAAGTGGGGCTCTCGTATGAGTAATTCGGTCACATCGTTCGGAGAGAGCTCAAACCTTTGCATACTTGCATCATCATATTTGGTTACTATTTGGTCTTATCCATGTGAGGATATAGAGCTTATGGTAATCTCCATAACAAGCTCTTGTTCATTTAAATCGGATCTCCCATATATATCTTGTTGCGATTTTGGTTTATGCTGCTTTTCGGTTTCTCACCAAGTAAGATATCTCACATTATACTACTTGATAGTTTCTCACTTGGTGATAATCAATATTTCCACCTTTTATTGGGAAGCCCTTGTCGTCCTCCATCCAACGCAATTTGAATCGGGTCAATCAGAGCTACCAATCAAAAGTTATTGATGTTTGAACATTTGCTATTATTCGATTTAAAATAGAAAAAGAAAAAGGTATTTTCTGGGCCGTCCGGTACTACCGGGCCTAGTGCCAGAGAGCGCGCAACCCGTTTTCTGTCTGGCCCGGTACGCGCATTCGGCTGTACCGTCCTGGCCCGGTAGTACCGCCCGGGTGGGCCAGTACTACCGGCTGAGCCCAGTTTTTCATCCTTTTTCCAGATCTAGATCCGCTGCTGTCGCATGCCGCATGCGTTGACCTGCGCTCTCCAGCAAATCGCGCGCGGCCCGCCCATCCCTCGCACTGGCTGCTCGCCCACTGCAGCGCTGAGCTGCCGCTTCTTATGCGCCGGCTATTGCCACAGATGCGACAACAGATGTCGCTGCCCCGCTTGTTGCCCCACTCTCCCGCACGTGCCCGCTCGATTCCCAGCTGCCGCTGTCAGTGTTGCATCACAGACGCTGCCTAGCTTAGCTCGCTGTTGCCGCCAGACTGCGCTGCCGCTTAGCCACAGATGCCCGCCTGCTATACTCGCTAGCTGCGCTGTCTGCAGCTTCTCTCTCCCATGCGTTGATTTCCCCCTTTTGCTGCTAATCGGGCTGTAGTACCGGCCGGTCCAGACCGAAAAATGGCTCCAACGGCCAGATTTTTGGGGCCCCTATTTAAGGCTTTTCCCGTTTTCAATTTAGTTAGCTCCTCTCTTATCTATTAGGCTAAACTTTTGTCCACACTTGCTCTAGATCTTGAAGCTTTCCTAATCTTTTCCCTCCGATGATTCTTGCCCATATTTGAGTGGAAGAGAGAGGAGATCTAGACCCACGTTTTTATCTAACCGATTCATCTCTTTGTGAGTGCATCTTTGGGGATCTAGATTTTGGGGGATTTTGTGTCTCTCTTTGATTCCTCCTCTCTTGTTCCCCCAATAGCTTTGGTAGCTTTGTTGGAACTTGAGAGTGAGGTATTTGAGCATCTTTGTGGTGTTCTTGCCATTTACATTTGGTGCATCGGTTTGAGTTCTCCTCGGAGGATTTGGTTTGATTTACTCATTGGAGCTTGTCCCTCTTGGGTTCTTGGAACCCTAGACGGTTTGTGGCCTTGGTGGCATTGTGGCCTTTTGTGGCATTTGTTGGGAGCCTCCAATTAAGTTGTGGAGAAGTGCCCCAACCTTGTGAGAGGTTCCGATTGCCACCGACAAGTGCACCGATAGTGGAAGTGTGAATCGATCCCATTGGGGTGAGATTCACCGGAGAATAAGGGAGGCCTTTTATGGCGTTGGTGGTTTGATACCACCCCCTCTCCAAACGAGACGTACTCCATGTTGGGAGGAACTCGGTAAAATATCGTCGTCCCCGCGTGCCTCGGTTATCTCTATACCCGAGCTTTTACTTTATGCACTTTATATTGTGATAGCCTTCGTGCTTGAAGTAATCTATATCTTGCTATCACTTTGTTGCTTGTATTGCTTTGCATAAGTTGTTGGTGCACATAGGTGAACCCTAGTTGTTCTAGGTTGTGCTTGACAAAGTAAAACGCTAGTTTTATTCCGCCTTTGTTGAGCCACTCTAGGGAAAGTTTTTATCGCCTATTCACCCCCCTCTAGGCGACATCCGTATCCTTTCAACCATTTTCCCTATTGGCATTGTAAGGGATGTGGAGGTTCTCTGTGGTAAGATCAAATATCCTGCTGATTTTCTAGTGCTTAATTCAGCAGCTAGCAAAACTTGTCCTATCATTTTTGGTAGACCTTTCTTGAACGCTTGTGGATCTATTATTGATTGTAAGAAGGAAAAGGTTTTAACTAAGTTTGATGGAGATTCTTATGAGTTCAACTTTTCCAAATTTGCTAAACCTCCTTGTGAAAATAGCTCGCCTAATAAAGATTTCAGGATGGAACACCTTGCTTCTATTGATCCAGTCTATGACCTTGGACCTTTTTTTGATGACTGTAAGTATGCTTATTATGATGATAAAGTTGTTGCCAGTGATAGTTATGTTGTCAACTTTATTCAAAGTGCTACTGAAAGTTATTATGAGAGAGGGAAACATGGTTTTATGCATCTCAATGATGTTAAGTTTCCTCGTTTTATGCTGAAAGCTTTGAAGTTGCATCTGATTTGTCTTCCTATGCTAGTGGATTTTTGTTTCAACAATTTGGTTTCCCATGATACACCCATGCACATGAAGTGGGTTAGACTCAAGTGTGTTGGTTATTTGCTTCTTGATGCTCTCTTTCACTACAGATATATATATATATCCTATGTGAGCATCTTTGAAAGTTTCAAGCCTAACTTAAAGGCATTAAAGAAAAGTACTTGTTGGGAGATAACCCAAGGTTTTGGTTGAGTCTTGGAAGTTATTACCTCTGTAATAACCTCTCCTTATCCTTTTTTGTTTTGGTTTTTGTGTCAAGTTCAACTACTTTTATGAAGTAGAGGAGTTGTGAAAAGTGGTTGTCCTGGGACAGATTTTTGTGTTGTATTGAAAAATTCATGAGGAAGCTTAGTACTTAGGATGTAGCTACATTTTCTGAGCTTTTTCTCCAAGTTGTTACCCAACTTTCATCATTTCTACACTTTTTGATTTGAGCAACAGAAGATCTTAGAAAAAATCAATCTTTACCTGTTGGTCTGTTTTGATAGATTTCTACCATCATTTGCATTTGCCTCTTACAGAAGCTTTTGTTTTTATGGATTTTTAGTTGAAGTGTGTACCCAAAGGGTTATTGTTTTTGCTTACACTAATGTTGTCATTGAGTTTGTGCAAGTGTTTTGTAAGAAGGAGAAAAGGAATCTGTAGAGTTTATCTTTGAATAGGTAAAAGTGGTGAAAACAGAAGGTTCGTGAAACCCCAATCTTTTTATATTTTTGATGTTTTTAATACATAAGGAAGACTACGAGACGGAACTGAAGAGGAAACAGAGTCCGGGGTGGAAATACCCACCGCAGGCGCAGGACCAGCCTGGCCGCGCCTGAGGGGGGTGTGCCACCCTCGAACTCTGTCTCCGCCTTGTTTCCGTGTCAGTGCCGTCCTTATACCTAGAAACTTCATAATATATAACCCCCGGATCCCCCGAGGTTCTTGCATCGTGTTCTCGTCGTGTTTTCGTTTCGATCTGTTTTTGTCAGGAAATCTTCTCAAGTTTAGAGCACCATGGCCTCCGCCAACGACAAAGGCAAGAAGCCCGAGGAAGAAGAACCTAAAGTCCCCAAGGAGGAGGAGATCTTGGTAGGGTATGAAGGTGACATGGAGGAGGACAAGCAACCCGACACTCGAGCTATCGTCGCAAGCATTGGAGTGGTGGCAACCCCTATCAATCTTAAGAAGACAACACGGATGTCTACAGGAGGGAAACCTCCACGTCTCTTCTACAATCCACGGTCATCTCCTCCACATAACAAGAGACCCTTCCATACACTTATACATGAATATCAATACCAACAGGTGGCCAAAGGGAACTTGCCTTCGGTTTGGGATATGCCCCATTCTAACAATGCAGAAAAGGATCATGCTAAGGATGAAGAGTGGGGAAAGAATAACAAGGACTGGGATTCTCGGTCTGACATGATCATGAACCGTATAGAGCAAAACTCGGAGCTAATCCGTACTCTTACTTTTGAGTTCGAGGAGTTAAGGAAGCTGATTGAAGAAATTATCAAGAGAACACCACCACCACCAAAGTAGTAATTCTTCATCAGGTTTGGCATCCCATTGGCTTGTTCCAATCTTGGGGGAGTGTCGCGGTATCACCACCATTATCTTTTACCTTTTAATGGATTCATATCTGTGGTAGAGAGGTTATCTTATAGTTTGGTTTGCATGTGGAAGTATCTCTCCTTTAGTTGATTATCTATGTATCCCTTGGTGTGAGTGCCTTTATTGGAATATTAATCAGAATTCTCATCTTTTACTTTTTGCACTACTTATTTTAGTTTGCAATCTCTATTATATGATGGATCTTGTTGATCAGTATTGGCACCACTTTGGGAGCATCAAGTGGATCTAAATTGGTTTTGGCAAACCAAGTTCTGGTCAGTAGCAATACTTTTGAAGTTTGAAAGAAAAAGAGAAAAAGCTTACAGGTATTTTGTATCATTTGTTTTCTTTCTTGTTGGCCCATAAGCTTAGTATTCTTTATTTAAGATCTTTTGTGTCTTCAAGGAAGATTGCATGTTTGGCTTTATTACTTGTATGTTTGCTTGTTTCTTTCAAATCTCTTGCTTGCTACCCAGCCTTGCTAGCCAAAAACCTATTTTGAGAAGGCATACTTCTCATGCTTCCAAAATCCTTTGAACCAAACTTTTGCCACTTGTGTCCACCATATGTACCTAGTAGCATTGTTGCTATTCCAAGAAAAATCTCAAGCTTCATCTATCTTTCGAATTAAAAAGTATTTTGTTATGTGAAAACTAGTTAGTAAAGCTCTCACGAACTTGATGACAAACTTTATTCTTTGCCCCTAATAGACTTGAACCATTGTGCCATCGAAGTTGTATATGCTTGCATCTATATGTTGGAATTAGCAGAACCGTGCTGTCACGGGGAACGTTTTCAACATTGCACTTGTACGCTGTACACAGTTGATATCATGCTCTTTTGTCTATGGATGTCAACGGTGTGAAATAAAGAGGGCACTTGTAAGTCCATGGAGTTTGTATCCTGTGTTAGAGAAACGCCTGGGCCGCTAGCCTAAGCCATGACTAATCATGGTGGAAACTTGCAGCATCACCATAGTGAGCCATCTATGAAGCATCCTCAATAAAAAGCTATGCACATAGTAAATAAAAAGATCGCTGAGATGCTCATTGTCTGCTTGCCTTGTCATTTCGGTCATGGGAAAGCTCCTGTACCATGTGCAAGGGGTACCCCATTGGTGGTTCTCAATGATATGCAAATACTTAAAATGACAAGAACTTACCTGGGCCCAAAGTTGAGTAGCATGAGGAGTGGCCCTCATATTCAAGGGACATGAGATTGCCAACTTATATTTTGTCAAGCATATACTCCATCTTTGCGCACTTTAAACTTAATCATCTCAAGATGCCTATGATAGGGGCAATGAGGGCTCAAAGCTAGTAAGTACCATAATCTTTTGGAAGCTCTTTATGACTTGTAATCCCTGCTTCCCTCTATAAAGGGACCTTTCTCCCACTTCAAAGTTGATTCAGTAAACCTACTTCCTCTCTATATCTAACAAGCTTTTGAGTTGTTGTGTTTCAAGCATTCATATAGTGATTTATTCAATCATGTTCTTTATCTTCCTTGTTTGCACAAAACTCTTATCTATTGAGTATTACTTTGAAAGCCTTCACGTGTGAAAAACCTTTCGAGCAAAGAGTGCTCCTATTTTGAAACTTCTACAAAAAGCTTTTGTGAAACTGTTTGCCAGGTGTTCTCTAACCAATAACAAGTTTGCCAATTCCAATTATGATTTATCTTTATGCATCTCTATTGTGACTGCTGTACTTGGTTGCAAGCTAAGTTATATAATGGTGAGTTGCTTTCTTCTATGAGTTGTGCAATGGTAAGTGTGATGCTTCTTGTTCGTATTCTTTTATCGAGACTTCACTCCACTAACCCGTGGACATGTTTACTGAGCTCAGTATTCGCTTGGGGACAAGCGAAGTCTAAGCTTGGGGGAGTTGATACGACCAATTTGCATCACCACTCTATATAATAATTTACCTCTATTCATTGATATTTTTCTTATTATGAGGTATTACTTATGGCTTTTCATCTGTTTATGCATGTTGGGTGATTCTTGGAGGATGAACTGCCAGAGTCTGGATTCTGATGGAAAAGAAGGCATTTCGGTACAATTTCGCGAAGATCGGAAAAATACCAGAAAAATATGGAAACATATTATTTTACCAGAAGACGAAGGAAGCCAGAAGGAGGAGCGAAGAGGGGACGCAAGGGGCCCACACCTCCCATAGGCGCGGGCCAACCTGACCCGCGCCTAGGAAAGGTGTGGCCTACCTGCCCGCCCTTCGAATCTCCCCCTTCGCCTATATATTCCCTATGGAACCCTAAGTCTCGGGGAGCGACCACAAATAGATTTCTGCCGCCTCTGGGGGCGGAGAACACCGAGAGAGAAATATCTCTCCGACAGACAGATTTCTGCTGGGGGAATTCCTTCCCGGAGAGGGGAGACTATCGCCATCAACACCATCATCAAGCTAGGCTACATCGGGATCATCATCATAATCCACACCATCATCTCCACCAGCACCATCATCACCACTCCGCCCCGCGTAACAATTGTGTTGGATATTGCTTTAGTTCTTAGGGGAAACTTTCCCGGTGTTAATTACTATTGTAGTTGATGCTTGTGAGTGGAACCATTGGATTATTGTTTATGTTCAGATTGTTATCCATTACCATATCATCTTTGATCTTGATCAATATGATGTCTTGTGAGTAGTTCGTTGTGTTCTTGAGGACATGGGAGAAGTCATGTTGTTAGTAGTGAATCTATGATGAGTTACTATTCAATGGTTTAGTATTTAAGTTGTGGTAATATTCTTCTAGTGGTGCCATGTGAACGTCGACTACATGACACTTCACCATTTATGGTCCTAGGGGGATGCATTGTGTATTTGGATACTAATTTGTGGGGTTGCTGGAGTGACAGAAACCTGAACCCCCGTTAGGACACCTTTGCACAAGGGAGCGTAGGATATCAGAGTTAAGGCTATGGTTAGATTTATATCTTAATTACTTTCATGTAGTTATGGATGTTTGTAGGGGGTTTAATAACAACTATGTATTAGTCCAAGTAAGGTCGGTATGTTAGCACAGGTGATGAGGACATCCATATACTTACACCTACCCCAGTTACTACTGATGATGTTCTAGCTGCTACTAACAAGGATAAGTCCAATGAGATTAGGATTGGACCAATTACAAGAGCTCGTGCTAAGCTACTAGAACAACAGGTGAATTTGTTTCTTAATGAGCCTAATGTTTTACTTAATGAGAATTTTATACTGCCTAAGTCTATATGTTATTGTATGATCAGGTACGTTGGAAAAGAAGGTATAGCACGTAGCGAGGAGGCGAAGAACATGGAGCAAGGTGTGTTGATCAATAGGGAAAGCGCGAGGGAGGAGATGGAGGAAGCGCAAGGAGCTACAAAGGAAGGGATCAACACCTGGCAGAGTCTCTGCCGCGGCAGAGAAACGATGCCAAATCCTGCCATGGTAGGCTACCGCGACACAGAAAGTGGCTGAAATCCTGCCACGGCAGAAGAGTCCTGCCGCGACACGCTTTAGGCCCAATATGTTGCCATAGCAGGAACAGGCCTGTGCGCCTAGAAATCTGTCCCACTTGGGTCGGCATGTATCTTAGTGGTAGTCGTTTGCATCTTGGACTCTTAGCCTAGCCGCCCCCTCTCTCTTAAATAGATGGGGGTACCGTTTCTTTAGGGTAGACCACGTTAAAATATTTTGGAGTTGATTCTTTTTAGAACCTCTGAAATTACCCTGTGATCGAATTATCTACTGCAATTGAGTGTGATCTGTTGTTCCATTGGGAATTAGTAGATTGCAAACTACCGTTCGTGGTCGACGGCTGCGTGAGCAAGAGCGTGGTGTTGTGAATATCCCACAAGGTTCGAGAGCTGTTGCATTGGCATCAGTGTTCGAGCGGAAGAGTTCATAGCTACAGGCTAGTTATCTACCATCTACGATCATCATCGACAAGTGCTTGCTGAGAAGATTGGGCCACCGCATATCATCTTGGTATCAGATTTCCTCGTTTATTCGGTGAGCATCCACAAATCCATCCATAGATTAGTTCTTGTTTTCTTACTATACAGAAAAAGCCATACAAAAATATTTGCCCTAGCCTAGATTGCATCTTTTTCAAGTTTTAGTTGCTGGTCGTGTCTTCTCGTAGATCCAATCTGCAGGTTTTTCTCGTAGGAGTCTAGTTTCCGTTTGTGTTTAAGTTTAGGGTTTTGATCTTATTTTCCGCCGAGTCCACCATCACTGTTTTCCGCAAGTTTCCATCTACTATTCCGAGTCCACATAGCGTACTTTTGTGTTTCAAACTTAGCTACAGCCTATCTACTGCATCCGTGCCTAGGAACGTACCCACGAGACTAGTTGCTTTGCTCTGACAGGCTGCTCATTAGGGTTTTGAAAGTGCACAATTTTTGCCCCGACAAACCGGATTATCCGGCCCTCCCTAGTTTGCATTCGTTTTGCATTGAGTCATAAAGTTTTTTTAAAGGAAGAAAAACAGAAAAACAAAAGAGATTCCATATTAAAAAAAAGAGCGAGCATAGAGCTTCAAGCGTGAAAAAAAGATATCAAAGTGTGCTTTATTGGAGGCCTAGTTGATCATAGCACTTGTAGATTGAGCAATCTTGTGCCTGTTTATTTTGAGCTATTACTAGCGTCTCTCTTGTGCATTGCAATATTCCCGTTCATAAATTGCTTTGCCACGTTTATCTCCACCGTGTGTGTTTCGTGGGTTATCATAACGATTAGCACTAGGACTTGTCTGCGGTGTAGTTAGGATTACATACCTACAGCTCCACCATAAATAACCTGTGTGCCTGTGATCGTCTCTATACCCTTGATATTCACTTCATCACATCAGTGCACCAGTCTTGATATCGTTTTGGTTACGCATCTCTATTCACTTTGGAACGGTAAGATCTACTTTCTTGTCAGTGTGAGTGAATTGAGTGTTCCACCAAACAGATTTTATTTATTGCACTAATCTACTAATCATGTCTACTAGTGCTTCTGATGTTGTAGCACAGAAAAAGAAGGATGATGAGTGTGTCAATTGGCGGGAATATGAATCATTGAGATCCCATTTGACACTAATGTTTAACAACACAACAGATGCCATTGACAAGAGTCTTCGGGACGTGCAAGTGACTTTGGAAGCAAACGTTCGAGACGTGGCTACTATCAAGACACAAGTGACAGACCTCAACATGAACGTGATAGCTTTGCAACGTTCCGTAGATGCCTTGACACTTGCTATTGAGCAACGGCAACAGCAACCAATGCATGAGGAGCTCGAGGATGAAGCTGATGGCAGTGTTGCTGGTGCTGCGCCACTAGGCAGGGGACGCCCTAATGATCCTGCACCTGCACCATTACATGGTCGTGGTTTTTCCCCTATAGGTCGTGCTTAGCGTGTACCTATACAGCCGATTGATTATGGTTTGGGCAAACCTAAATTTTCAATTCCCAAGTTTGATGGTTCCATTGATCCTGAAGATTATTTGACATGGGAGTTGAAGATAGAGAAGCTCTGGCGCTTGTATGAGTATACTGAAGAAAAGAAGGTCAAGCTTGCAACGTCAGAATTTGATGGTTATGCTTTGGGTTGGTGGGATGCTCTTGTTCAGCATAGAAGGGATGACAATGACCTTCCGGTGATGACTTGGCGAGAGATGAAGCGTATCATGAAGGAACATTTTGTACCCACCAATTACTTGCGCTCTGTTTTTGACAAGTTGACACAATTGAAGCAAGGGAACTTGAAAGTTGATGAGTACTACATGGAGATGGATATGCTTATATAACTTGCTCGAATCCGAGAATCAGTTGAGTGACCATGCAGCGATTTCTCAATAATTTGAGGTTACCCATAAAGAGCATAGTGCGTCATCACAAGTATGAGAACATGAACGAACTGTTGCATCATGCTCGAGAGGCCGAGTCACAGCTCGTGGAGGAAGTTAAAGCACGTCGTTTTCCAACCACTAGCCGGTTCCCCAGGGCCACGCCATCTCCTATGGCTCCTCCTACAGCGACCAGCTACCCTACTACATCGGCGGCCAAGCCTGTCCCCTCGCCCTCTTTTGGTTCTAATGCTAAGAAACCAGCTGCTCATGCTACTAGTACGGGTTCGAATATGTCAAATGCACGCACTCACGATGTGGAGTGTCACACTTGCGGAGGTCGAGGGCACTATCAGAGAGATTGTCCAAACCACAAGGTGATGTTTGTCAATTACCAAGGAGATTATGAGAGTGGAGATGATGTTGATCCTGATGATCATAGTGTTTATTATGAAGAGTAAGGTCTGGATGCCTTTCCTGCGCATGCACCTACTATCGTGGTATCTCCACGCATTCTTAGTGTGCATCCCATTGTTGACTCTCAGCGCTGCAATTTGTTCCAAACAAAAGCTCTCGTTGGGCCTAACAAAGCTTGCAAAGTAATTATTGATGGAGGTAGCTGCAGGAATCTTGCAAGCAAGGAGTTATGTGCCAAGCTGAATTTATCTTATTTGCCTCATCATAAGCCATACTACATTCAATGGTTAAGTGACAGTGGTGAGATGAAAGTAAACCATATGGTGAGAGTGAATTTTGAAATAGGACCATACAAAGATTCTATTGATTTTGATGTGGTTCCTATGACCGTTTGCCATTTGTTATTGGGTCAGCCTTGGTTATATGATCGCCATGTGCAACACAATGGCCGTGCCAATACTTATCACTTGGAGTTTACAGGCAAGAAGATTAACCTGCAACCAATGACACCACAACAGATTGTTAATGAGTCTAGACAGAAAATAGAGGTGACTTTGAAAGATGCTTCTGTTGGAGGCCGTGAGAGTGTTGCAGCTGTACATGATGTTATAAAGCCTACAAAGAGTGATATAAAGAAAAGACAGAGAGTTCCTAACCTAGTAATGCTTGTAGGGTTCGCAGCATAGAAAACAAAAAATTTCCTACGATGGGAACTATGTACCAAGATCTATCTACTAGATACAAACAACGGGCGGATGTATATCTGTAGAGAACATACCCATGAAGACCGACAAAGCTTAACGAGTCCAAACTCGTGGTTGATGTAGACGATCTCTTGCCAATCTCAAGATCGAGAGGAAGTCCTAGCGCCGCAAAATAGCAGCGCATCCGTGCTCGCACACACGTTCGAGGCACCGAGCAACCTCCGCCTCCTCAAATGATGCAGCGGAAGCACAACTCTTTCTTGCCGAAAAGCCACCGGGAACATGTATCTCGCTAGTCCGAGACCATGGGGGATAAATTCTAGAGGGGGAGAGAGATCCTTCACAAGGAGGTGTGAGTGAGAGAGAGAGGGAGGGGGGCTCCTTTTATAGGGAGAGGGGGGGCACCCAAGGGGCCATGCGCCCAGCCATGGGGCTGCCCCCACCTCTTCCACATTCATGTGGGTGGACACTCCACTCACTCAAATGCCTTTCAATTCCCTCCACTCAAAAACCCACTCAAATTCCCATTAAATTTCCACCAAATTTAATGCA
Source organism: Avena longiglumis (assembly GCA_030063025.1). Taxonomy (NCBI): domain Eukaryota; kingdom Viridiplantae; phylum Streptophyta; class Magnoliopsida; order Poales; family Poaceae; genus Avena; species Avena longiglumis. The sequence goes on from CP125977.1 coordinate 480,553,786, forward strand.
AACTCTCATTAAATAAAACTCCTTTTATTTATTCAGAATTTTGTCAATTACTTTAATGACAAACATTCACATAAAACCCCTTTCTAGTATTTCATTTCACATGCAGAAACACTTTCTACAATTTCACCCGAAAACCCGTTTCGGTATCTAGTGAAATAAATTCTTGCGCTTGTTATTCTTTTCGGCATGAAACTTTTGCTCCAAATGGATGTCGGTGTCTCTTAAGAGTGTCACCCTACGGTTCGAGAATAACGCGGACATGATCGAGACTCCTCTCATATCAATAATCAGAAGCGGGATCTGGAGACCCATACTGACTCCCACACATTCAACGATGACTTTCTTGTGATCGTCGGAACCTTTTACGCTAGTATCTTAATCCCTTTGTTTCACGATATATTACATGTCCGAGATTTGATCATCGGTATCTCCATACCTAGTTTGATCTCGCACGACATGCACTCTTTTCTCGTGATATAACATTCTAGTGATCAAATCACTTGCTTGCAAGCTAATCAATGTGATATCACCGAGAGGCCCAGAGTATATCTATCCGTCATCGGGATGAAAAATTCCACTCGATCCATGGGCCTCAACATAACACTTTAGTAGTTCGAATCCATCTTTATAATCACTGTTACGGTGTGACGTTTGATGTTATCAAGAAACTCTTCCGGTGTTAGTGATTGACATGATCTCATGGTCTAAGGATTAGGATCACTTCGTAAGTTGTTATAGCAACATAAACTCAATGACTTTGATCGTAATGCTATACTTCGGATGAATGTTCATCACATCATTACACTAATGTTGTGACCTCGTTATTAACAACATCCAATGTCCATGATCAGGAAACTTTGATCATCATTTTAATCAACGAGCTGGTTTATAAGAGAGGCATAACTAGGAACTTCCTTTTTGTTTATTAAACACACATGTATTAACGTTTCCGTATTAATACAATTATATCATGTAAAATAAACATTTATCATAAATAAGGAATACGATAATAACCACTTTATTATTGCCTCTCGGGCATATTCCCTTAAGTCTCCCACTTGCACTAGAGACAATAATCTAGTTTGAAAAACTTTGCGTATTGAACACCTATGGCTTTCTATTGTTCCATATACGCAACTGCAAGTGGTTAACATAATCTACAGATCTGACGCTTCAGGTCCGTGTGTATTTGCATGTCTTTGCGTCTCCACGCATCACTCATTCTCCAATGAGATGGCATTGTATAAATTTGGGCTTTCGGTGATACCTTTAGTTCCTTGGGGTTAAAGCACGTCGATACTATTGTCATACAATATATCTTTAGTGTTAGCCCGTTGCGAACCACACCTTAGTTTGATAACAAACTTCTTGACACAAATTCCCTCCTTTGCTACTACTATAGCAGTCATATACTTAGCCTTTTTGTTGTAGTATTCGTCACAATGTCTCAACTATGTATTTCATCCAAATCCATCATGGAATCTCCTTTCCATTACATTGTGCCACCCATAGTTTAAATTGAGATAAACTTAATTTGTATCTCGTGACAAAACTAGTATCAATGTAACGCTTTACAATGAACTATTTGTAATTGTTTGTCACCTCTACACAAATATATTCTTAGTTCTTCCAAAAGATCATAAGAATATCCTCACTATCGTCCAATGATCATTTTATGATTCATTCTGGTATATGCTCATAACACTTAGAGCATAGGACAAATCTGGATGTGTACATATCATGGTATGATTGATCAAAGCATCCTTGTGATTTCACTCATCAAGTGTCAAAGCACTTGAATCTTGTTTCACTTATCAAGTGTCAATACACTTGAATCTTGATTCAATTACTTTCCATGCAACAAGAACTGTTTCTTGTCGTTTCTATATTGAACTCCTTCAATATCTCATATATGTATATTTGGCACAACCATATTGCCACGATCATCCACTATAGACATTCACGCTAAATATTCGGGTTTTGCCTAAGTATTTCATCAAAATGAAATTCTTAACCTTTGTCAATAAAAGATACATCATTTCCAATCAACAAGATGTCCTCCACATAATTTATTAGAAATATGTCTCAGCGCTCCCACTTAATTTCTTGCAAATGCAAGCATCTTCATTGTCTCCTGATGAAAAACTCATTTTTCATCATGGTGAATGTCGTGGGAATGACCACGGCAGATGCTGCAATCGGCAGCGAGTAGTAGAACGAAGGGCCAGGGCGGCCAGCCATCTGCGGTGCGAGATGAGGGCGGAGACTCAGGGTTTACCCAGGTTCGGCCCCCCGGAGGGTAAAGACCTACTCCTGCTAGATTGTATTATGGAGGTGTTTACAATGGGCGAACTCGGCTAGGCGGCGAGTTGCTTGGGTATGAGGGAACGATCTCTACTCACCCCTTAGGGAGGTTTATATAGGCTTACCTCCCTAGGGTTTACATATCTCAACCGATTCGGTTACAACTTTGTCAATCGCTTAACTCACCGACCGGGCCTATCTACTCGCCTTGGGCCTTCGACCTCTAGTCGCCGGTACCTGATGGGCTTTGATCCACTCGCGCTCTGCGAGCCCACTCGCCAGCCTTTGGGCCGTCGAACGTCCACCGAGGATACCCCAAGAGGCATATCCCCATCAAGAGTCCCCGAGGCCATCGTTGATTAGGCGCGGGTGGCTGGCAATCGAGTATACGGCTTCAAGTTGGCATCCAATAATCGCCGGGCTCTGTACAAAGGAAAAAATCCGCAACCGAGTCGCTTTTGAGTGTACCGAACCAACGGCCTCGCGAATAACTCAGCGAGCAGTGGCGTGAGGCGGACCGTGAGTCAAACTAGCCGTTAAGGTAACCGCGGTAACTTTCGCGTAATCATCGCGCGTAACGGCCCCTAATTTGGCGGGCTTTAAGCTATATAAGGGAATAGTTGGCCATCGGAAAGCCAACCGCCCACCATTTCTTCCGAGTACACACATCTTTCGCCCGTTGATCTCGCGACCCGCAACCCTCCGACCTCCAGGCAAATCCTCAGCCATGGCCCTCTCCACCGAACCTTGGGGTAGATCCAAGTGCACCAGGGCGCAACTGGCCTCCTTCGAGGAGGCCGGAATCCTGCGGGCCGTTGGCGAATCCCCGCAGCCGGAGAAACGACCCCAAACCCGCGCGGGAGAGAGTTCATATGCTTCACTAGTCACCTCGAGCGGGGTTTAGGGTTTCCCACTCCTCTGTTCTTCCGGCGCTTCTGCGCCTACTACGGGATCCAGCCCTCGGATCAGGTCCCCATAGTATCGAGCAGCTCGCCATCTTTGTGGCGTTCATGAGTGCTACTTGGGCCGCCCCTATTTTCCCTTGTGGCAAGATCTGTTCCATGGACGGATCACCGCGAGGAGGCGGACCCAATGCTAGCCGCGGCGGCTTAACCTTCCTGAAATCCAAAGCCTCCTTCGACTTGATGCCGCCAAAGCAGCGGCGATCGAAAAGTCTTGGTTTTACGTGACCGAGGCGACCCGGAGGACGAGGCGGCGATCCCACGGTACTCGGCCGACCGCTCCGAGCCGCGCAATCTCCAGTGTCGCAAGCTTGCCGACGATCAGCGGATGGTCGTCGACGAGATGCTCCGCACCATTCGCGGTCGAAGAAGAAGGGCTCGACGGTGAATCTGACAACTGCTGTTTTGGGCGGCGACGTCCCCGCCGCCAACGCGAGCACTACATGTACCAAGACACGCCGAGAAGACTCGACGAAGGCCTGCCTCCGAGTGGAAGCTGGAGGACTACCTCTGGCTGAAGAGGATCACCCAGCGGCATACACGGATGCGCAGGCCGGCTCCCTCCATACACCACAAGCGTCCGGCTCCAACGGTAATAACCTGATCTTATTCGCAGCATATGCGATCGCGGTAATTCTAACTTTGTTCCATGTTAAAGCAGCTATTCCAAGTGGTGGAAGGGTGGCTTCCACCGCCGATGAGAGCTCCGCCATCCGCCCAGACACAAGCGAAGTCGCCTCCGCCAAGGGCAATGAGGACGATGAGGACGAATCCGAAGAGGAGATCGCCCACCGGTCCGAAGACCGCGGCAACGCCAACGCGAACTCGAGGCGGCAGAGCCTCGGCGTCATGACGATGACGAGGAACTCCCGAGACCACCTCGCCCGTCAGGCCACTCCCGAAGAAGAAGAAGGAGAAAGAGGCGAGGCCCCTAAGGAGGAGGGCGGCCGAAGATGGCCTCACCGCCACGCCAGAGCAGCTCCGATGCCCATAGCTCGGCCGGTGACGGGCGGCCCGCAACAACCACGCTAGACGCACCATCCATGGAGGCACCATGCCTCGATGCCCCGCCTTCGATCTCCGGGCTAGGGAAGGCTCCAGCTGAGGCGACTTCGCCTCGCAAAGGGGTCCCGAACGTGGCGGTCTCGCCTCGCAAGGAGGCTCCGGTCGCAGCAGTTCCTAGCAAGGAAACCTCCGCCGAAGGCGCCCCGGAGGCGCCAACCGCTACCTCAACATCAAAGAAACCGTCCGTGTCACAGGCCTGGCGCCACGGGACTGGGCTCGATCGCCGCTTGGCCCGAGCTGAAAACCGCCGCAGGGCTGCGTTTCATTCCGTCGCCAAGTGAGTGTACTCGCTTCGCCTTTCTCTCTTAGTATTTTGAATGTTTTTTCCTGAATTGTCTCGTCGTAGGACCGGAGTGAAGAAGATGAGCCACCCGACGGTGGCCAAGGTGCCCTCCGCCATTAGCGGGGAGGACCCTTCCCGTAAGAGGAAGGTGGATGAGGTCGCCGCTTCTACGGAAGGCAGCAAGAAGGCCAAGGGCGATGACATCGCCATCGCTCTCGACGACACGGCAATCGCGCGGCTGGGCCCGCTGTGAAGCGACCGCATCCACGGCGAGGCATTTCGTTGCCTAGACCGAAGAAGCGAGCTCCTTTGGGGTGCTACCTTCCCCGCTTCATGACCAAGGCGGCCACGGCGAGTGAGGCTGCGACTCAACCCCGCTCCGAGGCCGCCGACGCTGAGATTGACCAACGTCGCGGCACACCGGCGCGCTGCGTCCGTGGACCAGCGCAATCGCACGGCATGCTTGGCGCCATCCAGTACCTCCCCGAGGATCAGGTCGGTGTTTTGCAGCGGCTGATTCTTTATAGTTGTTTCGTTGCTCGAGTCCAGTCCTCGAGTGCGCACCGCTAAATTGTAGCGGCGGGCACTTAGTAATTTGAGCCACCGGTCCTCGAGTGCGCACCCGCTAAATTGTAGCGGTGGGCAGTAATTTTCGAGCCTCCTCGAGTGCGCACCGCTAAATTGTAGCGGTGGGCACGAGTAATTTCGTGAACTGACTTTGAAACTTGCAGGTTTACAACCGAGTCGGCAGAGCGATTGGCTCTGACAGCGTCTGAGAAGGAGTTAGGCGCTCCAAGAAGTAAACCAGAGCTGCAGCGTTATTGCTGCAGAGGTGGCTCGCCAGGAGCTTGTCCCTGCTGGCGAGCTGACGGCGGCGAAGTCTGCGTTAAGCACTGCTGAGCAAAGGATTGCCGACCTCGAGCGAATCGCGAGGCGAAAGAAGAAGCGAGCTCGGCGAACGGGCGAGCTAAGGCCGCCGTGGCTGCCGCGGAGGAAGACCGGAAGGTGTCGGAAGCCCTCATCGTTGGGCTTCAGGATGATAAGACATCGCTTCAAAGCTTCATTACTGGGCTCGCCCGCCCGTTGATCGGTGAGTGCGTCTTCCCAGTCTTGTGGTTGTATTGTTTGTGGTTTCCGTGGTACTCACAACTGTTTCCATCTAGCAGGCCGTATGATTGGTAGCCATGAAGAAGCGAGTTCTCTTGATGCGAGGGAGTGCGTGAGCATGCTCGTCGACTCGGCGACGCTGTCGGCGACTTGCATCCGCGCCTACCTGCAAGAGATGTCGCCCACGGAGGTTATTCCCAATGACCTCATTGAGGTGTGGGAGTACTTGGAGAAGGCGCCCGCTGTCGTGGAGTACATGACGCGGTCGGCTTTTCGACGTGGAGCGTCGACGGCTCTGAGTCTGGGACTCGCTCACTTCCCCGAAGATTTCGACGACGGACGAGTGGTTATCCTTCATCGTCCGCGCTGTGGATCCGTCAAGTTCTTAAGCTGCAGGAGCGTCTCGCCGCATTTCGGGCGTGTTTGGGCGATGGCGACCTTCTTCCGCATCAGAAGCGGTCGTCGCCGAACGACGCCGAGCCGTGATCGCGACTTCAAGGTCGAGCAACCCTTCCGCTGGGCGATGGCGGGCCAGCTGACGACTTATCCATCGAACCCATAATCGTATTCATCCGGAAGTGCCGGACGCTGGTGCATCATCGCCGGCTGCGGAATAGTGTTAGTAACAATTTCGCCGAGTAGGCATATTTTGTAATGTAAGACAATGCGATATGCGATTGAATGGAACGTTGTGTTCATTTTGCTTTGTTTGCGTGTTTGGATTGATTTTGGGTGAGTCCCCGAGCGCGTCCGCCCTTTTGCGGGTTTCACCTTAAATATGGTGTTTTGTTGTTTATCATGTGTGTTGTTGGTTGAGTCGACTCGCCCGAGCTCGTAGAGCCATTCGCAAGGCGACTCCCTCGAGCGCTCAGATTTACCGCTTTTCCGTCGCGAATCGGTGCGGGTGGCCGAGTCCCCGAGCGTGGTACTTGGTAGTTCAAGGCGCGACTCGAGGGTGGTTGAGGACTGAGCGCGTTTGTGTTAGCGCGTCGCTCCTGCCTGGCCCGGTGGGTCAGTCGCGTGGCGAGTCCTGGGCACGCTCTCTTACTTGGCGTTTTCCCTGTCCGATCGAGACGAACTGGTATCCAGTCCCCGAGCGTGGTACTTAGCCGTTCGAGTCGCTTCCGCCAGGATGCGGAGGACCAGGGTCGCTGTGGAAGCGAGGACAGATGTCTTGGTTCAGAAACCAGTCGAGCTAGGCGACTCGATGGGGCTCCGGATTGGCGTTTTTCGTGGGCGATGCAAGACCTGAAATGACTCGGTTCTTACATCGCACTACTTAGCCGTGCCGGTCGCTGTACCAAGGGTTGACTGTATTTTAGCATGACGTTAATTACGAAAAGTAGTGGCACAAGGAATGGAGAGTAGACGAATTTTTGCGGTAACCGTTTCTTTTATTCATAGCGACTGGAGAGTACACATGTGGGGTTCTAGGTATAGAACTTCCGGAGGAGATTTACATTCCACGGCCGCTTGACGTCGAGTTCACCGTCCCCGCGGACGTCGACGAGGTAGTAGGCGTCGTTGCCAAGTACGCGCCCGATAGCGAACGGGCCTTCCCATGGAGGGGAGAGCTTGTGCATGCCCTTCTTGTCCTGGATGAGGCGTAGCACCAAGTCGCCTTCCTGGAAGGTGCGGGTTTTCACCCGTCGGCTGTGGTAGCGACGGAGCCCTTGCTGATAGATAGCGGTGCGCGATCGGGCGAGGTCGCGCGCTTCGTCGAGTTGGTCGAGCCCATCTTGGCCGGCCACTTCGCTTGCGGCCTCCGTATAGTGGCCGATCCGCGCGAGTCGTGTTCGAGGTCGGTTGGCATGGCTTCCGGCCAGTAGACCATGAAGAAGGGGTGAATCCGTCGACCGTTGACCGAGGTGCGGATTCCCGATGACGGAGGGAAGCTCTTGACCCAGCACCCGGCGGCGCCGAGTGGTGCTTGAGTCGCGGCTTCAGCCGTGGAGGATGCTGGTTGGCTCGTTCACCTGGCCGTTGATTCGGTGTGCAACCGACGCGAGGTCGAGCCGGATGTGGTGCTCCTCGAACTCGCCATTGCTCCCTTGGCGAAGTTTGTGCCGTTGTCCGTGATGATGCTGTTGGGGAAACCGTAGCGTATATGAGCTCGCGTAGGAACTTAGTGGCGTCTTCCGTCGCATTTCGGACTGGCTTCTATCCACTTTGTGAATTTGTCAACGGCGACCAGCAGGTGGGTGTAGCCAGAGGGGGCCTTCTTGAAGGGGCCGACCATGTCCATGCCCCACACGGCGAATGGCCAGGTGATGGGGATTGTTTTGAGCGCCGAACTTGGAACGTGCGTCTGGTTGGCGTACTTCTGGCACCCGGCGCATCGCTGGACGATATCGACAGCGTCGGCGTGCGGTGGGCAAGAGAAGCCATGTCGCATGGCTTTGGCGACCAGGAGCGCGGCGTGGTGGCCGCAATCGCTGAGTGGATGTCGTGTAAGATTTTGCGTCCTTCACCGGTTGGACGCGTTGAACACGGTGACGCCTGCGCTTGTGTAGCTCGCCGTCGGCGATGGTGTAGGACTTGCATCGGCGAACAATCATTCGAGCGCTTGTCTGCCTCGGGCAGGTTGCCCGTCTCCGTGTAGGCGATGTAGGGCTTGGTCGATCCATTGGTTCGGTGACGAAAAGTACCAAGGTTGCCTCGTTGGAGCGGACTCAATGTCGATCTCCTTGGAGGAGAGACCGACGGCGTGAAGATGGTGTCGAGGAACACGCCGGCGGTGGTGCGGATCGTCCGACCCGATGCGAGAGAGGCGGCCTCCTCGTTTTCCTCCTGTCGATCCACTCGACCAAGTAGCCGGTGAAGTGGCCCACCTTGTCCACCTCTTGGCGGTATGCCGCCATGGGGAGACGGCGTCGCAGTGCCGGCGACTTGACCCAACGAGGTCGGAGTCTCCGTAGCATCAAGGCGATTCACGCTCATCTCCTTGCGGCTCGCATGCCGGAGTAGGGCCTCGATTCGCCATGTTGTTGGTGCAGGTGAATTCGAGGAGGAGGATGTAGCGGAGCTTGTCGCCTTTGGTGAGGTCAAGACTATCCTCGCTCCGCCGTCCGCGTTCTTGGACCCACAAAGTAGGCTCCAGAATGGAGGTACGGCTTCTCTGGCTGCTGGGCCTCCTCCCAGTCGGCGAGGAAATCGGCCAGTGCCTGTGACTTAATCGCCCTGCGTGGCTCGTACTTAATGTTGTGGACGCCGATCTCGACGGCCCATTTGGCGACCCGCCCGGTCGCCTCGCGATTGCGGATGATGTCTTGTAGTGGAGCGGAGGAGACGACCGTGATGGGGTGCTCCTGGAAGTAGTGCGGCAGGCGCCGCTGAGCTCTGAAGACCGCGTATACCTGCTTTTGGTATTGTGGGTATCGCTGACGCGACTCGGTTAGGACCTCGCTGATGTAGTATACCGGCCGCTGGATCGGGCGCTTTTTCCTTCCTCCGTCGCTCGACGACCATTACAATGACGACGCGCCGGACGCCGACATAAACCAGCATGGGCTCCTTGTCGACGGGTGCGGCGAGTAGTGCGGCGAGTAGCACCTTTTGAGGTCGCGAGCGCCGTCCTCCTTGTCCCATGGAAGGTGGGATTCTTGCGCATCGGCGGTATAGGGGCATCGCTTTTCGCCCGCGGGGATGAAGCGATCGAGAGCCGCCACCCGCCGCCAGCCTCGACGCAGCACTGGTTTGCCGAGCCGGGCGATCGTGTCGATCTTCGGGTTTGCCTCGATCCTCGTTTGGAGACGTACCTAGTAATTGCCCGGCGGGTACACCAAGGTGCACTTGCTGGGTTGAGCTTTATCTTGTACCTCCGCAGGTTGGCGAAGGTCTCGCGAGGTCGGCGAGTAGGTCGCCTTGGCGGCGGATTTTACGACCACGCCGTCGATGTAGACGTGGATGTTGCGCCAATTTGGCTCGCGAGGCATTCTTGCATGCACCGTTGGTACGTTGTTCGCGTTCTTGAGGCCGAAGGTCATGGCGGTAGCGAAGGCTCGAATGGCGTGATGAACGCCGTCTTCTCCTCGCCCTCGACGGCCATTTTGATCTGGTTATACCCAGTAGGCGTCGAGGAAACACAACGACCCGAGCCCCGGTGGAGTCGATGATCCGATCGATCCGCTGGAGGACGAATCGCCTTTGGGCAGCGCCGTTCAGTTTGTGTAGTCGATACACATTCTCCGTGTCCGTTTTCTTTTTCGACCAGACTGGGTTTGCCACCACTTGAGTATTTGATTGGCGAATGAAGCCGGCAGCGGTAGACGCTGCACTTCCTCGATTGCCCGACGGCGTTCTTCGTTGAATGGCCGTGGCGATCGCTTGACTGGTCGCACTTTGGGGTCGGCGTTTAATTTGTGCTCGTGAGCTCCCTAGGGACACCGGGCATGTCGGAGGGTTTCCATGCGAAGATGTCCCTGTTCTCACGGAGGAACTCGATGAGCGCGCTTCCTATGCTAGGCTCATGCCTGTCCCGATCGCCACCGTCTGGCCGGGTCGCCGGGACCAGCTCGACGGTGCGGGTAAAGGCCGTGGCCTCAAAGGTTGAGGTGTTTGTGCCTCCGAGTTGGGCTTAAGTATTGTGGGGTCGTTGTTGACCCGCTCGCCGATTTGGCGAGCTCATCGGCGTGACTAGCTTCCGCCGCGATCACGGCGGCGAGTTCGGCTCCTTTGGCCTCGCATTCGCGGCCATGTCGTGGTCGCTGATGGTGATGACGCCGCACGCCCGGAGCTTCATCGCTGTACGCGTAGTGGGTGCCGCCATGAATTTGGCGAACGCCGCGCCCAGACGCAATGGTAAGGCTGTCGAAGGGCACCAGCTCGAAGACGATCCGCCGGTGCGGAAGTTCGCCGAGTGCCAAGGTGACGGGTAGCGTGACCTTGCCGATCGGGTATGCCTTCCGACCGGGACGATGCGCCGGAACGTGGTGTGGGTTGTTCGATCATCGACCGGGAGCCGCAGTCAAGGTGTCGAGGTAGAGGATGTTGATGGAGCCGCCGCCCATCGAGTCTTGGGAGCCGAGTCGCCGACCTTGGGCTTGACCACCGGGCGACTCGTCACCGGTACTCGCGCGTGGCGAGTGGTCTTGCCGCTCGGTGATAGGTTGCTCACCAGTTCGAACCGGGGACGCCTGTCTGGGCCACCGCGTTGACGGCGACAGCGCGGCGATGACCTTCTTCGCGCTTCGTGTTGAAGCCGGTGAAGGTGTGAGCGAGCCGCCACTTTGCCGAATTTTCCGCCATTTTGCGGGTCGTTGTCGGTGTCCTCCCGCTGCCGTGCCTTCTCGATCTCCCGAGGGTGTGGCATGGCGGTGGTGTGCGTGGCGGGCTTTCCTTCCTGCCGTGTAAACGCACATGGTTGGTTAAGGAGGGCCGCGGATCAAACCTTGGCTTGTTCTTGTAATTCCCGCCGCCGTTGCCCTCCGTCGCGCGGTAGCTCTTGGGGTCGCGTTATGCGTGCTCAGCGTTGGCGGCAAGTCGACTCGCCATCGCTGCGGGCGCTTGCACGTGAGGCGAGTGCCACCGTAGCGTAGGTCTGCTCGGGCGCCGTCGTTGCCGCCGTCGCCGTTGTCCGCCGGACTCGTCGTCGACGTCTTGATTGGGATCTTCCTCGGCGTATCGTTTGGCGATCTCGAGGAGGTCGGGGATGTTGTCGAGTGTGCGGGCGTGTCGCTTGAGCTTGGCGACTAGAGGCTCGTAGCGGCACGAGGTCTTGAAGCAATGGATGGCGGTGTCCGGGTGGATGCCGACCGCGTTGTACCAGAGCTCTTGCCACCGTTGGACCCAGCTGCGGGTCGACTCGCGGGGTCCCTGGACGCATCGTTCCAGGTCCTCGATGGTGGTGGCGCGGGTGTAGGAGCACTCGAAGTGCCTGACGAAGGCGTCTCGCATTTCCTCCCAGGAGTCGATGCTGTCCTGGGGGAGCGTGTTGATCCATTGCCTGCACGTCCCCTCCATCATCAGTGGGAGGTAACGGGCGGCGAGTAGGTCGGTGTGACCCGCGATCCCCATTGCCATGAGGTATGTGTCAAGCCAGACCGCGGGGTCGTACGAGGAGTCGTATTTTTCGATCTCCTCGGCGCCTTGAAGTTGGGTGGGTACTTTTCGCCTCGGATCATTGGTCCGGCACTTGGGCCCTAGTCGATCGAGCGACCCATAGGCTCGCCATCGCGGGCAGTAGTTAGGTGTGCCGCAAGTCGCCGCTGGCGTGCGCGCCAGTTTTGGTTGTTGATGATGTGAGTGCGAGCGTCGATTGGCTCTCCATTGGCGGCGACGAGGTTGGTCGCCGGCCTGGGATCGTTGGTGGAGAGTGCCGCATTCGCGGGTCGTCGTTGGAGCTGCAGTGGCTCTGGCGGCGGGCAATTGAGGGTGTTTGCCACCGCTGGACGGCCGCTTGAGGCCGCCCTGCTTCCGGAGGAGCGCGAGTACACTCGCCCCTGCGAGTCGGCGCCTGCTTCGCTGTTCCACGGCCTTCGCGAGGGCCCTGACATACTGGATCTGTAAGGCGCCGTCGCCGGTCGCCGTGATGCTGTCGGCCGCGGCTCGGCCTGCCACGAGGTTGTCCATCGGGGTGGAGAACAGTGGAAGGCCGTTCGCGTCGCGCTCCCGTGAGGAGACGACTATCCGCGGCTGGTCCCTGGGAGGGGTGCGGTTGGGTGGTGGTGGGGCACCCATCGCCGTTGATCCTGGCGGAGGGCGGTTGCTTCCTCCTGGTGGCGCGTTCTCGCAGATCGCGCGCTCGGCTATCTTGGCCGAGCCGTTCTCGCTGCCGAAGTTCAGGCGCGCTGAGCAATGGGGTTCAGGACCTGATCCGCCGCTGGTGGTAGCGTGACAGTTCTGTGCCGTCACCTGCCGAGGCGAATTTTCGCGCCGCTCGCTCCTTGCGTCGCCTCCGCCCGCCAGCGGAGTTCTCACCTCCGTCGCCGTGGCGTTAGGAGGATCGGGTGGAGAAAGGGTCCTCCGGCGGATCGGTGCCGGTGGCCATGTAGGTCGCGGGCGGCGACCGCACCGCCCCGAGGTCGGCGGAGTTCTCCGACCCGAGTCGAGTCGAAGATCCCGAGGATGGAGGGGTCTCGAAATCTCCGCTGGATACCGAAGGATGGAGCCCGCGACGAGGCCGCGGTGATGGATCCGGCGAGTGACGCCGGTCGCCGAGTCGGCGCCGGTGAGGGTCACGTCTTCATGGCCGCTGAATTCTCGCCACGTTCGTGGCCGAGTCGCACTGAGGCGAGGCGGTGGATCGTGGATCTGGCTCGGAGAGCCGATCGCGTGGTGGCGACGCGGATGCGAGCCGAGTCCTCCGAGGTGATGATGTCGGTGAGGCCGACGAAGAGGCTGATCGTGTCGATCGGCAGATCACGCCAGGCGTGACGGGTCGCGCCGGACGTAGCTGCTTGGCAAGATCTGGAGCATCTCGCCAATCGCTATCATGCGCGCCGGTGGCGACCGCCTCTGATGGGCAGATTGGATCTCGCCGCAGAACACCGCCAGACCGCCAGCCCCACGGTGGGCGCCACTGCCGTGGGAATGACCACGCAGATGCCGAATCGGCAGCGAGTAGTAGAACGAAGGAAAGGGCGGCCAGCCATCTGCGGTGCGAGATGAGGCGGAGACTCGTGGTTTACCCAGGTTCGCCCGAGGGTAAAGACCTACTCCTGCTAGATTGTATTATGGAGGTGTTTACAATGGGCGAACTCGGCTAGGGCGAGTTGCTTGGGTGTATGAGGAACGATCTCTACTCACCCTTAGGGAGGTTTATAGGCTTACCTCCCTAGGGTTTACATATCTCAACCGATTCGGTTACAACTTTGTCAATCGCTTAACCTGCACCGACCGGGCCTATCTACTCGCCTCGGCCTCGACCTCTAGTCGCTTTGGCACTGATGGGCTTTGATCCACTCGCCGTTCTGCAGGCCCACTCGCCAGCCTTTGGGCCAGTCGGAAACGTCCCGCTGAGGATACCCCAGTAGGCATATCCCCATCAGTGAAGATTCCAACTCCGCGATGCTTACTTCAACCATTGAAGTTTGCATGCCCTTTTAGCATCCTTTGAATTTAACAAAACCCTTTGGACCGTGTCATGTACACGTCCTAGGTAACCATTCTATTAGAAGAACTTTGTTTTGTTTATTCATCTACCTGTCACATCCCAAGATTTTCCAAATCTTGTAATGTGAAAATAACTGAATAAAATAAAACTTTGTTTGATTTTTAGGGCCAGAAGAAACTTTTTTGAATTTTAATGGAACTTCAAACCAATTGAAATCAAATAAATCCTAAAGGGATTCATAAAGATAAACATTTATTAAAGGAAATTAAAATGTTTTGAAAACTCTATTTTGGAATCTTTTGATAAAGGATTTAGTTCTCAAAAGAAAGGTGGATTTATAAATAAAGATTATTTTATAAAGCCAAATTAAACCTTGGCCAAGCTGTGGAATTAAAACATTTTGTTTAGAATAAAAGTAACAAAGGTTGTTTTAATAAATTAATAAGGATTTAATATCCAATTTTATTAAAAGGCTTTTCCCATTTTAAATAAACACTAAAACTTATTTAATTACTTTAATAAGTTTTCCCAAATGTTTTATAAATAAAACATACTGAAGTGTTTTGACTTTATTATGGATTTCAAAATAAAGATTTAATTAAACAAATCCTATTTAATTTAATAACAATATTCCATTCCATTTAATTATTAATGGAACCTAAAATAAAAAAAATGTTATTTTGTTTTAAACAAGATTACCAAATATACTCTAAATTCAAGTAGAACCTACTGATTTGATGCGGTCTGAAAATATTTGGATTTAAAATAGAGCTTTGAAATAAATCAAAACCTATGGATTTAATAATTGGTGTATCTTTTTATTTTAATTAAGAATGGACCCTATTATTAAAATTATTAATTTGAACTTGGATTTTGGTTCCTGTTACTGAACAGAACTAATTTCAATATTACAAAGTTTGGGTGTTGTTTGAATTGATTTGAACCATGTTTGTTTGATAGAAATTTCAAAACAGAAATCAAAAATAGAAATGGAAAAAGATTACAGGAAGAAAAAAAATAAGAAAAGGGTCAACCCAACCCAGCAGCCCAAACAGGCCCAGAAACAGCCCAGCACCTCACCTCGAAAGAAAACGATTCGCACCAATTAGTTAACCCGCGGTGACACTGACCAGTGGACCTCACACTCTTTCCTTTTCCCACTGACGCAACGGCCCCACTTTCCTCTGTTCATCGTCCTCACCGCGCGACCCCCTCCCCCAAACCTCGCTTCCGTTGCTGCCTTCAATCCGCGTGTTCAATTCGCCATAACGCCGCGCCTTTACCTCGCTTTAACCATGCTCGATAAAACGCCAGCGCCTTCTCCTCCGTTCCCCTCAGATGCCAACCTCTCTTCGCCACCAGGCTGCTCGGATTGTTCGTGGCAAGCACACTTCTCCGACGAGCTTTCTTCCCAAAATCCGGCCAGCACACACCACCCCGAGCCACCCTGAGCACCCTAGTAGATTCCCCACCTCTGGACGCATCCATCCATACCACCCATTCGACCGCGGGAGCACCAGAGCTTCGGCTACAAGCTTCTGAACGCCGCCGCGACTAGTTCTTCTCCGACGATGACTTCCAGGTGAACCATACCGCCCTGACCCCTCTCGTTCACGCACACACCTTCGCAGTGTCCTTGCGCTCCTGACTATGTATTTCGTTTGTCTCCGGGTGATCCCTAGCGTCGTCCACGACCTCGACCGCGTGCGTCTGTCGCCAGAACCAACTCCGGCGAGGAATCCTGCCCGTCCCCGTGCGCCCCTTGCCACAACGACCACACGACCAGCATCACCTCATCCTCGCGACCTCGGTGAGGTTACTCCCTTCCTGTTTCGCTTCCTGCCTCGCCAGCGCCGCCGCCAACTGGCCGCACCGCCGCTCTCCGTTGGCCTTGCGCCGCCAGTTCGTGGCTAGTTCATAGGAACCGTTAGATCATCATCCAGCGGCTAGGAAAGAAAGTGAGCGAAGAGGTATCGAACGATCTGCGCCGCACGTTTCCAGTTAGATCCTGCGGTCCACGTTGCCGATCCGGCCGAACCGGTACCGTCCAACCAGAGTGTGCCGCGTGTCACCAATTCTGTTTAAAAACAGATTTGAAAACAGAATTATTTGCAAACTTCAAACCCCTGTAACTTTCAAACCACACGTCCAAAAATTACAAATTTTATGTCGTTGGATTCAGGAGAACAAGACCTAGCCAACCAGGGCCCTAGTTTAGAAAATAGTAACTGTTAGTTTGCTTGATTTTTCAGATTCTTTTGTGAGCTTGTTTAGAATAGGATAAATGTTTAAAAATGATTTTAAAGTTGAAACTTCTGCAAAATGGTTTGTGGTGACCTTACTGACCCTAGGAACCAACCCATGGTTTGAAAATGAAATTATAGGAATTTAAAATGGATTAATTGAATTAGTCTATTTCTAGCTAAGTAAAGATAATGGTTTTATATTGAAAGAGGATTTTGGAATAAAAACTTTGAGAAAATGTTTTGATTCAAAGCTACTGACCCAAAACACCAAGTCTTGAGAGTTAGAAACTTTTGGTGAGAAATTTAAGGATTTTTGATTTGATAAAATCATTTTCCACCATATAAAATGTTGAATGGATTTTAAAATAGTTTTTGGGCAAAACCCTCTAACTAATGACTTTGCCATTTTGGTAAATGACCAATTTGGACCTTACAAAGTTTAGAAACTTAGTGGAGACCATCCTTGCAATAGAACCATCCTTTGCATAACTATGCATGACTTAGATTCCATTGCTTTGTGAGTGTGAAATTGTTTGTTTGACTTTGGTTTGGAATGTTAGTTGATTTTTGTGTTTACTTGATTGACTTGTAGTGAATTTAGCAAAGTGTGAGACTAGCAAGATCAAGGAGTGAACCACCATTCCCTACCAAAAAGGCAAGTTACACTATCATACAAAAGTCCTACTATTTTTCATTATACTTAGTGGATTATGAAAATATGCATGAAAACAATTTTATACTTATGCTAGGCTAAATCCTAATAGGATTCCCTATACACTCCTTAGTGAAAATATTGTAGTTGATACATGCTTAGCCATGCTAGATTTTTGAAAAGAGATACATGTTGAGATTTTACAAAGGTTGAGAAAAAGACTTGTGTTTTACATAATAAAACAAGGACTCAATGAACCACCTAGGTGGAGGATACTTTAAGTTTTGGAGAAGGTGGCAACAAAAGGAACCATGTTTATGGGATTTACTTTGTGTTGTGCTCCAAAAGAAAACCACCTAGGAAACTTAGAGTTTGACCATGTTTCTCCAAATGTGGCTTTCGTGTGCAACCACATGCTATTATGGCTCTGGCTTAGTAAACTACATTAGGAAGACCCATACATTGTCTTTAGTTACCGGACATGGGGATCTGGAATGCTTCATGGGGGCTGAAGACAAGCTGGCAATGATGTATGGGAGGACCTTTTGGAAAGACTTCGTCACATTCTCAATCTGCCAGTACTCCATCTTGGTGAGCACTAATCCAGTAGGCCACTGGTGGCAAAAGGATGGGGTTGTGACATGTGGGTAAAGTGTACTCCTTCTGCAGAAGTTAATAAAATCTAAGTACTTAGCCGTGTCCCCGGTTATGGACAATACTGAGCAACTAAAGTTTGAACTATGGGAGATCTCGACATTCCAACTTCTAAAATAAAAACTTGATGCCCTTGTGTGTCTACCAAGGAATTCAAAGAGATTTTGTTAAGCTTGATGCACTTGGGGTTACCAAGGTGCTCAAGAGATTTTGCTTAACACTTGATGTACTTGGGGTTACCAAGGAACTCATGAGATATTATAAAACTTGATGCACTTGGGGTTACCAAGGTGCTCAAGGAATTTTTGACAAGGACTTGAACACTTGAGTTTCTACCAAGGATGTTCAAGGAACTTGGAAAAGAGATTTGACAAAGGACCAAAACCCTTTTGAAAAGATAGGATAAAATATTGCTTTATGCAAATGAGCCTAAAATTCTACTTAACCAAATTTGCATGTAATGATAGGATCCACTTATAGTATACATAACAGTGAAACTTGCCAATACAATTCAAATGTATTGACCCTTGTGGCTGTAACTTGTAATGTTGCAGGTTTGATTGATTTTAGTGAAGATTGTTTGATTAGGATTACAAAGTCTACAACCAACATCTGCCTGTGGCACTATGAAGATGAAGGACCCCATGACTATAGTTATTCCGCTGCATTGTAATGTAATAGACAAATGAGCTATGTATGATGTAATAAAATTATGTTATTCCTGGTTATAAAGTTATATTATGACCTTTGTTTCTTGGTATTACATCTTAACTGTGGATGTTAGCTATGATCCAGGGACTAGCATTGTAAAACACAGGAGGAATATACCCTATTATAAGGTAGAGGCCTCTACACTACCATATACCAAATTATATGTAGTGGTTGCTACTTTAATCCGTCCAGACTAAATATCGCTATGAAAGATCAAATCTTGTCATAGTCAACTCCTTGAACATTGTCGTAAAATACTTTACGACATGTCGACTATTTCATAGATGTGAAACATCCATGTCTGTTTCTTTATAGATCCAAATATGACCGATAGGTTTTTATACCTTTCCGGAGGGTCTTCCAAGTTCAAAACTTGATTTCTCGTGTATGGAACTATCACGGATTTTATGGCTTCAAGCCATTTGACGGAGTTGTAGGGTTTCGTAGCATGGAAAACAAAAAATTTCTATCGCATACAAACAAACAAGCCAAGATCTATCTACTAGATTGTAGCAACGAGTCGATGGAATAACTTACCCTCGAAGATTCCAAAGTGTTTAACGAGAGCGGATTCTCGTGGGTGATGTAGTCGTACTCTTCCCGATCTCAAGATCGTGTAGACGATCCTTCCGGCGCTGCATTCCGGCAGCGCTTCCGCAGTCGGTCACACGTTCGGTACTCGACGAAGACCTTCCTCTCCCTTGTTCCAGCAGGCAGCGGAGGTTGTAGCACTCTCCTTGCGATTCCTAAAGACAACGGCGTGGTACCTAAGTAGAGGAGATCCAGGCCGCCTTAAGCCGGAGCAAGTATGGTGGAGTATGAGAGAGTTCCTCGGCGGTCTAGGGTTTAGACACACCAATTAGAAGGCTCTAATCCAGAGGCTAGGGCAATTAGAAGCTCTAAACCAAAAACCGCTCTAAACCGGAGGCTAGGGCTAGGGTTTAGATTTAGAGGATAGGAACTTGTGTGTCTAGAGGAGGGAGCCCTGCCCCTCCTTATATAGGTGGAGGGTCCGACCGCGCCATGGGGAGGGAGGGGAGTCCCTCCCCAACTCGGCTTGGAGGAGGCGCGCCGGTTGGAGGAGGGTCTCCCTCCCCAACTCGGTTTCCCTCTCTTTCCTCTTTCCCTCTTTCCAATTTTAGCCGTTTGACTTTTCAAACCTGCTATTTGACTTTTCAATTTAGGATTCAATTTAATCCTTTATTTGGAACAGCGAGAACACTTAGTACATGATGCAATCATCCCAATATGCAATGACACATTCATGTACCCCTTCCTCCGGAGTGCGGACATTCCGAACCTTCTAGAACATTCGATGAAAACACCTAATCATTCCCGAACTCCAAACAGGACTTTCCTTATATGAATCTTATTCTCCGGACCATTCCGGATCACCTCATGATATCCCGGATCCCATCCGAGACTCCGAACAACATTCGGTCTCTTTCTCATAATACCATAACTACTCAAACAACGTCGAATCCTTAAGTGTGTCTCCCTACGGTTCGTGAATTATGCGGACATGATCGAGACACTTCTCCGAACAATAACCAATAGAGGAATCTGGAAATTCATATGGCTCCCACATATTTCTACGATTACTTTGCGATCGAATGAACCACTTACATACGATACCAATTTCCCTTTGTCTCACGATAGTTTACTTATCCGAGGTTATGATCGTCGGTATCTCTGCATACCTAGTTCAACCTCGTTACCGATAAGTACTCTTTTCTCGTTCCCGTGATATGTGATCCCTTGTGAGCCAGTCACATGCTTGCAAGACAATTGGATGACATTCCACCGAGAGGGCCCAGAGTATATCTATCCGTCATATGGATGGACAAATCCCACTCTTGATCCATGTGTCTCAACCAATACTTTCCGAACACTCAATGCCACCTTTATAGCCACCCAGTTACGGTGTGGTGTTTGATGTCATCAAAGCATCCATCCGGTAAAGGTGATATGCATGATCTCATGGTCGAAGGAATTAGGTTACTATGTATCAGAAAGCATATAGCAATTGAACTATTGAAATGACTTGACCTTTATGCTACGCTTATCTATAGGAGTATGTCCACCATATCATTATCCTAACGATATGATCTTGTTGTCGATAACATCTCAATGTTCATGATAGGGAAACCACAATCATTTATCAACCAACAAGCTAGTGAAGTATAGAGGCTATACTAGGGACTGCAAATTAAGTTTACAAATCACACAAGTATCAATGTTTCCTTGTTAATACTATTATAGCATGAATGTAAACATTTATCATAAACACAAAGATATAATAATAACTACATTTATTATTGCCTCTAGGGCATATCTCCAACAGTCTCCCACTTGCACTAGAGTCATCTAATCTAGATTACATGGTAATATACCGAACACCCATGGCAGTTTGGTGTTGGTCATGTTTTGCCCTCGGGAGAGGTTTAGTCAACAGATCCGCCACATTCAGATCTGTGTGTACTTTGCAAATCTTTATATCCCCATCCTGGATATGTTCTCGAATAGCGTGAAAACGCAGCTTGATGTGCTTCAGCTTCTTGTGTGACCTTGGTTCTTGCGCATTGGCTATGGCTCCCATGTTATCACAGTAGATAGACATTGTGTCCAGCGCACTAGGAACCACACTCAGCTCTATAATGAACTCTTTCATGCATATCGCTTCTTGTGAAGCCTCCGAAGCAGCCATGTATTCCGATTCAGTTGAAGATCTCGCCACAACGCTTTGCTTTGCACTCCTCCAGCTAACTGCTGCACCATTCAAAATAAATACGTATCCAGATTGTGATTTAGAATCATCCGGATCGGTGTTCCAACTAGCATCGGTGTAACCATTAACAACGAGTTGTTCATCACCTCCATAAGAAAGAACCATATCCTTAGTTCTTCTCAAGTACTTAAGGATGTTTTTGATCACGTCCAATGATCCACTCCTGGATCACTTTGATATCTGCTAGTTAAACTAACAGCATATGCAATGTCGGGTCTAGTACATAGCATGGCATACATTAGAGATCCTATGGCTGAGGCATAGGGAGTCTTACTCATCCTTTCTCTATCTTCTGCCGATGTCGGACTTTGAGTTTTACTCAAGGTCATATTTGGCAACATGGGCAAGAACCCTTTCTTGCTTTCTTCCATTCCAAACCTCTTTAGAACTTTGTACAAATATGTACTCTGTGATAATAATATTTGGCGTTTTGATCTATCTCTGTAAATCTTTATGCCTAATATGTAAGCTGCTTCGCCAAGATCCTTCATTGAAAAACTATTATTCAAATATTCCTTGACACTATTAAGAAGGTCTACATCATTCCCAATCAACAATATGTCATCCACATATAGTATTAAGAATGCTACAGAGCTCCCACTCACTTTCTTGTAAATACAAGCTTCTCCATAAGTTTGTATAAAACCAAAACTTTTGATCACCTTATCAAAACGTTGATTCCAACTTCGGGATGCTTGCTTCAATCCATAGATGGACCGTTGAAGTTTGCATACCTTGTTAGCATCTTTAGGATCGACAAAACCTTTGGGTTGCATCATATACAACTCTTCATCAATATCTCCATTGAGGAATGATGTTTTGACATCCATCTGCCATATCTCATAATCATAATATGCAGCGATTGCTAACATAATCCTCACAGAATTTAGCTTCGCTACCGGTGAGAAAGTCTCATCGTAGTCAACTCCTTGAATTTGTCGAAACCCTTTCGCGACAAGTTGAGCTTTATAGACAGTAACATTACCATCAGCATCTGTTTTCTTCTTGAAAATCCATTTGTTCTCGACAGCCTTCCGGCCATCCGGTAAGTCCACCAAAGTCCATACTTGGTTTTCGTACATGGATCCAATCTCGGATTTCATGGCTTCTTGCCATTTATTGGAATCTGGGCTCATCATCGCTTCCTCATATGTCTCGGGATCATCGGTGTTGTCCACCAACATGACACTCATAACGGGATCATACCAATCTGGAGTGGTACGAGTTCTCGCTGACCTCCGAGGCTCTGTAGCAACTTCAACCGAAGTTTCATGATCACCATCATTAGCTTCCTCTCTATTTGGTACAGGCACCACAGGAACTTCTTCCGGTGCTGCGCTACTCGCAATTTCGAGAGAAGGTTCGACAACCTCGTCGAGTTCTACTTTCCTTCCAGTCACTTCTTTCGAGAGAAATTCCTTCTCTAGAAAGGATCCATTCTTGGCAACAAAGATTTTGCCTTCGGATCTATGATAGAAGGTATACCCAATAATTTCCTTCGGGTATCCTATGAAGACGCATTTTTCCGCTTTGGGTTCAAGCTTGTCCGGCTGTAACTTCTTTACATAGGCTTCGCACCCCCAAACCTTAAGGAACGACAATCTAGGATTCTTCCCAAACCATAATTCATACGGTGTCGTTTCAACGGATTTAGACGGTGCCCTATTTAAAGTGAATGCGGCTGTTTCTAATGCATAACCCCAAAATGATAGCGTTAAATCTGTAAGTGACATCATAGAACGAACCATATCTAAGAGAGTTCGATTACGACGTTCGGACACACCATTACGCTGTGGTGTTTCCGGCGGTGTCAACTGTGAAAGTATTCCGCATTTCTTCAAATGCTCGCCAAACTCGTAACTTAGACATTCACCTCCATGATCAGAACGTAGAAATTTAATCTTCTTGTTACGTTGATTCTCTACCTCACTTTGAAACTCCTTAAACTTCTCGAAAGTTTCGGACTTATGTTTCATGAAATAGATATGCCCATATCTACTCAAGTCATCCGTGAAGGTAAGAACATAACTATAACCACCGCGCGATGCTACACTCATTGGACCACATACATCGGTATGTATGATTTCCAATAAGTCCGTAGCTCGCTCCATCATACCAGAAAATGGAGTCTTAGTCATTTTTCCCATCAGACATGCTTCGCATCTTTCAAGTGATTCAAAATCAAGTGATTAAAGAAGTCCATCGGAATGGAGTTTCTTCATACGTTTCACTCCAATGTGACCAAGACGACAGTGCCACATATAGGTCGAATTATCGCTTGATTTCAAACGTTTAGCCTCAATGTTGTTGATATGTGTATTTCCACTATCGAGATTCAATAAGAATAGACCATCTATCAAAGGTGCATGTGCATAAAACATATTACTCATATAAATCGAACAACCATTATTCTCGGACTTAAACAAGTAACCGTCTCGCAATAAACAAGATCCCGATATAATGTTCATGCTCAACACAGCACCAAATAACAATTATTTAAGTATAAAACTAATCCCGATGGTAGATGAAGGGGTAGCGTCGACCGCGATCACATCAACCTTTGATCCGTTTCCACGCGCATCGTCACCTCGTTCTTCGCTAGCTTCCGTTTCTGCAAAGACTGCTTCGAGTTACAAATATGAGCAACCGAACCAAGATCAAATACCCGAGCACTACTACGAGTACTAGTGAGATACACATCAATAACATGTATATCGATATACCTTTCTTCTTGATGTTGCCGTTCTTCAGATCCGCCAAGTACTTTGGGCAATTCCGCTTCGAGGACCTTCTCCCTTGCAAAAAAGCACTCAAGATCGTGCTTGGGTCCAGCCTTGGTCTTCTTCACGGCGTGGTAACTTTCTTACCACCCTTCTTGAAGTGTCCCTTTGCTTAGACTTGCCTTTCTTGAATTTGGTGGTCTTATTGACCAACAACACTTGGTGCTCTTTCTTGATCTCCACTGCAGATTTCAACATGGCAAAGAGTTCGCAACGTCTTGTTCATGTTCATGTTGTAGTTCATCACAAAGTTCTTGTAACTTGGTGGTAGTGATTGGAGGACACGGTAAATCCCCAAAGCATTAGGAATCACTATACCCAAGCTTTGAAGTTTGTTTGCGTGCCCAGACATCTTAAGCACATGCTCACTGACGGAGCTGCCTTCTTCCATCTTGCAGTTAAAGAACTTTTCAGAAGCCTCATAGCTTTCAATTGCCGCATGAGTCTCAAAAATCAATTTGAGATCCTCGACAATATCATATGGGTCTGATTCTTCAAACCTTTTCTGAAGCTCTGATTCTAAACCATACAAGATAGCACACTGAACTATGGAGTACTGATTCTTCCGAGCGAGGTAAACATTCTTTACTTCATCGGGAGCATCAGCTGCAGGTGGGTCACCTAGCGGTGCATCCAGCACATAGGTCAAATTACCAGCTGTGAGGACAATCCTCAAATTGCAGAACCAATCCGCGAAGTTGCTTCCATTGTTTTTCAACTTTTCTTTCTCTAGGAACGCATTAAAATTGATGGTAGGGGCTGCCATTGATCTACAACATATTTGTAATAGTTTAGACTAAGTTTATGATAAATTGAGTTCAAATTAATGATGAAATTAAACTAGGTGAACTCCCACTCAAAACAACATCCCTCACATTGTTTTAGTGATCACATGAACCAAATCTACTACATCAACACCGATCATCACGAGAGTTGATATAGTTTCAATGGCGAACAATCATCATGTTCATCATATCTACTATATGATTCATGCTTTACCTTTCGGTGATCCGTGTTACGAGACCATGTTTGTACATGCTAGGCTCGTCAAGATCAAACCTTAGTTTCCGCATGAGCAAATCTGGCTTGCTCATGTTGTATACACTTGTAGAATCTAACACACCCGATCATCACGTGGTGCTTCGAAACAACAAGCTTTAGCAACGGTGCTAACTAAGGGTGAACACTTTATGACTTGAAATTCATGTGCATGAGGGATCATCTTATAATGCTACCGTCGTCTACTAAGCAATACAAGATGCATAAAGGATTAACATCACATGCAATTCAATAATATGTGATATGATATGGCATTTCTTCTTTGTGCTTCCGATCTCCATCTTCAAGCATGAACATGATCTCCATCATCACCGGCATTGCATCAAGGTCAATGACGCTTCTCCATGGTTGTCGTCCACCGGTCTTCAACTATTACAACTACTTTGAATAGACACGCGGGTCTTAACATAAATTAAAGACAACCATCCGCTCCTGCCGTTGCCAACTTACAATAAGGAACATTGCATACATCAAATATAATCACAATCATGGCCATATCACATCATCAGACACCCCTGCAAAATAAAGTTAGACGCCTCTACTTTCTTTGCATATTTTACGTGGTTTGGGGCTTTCAATAAGTGTCGTTCTAACTTACGAACAAGAACCACAACATTGATACTAGCATTGTTGATCACCCGTTGTAAATTGGATCTTAACTATGCTAGGAGAAACAGCACCAAAGCCACTTATGCAATACAAGTTGCATGTCAAGCGTGGAGCAAGTCTCATGAACGATGTCATGTAAGGTTAGCCCGGGCCGCTTCATCCCAACATACCGCAAGATGAAAAGTACACAAGAAGCAATCGACAATAAAAGCATCAACACCCACAATGACCATTGTGTTCTACTCGTGCAACAGATCTACATATAGACACGGCTCTGATACCACTGTAGGGTTTCGTAGCATGGAAAACAAAATTTTCTATCGCATACAAACAAACAAGCCAATATCTATCTATTAGATTGTAGCAAAGAGTCGATGGAATAACTTACCCTCGAAGATTCCAAAGTGTTTAACGAGAGCGGATTCTCGTGGGTGATGTAGTCGTACTCTTCCCGATCTCAAGATCGTGTAGACGATCCTTCCGGCCATGCTTCCGGCAGCGCTTCCAATCGGTCACATCGTTCGGTACTCGGCGAAGACCTTCCTCTCCTTGTTCCAAAGAGCAGCGGAGGTTGTAGCACTCTCCTTGCGATTTCGGCAGCACAACGGCGTGGTACCGAAAGTAGAGGGGAGATCCCGCAGGGCTTCGCCTTAAGCCGGAGCGAGTATGGTGGAGTATGAGAGAGTTCCTCGGCGGTCTAGGGTTTAGACACACCAATTAGAAGGCTCTAATCCGGAGGCTAGGGCAATTAGAAGCTCTAAACCAAAACCGCTCTAAACCGGAGGCTAGGGCTAGGGTTTAGATTTAGAGGATAGGAACTTGTGTGTCTAGAGGAGGGAGCCCTGCCCCTCCTTATATAGGTGGAGGGGCCGGCCGCACCATGGGGAGGGAGGGGAGTCCCTCCCCAACTCGGCTTGGAGGAGGCGTGCCGGTTGGAGGAGGGTCTCCCTCCCCAACTCGGTTTCCCTCTCTTTCCTCTTTCCCTCTTTCCAATTTTAGCCGTTTGACTTTTCAAACCTGCTATTTGACTTTTCAATTTAGGATTCAATTTAATCCTTTATTTGGAACAGCGAGAACACTTAGTACATGATGCAATCATCCCAATATGCAATGACACATTCATGTACCCCTTCCCCTCCGGAGTGCCGGACATTCCGGAACCTTCTTGAACATTCCCGATGAAAACACCGGAATCATTCCCGAACTCCGAAACGGGACTTTCCTTATATGAATCTTATTCTCCGGACCATTCCGGATCACCTCGTGATATCCCGGATCCCATCCGAGACTCCGAACAACATTCGATCTCTTTCTCATAACACCATAACTACTCAAACAACGTCGAATCCTTAAGTGTGTCTCCCTATGGTTCGTGAATTATGCGGACATGATCGAGACACTTCTCCGAACAATAACCAATAGAGGAATCTGGAAATTCATATGGCTCCCACATATTTCTACGATTACTTTGCGATCGAATGAACCACTTACATACGATACCAATTTCCCTTTGTCTCACGATAGTTTACTTATCCGAGGTTATGATCGTCGGTATCTCTGCATACCTAGTTCAACCTCGTTACCGATAAGTACTCTTTTCTCGTTCCCGTGATATGTGATCCCTTGTGAGCCAGTCACATGCTTGCAAGACAATTGGATGACATTCCACCGAGAGGGCCCAGAGTATATCTATCCGTCATATGGATGGACAAATCCCACTCTTGATCCATGTGTCTCAACCAATACTTTCCGAACACTCAATGCCACCTTTATAGCCACCTAGTTACGGTGTGGTGTTTGATGTCATCAAAGCATCCATCCGGTAAAGGTGATATGCATGATCTCATGGTCGAAGGAATTAGGTTACTATGTATCAGAAAGCATATAGCAATTGAACTATTGAAATGACTTGATCTTTATGCTACGCTTATCTATAGGAGTATGTCCACCATATCATTCTCCTAACGATATGATCTTGTTGTTGATAACATCTCAATGTTCATGATAGGGAAACCACAATCATTTATCAACCAACAAGCTAGTGAAGTATAGAGGCTATACTAGGGACTTC
Organism: Avena longiglumis; assembly: GCA_030063025.1. Lineage (NCBI taxonomy): Eukaryota > Viridiplantae > Streptophyta > Magnoliopsida > Poales > Poaceae > Avena > Avena longiglumis. The sequence goes on from CP125977.1 coordinate 480,581,130, forward strand.
AAATTAAGTTTACAAATCACACAAGTATCAATGTTTCCTTGTTAATACTATTATAGCATGAATGTAAACATTTATCATAAACACAAAGATATAATAATAACTACATTTATTATTGCCTCTAGGGCATATCTCCAACAGGAGTCAGGGCCCATCATCGCTTCTTTGCATGTAGTCGGTTCATCATTGTCAAACAATAATGATTTACTCTCAAATCTTACCATTTGATTGTTTAACCGACCTTCTTGGTTCAATGGGAACTTAGATCTCCGTGACCACAACCTTTGAGGCACATCAGCTATGAGAATTATGGCAGCCTTCGGAACGATTTCCGGCGCTGCGCAACTCAGCTCATATAGCTAAGGTTCGTTAACCTTATCAAAGTTCTATTTTCCTCCCACTTAACTTTTACGAAAAATTCCTTCTTCAAGAAACTTCATATTTCAAGCGACAAACCCCTTTGTCCTTGGTGTTATGGAGGAATAACCAATTGTTATTCGAAATAACCTACAAAGACATGCTCATCCGACTTCGGTTGTAAACATCTTACTTATGTTTAGCATACCAAAATTTAAGAAATGACAACTTGGGTTTTACCCCAAACCATAACTTCCATGGTGTCATTTCAACGGATCAATATGGAGCTCTTTTCAGTGTAAAAGTGGTAGTCTCTAAAGCTTTAATCTTTTAAAACATAATGGCAGTTTTATAAATAACACCTTTGATCCTACCATGTCAAACAAGGTTTCATTACAAATCTCAAACATTCCATACTCCTATGGTGTTTCGGGATATGTAAATCTAGGTGTTTTGCTAAACTTGCAACTCAAATAAATCCCTTCATGATAAAATCATAATTTATTTATTTTCTTGTTACACTTGTAACTCAAATAAATCCCTTACGATAAAATCATAAACCATTTATTTTCTTGTCACAATGATTTTCACTTCATTTTGAAATTCTTTGAACGTTTTCAAATATTTCATACTTCTTTCTCATTAAGTGAACATTCACTCAAATTTCCGGAGAAAGTATATGAAGTTGAAACCCATCGCTTACGACTATACATAATGGACTACATACATCAATATGTATAAATTCCAATATTTTAGTCGATCGTTCTTCTTTGGCCTTTGAACGAAGTTCTAATTATCCCGAGGAAAGTCTCACAAGCGTCACTTGATCAAATCAAAAACTCCAAAAATCCATGAAAATGGAGTTTCTTCATTTTTTATTTCCAATATAATTTAAACAGCGATGTCACTTCATAAGTGATCTTTCAATCATTTGTCTTGCGACATTTTAGCATTAGGTTTTATGGATGTGATTTCTCCAACTATATTTGTAAATCATCCATCTTATATGGAATACGGTAATTATTTGAACAACCTTTGTTCTCATAATACCAGATTTAAATAACAATTATTAAAACAAATCTTAAAGTCAAGCTTTGATATCAACGAGAAATACAAACAACAGTTTGTTTGTTTTCAATGATCATCATCACATATTCTCTTGCTAGTTACTTAGGCCATTGTGGTTCATGAATTGCGTTGTTCCGTATGAAATTTCATACCAACCAATTCGGTATCCAATACCCAAGAACCACATTGTTTAACAAGCAAAGAATACAACCATAACATGTATATCATATATATACCTAAATTGGATATTTCCAATCTTTTATTTTTTGCCAAATATATTTTATAGATTCTCTTTCAGCATTTCCTTTTCCTTTTTAAAAGAATCTATCAACATCAAAAGTGGCGCCATATACATGACACATAGTCCAAAGCGTGTATATTCAAATAATAATACCTTTGGACTTGCACTTTGAAGTAGATCACCATCATCAAAATGATCGGTATTCTTTCAAAATCCATTCTTTAGTAATCTTTTAGTGTAGTAAACATTTTACATACATATTCTATTCACCCTTATCATGACGACTTTCATGATCAAGCTACTGTAGCTTATAAAGGAGAATCGTGAGTATAACATTACTTTCCAAAACCCTTTTGGATGATTAGGATGTCTAGCATCTCCAACCTTCGTAAATTCTCATCCAATATGAGAACATATATTACTCTATCATATTGCAACCAAAAAATTGTTTCAGATATCGTTATACCTGCCACACATGATGGTTTCTGAAACAATTCTTTCAGCTCCTAGATAAACTTGATATTAAAACAATCAAGAATCATGGAGGAAAACATGATACTTAAGATACTAACACTGGAATTGTTACTCTCGATTTTATACCAATTATTAAATTTCACAGAGTAAACAGAGTTTGCTGAAAGTTTGCAATAGGACTTTAAACTTTAGATTGACACTCAACACAATAAGATACCAGTTCGTAAAGTATATATCCACAATTCTATAGTTCTATTATCTCAATTACAACTATGCATAAGGTGGTGAACGAATGCCAATGACTACAACAAATTATGCAAATTCACTTTGATTTAATTTTATGATAAATTGAGTTCTACTAATCCAAATTAGAAATGAACTCCCACTCAAAAACGACATCCCTCGTGTCTTTTTGGTGATTACATGAACCAAATCCACTACACCAAGTCCGATCATCACGTGAGTCGGTGTAGCTTCAAAGGCGAGCATCCATATGGTCATCATATCAAAACATATGACTCATGCTTAACCTTTCGGTCCGTGTTCCGAGGCCATGTCTGTACATGCTAGGCTCGCCAAGTAAGAACCTTAGTATTCGCGTGTAAGCTCTTACACCGAGATATGCTCGTGGATTCAAGTACACCCGATCATCACGTGATGTCTTGAAGCGACGAAACATTGTCGGTGCATACTTAAGGAAGAACACATTCTTATCTTGATATCTAAATGAGGGATCATCTTATTATGCTAATAAAACGCCAAACAAGCAATATAAGATGCAATCAAACATCACATGTTTATAAGTGAAATGATATGGTTCCCGCATATGATATCCATCATGTGCACCATAATATGATCTCTATCATACCTTTATGTGTAAGGCCAAGGTCTATGGAACTTACACGCTATGTGTGTTGTAAGAGTATCATCTCATACTTCTACTTACAACATCACCATATCATAACACTAGCCCAACAACAATCTAAACTAGACGCCTCTAATTTATCCATTGCAAGTTTTACGTGGCTTAGGGCTTTCGGAGATAGAACCGTTCTTACCTACGAACATGAACCACAACGAGGATAACCAAATTGTTGACAACTCGTTGCAAATTAGATATTGACTATAGTAGGAGAGACAGACACCCGCTAGCCACTTATGCAAAACTAGTTGCATGTCAAGCGTGGAACAGGTCTCATGTGCGAGGACATGTAAAGTTTGTCCGGGCCGCTTCATCCCACTATGCCACCAATATCCAAAGTACAACTAAGAAGCAATAAAATGATCATCATCGCCAACATACTCATATGTGTACTACCCGTGCAAAGTATCTACGCATAGATCCGGCTCTGATACCACTGTAGGGTTCGCAGCATAGAAAACAAAAAATTTCCTACGATGGGAACTATGTACCAAGATCTATCTACTAGATACAAACAACGGGCGGATGTATATCCGTAGAGAACATACCCTTGAATACCGACAAAGCTTAACGAGTCCAAACTCTTGGTTGATGTAGACGATCTCTTGACGATCTCAAGATCGAGAGGAAGTCCTAGCGGCGCAAAACAGCAGCGCATCCGTGCTCGCACACACGTTCGAGGCACCGAGCAACCTCCGCCTCCTCGCTCCAGCGATGCAGCGGAAGCACAACTCTTTCTTGCCGAAAATCCATCGGGAACATGTATCTCGCTAGTCCGAGACCATGGGGGATAAATTCTAGAGGGGGAGAGAGATCTCACGAGGAGGTGTGAAGAGAGAGAGGGAGGGGGCTCCTTTTATAGGGAGAGGGGGTCACCCAAGGGGCCATGCGCCCAGCCATGGGGCTGCCCCCACCTCTTCCACATTCATGTGGGTAGACACTCAACTCACTCAAATGCCTTTCAATTCCCTCCACTCAAAAAACCCACTCAAATTCCCATTAAATTTCCACCAAATTTAATGCAAACTCTCATTAAATAAAACTCCTTTTATTTATTCAGAATTTTTTCAATTACTTTAATGACAAACATTCACATAAAACCCCTTGCTAGTATTTCATTTCACATGCAGAAACACTTTCTACAATTTCACCCGAAAACCCGTTTCGGTATCTAGTGAAATAAATTCCTGCGCTTGTTATTCTTTTCGGCATGAAACTTTTGCTCCAAATGGATGTCGGTGTCTCTTAAGTGTGTCACCCTACGGTTCGAGAATAATGCGGACATGATCGAGACTCCTCTCATATCAATAATCAGAAGCGGGATCTGGAGACCCATACTGACTCCCACACATTCAACGATGACTTTCTTGTGATCGTCGGAACCTTTTATGCTAGTATCTTAATCCCTTTGTTTCACGATATATTACATGTCCGAGATTCGATCATCGGTATCTCCATACCTAGTTTGATCTCGTTACCGACATGCACTCTTTTCTCGTTCCCGTGATATAACATTCTAGTTATCAAATCACTTGCTTGCAAGCTAATCAATGTGATATCACCGAGAGGGCCCAGAGTATATCTATCCGTCATCGGGATGAAAAAATTCCACTCTCGATCCATGGGCCTCAACATAAAACTTTAGTAGTTCTGAATCCATCTTTATAATCACCCTGTTACGGTGTGACGTTTGATGTTATCAAGAAACTCTTCCGGTGTTAGTGATTGACATGATCTCATGGTCTAAGGATTAGGATCACTTAGTAAGTTGTTATAGCAACATAAACTCAATGACTTTGATCGTAATGCTATACTTCGGATGAATGTTCATCACATCATTACACTAATGTTGTGACCTCGTTATTAACAACATCCAATGTCCATGATCAGGAAACTTTGATCATCATGTTAATCAGCGAGCTAGTTTATAAGAGAGGCATAACTAGGAACTTCCTTTTTGTTTATTAAACACACATGTATTAACGTTTCCGTATTAATACAATTATAGCATGTAAAATAAACATTTATCATAAATAAGGAATACGATAATAACCACTTTATTATTGCCTCTCGGGCATATTCCCTTCAATGCTAGCCACCAAGGAAGATATGAGAGAGTTTTGAGAGGATCCTAGTGCCATGCCGCTTGTGCTCATGTATAAGGGCGAGGTTTTGGTTTCTCACGACATGACCCCTATTTCTCTTGGTGTCTCTACTGTTTTGCAGGACTTTGGTGATGTGTTTCCAGAGGAGGTGCCCGCTGGACTTCCTCCCATGCGCGGCATAGAGCATCAGATTGATCTTATTCCAGGAGCCACATTACCTAACCGTGCACCCTCTAGGACCAACCCATTTAAACTAAGGAGATACAGAAACAAGTACAAGCACTACTCGACAAAGGGTACATTCGTGTTTCTCTTAGCCCTTGTGTTGTTCCTGTTATTTTAGTTCCTAAGAAAGATGATACATGGTGCATGTGTGTAGATTGTCGAGATATTAATAACATCACTATTCGATATCGTCATCCTATTCCACGCTTAGAAGATATGCTTGACGAATTGAGTGGTGCTGCTATTTTCTCTAAGATTGATTTGCGTAGTGGTTATCATCAAATTAGGATGAAAGAAGGGGATGAGTGGAAAACTGCTTCCAAAACTAAATTTGGTTTATATGAATGGCTAGTCATGCCTTTTGGGCTTACTAATGCACCTAGTACATTCATGAGATTAATGAATCATGTTTTAAGAGAATTCATTGGTCATTTTGTGGTTGTTTATTTTGATGATATTCTTATCTATAGCCACAACGAAACTGAACATTGTAATCATGTCCGACAAGTTTTGCAAGTGTTGTGTGATAATCAATTGTATGCTAATCTTGAGAAATGCACATTTGCAAAAGATAAGGTCATATTTTTGGGTTATGTTGTATCTAAGCATGGGGTAGAAGTAGATCAATCTAAAATTGAGTCAATTCAGAATTGGCCTATTCCCATGAATGTTAGTCAAGTGTGTAGTTTCCATGGATTAGCTGGATTCTATAGACGATCTGTGAAGGATTTTAGCACTATTGCTGCACCATTGAATGATTTGACTAAGAAAGGTGTGCCATTTGTGTGGGGCGCAGCCCAAGATATTGCATTTGATACATTGAAACGTTTGCTTACTTCTGCACCATTACTTGCATTTCCTAATTTTTCAAAGCAATTTGAAGTTGAATGTGATGCTAGTGTTATAGGTATTGGTGGCGTTTTGATGCAAGAGGGTCGCCCTATAGCATATTTTTCTGAGAAACTTACTGGTGCTAGATTGAACTATCCTATATATGATAAAGAATTGTATGCACTTGTTCGTGTACTAGAAGTTTGGCAACATTATTTGTGGCCAAAAGAGTTTATCATACATTCTGATCATGAAGCTTTAATGTAGAGGTCCCAACCTAATAAGGTAGATTCCTCCTGTGTTTTACAATGCTAGTCCCTGGATCATTAGCTAGCATCCACAGTTAAGATGTAATATCAAGATACAAAGGTCATAACATAAATTTATAACCAGGAATAACATAAGTTTATTACATCAAACATAGCTCATTTGGCTATTACAATACATTGCAGCGGAATAACTATAGTCATGGGTCCTTCATCTTCAAAGTGCCACAAGCAGATGTTGGTTGTAGACTTTGTAGTCCTAGTCAATCAAACAATCTTCATTTAAAAACAATCAAACCTGCAACATTACAAGTTACAGCCACAAGGGTCAATACATTTTGAATTGTATTGGCAAGCTTCACTTCTATGTATATTAAGAGTGGATCCTATCATTATATGCATATTTGGCTAAGTAGAGTTTAAGGCTTATTTGCATAAAGCATTATTTTATCCTATCTTTTCAAAAAGGGTTTTAAGTCCTTTGTCAAATCTCTTTTCCATGAACCCCTTGAACTCCTTGGTAGAAACTCAAGTGTTCAAGTCCTTGTCAAAATCTCTTGAGCCACTTGGTAACCCCAAGTGCAACAAGTTTTAAAATCTCATGAGTTCCTTGGTAACCCCCAAGTACATCATGCCCTTGAGCACCTTGGTAACCCCGAGTGCAACAAGCTTAACAAAATCTCTTTGAATTCCTTGGTACCCCCAAGTGCATCAAGTGTTTATATTAGAAATTGGAATGTCGAGATCTCCCATAGTTCAATCTTTAGTTGATCAGTATTGTCCATAACCGGGGACACGGCTAAGTACTTAGATTTTATTAACTTCTTCAAAAGGAGTACACTTTACCCACATGACACAATCCCATCTTGTTGCCACCAGTGGCCTACTGGATTAGTGCTCACCAAGATGGAGTACCGGCAGACTGAGAGTGTGACGAAGTATTTCCAAAAGGTCCTCCCATACATCATTGCTAGCTTGTCTTCAGCCCCCATGAAGCATTCCAGATCCCCATGTCCGGTAACTAAAGACAATGTATGGGTCTTCCTAATGTAGTTGACTAAGCCAGAGCCATAATAGCATGTGGTTGCACACGAAAGCCACATTTGGAGAAACATGTTCAATCTCTAAGTTTCCTAGGTGGTTTTCTTTTGGAGCATAACACAAAGTTAATCCCATAGACATGGTTCCTTTTGTTGCCACCTTCTCCAAAAATTAAAGTGTCCACCACCTAGGTGGTTCATTGGGTCCTTGTTTTATTATGTAAAACATAAGTTCTTTTCTCAACCTTTGTAAAGTCTCAACATGTTTCTCTTTTCAAAATAAAGTATGGATAAGCATGTACAACTACAATATTTTCACTAAGGAGTGTATAGGGAATCCTGTTAGGATTTAGCATAGCATAAGTATAAAGATGTCTTTTCATGCATGTTTTCATAATCCACTAAGTATAATGAAAATAGTAGGACATTTGTATGATAGTGTAACTTGCCTTTTTGGTAGGGAATGAGGGTTTACTCCTTGATCTTGCTAGTCTCACACTTTGCTAATTTCACTACAAGTCAATCAAGAAAACACCAAATCAACTAACATTCCAAACCACCATTACTCAAACAAAATCACACACACAAGACAAGAAGGAAACTAAGTCATGCATAAGTATGCAAAGGATGGTTCTATTGCAAGGATGGTCTCCACTAGGTTTCTAAACTTTGTAAGGTCCAATTTGGTCATTTACCAAAATGGCAAAGTCATTAGTTAGAGGGTTTTGTCCAATAACTATTTCAAAATTCCATTCAATATTTTATATGGTGGGAAAATGGTTTTATCAAATCAAAATCTTTAAGTTTCTCACCAAAAGTTTCTAACTCTCAAGTCTTGGTGTTTTGGTTCAGTAGCTTTGAATCCAAATATTTTCCCAAGGTTTTTATTCCAAAATCCTTTTTCATAATAAAACCATTATTTTTATTTATCTAGAAATAGGCTAATTCAATTAATCCATTCTAAATTTTCAAAACCATGGGTTGGTTCTTAGGGTCAGTAAGGTCACATAAATCCATTTTGCAAAGGTTTTAACCTTAAAATCAATTTTAAACAATTTTTCTAATACCAATAAGCACACAAATGTTTCTGCAAATTCAAACAAGCTAACAGATACTATTTGCTAAACTAATTCCACAGTTGGCTAGGGCTTGCTCCACTGAATCCATTGATATAAAATTTGTAATTTTTGGACGTGTGGTTTGAAAGTTACAAGGGTTTGAAGTTTGCAATTAAATCTGATTCAAAACTCTATTTTAAACACTAGCTGGCCACGCGTCATGTTTTAATAGGTCGATACCGGTTCGTCTGGATCGCGTGCTGCAGAGCGTTGGATTTAAGTTGGATCGTGTGGCACAGAACGCGTACCTCTTCGCGGTAAGTGATCTAATCGCAGCGCTTGGATCTACATCCTACGGCTGCTAGCATGCTTGCCTAGGATCGTGGCGGCGGTGGCTTGCGGCGCGCACGGCCAGCAATGACGCCGCGATTACAGGAAGCGGAGAGGGGGAAAAAGGTGCTCACCAGAATCGTGATGAAGAGGGGATGCTCAACGTGTGCTTGTCGCGGTAAGGGGCGCTCTGGTACAGCTGCAATTGCTCGCCGGTGTGGAGGACGGCGTCGGGTGCCTCAGGTGGTCATCGAGGATGGCGCTGTGGATCACCCCAAGGCGAAATATCGACGCGGTTAGATGCAGAAGGATGTGGCAAGTATGGGGGTGTGAACGAGGAGGTGCGGGGTGGTCTGGTTTACCTGGGGGTCGTCGTCGGAGAAGAAAACAAATGCGGCGGCGTCGGGAGCTCGTCGTAGTCGATGCTTCGGGGTGTCCGCTGTCGAACTAAGAGTGCTGGGAGGTGCGTCTGGGAGTGGGGAAGCTACTAGGGTGATCGGAAAGGTGGAAGGTGGCGTGTCTTGCTGAATTGGCGGAGACGGCGGTCGGAACAGAGGAGCTCGAGGAGGAAATTGGGGTGGTCTAAGGCGTGCCAGCGCGGGGTGTCAGAGGGGAAATATAGAGGAGGCTTGGGCGTTTCAACCTGCGTGATCAAAGCTGGTAACGGTGGTCGAGTTAAAGCGAATTAAGGCCGTGAAATCATCGGCAGGAGCGGTGTCGAAGGAGGGAGAAGAGGTCGTGCGGGTGGGAAGAAGAACAGTGACAAGTGGGGTCGGTCAGTCAGTGGGAAAGAAGCGAGGAGGAGGTCCACTAGTCAGTTGCTCCGCGGGTTAACTAATTGGTGCGAATCGTTTTCTTTCGGGGTGAGGTGTTGGGCTGTTTCTGGGCCTGTTTTGGGCTGCTGGGTTGGGTCAGGTGCATTTCCATTTTTTTTTATTCTGTATCCTTTTCTTTTCTATTTCTGAATTTCTGTTTTGAAATTTCTATCAAACAAACATGGTTCAAATAAATTCAAACAACACTCACACTTTGTAATATTGAAAGTTTAGTAACATGAACCAAAATCCAAATTCAAATTAATAATTTTATTAATAGGGTCAATTAATAATTAAATATAATTGGACCTTGGTTATTTAAATCAAAAATAGAGTTTGATTTTATTAATAAAATCTTCATTTGAAACCTAAATATTTTCAAAACCAAATCAGTAGGTTTTATTTAGGAAATATAGAATACTTGGAAACTTGTTTTTAAAACAAAATAACATTTTATTTTAGAGTCCATTATTAATTAAATATAATAGGCTTTCATTATTTAATTCAAATAGGACTTATTTATTGAGGTGTTTATTTTGAAATCTAGAATAAGGCCAAAGCATTTTAGTAGGTTTTATTTGTGAATATAAAATATTTGGAAAACTTATTTAAATAATTTAATAAGTTTTGATGTTTCAATTAAATTGGTAGAATCTTTTATTTAAGTAAAGTTTGGATATAAATTCCTTATTATTTTATTTAAATAAACCTTTGCTAATTTTATTTAAATAAATTATTTTAATTCCCAAAGCTTGGCCAAGGTTTAATTTGGCTTTATAAAATATTCTTTATTTATATACTTCTGTTTTATTTGAAAACAGTCTTTTCATTTAATTGTTTCAAAATGGTATTTTCAAATGTTTTCATTTTTTCATTAATGAAATGTTTATCTTTTTAAATCCCTTTAGGTTTTTATTTAATTAAAATGGGTTTGGAGTTCCATTTGAATTTAAAGAGTTTCTTCTGGCTCTGAAATTTAAACAAAGTTTTATTTTATTTATTATTTTCACATTACAAGATTTGGAAAATCTTGGGATCTGACATTTAAAGTATCTAAAAGCTCAATCAAACTTGCATAGGAGATTAGCTAAATGGGTTGAGTTTATTGAATCTTTTCCATACATCATTCAATATAAGAAAGGAAAAGAGAATGTCGTTGCTGATGCTTTGTCTAGGAAAAACATGCTATTAACGAATCTTGATGTTAAAATTCCTAGATTAGAGAGTATTTGTGCACTTTATGCAACTGACAATGATTTTTCTAACCATATCGTTTGTGTGCTCTTAGAAACGCATGGGATAAGTATCATATACATGATGGGTATTTGTTTCGAGCTAACAAACTATGTATTCCAAAATCGTCGTTGCGTTTGTTCTTAGTGCAGCAATCACATGCTAGTGGTTTGATGGGTCACTTTGGGCGTGAGAAGACATTACTCATGCTTGCTGATCATTTTTATTGGCCCAAGATGAGGCGTGATGTGTACAGATTTTTGAGTCGATGCATTACATGTCACAGGTCGAAATCCAAATTGAAGCCTCATGGTTTGTACCCCTCTCTCTGCGCCAACTGCACCATGGGAAGACATTAGTATGGATTTTGTGCTAGGTCTACCTAAAACCCAGAGAGGGCATGATTCTATATTTGTGGTAGTAGATAGATTCTCTAAGATGGCTCATTTTATTGCCTGCCACAAAAGCGACGACGCGTCGCATGTTGCTAACCTGTTTTTCAGGGACATTGTGAGATTACATGGAGTACCAAGAACAATTGTTTATGATCGGGATGTCAAGTTTCTGAGCTACTTTTGGAAGACTTTATGGGGGAAGCTGGGAACAAAGCTACTATTCAGTACTACTTGTCATCCCAGACAGATGGTCAGACAGAGGTGGTGCATAGAACATTATCACAACTTTTAAGGACTATGATAACGAAGAATCTGAGGGAGTGGGAAGAGTGTTTGCCACATTTCGAGTTTTCTTACAATAGGGAAGTGCATTCAACCACTCAACTTTGTCCTTTTGAGGTGGTGTATGGTTTCAAGCCATTGACACCACTGGATTTATTGCCTCTACCATTACATGAGAGAGTTGATATGGAGGCATCAAGACGTGCAGACTATGTGAAGAAAATTCATGAGAAGACTCGAGAGGCTATTGATAAGAAAGGCAAGAACATTGCTGCTGCAAGAAATCAAGCAAGGAAGGAAGTGTTGTTCAAACCTGGTGATATGGTTTGGGTACATCTGTGCAAGGATAGGTTCCCATTGCTGCGCCAATCCAAGTTGAAGCCGCGCGGTGCTGGTCCTTACAAGGTGTTAGCCAAGATTAATGATAATCCCTACTCGATTGATATACCTATTGCTGAATTCGGTGGAGCTAGCACCAGTTTCAATGTTGCTGATTTATCACCATATGATGGAGAAGACCTTGGAGCGTCGAGGTCGACGCCTTTTGAAGGGGGGGGAGATGATGAGGACATCCATATACTTACACCTACCCCAGTTACTAATGATGATGTTCCAGCTGCTACTAACAAGGATAAGTCCAATGAGATTAGGATTGGACTAATTACAAGAGCTCGTGCTAAGCTACTAGAACAACAGGTGAATTTGTTTCTTAATGAGCCTGATGTTTTACTTAATGAGAATTTTATACTGCCTAAGTCTATATGTTATTGTATGATCAGGTACGTTGGAAAAGAAGGTATAACACGTAGCGAGGAGGCGAAGCACATGGAGCAAGGTGTGTTGATCAATAGGGCAAGCGCGAGGGAGGAGAGGGAGGAAGCGCAAGGAGCTAAAAAGGAAGGGATCAACACCTGGCAGAGTCTTTTCCGCGGCAGAGAAACGATGCCAAATCCTGCCACGGTAGGCTACCGCGGCACAGAAAGTGGTTGAAATCCTGCCACGGCAGAAGAGTCCTGCCGCGGCACGCTTTAGGCCCAATATGTTGCCACGGCAGGAACAATCATGTGCGCCTAGAAAGCTGTCCCACTTGGGTCGGCATGTATCTTAGTTGTAGTCGTTTGCGTCTTGGACTCTTAGCCTAGCCGCCCCTCTCTCTTAAATAGATGGGGGTACTGTTTCTTTAGGGTAGACCACGTTAAAATATTTTGGAGTTGATTCTTTTTAGAACCTCTGAAATTACCCTGTGATCGAATTATCTACTGCAATTGAGTGTGATCTGTTGTTCCATTGGGAATTAGTAGATTGCAAACTACCATTCGTGGTCAACGGCTGCGTGCGTAAGAGCGTGGTGTTGTGAATATCCCACAGGGTTCGAGAGCTGTTGCATTGGCATCAGGGTTCGAGCGGGAGAGTTCATAGCTACAGGCTAGTTATCGACCATCTACCATCATCATCGACAAGTGCTTGCTGAGAAGATCGGGCCACCCCATATCAACAGGTTCACCCACACAACACTTACAACACCAAATAAGAGTACTCAACTATTTGAAGCGAAATCATTTGACAGAATTCCCATGTGTCCTCGAGAACGTTTGGTCCTTATAAGTATTTCCACCGGCTTATCCTTTGCTAAGAAAGGATTGGGCCACTTGATCCGTTTGTTTGTTACCTTTGTTACTTGCTCTTTGTTTTGTTGCCTTGTCAAAAAACCACTAAAAATCTGTTTGCTAAGTATTCACAGGGATTTCCTGCTCCATACCACTGTTCAGCACCTTCTGCTCCTTGTTGGGATCGACACTCCTATTTATCGGAAGTACTACAATACACCCCCTATACTTGTGGGTCATCGACCGGTAACTAAAGTTGATTAGCATGAGGTGCGGCCCTCGTATTCAAGGGGCATGATATTCCCAACTTATATTTCGTCAAGCATATTCTCCATCTTTGTTCACTTTAACCTTAATCACCTCAAGATGCTTATGATAGGGGCAATGAGGGCTCAAATCTAGTAAGTACCATAATCTTTTGGATGCTCTTTATGAACTTGAAATCCCTGTTCCCCTCTATGAAGGGCCTTTCTTCTATTTCTAGGTTGAGTCAGTAAACCTATTTCCTCTCTATCTCCAGCAAGCATTTGAGTTGTTGTGTTTCAAGCATTCATATGATGATTTATTTAATCATGTTCTTTATCTTCCTTGTTTGCACAATACTCTTATCTATTGAGTATTACTTTGAAATCCATCATTGTGAAAAACCTTTTATGTTTGAGCAAAGAGTACTCTTGTTGTGAAAACTTCTACAAAAGCTTTTTGTGAAACTATTTGCCAGCTGTTCTCTGACCAAGAACAAAAGTTTCCCAATTCCAATTATGATTTGTCTTAATGCATCTCTATTGTGACTCCTATACTTGTTGCAAGCTAAGTTATATAATGGTGAGTTGTTTTCTTCTATGAGTTGTGTAATGGTAAGTGCGATGCTTCTTGTCCGTGTTCTTTTAACTACACTTCACTCCATAAACCCGTGGGCATGTTTACTGAGCTCAGTTTTCACTTGGGGACAAGCGAAGGTCTAAGCTTGGGGGGAGTTGATACCTCCAATTTGCATCGCCATTCTATATCATAATTTGCCTCTATTCTTTGATATATTTCTTATTAAGAGGTGTTACTTATGTATTTTCATCTGTTTTTGCATGTTGGATGATTCTTGGAGGATGAACTGCCGGAGTTAGGGTTCTAATGGAAAAAGAGGTGTTTTGATGCAATTTCGGGAAGATCAGAAAAATACCAGAAAAACTATGGAAAATCATATTTTCCTAGAAGACGAAGAAAGCCAGAAGGGGAGGTGGAGATGGGCCACAGGGGGCCCAGACCACCCCCAGGCGCGGGCCACCCCTAGGCCGCGCCTACAGGGGGTGTGGCCCACTTGGACCACCTCTGGCTCCGCCCTCTCGCCTATATCTTCTCCTCGATACCCTAAAACACGGGGAGCGACCACAGAAAGATTCCGCCGCCTCTGCGAGGCGCAAAACATCGAGAGAGAAAGAGCTCTCCGGCAGACAGATTTCTATCGGGGAAATTCCTTCCCAGAGAGGGGAGATCATCGCCATCAACATCATCATCAAGCTAGACTTCATCGGGATCATCATCATCATCCACACCATCATCTTCACCAGCACCATCATCACCACTCCATCCCGCTATAACAATTGTGTTGAATACTTGCATAGTTCTTAGGGGAAACTTTCCCGGTGTTGATTACTATTGTAGTTGATTCTTGTGAGTGGAACCATTGTATTATTGTTTATGTTCAGATTGTTATCCATCACCATATCATCTTTGATCTTGATCTATATGATATCTTCTGAGTAGTTCGTTTAGTTCTTGAGGACATGGGAGAAGTCATGTTGTTAGTAGTGGATTTGTGTTGAGATATTATTCAATGGTTTAGTATTTAAGTTGTGGTGTTATTCTTCTAGTGGTGTCATGTAAACGTGGACTACATGACAGTTCACCATTTATGGGCCTAGGGGAATGCATTGTGTATTTGGCTACTAATTGTGGGGTTGCCGGAGTGGCAGAAATCTAAACCCCCGTTAGGACACCATTGCACAAGGGAGCGTAGGATCTCAGAGTTTAAGGCTGTGGTTAGGTTTATATCTTAATTGCTTTCCTGTAGTTGCGGATCCTTGCAGGGGGTTTAATCACAAGTATGTATTAGTCCAAGTAAGGTCGGTACATTAGCACAGGTTCACCCACACAACACTTACCACACCAAAGAAGACTACTCAGCTATTTGAAGCGAAAGCACTTGACAGAATTCCATGTGTCCTCGAGAACATTTGGTCCTTATAAGTATTTCCACCGGCTTGTCCTTTGCTAAGAAAGGATTGGGCCACTTGCTGCATTTGTTTGTTGTATTTATTACTTGCACTTTATTTCTTTGCTTTATCAGAAAACCCCAAAAAATCCGTTTTCTAAGTATTTACAGAGATTTCCTGCTCCTTACCACTAGTCAACACCTTCTGCTCCTCGTTGGGATCGACACTCCTATTTATCGAAAGTACTACGATACACCCCCTATGCTTGTGGGTCATCAAGGGGCCCCAATGGTTTGGACTTGAGTAGGTTGAAAAAAGACATACAACCTTGGCAAGAACGATGTTCAGCAGGATATATGACCCACGCGCCTTGGATATTTTTTTGGATTTGTTTTGGCATTATTCAACAAGAAAAAAAAAGACAAATTATTTTATTATTATGTGATAATTATGAGTACTAATCCTACTACTTCTCGTCCCGGGGTTTCCACAATTGATGAAAAAAATGTAGGTCATAATGATCAAATTATTAGAAGAGAAGTCTTTCGGTATTGAATCTGCGAGGCTAGGTGAAGAAATGTCCGATATGGGTGGATTGCCTTTTTATGAAGGATAAGTCTCTGGGACTGACTGAACTGAATGTATAGCGTAAAGATAAGAAGCACGGTAGTCGAAGATGTACCTTGTGGGGTGATCGACCGTTTCCATGGAGCCAGCCCCGGACACTGATATTAAAGCACCCATCAATGAAATTCTTGCACGCACTCGTATGATGGTTTTTTCTCTCTCCTCTCATAAACTCGGTTCATCCCAACCACTTGGGATTAGCACAAATATGCTCCAAATCAACTCAAGCTCTAAATGAAAAAGAGGCACATCGACTGTAGGGTTCCATTCCGACCACCGATACCGGGGTTTGTGCTCTGTATCACCTCAGATTCATAGTCAAAGTTGGAGCTTTTTGGGAGGAATTTCTTCATATCTATCACACAGAATCAATCTTTCAAAGTGTCCTTTAAGCTGTAGCTTGATCTTGGTGTTCCCTACAAATCTCATGTTGCAAGTTTTTTTGTTTTGGTGTAGGGTTAGATATCCCTTTGACGATGTACCTGTTCTCTACACCTTTGGTGAGGAGGATGAAGGGCTTCTCTCTCCACCCTCAAAAATGCTCTCACATATCCACTTGTAATCAACACAATTATGCCTGGATTCAAACAAGTTCCACATAGCTCCCAAATCACATAAAGCAGTTCTAACATAATTATTCTTAATGGAGCAAGGAATAGTTGGTATACCCGGATCACCAAGTTTCTTTGGAACCTTACCATTGAAGGAATAATTAGCAAGCAAAGTAGAAATTTCCTCATTAGGAATCTTCCTTTTATTAGAGACAATATACTTCATATACTTTGAATAATGAGGCAACTTAATAGCATCAGTCAAAGGAATTTGCAAAAATAAAGGTTTTATCCACTCACAAAACTTGTTGTAGTGTTCTTCCTCCTTTGATTTGTGTTTCTTATTTGGAAAAGGCATCGGTTTATGCACGCAA
This sequence comes from Avena longiglumis, assembly GCA_030063025.1. Lineage (NCBI taxonomy): Eukaryota > Viridiplantae > Streptophyta > Magnoliopsida > Poales > Poaceae > Avena > Avena longiglumis. The sequence continues at coordinate 480,598,138 of CP125977.1, forward strand.
GGTTCTCTCTCAATACCATGTTTTTTATCAATAAAATCTTCCTTAGTGTACCTAGTGTTCTTAGTGTGCTTCTCAGGTTCTTCCTCAACTTCCTCCTTGTCAGGAGCATCATTTTTATCATTACCACTCTCAGTTTCAGCATCAGAGACAGATATACTATTAGGATCTACAACAGGTTCAGAGGGTTCCTCAACTATTTTGTGTTTCTTTTTCTTTCTCTTACGAGGACTACCACTACTTTCACCTTGTTGAGAATCCTGCTCAATTCTTTTAGGGTGTCCTTCAGGATATAAAGGATCTTGAGTAGCTATACCACTCCTAGTTCTAATTCCATAAGCATGTTTATCTCCTGAGGCATTAACTAGCATATCCTTTTGTACCTTAGCAAGTTGATCAATTTGATTTTAAACCATTTGAAAGTGTTTACAAAGCGTTTTAATATCATTAGTAGTTCTTTCCATAATATCTTTCAACTCATTAATAGCTCTAGAGTTTTCCAATAAATGATTCTGAACTTGTTTATTAAAATTACCTTGTTTAACAATAAATGTGTCAAGTTCCTCTAAGCATTGATCAGGAGGCTTACCATAGGGAATATCACCTTCATCAAAGTGGAGAGAGTATACCTCAATAGTAGATGAGTGGGGAATTGGCTTGCATAATTCTTCTATAGGAGGTAGATTCTTCACATCTTCAGCTCGAATACCTTTCTCCTTTAGACATTTCTTAGCTTCTTTCATCACTTCATCATTTAATGCAATTACTCCCCTCTTCTTTGGTGTTGGTGTTGGAACTGGTTCAGGCACAACTGGTTCATGAGTAATAGGCTCAGGTGTATTTAGCTTAGTTGAAGTCCAATCATCATAATTCTTGCTTATTTTAGCCATTAATTCTTCAGCATATGTAGGAGTTGTTTTCCTGAAAACACAATCAGCAAAACTATCTAGGTATGTCCTAGAATCATCAGTTAGTCCATTATAATAAATATTAAGAAGCTCATTTTAGGTAATGGACATCCAGGATGTGCATGGATCAAGGCACAGAACCTTGTCCATGACTCAGGCAATTTCTCTTCTTCTCCCTGTTTAAAATCAAAAAGTTTCTGCAAAGCAGCATGTCTAGCACTGGGAGGACAATATTTCTGAAAGAAATAAGCAATCAAGCAATCAGGGCTATTAATGGAACCAGGAGGTAATCTATTAAACCAAGCTTTAGATTCTTCTTTTAGTGAAAAGGGGAAGATCTTAGTAACAAAGTACTTGTGCATCTTTAAATCATTAGAGAATAAAGCACTCATAGTGGAAACCTCATTCATATGTGCCACAACACTCTCACTCTCAGTCCCACAAAAAAGTTCTTTCTCAAAAATGTCTAAATAGGATAAATCAAGAGAGAAATCATAATCTTCATCTTTAATATCTATGGGAGAAGTGGCAAACTTAGGATCAGAGGACAGTTTAGGAATAATGGTACGTCTCTCAAGGAGACTCCTAATAGCACTAGCACCATGTGTGTTTTTGCACTCTTCAATAAAATCATCAGTCAACTCAATGTAACCATCATTAATATCATATATCGCTCTAGACTCAGGTGAGCTAGTAGGTGTAACAGTGTCTTCACTAGGAGTTTCAGTATTTCCTATACTAGCCATAGTAGCATCTAGGAAAGGACCTAATGAACCACTCGCATCAAGAACAGTAGAAGTAACATCATGAGTATCAGAAGCAGTTTCAGATTCAGCAGTAGTAGCAGTGTGTGTAGCACGTGTATGTGGTGGTGGTGTAACAAGCTTACTTATAACAGACGGTGAATCAAGAGAAGCAGAGGTGTTTAGGACCATACCTCTTCTTGTAGTGGATGGTAAAATAGGAAACTTTCCATCACGAGACTTCCCCATGATGAAAGGAATAGCAGTGAACAATAATAGATACAAGTGAACTTACAAATAAAGCTATGCTCCCCGGCAATGGCGCCAGAAAATAGTCTTGATGACCCACAAGTATAGGGGACCGCAACAGTCTTCGAGGGTAGTATTACCCAATTTATTGATTCGACACAAGGGGAGCCAAAGAATACTTGCAAGCCTTAACAACTGTGTTGTCAATTCAGCTGCACCTGGAAATAGTTCTTGCTCACAGAAGTTTATCAGTATCAACAATTTTGTAGTAGCAAAAGCAAAGCAACAGCAGTGGTAAAACAGGAGCATTAGTAACAGTAGTAGCAAACAGTATGGTATGAGTGCGGTAGGCATAGGGATGGATGGACGGGCGTTGCATGGATGAGTCTAAACATGTAACTTCAATATCTAGGGAAATTGCAGATAAATGAGATAAAGCATCCAAGTACTAAACAATCATATGCATGTGCTCCATATATAGTCATGTGTGCTCGCAATGAGAACTTGCACAACATCTTTTGTCCTTCCAGCCCGTTGCAGCGGGGCCTCAAGGGAACTACTGGCAATTAAGGTGCCCCTTTTAATAGAGCACCGGAGCAAAGAATTAACACTCCATGAACACACGTGATCCTCACATCATAGCCATCCCCTCCGGCTGTCCCAATTTCTGTCACTTCGGGGCCTTTGGATCTGGAAAATGATATGTGTACACAACTTGCAGATAAGATCACAAACAATACTATCATAATGATTCAATAATAAGTTCAGATCTGAGATCATGGCACTCAGGCCCTAGTGACAAGCATTAAGCACAACAAGTTGCAACAAAGTCAAATAGCACTAATAGAGATACTAGGCACCATGCCCTAACAATCTTATTCGATTATATGATAGAACTCATCCAATCCCTACCATCCCCATAGCCTGTAGCGGGGGATTACTCACTCATGGATGAGGGAAACATGGATGGTTGATGGAGAGGCGTTGTTGATGATGATGGAGATGATCCTCTCCAAATTCCCCGTGCCCGCAGGGTGCCAGAACGGAGTTTCTGGTTCCGGATCGTGGTTTCTGCTGGTGGCGGTGCAACAGAACTCTTTCTGGAAAAACGTTGCCCCCCTCGGTTTTTAGGTCAAGAGGTATCTTATAGGCGAATAGGGAGGCCGAGGGGTTGCCTGGGGCAGCCACACCCCCTCCAGGCGCGGCCTGGGCCCACCCGCGCGACAGGGGTGTGTGGGCGCCTCAGGCCTCCCCTCTGGCCCTGTGAGTCTTCTGGTGAAATAGAATATTTGGCATATTTTCCAGGATTTTTCCTGATAGTTGATTTTCTGCACAAAAACTAGACACCAAGGTCTGCTGAAACAGCGTCAGTCCATGTTAGTTGTATCCAAATCAGACAAGTTTAGAGGAGAACAATAGCATAAGTGTTCAGGAAAGTTGATACGTTTTGAACGTATCACTTGCCTTTTACATTCGACTGCATCGGTTTGAGTTCTCCTCGGAGTATTTGGTTCGTGATATTCAAAGAAGCTTGTTCCTCTTGGGTTCTTGGAACCCTAGACGGTTGTGTGGAAGTGGTCGATCTCGGATCTCGGACATTGGTTGTAAAGCTTTGGGATCGAGTTGGGAGACTTTGTGTGTTGTGGAGGTCTACTCAACAATGTTGTAAAGGTTCCGGTTGCCACCTTGAAGGCCATCGTATAATTGAGAGGGTGCTTGCCATGCGGCGGGTGCTCGGGAGAATAGGGTGGGACCTCTTGTGGTGTTGGTGGTCTACCACCCACCCCTCCAACGAGACGTACTTCCATTATGGAAGGAACTCGGTAAAATATCATCGTCCCCGCGTGCCTCGGTTATACCTATACCCGAGCTCTTTACTTATGCACTTTACATTGTGATAGCCTTCATGCTTGAAGTAATCTATATCTTGCTATCACATTGTTTCTTGTCTTGCTTAGCATAATTTGTTGGTGTACATAGGTGAACCTTACTTTATATAGGCTTTGTTCTTAACAAAATAAAACGATAGTTTAATTCCGCCATTGTTAAACCCATCTCGTAAAAGTTTTTAACCGCCTATTCACCCGCCCTCTAGGCGGCATCCGTGATCTTTCAACTCCTCTGGCCGGAGTTCATCGAGAAGGTGGAGAACGTTTCTCCATTAGTAAAGTGGAGGATGTGGACTGTTGGATGGGGTGGAGAAGCTCAGTGGCATTGGCGCCCTTTACGGTAGTGGTGGCGAGGGGAATGGTCGATGTGGCGGTGCTGATCATGTGTGCTTGGCTCTCTTGGCCGGCCGTGGTGGCGAGGAGGAGGAGGAGCGGCGCACAACATTCTCTTCACGCTCCAAGCAGAGGATGAGTCTGCAGGGGTGGGTGGTGGCCGGTGGCCCCTCCTTCCTTTCCCCTTGTGGCCATGGGGGCAGACAGGGAGAGGAGGAGGAGGAGAGAAGTTCGACGGCGGGTCCTGCTGACCTTTGGTGGAGCATGGGCGCACAACAGAGCATGCCGAAAGCTGTTTTTGGAGCTCCCAAGCGGTGGGGCCTGGCGCTATCCATGGTGATTGAAGCCGCTCCACGCGTGAGCGCGGCTCGCGTTTCTTCTTCCTCCAGGCTGGGAACCATCACTGGCGACGCTTCAAGTGGCTTGTTCCCCGACGGCGGCACAGGTGTCTGACTTCAGCGGTCGGCCAATTCCGGCAGAGAGGATGAGGGGCTTGATTGCTTAGAATTTCTTTGCTCTAAGATCCTTTTTTTAAAAACTAAGCTTATCTTTGTTTTCCTGGATTGTCAAAAGGCCTCAACGCAAATTGTACCCGCCGCTTTGACTTTCTAAAAAGCTTCCGGGGCCTTCGCGTCTCATCCTTTAGAAAAAAAGAATCGCCTAGATAGCCTCTCCCTCTCTTCCTGTAACTGCCACTACATACCAGTTCGTTTGAACTGCATTATTTATGTATTTTTCATAACGAGCGCATCTATATCTATGATTCAAAACATCAACTCCGTAAATTTCGATAGATTCTTTCAAAATAATTCAACATACACAACATTTTAATCATCCAACAATGGTATACATTTATTATGTACTAGGTATATCACCCAGCTAACTTATAAAATGTCCTACGCTGTCCCGAACACCGCAGCGAACAATATTACTATAAGTGCACTTTACCAAAAAAATCAAGTGCTTGACCCTTTAAAATGTAGTACTCCCTTCAGTCTATATTAAATTTTTTTACTTTGTCTAAATGTAAATGTATTTATTAAATAGTTAACTACAAATATAGATAAAGTTGAGAACATATTAATATAGACAGAAGGGAGTACGGTATTTAACTTCAAAGACTAGATAATCAAAAGGATCAATGACGCAAGTGGGCGGCATCAGTCCCGATCGACCGTCGAACTAGCTAGTACTGCGGGCCTTTAAGCAGACCATGGTACCTTCCAACGTTTTCGCCGAACTCTCCGTGCTCCAGCCTCCTGAACACTAGCATTATAGGCCTTGAAGCAGACCTCTGAATCTCCTTACGTTGCCACCCAAGCTCCTGAACACCTGCAGCGCGCGCACTCCAGCGGCACCAGCGAGCCTCGGGCTCCACCACGGCGGATGGAAGCCGAGGTGGGCGGCGATGCGGTCCAGCCCAACCGGCAACGCCGGGCACTCGGCCGCCATCCCCGCAACATCGTAGACCTGGTCGCCCAGGAATTGTCGCACGGCGCCGACGAAGCCGGCCATGTCGTGCGGCAGTGGTACACCGCCGGTGACGATCTTGAGCAGGTACGCGACATGGTAGGCACCGGTGTAGGTTATCCACGACAGGCCGCGCCGGGGGCCGATCAGGCCGGAATAATTCAGCAGCATAGCGCCGAAGGTACGAGCGTCCACGCCGTGCTTCGCAAACGTGTCGACATCGAGGCCGCGGCCGGCGAGGTAGGTGAGGGATTTCTCGTTGTGCGGGTCGTCAAAGCGGCGGAAGTCGCAGAGGTTGAACTCCCATGCAAAGGTGTTGCCATGGCGGTCGCAGACGGCGATGCCCACCTGGAGCGGCTTCAGGGCGTCGACGTTGGCCTTGACGAGGGCATAGCGCTGCTCCGCGGTCAGGGCGTTGTGGTCCTTGCCGGGGTGGTGGAGGAGGCCCGGGTAGTGCACTCCGATCGCGACGTAGCGGGCTTCCGTGGCGAAAAGGCGCAACTTGACGGACTCTTGGTTGAAGTTCCATGCCCACACGGCCTGTACTGGGACGGCGACGAGCGGCGGCGACATGCCATCCGGGAGGTGCGAAGGCGGTGGCCGAGGCACGGGAGCCGTGTAGTAGGAAGTTGGGGGCGGTACAAACATAGCAAATCGATTATGGGCCGCTGCTGTCCTTGTTTAAGCTGTGCTGAGTGTTTATATAGGTTGTGGACTAGTACACCGGGCCGGAGTCAGAGTCGGATACAAGACCCGAATCGGCCCCGGTGAACAAGTCCGAACATTAAGTAAAAGTTTAAGCCGGGTTGCATTGCATGCAGCAGCTCTGAGGCCATCCTACCGCTTCCCCTGACGTTGTCCGGGAGATTAGTCAGTTGTACTCCTAATACAAACTACTACTCCGGGAGTAGTACAGAGAGAGTACATGATCGGTTTTGCCAAAACCAGTTTAGAGCTCGGGCTAGCTACAGGTAGGTCTATATTCTTTGAATTTGAGAACTTGAATCAAAAGTATAAAAAAATTATTAAAAAAAATCTAGACATAGATAATGATGTACTCTACCAAATACACAAAGTCTCAATCCAAAATACCTTATATTTTGGTCTCAAGAAAATATGACATGAATTGATGGTTTGAAATTTGGCATTGTTCACTATTTTAGATGTCAGATTTTGACATTTTTCCGCAGCCCAAAATGCTGGGTATTTTGGTTGAAAGTTTTTCATGTTTGTATAGTACATTATTTTCTATGTCAAGAATTTTTGGTCGATTTTTTTGAAACTTCAAAACCTCATTTTTGAATGGTTCGAAAAAAGCTACCTGTAGCCTAAGCTAAAAACGTCCGCATTCGCTTTACTCTTTCACTTGTCTTGGGTTTTGTTTGAAAACACTTAAGTGCATAGTTACTACTCTGTATTTGCTCGTGCAAACACGGTTTTCCTGGCTACTTTACCGGTTTGTAGTTTTATACCCCTCCGATCTGTAATAAATATCACTCATTTAGTACTCGTTCCGTTCGAAATATATATAAAAAATTCATATAGATTCACATACATTTATACATAAAACACATCCAGATATGCAAATCTAGATAAATCTTCGACATCTATTTCAAGATGGAGGAGAGAGTAGAACTTTGTGTCGATAATTATTTTGGATCGAAATAGTTATAACTCTAAAGTTTGGATTTTATTTGTGAAGGTAAATGCAGTAGGGTGCAACTGGCCGGTTTGGCTGGTGCCACTTTTTGCACACTTACCCTTAACTCCGTATATACTCTCTCATTTCCATAATTTATGTGAACTAAAACCATGACAAGGTTCCGGTTTGTATTAGGTGAAAGTAGTTTTCTTCTATTTTCGTGCAGGCACGCGTGAAGTGACCTTGATAAAAGCAACCTTAGCGCACTCATCCCCTCGTCTCTCTCTCTCTCTCTCTCTCTCTCTCTCTCTCTCTCTCTCTCTCTCTCTCTCTCTCTCTCTCTCTCCCCCCTCATCTCCTCCCCTTGAGAGTCCCTTTTTGACTCCGGCTCTCTCCCCCTCTTCTTTGGCGGCCTAGACGACCATAGGAATCAGGGGAAAGGAGGCTAGCTTGTATATAGCAGTAGTTGGTCTACTAATTAAGTTAGGTGTTTGGGCCGGGTCTTAGTTTGGAGTTATGTCGTCGGGGTGTCTTCCTTAGCTGAAGGCGAGTAGGAGCTGGGATACGATGCAGCTTCTCTCCCTTGGTGTCCGGTGGTGGAGAATGGGAAGAGAGGATCTGGAAGGGTGCTACGTAATCTCGATGGTGGAGCAGGGTCTTGGCCATATCGAGGGGTCTAGCCTCTTTCTTCCAGTCATCATGGAGGTGGAAGGGAGGAGGAGGAGGTCTTTGGTTCTCGTGGTCACGACCCTGTTGCTCCGTGGGACGTTGGAGGACACATCCGCACATGTGCTTCCGAAGCTGGTTTCCATGGCGGAGTTCATCAGCAGAGGCCTAGGCTTGATGATTGTAACATCCCAAAAATATTAATCAACATTATCAAGTTCCAATCACCCAAGTTTGGGGTTAACAAAAACTTTTGTTATTAAAATTAATATGAATACATGTGTGTGTGTGATTAATGCATGAATGATTGAAATTGCCATGTTTGATTGCTATGAATGCTAAGGATTGGTTTAAAGATGAAAACAATATCATCTAGATCATTTCCAAGCAGAATCAAATGAAGAGAAAATGAAAAATAACAATATAAGCAAATGGTCATTTTGACCAAAGTTAACCACTAGACCACTTTGAGTGTTTCTAGTCCAAGTTTTCTAACAGAAACAAATCCAATTCTTTTCACCCCTTGCTACAACAAGTAAAAGTGAATGCAAGCCCACTTTACAAACCAACAGAAACAAATTCCAAATCTATTCAAATGACAATTCAAAATTGAATCCTTAATAGGTACTAAGATCACCATTTCTCAAAAACCACTCAAACCAGTTCACCTTGCCAAACCCAAGCACCCTCAGACTACCAAGCATGTGACCAGAACACTCACCAAAATTCATACAAAAATTCAAAACTAAATTTTATGCGGCCATATTGTCAAACACCTTATGTGCACAAATCTGGCAAAATCCATAAACACTATAGTGACCAGTGTTCTTGCCAAACTGGTTCCCCCCTGCAGCCTCCACAACACTCCCATGATATCTCCCATGACTTCCCTGCAGTCCTAGCCACCGAGCACGACCATTTCATCATGGCATGCATGCCTGACCACCAACTTGTCCACCTCAACATCGACTGCACGATGCAAGCCACACCGGTCTCGCCACCCTTGCCCAACAGCACGCCCATGCCTCACCTCTCCTTCCTATACCCGCCCAGCTCAGATAAAGATAGAGGAGACCCGACGCGAGCCATGCTCTTACCGCTGTCGACCATGCCGACGCGCACCTGAAGTTCACGCATCGTCCCGCGTAACCCGACCACCTCGCGCTCTCTCCGCCCGCCTAAACGATCACCACCGTCCCAGGAGCACTACTGACATCCTCGTTTGAGCTTCCATGCCCCGTAGCCGCCGTTCCCCGCGAAGTTCGCCGCCAGCACCGTCGACGTGCATCGAAGATGCTGACCGCTGCAGACCCCCATTTACTGAGCCATGCTGCCCGTGATTATATCCAAGCGAACGCGCACTGGCCTAGACCCTCCTCCATGCCGATAGCACACTATGACACCATCCCCGACGACCTCTGCCCATGCCGTGTTGCCCCTCTCGCTCGGCTATAAAATGAGGCCACACCTCTGATCGAGAACCACACCCCTATCCTCCACACATCCTCAGCAACGCCTCCGAGCAACCCTAGAGCAATCCCTCCACCATAGCACCCCAATCGCACCAGAGCCCGTCGCGTTAGGGAAGAAGAGGCATCTTCGATTTAGGCCACCGCAGGAGCCGCCATCGGTACCAATGGAGCCGCCGGAGACACCTCGTCCATTTCCCCCTGTCCCCGACCCTCGCTGGAGGTCCGGTAAGCCTCCCCCGACCCTTACTGGCCTTGCTAGGGTTTCTCCCTGTCGTGTCCTGTTCCAGTGAGGAAGATGGTCGTGAGCCATTGATCTAGGATCTAATCCTACGGTCAAAATCCTCCGATACCCTTTCGGCATCACCTGTTCCACCGACGGGTGGGGCCATCACTTAAGTTAACCCGGGTGCTGCGTTGTGCAGTGGGATGGCCAATTTAGCTCTCCCGCGCAACCTAGTAGATTCAAATAGATATTTTCCAATTTAGTTAAAATCTAGTTCAGTCAGTAGATTCAAAACCCAATTCAGAGACATTCACTGAACCAAATTGCATGAAACCAATTTTGCTAGAAAGGTATTTAAAATATCAATCCAAGCCCATTGGATTCAAACCATTTGGAATTATAGATCACCTATAGTAAAATAAACAAAACAGAGACTTTTACACACTCACACATTTTTCAAAAATCAACCGTAAATGCTTTTGAATTGATTCCAACTCTCAAAAATCACATTTGATAAGATCTTTCTGAATATATAAAAATATTTAGGTTTACTTGTAGTGATACTGGACTAGTATTAAAAGAATGCCTCATAGGCATTTCTAGTCACTTTAATTATTTAAAATAGTAATGTTTAGCCTTATTAAATTGTGGCACCACTTTAAATTACATTCCCAAGTATTAAAATATGTGGTGATGGCATGGGTCAATATGATCCCATGTTTTAATTGGAGAATATTAAATCTTAAGTAGTTTTCAATGATTAGAAATTACTTTTCTAAAATAAAATAAATAAAACTAGGTCTATATTTCATGTGATGATTGTGATGATGCTAGATCATCTAGTGTGAACCTTTGTGTTCTAAATAGAGGTAGTTAAGTATTATTTTGTGATTATGTATCTCGTATTTATTTATAGACGCTAGTACCGACCAAGGCTACGAGGAGGAGCAGTACTACGAAGAAGAAGAAGAAAACTTCAACCACTGCACCAATCAAGGCAAGCTAACACTTGCAACTTGGCAAGCTAACACTTACATGATAACTATGAAAACTAGAGGCCTTAGGCATATTTGATTATGCAACTTTGATTATACCAATCCCAAGTTTTACTTGCAAGTTTTATTATTTTATTTCTTTATCAAAGTTCTTTATTACTTTTACTTAGTGACTTGGGAGTTTTGGAAAGAAATTATAGGTAGCATAAAGAGCATAAAACTTGGCCTAAGTTAGTTAGAACTAGATGTCATACTAAGGCATGAGATATAGATTTGGATAGTCACCCCTGATTAGCACTCCTCATTAGTGATTACCCTCAACTTTAGTGGCTAGTGCTAAGCATAAAATTTGATCACTTTAGATGGGAATACTTGGTGAAAATGATTATGAAAACCTTGGAATGAAGTTTCATTCTATTGAAATGTTTTGACATGTGTGATGAACACCATATGATTTGATGATGAAAATGTTGAGGCATGAGCCTTAGCCCTTTATAAAAACTGATGGTTAGGTTCGGATGCGATACCATTCCAATTTTATCGTACAACCACAATACCTAAATTGGGTAAGGCTTAATTGGAAGTTTATATATCTTCGTATGGGTTCCCTTGCAGAAGAGGTTGAGCCGAGGCTATCTCGTGATGATTGTCCACCTGTGCAGTTCCCAAGATGACAGATGGTCATGGTTGGGAGGACAAACTCATAGGGGAGGTGCCTATACTAGGGTGTGTAATTGAAAGGTTAGGATTGATTATCCACACACTGAGTATGGTGATTCAGGATTGTTCTTGACGGATGTATCAAATGTTGTGGTGAAAGTGTACCACTTCTGGAGAGTGTCAAACTATTCGAATAGCCACGTCCACGATTATGGACAGTTGGAGTGGCCATACTGTTCCGTCGTTAGATGTTTTCAGAATGACTTGTGAAATGAATCATGACTTTGACTTGACCACAACAGGGTTGTGAACGTGAAAACTAAGTTCCCACTTAGGTGTTGTAAAACATTAAGTTAATTTTCTTTACTTCTAAACTCAGTTAGAGATAAACATGCCTTTTTGCAAATAAACCTAGAGCTTAGGATTCCTATTCAAACTACTTACTTGTTAGTATTAGTTTGTGAGTAATTAAAGAGTACTCATGGCTTTGTCCCTGGCTATTCCTATGAGCAGACTATGAAGAGGACTACCAGGATGATGGACAGCAGGAAGTCTATGACAACTAGGATCATCTCCCATCGCCAGCATTGCCTGTGACCCTGAAGATGGAGCTTCGACCATGCTACCCTTATTATTATTTCGCTGTGTTGATTGTATTCAGACTGGATCATGAGATCCTTTATTTGTAAGACCTTTATTATGATTTGTAATGGATGATGAACTATGGTACCAATCTGTTATGTCTCGAAAAAATGGTAATCCTGGGATTGCGATGCATGGCATAACATGCATCTAGGATTAAAAATTCGGGTGTTGACAAGTTGGTATCAGAGCATCCTGACCATAGGAGACCCTAGTTAGAATGGACGCTTGAATCAAAAACTTAGTTTCAAAACAAAAGAAGTGAGTATTTATGAAAACCTATTATCATTCTTATCACTTAGATTCTTTCAAGAAAATTCATGTTCCTAAAAAATTCTTGCAATCCTACATAAATTTTGACACACTTGATCACCTCACTAACCTAATCATGTTACATTCTTGTAGATGGAAGTCAAGTATAGCAAGTTCTACCAGTTGGGCAATGGAGGACAGCTCATCTTCGAGCGCGATTTGGACCAACTCTCGAAACTGCTTGAGCACCGGCACCCCGAGTTCTTCGAAGCACAACTCAATGATCAACAAGGAGGAGAACTACAATGGATGATTGTTTCCAATCTTAGAGGCAAGATGGAGGCACCCACCTTAGAGGGGATCCAATTTAGCTTGAGGGAGAACAACTGGCTAGATGGACTCGCCAGGGCTATGCAGGAGGCTCTTGACCGTCTATGTGGGCAAAGCATCAACCAGATCAAGGGCACTCGCTTTGAGTACTACACAAGGCGTGATGCTATGGGACAGCCATTGGAGGTACCAGGCCACCCGGAGTTGACGCATCAAGTGGATCATCTCGACTTCATGCTACATGACAGGAAGAAGGAGTTGGATAATGCCCGCGCATACGCCAACCACCACTATGCCATTGCAGTCAAGAAGGACCAGACCCTCGCCATCTTTGTGAAGGAGCGCAAGTCATTTCACCGTCTGCGTGACAAGAAGGATCGCATCATTGCTCGCCTTCGTCACAAAGTGTCAAACTTGGAGGATACCATCCATGAGCGGGACATGCAGCATGAGGATAGGGAGAATGCAGGGGAAGATATCCGTGGAGATCCCTACTCATTCATCAGTGATGATGATGACTACCTGGAGGACCAAGCCATGGACTTCCACAGTGACGATGATGATTCCGCCTTCATTGATGATGAAGAAGCCACCGATTCTGATGAGTAGTAGAACTTGAGCACTATTGTAGGTTTGAGTTGTATCCGGTCGCACTGTATCGTAGCTTCACAGAATGTTTCTTAAAACCATGTTTTACCTTAGTGTGGTGTGTGTTTGTATTGGGTTCTATGAATGAATGAATGAAAAGCAAGTTGCTAGTTGGCAAAACCAGAGTCAAACTCAAAGTTTAAAAGCTTTTCAAAAACAAATCCATGAACCTTAGAAATTTCCCTCTTGTGTCATGATCTATCTCAATCTTCAGATGCCTCGTGGAGGGAGCAGTTCATCTCAGGACCCAATGCTGCAAATCTTGCAAATGTTGGTTTCTGACCATGAAGATGAAAGAGATGAATGTCAAGCTAATCTATCCACCCTTCAACAAGTAGCTTAGATGGCCAATAACAATCAAGACCATGGAAACCAGTACAACCATGGATTCAATCTCAAGAACTTTCAGAACACCAATCCACCCATATTTAGTAAATCTGAAGAGCCATTAGATGCCGATGACTGGCTGCAAACCACGGAGAACAACTTAGAAGTCGCAGGAATGGAGGCCAATGAGAAAGTACTGTTTGCCACCCATTTTCTGGCAGGTGATGCAAGAGCTTGGTGGAATAGTATTTGCACCATGAATGGAGGACAAATGATGACTTGGGATGAATTCAAACTCAAGTTCAACCGAACCCATGTGCCACCGGGTTTAATCAAGAGGATGAGAGATGAGTTTAGAGAATTGAATCACGGGAGGATGACAGTAGTTGAGTACTATGTCAAATTTCTGTCATTAGCTAGGTATGCACTAAATCAGATTGACATTGAAGCCAAGAAGAAGGAGATATTCTTGAATGGTCTGCATGATGAGATGCAGACAGTACTAGTCAACATTCCTTTAGCTGACATTGAAGCCTTAGTGGATTCTGCAATCTAGATGGAAGGCAAGATCAACCAAGCCAATGAGAATCGCAAGCGTCGAATGATGCATCAACCAGGAACCCACCATACCCCAAAGTATCGCCCCAACCCGTCTGCAGGATATGCCCCGAGAAATAATAGACCCTCGATGACCCGTCCGAACTACCGAACCATGGAGGAGGAAACCCAATGCATGGAGGAAACCACAACAACAACCCCGGCAACTCCAACCATTTCAACCGTGCACCGCCCAAGACCAACAACAACAATAACCCCAACAACAACAATACTGCCCCAAGGAATGGACGCAATGCCGTGCCTGTTGCAGGAAAGGACAAGTCTCAGGTTACTTGTTTTGAATGCGGAGTCAAGGGTCACTATTCCAAAAATTGCCCCAAGAAGCTTGCATCAGACACCAATGTGAATGCCCTAGCTCAGCAGCAGCGTCTTGTTCAGCCTGGAAGGAGATTTTCCCCAGGGAACTCACTCAATCGCACCGGCCGTCTGTTTCACATGAATGCTGAAGAAGCTCAGGAAGCGCTAGATGTCATGCTGGGTATGTTTTCTGTTAACTCGGTACTTGCAAGAGTGTTGTTTGATTCTAGAGCATCGCACTTGTTTGTTACAGAAGAATTTGCATACACTAGTAAGATTCAACCAACAAAATTGAAGCATGTTATGATAGTTCAAATACCTGCTTCAACCACCAAAGCTAGACAAATTTGCAAGGCCGTACCTATCAGAATCCATGGAATAGATTTTTATGCTAATCTAGTAGTACTTGGAACCAAAGGTTTGGAAGTAGTACTAGGAATGGATTGGATGTCGAAACATAAAGGTTTAATCGACTGTGCCAAGAAAGCCATAACCATGACTAGTACCACTGGAGTATCAGTAGAGCATGTATCTGAAACCTTGCCCCGTCAATTCAAGTGCAAAAAGAGTCTATCCCAACCAAAAATTGACCAAGTTAGAGTAGTCTGTGAATACCCCGACGTATTCACAGATGTATTGCCCGGTATGCCCCCAGATCGGGATATCGAGTTCATCATTGAAATAATCCCTGGAACTGGACCCGTAGCTCAGAGACCTTATAGTATGAACCCTTCTGAATTAGTGGAGATAAAGAAGCAACTAGATGCTATGCTGAAGATAGGCCTGATTCAACCAAGTGCGTCGCCATGGAGATCACCTATTTTATTTGTGGATAAGAAAGATGGAGGTAACCGTTTGTGCACGGATTATCGGAAGCTAAATGATGTCACCATTAAGAACAAGTACCCACTGCCGAAGATAGAAGATCTGTTTGACTAGTTGACCGGTGACAAAGTGTTTTCTAAGATTAATCTTATAACTGGCTATCATCAACTCAAGATTCGGGCAAAGGATATTCCAAAGACTGCCTTCACCACCAGATATGGATTGTATGAGTAAACTGTCATGTCTTTTGGATTAACCAATGACCCCGTTTATTTCATGAACCTCATGAATAAGATTTTTATGAACTTCCTGGATAAGTTTGTCATTGTTTTCATCGATGACATTATGATCTATTCCAAATCATAAGGAGAACATGAGCTACACCTGAGGACCATTCTTGAAACCTTTAGAGAGCATCAGTTGTATGCCAAGTTTAGCAAATGTGAGTTCTGGTTAAAGGAAGTAAGATTCCTAGGAAATATCTGTTGGAGATATGCCCTAGAGGCAATAATAAATGTAGTTATTATTATATCTTTGTGTTTATGATAAATGTTTACATTCATGCTATAATAGTATTAACAAGGAAACATTGATACTTGTGTGATTTGTAAACTTAATTTGAAGTCCCTAGTATAGCCTCTATACATCACTAGCTTGTTGGTTAATAAATGATTGTGGTTTCCCTATCATGAACATTGATATGTTATCAACAACAAGATCATATCGTTAGGAGAATGATATGGTGGACATACTCCTATAGATAAGAATAGCATAAAGATCAAGTCATTTCAATAGTTCAATTGCTATATGCTTTCTGATACATAGTAACCTAATTCCTTCGACCATGAGATCATGCATATCACCTTTACCGGATGGATGCTTTGATGACATCAAACACCACGCCGTAACTGGGTGGCTATAAAGGTGGCATTGAGTGTTCGGAAAGTATTGGTTGAGACACATGGATCAAGAGTGGGATTTGTCCATCCATATGACGGATAGATATACTCTGGTCCCTCTCGGTGGAATGTCATCCAATTGGCTTGCAAGCATGTGACTGGCTCACAAGGGATCACATATCACGGGAACGAGAAAAGAGTACTTATCGGTAACGAGGTTGAACTAGGTATGCGTAGATACCGGATCATAACCTCGGATAAGTAAACTATCGTGAGACAAAGGGAAATTGGTATCGTATGTAAGTGGTTCATTCGATCGCAAAGTAATCGTAGAAATATGTGGGAGCCATATGAATTTCCAGATTCCTCTATTGGTTATTGTTCGGAGAAGTGTCTCGATCATGTCCGCATAATTCACGAACCGTAGGGAGACACACTTAAGGATTCGACGTTGTTTGAGTAGTTATGGTATTATGAGAAAGAGACCGAATGTTGTTCGGAGTCTCGGATGGGATCCGGGATATCACGAGGTGATCCGGAGTGGTCCGGAGAATAAGATTCATATAAGGAAAGTCCTGTTTCGGAGTTCGGGAATGATTCCGGTGTTTTCATCGGGAATGTTCTAGAAGGTTCCAGAATGTCCGGCACTCCGGAGGGGAAGGGGTACATGAATGTGTCATTGCATATTGGAATGATTGCATCATGTACTAAGTGTCCTCGCTGTTCCAAATAAAGGATTAAATTGAATCCTAAACTGAAAAGTCAAATAGCTAGTTTGAAAAGTCAAACGGCTAAAATTGGAAAGAGGAAAAGAGGAAGGAGTGGGAAACCGAGTTGGGGAGGGAATCCCTCCTCCAACCGGGCCCCTCAAGCCGAGTTGGGAGGGACTCCCTCCCTTGACGCTGCCGGCCCCTCCACCTATATAAGGAGGCAGGGCTCCTCCTCTAGACACACAAGTCCTCACCTCAAACCCTAGAAAGCTGCAGCCTCCATAGCGCCGCCACCACCTAGGGTTTTGCCCTAGCGCCGACTTGGGGTCCCGAACCCCTAGCCGGCTCTAGCCCCTCCTCCTTGGTGTGTCTAAACCCTATATCGCCGAGGAGCTCTCTCATACTCCACCATACTCGCCTCGGCTAAGGCGAAGCCTCATGAGATTTCCCTCTACTTAGGTACCACGCCTGTCTTTGCCGGAATCGCGAGGAGAGTGCTACAACCTCCTTTTCTGCTGGAACATGGGAGAGGAAGGTATTCACGAGTACCGAACGTGTGACCGATCATTGAGCGCTTAACGAGCATACGGAAGGATCGTCTACACGATCTTGAGATCGGAAGAGTACGACTACATCACCCACGAGAATCCGCTCTCGTTAAACACTTTGGAATCTTCGAGGTAAGTTATTCCATCGACTCATTGCTACAATCTAGTAGATAGATCTTGGCTTGTTTGTTTGTATGCGATAGAACTTTTTGTTTTCCATGCTACGAAACCCTACGGTGGTATCGAGCCGTGTCTATATGTAGATCTTGCAGAGTAGAACACAATGGTCATTGTGGGCGTTGATGCTTTATTATCGATTGCTTCTTGTGTACTTTGCATCTTGCGGTATGTTGGGATGAAGCGGCCGGGCTAACCTTACATGACATCGTTCATGAGACTTGCTCCACGCTTGACATGCAACTTGTATTGCATAAGTGGCTTTATGGGTGCTGTTTCTCCTAACATAGTTAAGATCCAATTTACAACGGGTGATCAACAATGCTAGTATCAATGTTGTGGTTCTTGTTCGTAAGTTAGAACGACACTTATTGAAAGCCCCAAACCACGTAAAATATGCAAAGAAAGTAGAGGCGTCTAACTTTGTTTTGCGGGGTGTCTGATGATGTGATATGGCCATGATTGTGATTATATTTGATGTATGCAATGTTCCTTATTGTAAGTTGGCAACCGGCAGGAGCCAGATGGTTGTCTTTAATTTATGTTAAGACTCGCGTGTCTATTCAAAGTAGTTGTAATAGTTGAAGACCGGTGGACGACAACCATGGAGAAGCGTCATTGACCTTGATGCAATGCCGGTGATGATGGAGATCATGTTCGTGCTTGAAGATGGAGATCGGAAGAACAAAGAAGAAAGGCCATATCATATCACATATTACTGAATTGCATGTGATGTTAATCCTTTATGCATCTTGTATTGCTTAGTAGACGATGGTAGCATTATAAGATGATCCCTCATGCACATGAATTTCAAGTCATAAAGTGTTCACCCTTAGTTAGCACCGTTGCTAAAGCTTGTTGTTTCGAAGAGCCACGTGATGATCGGGTGTGTTAGATTCTGCAAGTGTATACAACGTGAGCAAGCCAGATTTGCTCATGCGGAAACTAAGGTTTGATCTTGACGAGCCTAGCATGTACAGACATGGTCTCGGAACACGGATCACCGAAAGGTAAAGCATGAATCATATAGTAGATATGATGAACATGATGATTGTTCGCCATTGAAACTATATCAACTCTCGTGATGATCGGTGTTGATGTAGTAGATTTGGTTCATGTGATCACTTAAACAATGTGAGGGATGTTGTTTTGAGTGGGAGTTCACCTAGGTTAATTTTATTATTAATTTTAACTCAATTTGTCATAAACTTAGTCTAAACTATTGCAAATATGTTGTAGATCAATGGCAGCCCCTACCATCAATTTTAATGCGTTCCTAGAGAAAGAAAAGTTGAAAAACAATGGAAGCAACTTCGCGGATTGGTTCCGCAATTTGAGGATTGTCCTCACAGCTGGTAATTTGACCTATGTCTTTGGATGCACTGGGTGACCCACTGCAGGTGATGCTTCGATGAAGTAAAGAATGTTTACCTCGCTCGGAAGAATCGATTACTCCATAGTTCAAGGCGCTATCTTGTATGGTTTGCAATCAGCTTCGAAAAGGTTTGAGAATTCAGACCCATATGATATTGTCGAGGATCTCAAATTGATTTTTGAGACTCATGCGGCAATTGAAAGCTATGAGGCTTCTGAAAAGTTCTTTAACTGCAAGATGGAAGAGGGCAGCTCAGTCAGTGAGCATGTTCTTAAGATGTCTGGGCACGCAAACAAACTTCAAAGCTTGGGTATAGTGATTCCTAATGCTTTGGGGATTTACCGTGTCCTCCAATCACTACCACCAAGTTACAAGAACTTTGTGATAAACTACAACATGCAGAACATGAACAAGCAGTTGCCAGAACTGTTTGCTATGTTAAAGTCTGCAGAAGTGGAGATCAAGAAAGAGCACCAAGTGTTGTTGGTCAATAACACCACCAAATTCAAGAAAGGCAAGTCCAAGCAGAAGGGACACTTCAAGAAGGGTGGTAAGAAAGTTACCACGCCGGCGAAGAAGACCAAGGCTGGACCCAAGCCTGATACTGAGTGCTTTTACTGCAAGGGAGAAGGTCCTTTGGGCGGAATTGACCAAAGTACTTGGCGGATCTCAAGAACGGCAACATCAAGAAGAAAGGTATATCGATATACATGTTATTGATGTGTATCTCACTAGTACTCGTAGTAGTGCACGGGTATTTAATCTTGGTTCGGTTGCTCATATTTGTAACTCGAAGCAGTCTTTGCGGAATAAACGGAAGCTAGCGAAGAACGAGGTGACGGTGCGCGTGGGAAACGGATCAAAGGTTGATGTGATCGCGGTCGGAACGCTACCCGTTCATCTACCATCGGGATTAGTTTTATACTTAAATAATTGTTATTTGGTGCCTGCGTTGAGCATGAACATTATATCGGGATCTTGTTTATTGCGAGACGGTTACTTGTTTAAGTCCGAGAATAATGGTTGTTCGATTTATATGAGTAATATGTTTTATGCACATGCACCTTTGATAGATGGTCTATTCTTATTGAATCTCGATAGTGGAAATACACATATCAACAACATTGAGGCTAAACGTTTGAAATCAAGCGATAATTCGACCTATATGTGGCACTGTCATCTTGGTCACATTGGAGTGAAACGTATGAAGAAACTCCATTCCGATGGACTTATTGAATCACTTGATTTTGAATAACTTGAAAGATGCGAAGCATGTCTAATGGGAAAAATGACTAAGACTCCATTTTCTGGTATGATGGAGCGAGCTACGGACTTATTGGAAATCATACATATCGATGTGTGTGGGCCAATGTGTGTAGCATTGCGCGGTGGTTATCGTTATGTTCTTACCTTCACAGATGACTTGAGTAGATATGGGTATATCTATTTTATGAAACATAAGTCCGAGACTTTTGAGAAGTTTAAGGAGTTTCAAAGTGAGGTAGAGAATCAACGTAACAAGAAGATTAAATTTCTACGTTCTGATCGTGGAGGTGAATATCTTAGTTCTGAGTTTGGCGAGCATTTGAAGAAATGGAATACTTTCACGATTGACACCGCCGGGAACACCGCAGCGTAATGGTGTGTCCGAACGTCGTAATCGAACTCTCTTAGATATGGTTCGTTCTATGATGTCACTTACAGATTTACCGCTATCATTTTGGGGTTATGCATTAGAAACAGCCGCATTCACTTTAAATAGGGCACCGTCTAAATCCGTTGAAACGACACCGTATGAATTATGGTTTGGGAAGAAACCTAGATTGTCGTTCCTTAAAGGTTGGGGTTGCGAAGCCTATGTAAAGAAGTTACAGCCGGACAAGCTTGAACCCAAAGCGGAAAAATGCGTCTTCATAGGATACCCAAAGGAAACTATTGGGTATACCTTCTATCATAGATCCGAAGGCAAAATCTTCGTTGCCAAGAATGGATCCTTTCTAGAGAAGGAATTTCTCTCGAAAGAAGTGACTGGAAGGAAAGTAGAACTCGACGAGGTTGTCGAACCTTCTCTCGAACTGCGAGTAGCGCAAAGACCGGAAGAAGTTCTGTGGTGCCTACACCAATGAGAGAGGAAGCTAATGATGATGATCATGAAACTTCGTTGAAGTTGCTACAGAGCCTCGGAGGTCAACGAGAACTCGTACCACCTGCATTGGTATGATCCGTTATGCGTGGCATGTTGGTGGATAACACCGATGACCCCGAGACATATGAGGAAGCGACGATGAGCCCAGATTCCAATAAATGGCAAGAAGCCACGAAATCCGAGATTGGATCCATGTACGAAAACCAAGTATGGACCTTGGTGGACTTACGGATGGCCGGAAGGTCACGAGAACAAATGGATCTTCAAGAAGAAAACAGATTGATGGTAATGTTATCGTCTATAAAGCTCGACTTGTCGCAAAAGGGTTTCGACAAATTCAAGGAGTTGACTATGATGAGACTTTCTCACCGTAGCGAAGCTAAAGTCCGGAGGATTATGTTAGCAATCACGATATTATGATTATGAGATATGGTAGATGGATGTCAAAACAGCATTCCTCAATGGAGATATTGATGAAGAGTTGTATATGATGCAACCCAAAGGTTTTGTCGATCCTAAAGATGCTAACAAGGTATGCAAACTTCAACGATCCATCTATGGATTGAAGCAAGCATCCCGAAGTTGGAATCAACGTTCTGATAAGGTGATCAAAAGTTTTGGTTTTATACAAAATTATGGAGAAGCTTGTATTTACAAGAAAGTGAGTGGGAGCTCTGTAGCATTCTTAATACTATATGTGGATGACATATTGTTGATTGGGAATGATGTAGACCTTCTTAATAGTGAATATTTGAATAATAGTTTTTCAATGAAGGATCTTAGCGAAGCAGCTTACATATTAGGCATAAAGATTTATAGAGATAGATCGAAACGCCAAATATCATTGTCACAGAGTACATATTTGGACAAAGTTCTAAAGAGGTTTGGAATGGAAGAAAGCAAGAAAGGGTTCTTGCCCATGTTGCCCAATACGACCTTGAGTAAAACTCAAAGTCCGACATCGGCAGAAGATAGAGAAAGAATGAGTAAGACTCCCTATGCCTCATCCATAGGATCTCTAATGTATGCCATGCTATGTACTAGACCCGACATTGCATATGCTGTTAGTTTAACTAGCAGATATCAAAGTGATCCAGGAGTGGATCATTGGACAGCGGTCAAAAACATCCTTAAGTACTTGAGAAGAACTAAGGATATGGTTCTTTCTTATGGAGGTGATAAACAACTCGTTGTTAACGGTTACACCGATGCTAGTTGGAACACCGATCCGGATGATTCTAAATCACAATCTGGATACGTATTTATTTTGAATGGTGCAGCAATTAGCTGGAGGAGTGCAAAGCAAAGCATTGTGGCGAGATCTTCAACTGAATCGGAATACATGGTTGCTTCGGAGGCTTCACAAGAAGCGATATGGATGAAAGAGTTCATTACAGAGCTGGGTGTGATTCCTAGTGCGCTGGACCCAATGTCTATCTACTGTGATAACATGGGTGCCATAGCCAATGCGCAAGAACCAAGGTCACACAAGAAGCTGAAGCACATCAAGCTACGTTTTCACGCTATTCGAGAACATATCCAAGATGGGGATATAAAGATTTGCAAAGTATACACACATCTAAATGTGGCGGATCCGTTGACTAAACCTCTCCCGAGGGCAAAACATGACCAACACCGATCGCCATGGGTGTTCGATATATTACCATGTAATCTGGATTAGATGACTCTAGTGCAAGTGGGAGACTGGAGATATGCCCTAGAGGCAATAATAAATGTAGTTATTATTATATATTTGTGTTTATGATAAATGTTTACATTCATGCTATAATAGTATTAACAAGGAAACATTCATACTTGTGTGATTTGTAAACTTAATTTGAAGTCCATAGTATAGCCTCTATACATCACTAGCTTGTTGGTTGATAAATGATTGTGGTTTCCTATCATGAACATTGAGATGTTATCAACAACAAGATCATATCGTTAGGAGAATGATATGGTGGACATACTCCTATAGATAAGCGTAGCATAAAGATCAAGTCATTTCAATAGTTCAATTGCTATATGCTTTCGATACATAGTAACCTAATTCCTTCGACCATGAGATCATGCATATCACCTTTACCGGATGGATGCTTTGATGACATCAAACACCACGCCGAATCGGGTGGCTATAAAGGTGGCATTGAGTGTTCGGAAAGTATTGGTTGAGACACATGGATCAAGAGTGGGATTTGTCCATCCATATGACGGATAGATATACTCTGGGCCCTCTCGGTGGAATGTCATCCAATTGGCTTGCAAGCATGTGACTGGCTCACAAGGGATCACATATCACGGGAACGAGAAAAGAGTACTTATCGGTAACGAGGTTGAACTAGGTATGCAGAGATACCGACGATCATAACCTCGGATAAGTAAACTATCGTGAGACAAAGGGAAATTGGTATCGTATGTAAGTGGTTCATTCGATCACAAAATAATCGTAGAAATATGTGGGAGCCATATGAATTTCCAGATTCCTCTATTGGTTATTGTTCGGAGAAGTGTCTCGATCATGTCCGCATAATTCACGAACTATAGGGAGACACACTTAAGGATTCGACGTTGTTTGAGTAGTTATGGTATTATGAGAAAGAGACCGAATGTTGTTCGAAGTGTCGGATGGGATCCGGGATATCACGAGGTGATCCGGAATGGTCCGGAGAATAAGATTCATATAAGGAAAGTCCTGTTTCGGAGTTCGGGAATGATTCCGGTGTTTTCATCGGGAATGTTCTAGAAGGTTCCGGAATGTCCGGCACTCCGGAGGGGAAGGGGTACATGAATGTGTCATTGTATATTGGAATGATTGCATCATGTACTAAGTGTCCTCACTGTTCCAAATAAAGGATTAAATTGAATCCTAAATTGAAAAGTCAAATAGCTAGTTTGAAAAGTCAAACGGCTAAAATTGGAAAGAGGAAAAGAGGAAGGAGTGGGAAACCGAGTTGGGGAGGGAATCCCTCCTCCAACCGGCGGCGCCCCCTCCAAGCCGAGTTGGGGAGGGACTCCTCCCTTGACGCGCCGCCCCTCCACCTATATAAGGAGGGCAGGGCTCCTCCTCTGACACACAAGTCCCTCACCTCAAACCCTAGAAAGCTGCAGCCCTCCATAGCCGCCACCACCTAGGGTTTTGCCCAGCCGACTTGGGGTACCCGGAACCCTAGCCGGCTCTAGCCCTCCTCCTTGGTGTGTCTAAACCCTAGATCGCCGAGGAGCTCTCTCATACTCCACCATACTCGCCCGGCTTAAGGCGAAGCCTCATGAGATTTCCCATCTACTTCCTGCACGCCAGCCGAATCGCGAGGAGAGTGCTACAACCTCCGCCTTTGGAACAAGGGAGAGGAAGGTCTTCGTCGAGTATCGAACGTGTGACCGACTGCGGGAGCGCTGCCGGAACGCAGCGCCGGAAGGATCGTCTACACGATCTTGAGATCGGGAAGAGTACGACTACATCACCCACGAGAATCCGCTCTCGTTAAACACTTTGGAATCTTCGAGGGTAAGTTATTCCATCGACTCGTTGCTACAATCTAGTAGATAGATCTTGGCTTGTTTGTTTGTATGCGATAGAAAATTTTTGTTTTCCATGCTACGAAACCCTACAATATCATGTCAACAGGAGGAATTGCTGTCGACCCTGCCAAGGTTAAGGATGTTGAAGAATGGAAAGCCCCAACCACCCAAACCCAAGTTCGCGCATTTCTCGGAATAGCAGGATATTACCGCAAGTTCGTAGAAGGATTCTCGAGCATCGCAAGACCCATGACCCAATTGCTAAAGAAAGATAAGAAGTTTGATTGGACGAACAAATGTGAAGCAAGTTTTCAAAATCTTAAGAAGAGATTGATTTCAGCCCCAATCTTGATTATGCCGGCTATCACGAAGCCCTTTGATGTGTATTGTGACGCATCCAATGTTGGTCTTGGATGTGTGTTGATGCAAGAAGGAAAATTCATATCCTATCTATCCCGACAACTGAAACAACATGAGAAGAATTACCCTAACCATGACCTCGAACTAGCAGACGTAGTTTTAGCGTTGAAGACATGGCGGCATTATCTCATGGGTAACCGCCATGAGATTTATTCAGATCACAAGAGTCTGAAGTATATTTTCACCCAGAAGGAGCTAAATATGAGGCAAAGGAGATGGATAGAGTTAATCAAGGACTATGACCTTGACATTCACTATCAACCCAGCAAAGCCAATGTGGTAGCAGATGACCTTAGCAGATTTCCATGTCGATTTAACACCATGATTCTGAAGGAGCAACCAAGTTTGCATAAGGAGTTGGAAGATTTCAGAATGGAACTAGTAAGTGAAGGATTTTTGGCTAGCATAGAAATTCAACCCACTTTGATCAGTAAGATCAAGGAGGCGCAGAAAGGAAATGCTAGTATCGACGGAATCAAACGTCGTATCGGTACAGGGAAGTTACCCGGATTCACCGAAGATGAAGAAGGAGTTTTGTGGTACAAAGGACGAATCTGTGTGCCAGCAGATTCAGAGTCGAAACAAGCTATTTTGTAAGAAGCCCAGGATACTGTTTATTCTATCCACCCTGGAGGAACGAAGATGTATCAGGATTTGAAGGAGAGATTTTGGTGGCATAAAATGAAGAGAGAAACCATAAGCTACATAGCCAAATGTGATATCTTCCAGAGAGTCAAAGATGGACATCAGAGACCAGCAGGAATTTTGCAACCATTGCAGATTCCGGAATGGAAATGGGATTCAGTAGGAATGGATTTTATCACTGATTTTCCTACTTCTAGTAGGGGAAATGACTCTATTTGGGTCATAGTGGATAGTATGTCCAAAGTCGCCCATTTCTTACCTATCAAGACCACTTATCAGAGTTCGAAACTAGCAGAGTTGTACATTGCTAGAATAGTTAGTTTGCATGGAGTCCCCAAGAACATTGTGTCGGATCGAGGAACTCAGTTTACCTCGAGATTTTGGAAGAAAGTCCAAGAAGGATTAGGAACAAGAATGGATTTCAGCACAGCTTATCACCCGCAGACCGATGGACAAATGGAGCGAGTAAACCAAATACTCGAAGATATGTTGAGAGCTTGTGTGTTGTAATATGGATCGAAATGGGAAGACTGTCTACTTTCACGGAATTCTCATACAACAACAGTTACCAAGCCAGTTTGCAAATGGCCCCATTTGAGTTTATGTATGGAAGAAAGTGTCGTACCCCGTTGAATTGGTCGGAAGTAGGAGAGAGTCAGATTTTTGGACCCAACATCCTATGAGAAGCCGAAGATAAAGTTCACAAGATCCGTGAGCACCTTAATACCGCTCAATCAAGACAGAAGATTTATGTGATAGTGCTTGACAAGGTGGAATAGGTTGAAGTAGATTCCCTAGTAACGGCACCATAAAGCTTGATGGCGCCTGGTGTTTGACGTGGAAGCGCTTCGTTGGAAACCCCAAGAGCAAGGTGTGAAGCAGCAAGCATCAAGTTTCTCTCAATTGAGACCGAGGTTATCGAACCATAAGGAGGAAGGAAACGTCACACAAGTGTTGCAAACAACATGGATACCTGCACAACACAAACTCAAGACTTTGCCCCAACGAATCAATGAGGTTGTCAAGCTCACCGGTTTGCTGTAACAAAGGATTAAACGTATGGTGTGGAAGGTAATGGTTTGCAGCAAGTAAACAAGTAACAGTGGAAGATGTATCAATGGTAAAGATTGGACCGGGGTCCATAGTTCACTAGAGGTGCTATCCTTAGATAAACACCATGGCATGAAGGGTAAACACATTACAGCAGGGCAATTGATAGGAACTGAGCAAGGCATAACAATGCAATTACTAGCCAGAAAGAACCTATGAGGTTGATTGGGCAATACAACAATATACATAGACAGTCATCCAACTGCATCTATGACTAGAAGTCCACCTTCAGGTTATCATCCGAACCCCTTCTAGTATTAAGTTGCAAGCAACAGATAACTGCTTTAAGCAAAGTGTGTAAGGTAAATAGTCCACATGTTCCATGAATAAGAGATCGTTGTTTTCTGCCTAGTAGCAACAGCACATCTACAACCGAAGAGATTATTGTCACTTCCCTTGGAAACTAGAGGCATGAACCCACTATCGAGCATAAATACTCCCTCTTGGAGTCACTAGCAACTACTTGGCCAGGATAACCTCTAGCAACGGAGAGCATGCAAGATAACAAACAACACAAACATGATAGAATCATAAGATAAAACCATTAATCAAACCAACATAATAATCTCAATATCCATCGGATCCACGCAAACACAACATGCATGATTACAAATAGATTAGATCTTGATTATGAACGGAGCTCACAAGATCTATATATATATGAAAGAACAAAGGAGTAGATACAACCATCTAGCTACTACATGGACCCATAGTCCATGGTGGAACTACTCACGAATCATATCAGAGAGAAGGCCTCTGGGATGATCTCACCTCCGGCAGGGTGCCGGGAAGAACTTCAGATCCCCTCGATCTAGGGACGATAGTGGCGGCGGCTACAAACGGTTTCGTGGATTTCTAATCGGGTACTCAAGGTTTCTGCATTGGGGGCTTCTTATAGGCGAAGGGGGAGACCGAGGCAGCCGCCAGGGTGACCAAACTCTAGCCAGACGCGGGCTAGGGCCCACCCGCACCTGGGGGGGGGGGTCTGGCCCCTCTTGCCGGCCCCTCGGGATCTCCTCTGGACTTCTTGTTCCCCATGGAAAGTTATTGACTTTGTCCTTCGTCCCGTCCAATTCCTAGAATATTTCTTTACTAACTTTTCTGAAACCAAAAACAATAGAAAACAGGCATCTGGCACTGTTGCAACTTGTTAATAGGTTAGTACCAGAAAACATGTAAAAAACACTTCAAAGTGTGGACAAGTAAAGCAAAGTAGATACTAAACAAGCATGGAGAATAAAAAATTATAGATACGTTTCCAACGTATCAGCATGCCCAAGCTTAACTCCTGCTCGTCCTTGAGTAGGTAAGTGATAAGAAAATAATTTTTGAGGTGACATGCACCCTCACAATAAAGATCCAACTATTTGCAAGCATTGAAAGCTGGGATCAAAGAACTCTAAACATGTGCATGAAAGATGGAGTTCTAACAATAGGACATATTAACTATGCATGCAACATGGAAATCTACAAACAAAGATCATGAATAATATGCATTGAAAAACATTTGCTTGTTTCACATGCAGAAAATATAGCATAGTGACAATCAGCTTGTCCCTCATAGAGTAGCAATATAATGCATAGGACACCTGTAAAGTACACAAAGGTGACCAGAAATAGATAGCACATGAACAAGTAATAACACAATATGCATCAAGTAATAAGCTTTGGAACTTTGCACACAGAATGACAACTATGCTCTCTTAATGGTTCCTAGAGGTAGAAAGTGGAGACTCAAATAATGGTGGAAGAAAGGCCTTTTTGTAAAGGAAGCAGGGATTACAAGTTTCAAAAAGAGCTTCCAGAAATTATGGTACTAGTTAGCTTTCAGCCCTCATTGCCCCTATCATAAGCATCTTGAAGTAGTTAAGGTTAAAGTGGAAAAACTGGAGTATATGCTTGACAAAGTATAAGTTGGCAATCTCATGCCCCTTGAATACGAGGGCCACACCTCATGCATACTCAACTTTGGGTCCTGGTAAGTTCTTGTCACTGTAAGTATTTGCATATCATTGAGAACCGCCAACAGGGTACCCCTTGCACATGGCACGGGAGCTTTCCCATAACCAAAATGACAAGGCAAGGAGACAATGAGCATCTCAGTAATTCTTCTTATGTACCATGGTAATATGGTGCTTTTTTATCTCTTTCCTCTTTCTCAATGTGTCCTTTTTTAAGAAGAATGCTTCATAGATGTCACTATGGTGATGCTGCAAGTTTCCACCATGATTAGGCATGGCTTAGGCTAGCGGCCCAGGCGTTTCACTAACACAGGATACAAACTCCATGGACTTACAAGTTCCCTCTTTATTTCACATCGGTGACATCCATAGACAAAAGAACATGATATCAACTGAGTACAACAAGGTACAAGTGCAATGTTGAAAACGTTCCCCGTGACAGCACGGTTCTGCTAATTCCAACGTATAAGTGCAAGCATATACAACAAAGTTGTCACAATGGTTCAAGTTCATTAGGGGCAAAGAATATAAAGTGTGCCATCAAGTTCGTGAGGGCTTTAATCACTAAGTTTTCACATAATAAAATAGTTTTTAATTGGAAGATAGATGAAAACAAGAATATACTTGGAATGGTGTAACACACCATGCATAGGAGTTTATAGTGTACACTTTGGAATAACTTGGTTTCTTGGGAGTTGGAAGCATGAGTATAACTTACTCATACAAGTGGAGGCTAGAAAAATACTGGGAGCAACCACTAAGAGAGAAATAATGGCCAAAATTATGCAATGCAACAAAGCAAACTAATCAAAGCAAAAAGTGGTACTATAAGTCAAGGACTAAATGATCATAGAGGATAATGGTGACTTGTCATAGTCATAACATGGTGTGAGCATGTGGCAAGTCAACCCAAGAAAAACATCAAAGGAGAGTACCATAATACTATGCTTTTGCATACTAAAACAACGCCATAATTTATTCAAGGCACACTAAGCAATCCCAATTGTTTGGAACAAGACATGCTACAACAATAATCACTAAGCACAATGCTAAAACAACACCTAGCATGTCATGCTAAAGTCTATGTCACAGTCAATGCAATCTCCTCTTGCACTTCAAGCAAGAACTTACTACTCCTTTCCAAACACCAGGCAAACTTATTTGCAAAACAACACAGCGAGAATGGGGGTCCAAACTACTAAAGAAACTAAACAAACTAAGCAAAGCAAACAAAAACTAATATGCTCCAAGAACAACACAACTGTGCATGAAACAATAAAAACAAAGTGTCTAGACAGACCTGAGGTTTTTATTGATGAAGAAGGGGATGCCTTGGGCATCCCCAAGCTTTGACGCTTGTACCTCTTGGATATTTATTGGGGTGACACTATGGTGGCATCCCCAAGCTTGAGCTTTTGTCCATTGTTCATCTCATTGCATCATTCTCTCACTACACTTGAAATTTTTCCTTCATACAAAACTTCACACAATCTTCATTAGCAACATTAGCTTATTCAAAAGATATTAGACCACTGGCAAAGCTTTGGAACATCAAGGCTTTTCACTAAAAACACAAGCTACTGTAGTAACTCCTTCAAAGAAACTCAATTTACCTGAAGAGAGCTCAAAAAGGAATCAATAAGAAGCAAATGCAAATAATGGTAGAAATCTATCAAAACAGACCAGCATATAGAAACGAATTTTTTTGAACATATTATGTTGCTCAAATCAAAAAGTGTTGAACTAACGAAAGTTATCCAACATACTGGGGGATTTATTCGTAAATTTTGAGCTCAATCCGAGTTACAGAGCCTCCTCACGATTTTTTTGTGGAGGACAGAAATCTGTTTCGGGACAGCAACTCCCCAAATCTTTTTTCCCTCTCATTAGAGGTCATTCTTGGCAAAAGAAAGAAAACAAAAAGGATAAGGAGAGGTCATTACTGAAGTAATAACTTCCAAGACTCAAGGAAACTCTTGGGTTATCTCCCAACAAGTACTTTTCTTTAACGCCTTTAAGTTAGGCACAAGAAGCAAGAAGAATCAAGTATTTTCAAATGAGGAAGCATTAACATCAAACCTTGCTTTCAAAGGAGGAGCAAAAAGCAACTTCTCTATCGTCATAGGGAAGTGTTCAATACCTTTCTTGAATGGAAAATGATATTTAATGGTGCCTTCTTTCATATCAATGATGGCACCAACTGTTCTAAGAAAAGGTCTTCCCAAAGTAATAGGACAAGAAGCATTGTATTCAACATCCAAAACATAGAAATCAACAGGGACATAAGCATTGTTAACCATAATGAGAACATCATTAATACTCCCCATGAGTTTCTTCTTAGCATTATCATTGAGTGGGACATCCAAATAACAATCTTCTAATGGTGGCAAATCAAGCATTTCATAAATCTTCCTAGGCATAATAGAGACACAAGAACCAAGATCACATGAAGCTTTGAGATCAAAGTCATTCACTTGCATATTAATAATGGGTTCCCAACTATCTTCTACTTTTCTAGGAATAGAAGCTTTGTGTTTTAGCTTATCTTCCTTAATCTTAACAAGAACATCTGTAATGTTTTTGGTAAATGCAACATGCATATCACTAGCATCAGGACTTTTAGCAAGCTTTTGCAGGAACATAATCACTTCAGAAATATTGCAACCATCAATATCAAATTCAAACTTAGTATTACAAAGTAGTAGGCTCACTAGGCTTAGGCATAGTAGGAGGAGGAATAGGGGTACTTGTGGTTTAGTGGTGATAGTGCACACATTATTGTTTCTATCAATTTCAGCTTCCCTTTCCCACCTAGCATGAAGTTGAGCTAACATCCTAACATTTTCATCAATAGTAACTTGTATGGCATGAGAAGTAGCAAAGGTGTTTTCCATAGTTTCAGGTTTAGCAACCATTTTATTAACCAAGGAAGTTTGAGCTTCAGACAAAGAGGATATATTTTTCTCAACAGTTAAAAGCTTTTCCTCTATAGTTTTATTGAAAGTGGTTTGTTTACTAATAAAGTCCTTGAGCATTACTTCAAGTTCAGAGGGGGAACTTCTAGCATTATTGTAAGAGCTTCCATAGGAATTGCCATTATTAGGAGGATAAGGCCTATAATTGTTGTTGCTACCAAAATTGTTCCTATAGGCATTGTTGTTGAAATTGTTGTTTCTAATGAAGTTCACATCAGATTGCTCTTCTTGAGAAACCAAAGAGGCTAAGGGAACACTATTAGGATCTAGAGGAGCTTTCCCATTAACAAGCATAGCCATAATAACATCAATCTTTTCACTCAAAGAGGAAGTTTCCTCAACAGAATTTACCTTCTTACCATGTGGAGCTCTCTCAACATACCATTCAGAGTAGTTAACCATCATATTATCAAGGAGCCTTATTGAGGAACCCAAGGTGAGTCCCATAAAAGTACCTCCAGCATCAGAATCCAACAGGTTTCTTGAGGAGAACTTCAAACCTGCATAAAATTCTGTATAATCATCCAAGCAGTGAGTCCATGAGTAGGGCAATTTGTAACCAAAGATTTCATTCTTTCCTAGGCAGGAGCAACATGTTCACTATCAAGATGTTTAAATTTCATTATGTCACTTCTCATAGCAATAATCTTAGCAGGAGGATAGTACTTTCGAATAAAAGCATCTTTGCACTTACTCCAAGAATCAATACTATTTTTAGGCAAAGATAACAACCATTCTTTAGCTTTTCCCCTCAAGGAGAAAGGAAAAATCCTGAGCTTAATAATATCTCCATCTACATACTTACACTTTTGCATCTCACAAAGTTCAATAAAGCTATTAAGATGGGCAACAGGATCATCAGAACCAGCACCAGAAAATTGCTCTCTCATCACAAGATTCAACAAAGCAGGCTTAATTTCATAAAAGATGGCATCAGGAGCAGGTGGATCAATAGGTGTGCTTAGGAAATCATTGTTGTTGGTGCTAGTGAAGTCACACAACTTGGTGTTATCAGTCGAGTTCATTTTGGCAAAGGTGGGCAAGCCAAAACAGCAGCAGCAGCCAGAGCAAGAACTAATTTTTTTGTGTTTTTGAATAAGGCAAGCAAACCAAGCTAGACTAATTTTTTTTGAAAAGAGGCAAACAAAACCAAGCAAAAGAAACAAAGCAAACTAAAAACAAATTAAAGAGAAAGGAAGTGAAGGACTCCCCTAGTAAAGACGTTCTTAGCCTCCCCGGCAACAGCGCCAGAAAACTTTTTGATAGCGCTTGACGAGGTGGAAGAGGTTGAAGTAGATTCCCCAGTAACGGCACCAGAAAGCTTGATGGCGCCAGGTGTTTGGTTTGGAAGCGCTTGTTGGAAACCCCAAGAGCAAGGTGTGAAGCAGCAAGCATAAAGTTTTCTCTCAGTTGAGACCGAGGTTATCGAACCAGAAGGAGGAAGGAAACGTCACACAAGTGTTGCAAACAACGTGGATACCTGCACAACACAAACTCAAGACTTTGCCCCAACGAATCAGTGAGGTTGTCAAGCTCACCGGTTTGCTGTAACAAAGGATTAAACGTATGGTGTGGAAGGTAATGGTTTGCACCAAGTAAACAAGTAATAGTGGAAGGTGTATCAATGGTAAAGATTGGACCGGGGTCCATAGTTCACTAGAGGTGCTATCCTTAGATAAACAACATGGCATGAAGGGTAAACAAATTACAGCAGGGCAATTGATAGGAACTGAGAAAGGCATAACAATGCAATTACTAGCCAGAAAGAACCTATGAGGTTGATTGGGCAATACAACAATATACATAGACAGTCATCCAACTGCATCTATGACTAGAAGTCCACCTTCAGGTTATCATCGAACCCCTCCGATTTAAGTTGCAAGCAACAGACAACTGCTTTAAGCAAAGTGTGTAAGGTAAACAGTCCACATGTTCCATGAACAAGAGACTGTTGTTTTATCCAGGGTAGCAACATCACATCTACAACCGAAGAGATTATTGTCACTTCCCTTGGAAACTAGAGGCATGAACCCACTATCGATCATAAATACTCCCTCTTGGAGTCACTAGCAACTACTTGGACAACATAACCACTAGAAACGGAGAGCATGCAAGATCACAAACAACATAGACATGATAGAATCATAAGATAAAACCATTAATCAAACCTACTTAATAATCTCAATATCCATCGGATCCCCGCAAACACAACATGCATGATTACAAATAGATTAGATCTTGATCATGAACGGAGCTCACAAGATCTATACATGAAAGCACAAAGGAGGAGATACAACCATCTAGCTACTACATGGACCCATAGTCCAAGGTGGAACTACTCACGAATCATACCGGAGAGAAGGCCTCTGGGATGATTTCCCCTCTGGTAGGGTGCCGGGAAGAACTTCAGATCCCCCCGATCTAGGGACGATGGTGGTGGCGGCTACAGACAGTTTCGTGGATTTCTGATCGGGTACTCATGGTTTCTGCATCAGGGGCTTATTTTAGGCGAAGGGGGAGACCGAGGCGGCTGTCAGGGCGACCAGACCCTAGCCAGGCGCGGGCTAGGGCCCACCCGCGCCTGGGGGGCGGTCTGGCCCCTCTAGCCGTCCCCTTGGGCTCTCCTATGGACTTCTTGTTCCCCACGGAAAGTTTTTGACTTTTTCCTTCGTCCCGTCCAATTCCGAGAATATTTCTTTACTAACTTTTCTGAAACCAAAAATAGCAGAAAACAGGCATCTGGCACTGTTGCAACTTGTTAATAGGTTAGTACCAGAAAACATGTAAAAATCACCTCAAAGTGTGTACAAGTAAAGCAAAGTAGAAACTAAACAAGCATGGAGCATCAAAAATTATAGATACGTTACCAACGTATCATTATGCCGACAAGAGACATCGAGACCTATCCTTCAATATCAGAGATTTTGTGTATCTGAAAGTATCACCCTTGAAAGGAATGCAACGTTTCCAACTCAAAGGAAAGATTGCCCCCAGATATATTGGACCCTTCAAGATTGTGAATCGCCGAGCAGAAGTATCATATCAACTGGAACTGTTGGAGAAAATGTTAGCCGTGTGTAATGTGTGTCATATCTCGTTACTTCGCAAATGCCTAGAAGTCCCGGAGAAGGCCGATTTTTTCAAGAATATTGATCACATAACCATAGGGATCAACTGTCACATCCCAAAATTTTCCAAATTTTGAAATGTGAAAAATAAATAAATAAAATAAATAACTATTGAAATTTAGGGTGAAAAGAAACTTTTGCTTCTAAACGGAAACTTCAAAACCCTTCTTGAGCAAATTTGAATGAAAAGGGAATCCAACAAAATTTCAATCAAGTGAAATGCATTCATCAATGAATGTATCTTGAAATTTAAACACTTGGAAAAGTTAAACCAAAACCCTAAAACCCTAATGGAAGAAAATCATTTCCAAGATCTCTCTAAGACTATGGATTTAATCCATATAAAAATCTATCAACAAACATTTATAAATGATCAAAAATGATAAACAAAATATATTATAATTTCATAGAAATTGGTTTCATTCAATTTGGAGCCATGGATAAAAACTTATGAATTTAATAAGATAAAAGGAATTAATTTCTAAGGCTAATAAAGATCCTATCTAAAATCCATACCAAAATGTGAGAAAATTAATCCTAAAAGTATTTAAAAATATAAAGAAATATTAAATAAAAGTATACAAATTGGAATCACCAATTTTTGATATATAAATAAAAAGATATGGATTTTATAAGATAAAGAAAAAATACATAAATAAGGAGTATTTAAAAGACAAATTAAATCTAGGCCAAATCCATAAACAAATGAAAAGTTGTTGAATAATAAAAAGGAGAAAAGGATTATTTAAATAAAATCATAAGGATTGAACAAAATCCAATTTTATTTAAATAAAGAAAAATTGCCTAAACTAAATAATAAATCCCAATAAAATTATTTAAAAGACAATTTAAACCTTGAATTAAATCCATGAGCAAATGGAACAAAGATAATCCAAATCCAAATAAAATAAAGGGATAAAGAATAATCAAATAAAAACATATGGGATTAAACCATATTTTAATTATATTTAAATGGAGACAAATACCTAATGTTAATGATTAATTATATCATGAGAAAATAATAAATTGGGATTTGCCCAAGTGGAATAAAAGTTATCTAATTAACTTGAAAGTAATAAAATAATTATTTGAATAACATTTATATGGGTTTAAAACCATATTTGATTTTATTTGAATAAAGACAAATGCCCAATTTAAATGAATATTAAATCATATTAAAATATTTTAAATAATTCAATGTGAATTATTTAACACACTAATGAATAAATAAAACCTAATAACATAGGTTTGGTAAAAATTGGAATTCAAATAGAAGTTTGAAAACATAATTAAACCCTTATTTAAATAAAGACAAATGTCTAATTTAAATAAATAATAAACCCTAAGAGAATATAAGAAAATATTATAAAATGTATTATTTAAATACAATAATAAACAATATTAAAAGCTTACTTAAAGTTTGGAAAAGTTCTGAATTCAAATGGGTGTTTGAATTGTTTGAACAAAATGAGAACAGAAAATGAAATCAGAAAAAGGTTCAGAAAGAAAAAAAAATAAGAAAAGACCCAGCCCAACTAACCTACCCAGCCAAAACTAGCCCAGCAGGCCCATTTCCAGCCCACCCGACAACTCCTCACGTGAATCGTTTTCTCACCCGCAAACATACCCCTTCCCTCACTGACTTGGCGACCTCACTGCCAGCTCATCTCGTCTTCAACCCCACGATTCGTTCCCCCTCACCTTGCTGCCGTTTCTGCCGATCAATGCCTCGCTTCAATTCTCATCAATGCCGCCCTAATTCTCGCCCGTGACCTATGCATACATAATCGCCTTGTCAACACCCGGATTTTTAAATCCCAGATGCCTGTTATGCCATACATCGCAATCCCAGGAATACCATTTTTGCGAGACATAATAGATTTGGATACCATAGTACATCATCCATTACAAACCATACATAAGGTCTTACAAAAATAAGGATCTCATGATCCAGTTCTTAATACAACTCAAGCAGCGGAATACGTAATAATAACGGTAGCGTGGGCGAAGCTCCATCTTCGGGGTCATAGGCAATGCTGACGATGGGAGATG
The DNA here is from genome assembly GCA_030063025.1 of Avena longiglumis. Lineage (NCBI taxonomy): Eukaryota > Viridiplantae > Streptophyta > Magnoliopsida > Poales > Poaceae > Avena > Avena longiglumis. The sequence goes on from CP125977.1 coordinate 480,634,989, forward strand.
ATCCTAGTTGTCGTAACCTTCCTGGGGTCCATCCTCCTGGTACTCCTCTTCATAGTCTTGCCATGGGAATAGCCAGGGACAAAACCATGAGTACTCTTTAAGTACTCGCAAACTAATACTAACAAGTGAAGGGGTTTTTTATAGTAGGATACTAAGCTCTAGGGTTGTTTTGCAAAAAGCCAGATTTACGTCTACTAAGTTCATAAGCTACGAAAGCTAGTTGAAGGCTTATAACACCTAAGGGGGAACTTGTATCTCTTGCCACAACTCTGTTGTGGTCAAGTCAAATTCTCAATTCATTTCACAAGTCATTTTGAAAACATCTGACGGGGGAACAGTATGGCCACTCCGACTGTTCATAACCGCGGACGCGACTATTCGAATAGTTTGACACTCTGCAGAGATTGTACACTTTGACCACAACATTCGATAATCCATTAGGAACAAATCCTGAATTCACCATACTCAGTATGCGGATAATCAATCCTAACCTTTCAATTACACGCCCTAGTATAAGCACCTCTCCTGTGAGTTTGGCCTCCCAACCATGACCAACTGTCATCTTGGGTACTGCACAAGTGGACAATCTTCACAAGGTAGCCTCAACTCAAATCTTGGCCGTGAGGGAACCAATACTAAGGTATATAAGTTTCCAGTCAAGCCCTACCCAATTCTCGGGTATTGTGGTTGTATGATAAAATTGGAATGGTATCGCATCCAGACAACCATCAGTTTTATAAAGGGCTAAGTCTCATGCCTCAACATTTTCATCATCAAAATCATCTGGTGTTCGGAAACACATGTCAAAACATCTCAATAGAATGATCCATAATTCCAAGGTTTTCATAACCATTTTTCCACCAAGTATTCCCATCTAAAGTTGATCAAGTTTTATGCTTAGCACTAGCATCTACAAATGGGAGTGAGTACTAAGTTCAATCTCATGCCTTGGGATGACATCAAGATTATCTAGCTTAGGCCAAATTTTATGTTCTTTATGCAACCTTCAATTATCTTTGTAGAATCTACAATTTACTTAAGTAAGCTCTAAGTAATAGCTTTGATAAAGAAATAAAGTATTAAGCTTGCAAGTAAAACTAGGATTGGGTATCATCAATGTGTCCAACCAAGCATGCTTAGTGCATTGCATAGGTTATCTAACTTTCATAATTGCAAGTGTTAGCTTGCATAGGTCAATTTGATTAGTAAGGCTTGCCTTGTGCAGAGAAGTGGTTGAAGTTCTCCTCGGCTTCTTCTTCGTAGTATCCTCCTTCCTCCTCGTATCCTTGGTCGGTACTAGCGTCTACGAATAAATATGAGGTACACAATCACCAAACAATACTTAACTACTTTAAATCATCACACACAATGGTTCTATATATGATCTAGCATCATCACTCACATTACAAGATTAAAGCATTTGTCTTATTGATTTTATTTTTAGAAAAGTAATTTCTACTCATTGAAAAACTACTTAAGATTTAATATTCTCCAAACCAAACATGGGATCATGTTGACACATGTCATCACCACATATTTCAGTACATGGGAATTTTATTTAAAGTGGTGTCACAATTTAATAAGGTTTAACATTTTATTTCAATTAAATAAAGTGACTAGAAATGTCTATGTGGCATTCTTTTATTACTTGAAAATTATTTCTGTAAGTAAACCCATATGTTTTTATATATTCTTAAAGGTATGATCAGATGTGATTTTTGAGAGTTGGAATCAACTCAAAAGCTATTATAGTTTAAATTTGAAAAATGTTTGAATGCAGAAATGTTCTGCCTTGTTATTTTTACCAAGGGTGATCTACATATCCAAATGATTTGAATCCAACGGGCTTGGATTCAGCACTTCCAGACCTTTCTAACAAAATTGGTTTTATTCAATTTGGTTCACTGAATCGAGCTGGGTTGATTTTTGAAACTAGGTACAGAACTGTGTTTGAATGAAAATGGAAAAATCCAAATTCAAACTAGTGGGCTGCGCGGGAAGAGAAAATGGGCCGGCCTGCTACGCATAGCGCTTACGAGGGCTGGTTAAGTTGTTGTCCCACGCGTCAGTGAGACGGAGGGGTGCGAAGCGGTACGGGGCAACGTGGTGCGTTGGATATAGTTCTAATCCAATGGCTCTGGTTCATCGTCCACGTCGGGCAGCGCCAGGCAGATGTAACCTAACGCGCGGTGGGGGTCGTGGGAGGCTCACCGGGGCTCAGGCGAGGGTCGGCGAGGCGGGCGAATGACAAAGTCGACGACGGCGAACCTCCTGGTACCGACAGCTTCTCCTGGGGCGGCTCCAATTGCTGGCTCCATTCTTCTCCAGCAGCGGCGGGCTCCGGTGAAAATCCAATGCTGCGCTGCTCGCGTTGCTCCGAGAACGAGGTGGAATGATCAGTGATGAGAGGGGAGTGAGATGGTGTGAAGAGTTTGAGCGGGGGAGTCCTCTATTTATAGTCTCGACGACGAGACCAAACGGGATGGGCAGGCGACGGTGGCGACATGGCTACGGGCTGCTAGAGGCGTGGCCGAGGGTGGCGATCGATCGGTGGTATCCTGGCGATGCTCTATGGCTTTAATACGCGTGTAGGGGCGGTGGAAAACGGTCTGGAACACTCGATGCTCTGCGAGGCAGAGGCGGCGTCTTCGATGACGAGCGGTGGCTACGGGGCACGGGCGGTGAAATGGGCATGTCTGGCGGTCTCCTGTGCCGGTGGGTAGCATGTTGGCGGGCGGCAATGGCTCGAGGTGGTATGGTTGAATGGGAACGGCGCGTGATCTGCGGCGCACGTCGGCATGATCGACAGCGGCACGGGCGCGACGTTCCTGGCGGTTATGGCTGCTGTCTGCGAGGCAGGGCTGGTCGAGAGGGGGCGGTGAGGCATGGGCTACCTCCCAGACAAGGTTGGCACGGCTAGTTCTTCCTCAAGCCTGTTGTCCACACTGGGGTGACATGGGTGCTCTCGGCTGTTCACCATTGATGACATTGTCAATTTTACAGTGGTGCTAGGGATTAGTTAGGGCCGTTAGATGATCTACTAAGGCTAGTGGTGTCCAGAGAGGGAACAAGTTAGGCCCAAAACACTGCACACTATAGTGTTTTGATTTTTGTTAGATTTGAATCTGCAAGGTGTTTGATGAAATGGCCGCATGAATTCAATTTTTGAATTTTGAAAAGATTTTTGGTGGGTGTGCTAGGCATGTGTTGGTGAGTCTGTGGATACCTGGGTTTTGAAAGTTGAGCTTGTTTGAGTGGTTTTTGAAAAAGTGGGATCTTCCCATATGATATAGATTCAGTTTTGAACTGTCATTTAAACTATGCATTCAAATGCTTTTGTATGATCACAAGGTGGGCCTTGGTACTTTGTTATGAGTACTATCAAGGGGTGTAAAGATCCACGGATGTTTCTGTTAAGTTCTAAAAGTTAGGGATAGCCAAAGTAGGCATGGGAGTTAAATTGGTCAAAGTGACCATTCACTTCATTTTCTTTGTTTTGATTTATTTGTCTTTGGGAAAAGTGTGGGGATTTTTTTAGATGATGTTGAATTCACCTAAGAATCATTTTCCAAGCAAAGAAACACACAATCATGGCAGTTCAAAAGAATCCAAACTTTAATGCACACACATATGAATGCTTTCATATTTTAATTGGAAAATTTTTGTTAACCCTAATTTTGGTGTTTAGAGTTTGTTAATTCTAGTTTAATATTTTTGGGATGTTACAAACCTTCCCCCTTAAAAAAATCTCGTCCCGGGATTTGAAAAAGGCCGAAAAAGATTACCTACGATTTGAAGATATCGGGAAACTCTGTCCTGATGTGATCTTCACGCTCCCAGGTAGCTTCCTCTTCCGTGTGGTTGCTCCACTGAATCTTGAGAAACTTGATGCTTCGGGTTCTGGTAGTTCTGAAAGCTTATTCCAAAATATGGATGGGTACTTTGGGATAGGTCAGGTCATTGTTGGTCTCTATGGCCCGATGATCGATATTCTTGAACACTTCGGTCATCTCTGGAACTTCGAGGCACTTGCGAAGTAATGAGATATGGAACACATTGTGCACGGCTGACATCTCTTCTGGTAGTTCCAATTGATACGACACTTCTCCTCGACGGTTTATAATCTTGAAGGGTCCGATATATCTGGGGGCTAACTTCCCTTTCAGTTGGAAACGCTGCATTCCCTTTAATGGCGACACTTTCAGATACACGAACTCTCCGATGTTGAAGGCGAGGTCTCGACGTCTCTTGTCGGTGTAACTCTTCTGTCTTGACTGGGATGTCTTGAGGTGCTCACGAATCTTGTGAACCTTCTCTTCTGCTTCTCGTAGGATGTCGGGTCCGAAGATCTGATTCTCTCCTACTTCCGACCAGTTCAAAGGGGTTCGGCACTTTCTTCCATACATGAATTCAAATGGGGCCATTTGCAAACTAGCTTGATAACTATTGTTATATGAAAATTCTGCGAAGGGGAGATAGTCTTCCCACTTAGATCCATATTCTAATACACAGGCTCTCAGCATATCTTCGAGTATTTGATTTACTCGCTCCGTTTGTCCATCGGTCTGAGGGTGATACGCGGTGCTGAAATCTAGGTGGGTTCCTAAACCTTCTTGGACTTTCTTCCAGAATCTCGAGGTAAACTGAGTTCCTCGATCCGATACGATGTTCTTGGGGACTCCATGCAAACTGACAATTCTAGCGATGTATAACTCCTCTAGCTTCGAACTCTGATATGTGGTCTTGACGGGTAAGAAATGGGCGACTTTGGACAATCTGTCCACTATGACCCAGATAGAGTCATTTCCCCTACTAGAAGTAGGCAATCCGGTGATAAAGTCCATTCCAACGGAATCCCATTTCCATTCCGAAATATGCAATGGTTGCAACAATCCAGCGGGTCTTTGTTGTCCTGCCTCGACTCGCTGACATATATCACACTTGGTGATATAGCTTCAGATTTCTCTCTTCATCTTATGCCACCAAAATTGCTCTTTCAAATCTTGATACATCTTAGTCCCTCCGGGGTGGATAGAATAAAGAGTATCATGAGCTTCCATCAAAATAACTTCTTTCAATTCAGAATCTGCGGGTACACAAAGGCGTTCTTTGTACCACAGAACTCCTTCTTCGTCTTCGGTGAATCCGGGTACTTTGCCTGTACTGATACGACGCTTGATTCATCGATACTAGCATTTCCTTTCTGCGCCTCTTTGATCTGGCTGATCAAAGTGGGTTGAAGTTCTATGCTAGCTAAAAATCCTTCACTCACTAATTCCATTCGAAAATCTTCCATCTCTTTGTGCAAGCTTGGTTGCTCCTTCAAAATCACTGAGTTCAAGCGACACGGTAATTTGCTAAGGGCATCGGCTACCACATTGGCTTTACCAGGGTGATAGTGAATGTCCAGGTCGTAATCCTTGATTAGCTCAATCCATCTTCTTTGTCTCATATTCAGCTCCTTCTGAGTGAATATATACTTCAAGCTCTTATGATCCAAATAAATCTCACAACGGTTCCCCATCAGGTAATGCCTCCATGTCTTCAGGGCTAGAACTACGGCTGCGAGTTCGAGGTCATGGGTTGGGTAATTTTGCTCATGTTGTTTCAATTGTCGGGATAGATAAGATATAACCTTGCCTTCTTGCATTAGCACACATCTGAGACCGATCTTGGATGCATCACAATACACGTCGAAGGGCTTCGTTGTTGGAATTTATGCCCTAGAGGCAATAATAAAGATGTTATTATTATAATTATTGTTCATGATAAAGTTTATATTCCATGCTAGAATTGTATTAAGAGGAAACTTTAATACTTGTGTGGTTTATGAACAACACTGTGTCCCTAGTACGCCTCTATGGAATAGCTCATTGATTAATGATGGTTAAGGTTTCCTAACCATAGACATGAGTTGTCAATTAATAATGAGATCACATCATTGGGAGAATGGTATGATAGACAGACCCAAATCAAGCAGAGCAATTTGATTGTGTCATCGTGTTCATCTTTGCGAAGCTTTTTCTTATGTCAAATATTGTATTCCTTAGACCATGAGATAATGCAACTCCCTGGTATCGGAAGAAAGCTTTGAGGTCATCAAACGTCATCCTATGAGAGGGTGATCATAAAGGTGTCTCTCAGGTGATCGGAAAGTACTTGTTGGGTTGTATGTATCGAGATGAAATTTGTCCCTCCCAAGTCGGAGAGATATACTTCGGGCCCACTCGGTAATCGATATCAACACCGCTTGCAAGCACGTGGTTAAGGAGTTAATCATAAAGTGATATCGGATTACGGAACGAGTAAAGTACTTGCTGTGAACAAGATTGAACTAGGTATGCCGATGCCGATGATCGAATCTCGGGCAAGTAAAATATCGCGTGATGAAGGGAATATGTATATGGGATTAATTGAATCCTGGCATCGTGGTTCATCCGATATGATCATCGATGAGTATGTGGGAGTCAATATGGGTTTCCAGACCCTGTTGTTGATTATTGATAGAAGATAATGTCTGCATATTATCGAACCCGCAGGGTCACACACTTAACGTGTCTCAACGCTAGGATAGAATGGATAATTGGTTTATGAGTTTTTGTTTGGAGTCTCGGATGGGATCCGGGACATCACGAGAGGTTTCGGAATGGTCCGGAGAATAAGATTCATATAAGGCAAAGCAGTTTTTGGAGTTCGGAAGTGTTTCAGATTGTTCGGTATTGTACCAGAAGCTTCTAGAACCTTCCGGAGTGGGACCAACGTGGCCCCACTTGTCGGGAGGGGCGGGCTCACGAGGAGTGCTGCCGCATAGGGCCGGGGAACAAGGTCCCATAGGCCCAGCCGCCAAGCCCTAGGGGAAACCCTAGGAGAGCTTATAGAAGGAGGAAACTTGCCCCACTACTCCCTTGGCCGGCCCTAGGCTTGAGGAGGGGCAGGGCACCGCCCACCCTCTATATAAATAGGTGGGCGCACCTCCCACACACCTCCTCAAGCCCTAGCCGCCCTGCTGCCCTCCTCTCTCTCTCCCTCCCGACTGCGCGTAGGTGAAGCCCTGCCGCAGAAACTCTCCACCGTTTGCACCACGCCGTCGTGTTGTAGATCCAACTATCTCTCCACCCCACTTTCTGGACCGAGGAAGGAGGATATGTCGAGGTGCCGTACGTGTGCATCTCTCGGAGGCATCGCCACTTGCGGTGTTGGATTGGATCGGATCACGAGGAGGAGAAGCGAGTACGACTACATCAACCACGTTCCGTCGAACGTTCCGCTGTGCGAATCTTCAAGGGTATGAAGATCTCATCTATCCCCCGTCATTTTTTGCATCTCCTAGATTAGATCTTGGCTTCCCCGTTCGCATCCGTAGAATTTTTTTGATTTACTATGCTGCGAAACCCTTCAGTGGTATCAGAGCTAGATCTATGCGTAGATGTGTTTCACGAGTAGAACGCAACATGCTTGTTGCCTGAGTTGATGTTTTCTGTTGCAAGCCTCTTGTTTGTGTACTTCTTATGACGCGGGATAGTGAGATAGAAGTGGTCCAGGCCAACTTTACGCGACCTTGTTCGCGAGACCGGCTCCGCACTTGACGTGTGGCTTGTTCCACACATGCGGCTGGTTGATGCCAGTTTCTCTCACTATAGTTGTCATGGGATTTACACCGGAGTTTGGCAACCATAATATCACCGTTGTGGCTTTCCGTAGGTAAGAATCGTTCTTAGCTTGTTACTCCCATAAGCCACGTAAAACATGCAACAACAAAGTAGAGGCATCTAACTTGTTTTTGTAGGGAATGTTTCTGTGATATGGTATGGCCCAAGATGTGATGTGTATGTTGTATGCAATGATCATGTTTTGTAATGTTTCATGACTTGCATGTCGATGAGTACACAACCGGCAGGATCCATATGGTTGTCTTTATAATTGTGTATGACCTGTGTGTCAACTTCTTATACGCCATGTAATAGCCTTACTTTATCGCTAAGTAGTTAGCAATAGTTGTAGTTGCTATTTGTGGTGGAGGCAATCATGGTGGAGAAATGGAGATCATGCTGGCACACACAAGATGGAGATCATTGCGCGGAGATTGGCTATACCATGTCACATAAAATTATATGCATGTGATGTTTATCCTTTTATGTATCTTATTATGCTTAGATCGCGACGGTAGCATTATAAGATGATTCCTCACTTAAAGATCAAGATAAAACTCTGTTCTCCCCATGTATGCACCGTTGCGAAAGTTCGTCGTGTTCAAGCATCACGTGATGATCGGGTGCTATAAACTCTACGTTCACATACAACAGGTGCAAGCCAGTTTTGCACACGCGGAAATACTTGGGTTTGACTGGACGAGCCTAGCATGTACAGACATGGACTCGGAACACACGAACCGAAAGGTTAAGCATGAGTCATATGAATGATATGATCGACACTTTGTTGTCCACCATTGAAACCACATATCTTCTCGTGAAGATCGGATTAGGTGTGGTGAATTTGGATCGTGTTCACTAAACAACTTGAGGGATGTTGAATTTAGTGGGAGTTCATCAAGTAATTTGATTAAGTTGAACTAGTTATCATGAACATAGTCTAAATTGTACTTGCAAATTTTGTAGATCAAATGGCTAAGTCCAACTTCAACTTCAACGTTTTTGCTGAGAAAGAAAAGCTTAAGAACAATGGGTCTAACTTCACCAACTGGTTCCGCAATCTGAGAATTATTCTCTCTGGCGGACAAAAGGACTATGTCCTTGAGAAAGCGCTAGGTGACGCCCCTGCTGTAGATGCGCCGGCTGATGAGAAAGTTGTTTATCAGTCGCGTAAAGATGATTATGCTATGGAATTGGACCTTCAAAATCGTTTTGAATATTTCCCCGGGCCCTTTGAGATCCTTGAGGAACTGAAAACTATGTTTCAGACTCAGGCCCGTTCTGAGAGATATGAGATCTCTGAGAAATTCTTTAACTGCAAGATGGAGGAAGGGAGTTCCATTAGTGAGCACACCATTAAGATGTTGGGCTACACTCAACGCCTTGAGCAACTGGACTGCAAGATTCCAGAGGAGCTCAAGATTGACAGAGTTCTACAATCACTCCCTCCTAGCTACAAAGGTTTTGTAGTTACTCATAATCAGATTGGTTCCACTGATACGATCACCGAGCTCTTCGCTAAGCTGAAAGCTGCGGAGGTGGACAGCAAGAAAGATAATCATGTGTTGATGGTCAACAAGCCCCCCAGCTTTAAGAAAGGTAAGGGTGCAAAGAAGCCCTTCAAGAAGGGCAGCAGCAAGCGCGTTGCCCCTGCAGAGAAGAAGCTCAAGTCTGGACCTAAGCCGGACACTGAGTGCTTCTATTGCAAGGACAAGGGTCATTGGAAGCGCAACTGTCCAAAGTACTTAGCGGACAAGAAGGCTGGCACCATCAAAGGTATATTTGATATACATGTTATTGATGTTTTCCTTACTAGCCCTCGTTGTAGTGCCTAGGTATTTGATACTGGTTCAGTTGCTAATATTTGTAACTCGAAAGAGGAGCTACGGAATAGACGACAGCTAGCGAGGGATGAGGTGACGATGCGCGTTGGCAATGGATCAAGAGTTGATGTGATGGCCGTCGACACGCTCTCCTTAGTTTTACCTTCGGGATTAGTTTTAAACCTCAATAAATGTTATTATGTGCCTGCGTTGAGCATGAACATTATATCTGGATCGTGTTTATTGCAAGACGGTTATTCATTTAAATCGGAGAATAATGGTTGTTCTATTTATACGAGTAACATATTTTGTGGTCATGCACCTGCTATGAATGGTTTATTTCTTCTGAATCTCGAAAGAGATGAAACACACATCCATAACATTGAGCTAAGAGATGCAAGGTAGATAGTGATAATACTACTTATTTGTGGCACTGCCGTCTAGGTCATATTTGTGTAAAACGCATGAAGAAACTCCATTCTGATGGACTTTTGGAGTCTCTTGATTTTGAATCATTTCACACGTGCGAGCCGTGCCTCATGGGCAAGATGATCAAAACCCCGTTCTCCGGAATGTTGGAGTGAGCAACGGACTTGTTGGAAATCATACATACCGATGTATGCAGACCAATGAGTGTTTCGACGCGCGGTAGATATCGCTATTTTCTCACTTTTACTGATGACTTAAGTAGATATGGGTATATCTATTTAATGAAACATAAATCTGAAACGTTTGAAAAGTTCAAAGGATTTCAGAATGAAGTGGAAAACCATTGTAACAGAAAAATTAAATTTCTATGATCCGATCGTGGAGGTGAATATTTGAGTTATGATTTTCTCACGCATCTTAAAGCAAGCGGAATAGTTTCGCAACTCACGCCACCCGGAACACCACAGCGCAATGGTGTGTCTGAATGCCAGAATCGAACTCTATTAGATATGGTGCGATAAATGATGTCTCTTACAGATTTTCCGTTATCATTTTGGGGTTATGCATTAGAAACCTCTTCATTCACTTTAAATAGGGCACCATCTAAATCCGTTGAGACGACACTGTATGAACTGTGGTTTGGTGCTAAACCTAAGTTGCCGTTTCTTAAAGTTTGGGGATCCGAAGCTTACGTCAAGAAGTTGATGCCGGACAAGCTCGAACCCAAAGCGGAGAAATGCGTCTTCATAGGATACCCTAAGGAAACTATTGGGTATACCTTCTATCACAGATCCAAAGGCAAAGTCTTTGTCGCAAAGAACAAATCCTTTCTTGAGAAGGAGTTTCTCTCGAAAGAAGTGAGTGGGAGGAAAGTAGAGCTAGACGAGGTTGTTGAACCTTCTCTTGAGTTGGAGAGTAGCGCAGCACCTGAAATTGTTCCAGTGCCGTCTGCACCAACAATATAGGAAGCTAATGACAAGGATCATGAAGCTTCGGACAATGCTACTACTGAACTTCGCAGGTCAATAAGATCGCGTGCCCCTCCTGAGTGGTACGGCAACCCTATCTTAACTATCCTGTTAGTAGATGACAGTGAACCTGCGAACTATGAGGAAGCGATGATGAGCCTAGACTCTGAGAAATGGCTAGAGGCCATGAAATCCAAATTGGGATCCATGAGCGAAAACCAAGTATGGACTTTGGTGGACCCTCCTAGCGACCGAAAGGACGTTGAGTGCAAATGGATTTTCAAGAAGAAAACGGACGCGGATGTTAATGTTACTGTCTATAAAGCACGGCTTGTCGCGAAAGGTTTTAGACAAGTTCAAGGTGTTAACTAGGATGAGACTTTCTCTCCCGTAGCGATGTTTAAGTCCATTCGTATTTTATTAGCAATTGCTGCGTTTCATGATTATGAAATATGGCAGATGGATGTCAAGACTGCGTTCCTCAATGGCAACATTGATGAAGAGTTGTATATGATGCAACCCGAAGGTTTTTTTAATCCTAAGGATGCTGATAAAGTGTGCAAACTGCAGCGTTCCATTTATGGACTAAAGCAAGCATCTCGGAGTTGTAACCTTCGTTTTGATCAAGTGATCAAGAGCTTTGGATTTGTTCCAAATTTCTACGAAGCTTGTATCTACAAGAAAGTGAGTGGGAGCTCAGTGACATTCCTAGTACTATATTTGGATGACATATTGATTATTGGAAATGACATTGACATGCTTAACGATGTGAAGAGTTATTTGAATAAATGTTTTTCAATGAAAGACCTAGGGGAAGCTGCTTATATATTGGGCATCAAAATCTATAGAGATAGACTAAGACACCTGATAGCTTTAAGCCAAAGTACATACCTAGACAAAGTTCTGAAAAGGTTCATAATGGATAAGGCAAAGAAAGGTTCAGTGCCTATGTTGTCAGGTAAGATATTGAGCAAGGCTCAGTGTCCAGCTAAGGTAAACGATAGAGAAGCTATGAGCAAAGTGCCTTATGCCTCGGCCATAGGTTCTATCATGTATGCCATGCTGTGTACTAGACCGGATGTGTCCAATGCTCTTAGTTTGACGAGTAGATACCAAAGTGATCCAGGAGTGGAACACTGGACAACCGTGAAGAACATCCTAAAGTACTTAAATAGGACTAAAGAAATGTTCTTAGTCTATGGAGGTGATGAACAACTCGTCGTAAAAGGTTACGTCGATGCTAGTTTTGATACCGACAAGGATGATTCTAAATCTCAGACAGGATACGTTTATATTTTAAATGGAGGAGTTGTGAGCTAGAGAAGCTGCAAGCAAAGCGTGATCGCGGGATCTACAGTAGAAGCGGAATACATGGCTGCTGCTGAAGCGTCAAGTGAAGGAGTTTGGATCAGGAACTTCATCATTGAGCTTGGTGTGGTTCCAAGTGCCTTGGACCCACTGGAGATATTGTGTGACAACACTAGCGCCATAGCACTGGCTAAGGAACCAAGATATCATCCAAATACCAAGCATATCAACCGCAAGTTTCATATAATCCCAGATTATATAACAGATGGAGATCTGAAGATTAGCAAAGTACATACGGATCTGAATGTCGTAGACCCATTTACTAAACCTCTTCCACGAGCAAAACATGATCAGAACCTTAGTGCCATGGGTGTTAGATTGTTACCAGATGTAAACTAGATTATTGAAGAGACTATTGGAATTATGCCCTAGAGGCAATAATAAAGATGTTATTATTATAATTCTTGTTCATCATAAAGTTTATATTCCATGCTAGAATTGTATTAAGCGGAAACTTTAATACTTGTGTGGTTTATGAACAACACCGTGTCCCTAGTACGCCTCTATGGACTAGCTCATTGATTAATGATGGTTAAGGTTTCCTAACCATAGACATGAGTTCTCGATTAATAATGAGATCACATCATTGGGAGAATGGTATGATGGACATACCCAAATCAAACAGAGCAATTAGATCGTGTCATCGTTTTCATCTTTGCGAAGCTTTTTCTTATGTCAAATATTGTATTCCTTAGACCATGAGATAATGCAACTCCCTGGTATCGGAAGAAATCTTTAAGGTCATCAAACGTCATCCTATGAGAGGGTGATCATAAAGGTGTCTCTCAGGTGATCGGAAAGTACTTGTTGGGTTGTATGTATCGAGATGGGATTTGTCCCTCCCAAGTCGGAGAGATATACTTCGGGCCCACTCGGTAATTGATATCAACACCGCTTGCAAGAACGTGGTTATGGAGTTAATCACAAAGTGATATCGGATTACGGAACGAGTAAAGTACTTGCTATGAAAGAGATTGAACTAGGTATGCCGATGCCGACGATTGAATCTCGGGCAAGTAAAATATCGCGTGACGAAGGGAATATGTATATGGGATTAATTGAATCCTGGCATCGTGGTTCATCCGATATGATCATCGATGAGTATGTGGGAGTCAATATGGGTTTCCAGATCCCGCTGTTGATTATTGATAGAAGATCATGTCTGCATATTCTCGAACCCGCAGGGTCACACACTTAATGTGTCTCGACGCTAGGATAGAATGGATAATTGGTTTATGAGTTTTTGTTCGGAGTCTCGGATGGTATCCGGGACATCACGAGAGGTTCCGGAATGGTCCGGAGAATAAGATTCATATAAGGCAAAGTAGTTTTTGGAGTTCGGAAGTGTTTCGGATTGTTCGGTATTGTATCGGAAGCTTCTAGAACCTTCTGGAGTGGGACCAACGTGGCCCCACTTGTCGGGAGGGGGCGTGGTCCTACGAGAGAGTGCCCTGGCCGCATTGGGCCAGGGGCACAAGGCCCCATAGGACCAGCCGGCCAAGCCCTAGGGGAAACCCTAGGGAGAGCTTCTAGAAGGAGGGGGGAAACTTGCCCCCCACTCCTCCCCCTTGGCCGCCGGCCCTAGGCTTTGAGGAGGGGCAAGGGGCAGCCGCCCACCCCTCTATATAAAGAGGGCTGGGGGCGCACCCTCCCCACACACCTCCTCAAGCCCTAGCCCCGCCTCTCCCTCTCTCCTCCCGACTCACAGGGCGAAGCCCTGCCGCAGAAACTCTCCACCGTTTGCACCACGCCGTCGTGTTGTAGATCCAACCTATCTCTCCACCTCACTTTCTGGACCGAGGAAGGAGGAGACGTCGAGGTTCCGTACGTGTGCATCTCTTGGAGGCATCGCCACTTGCGGTGTTGGATCAGATCGGATCACGAGGAGGAGAAGCGAGTATGACTACATCAACCACGTTCCGTCGAACGTTCCGCTGTGCGAATCTTCAAGGTTATGAAGATCTCATCTATCCCCCTTCGTTGTTTGCATCTCCTAGATTAGATCTTGGTTTCCCCGTTCGCATCCGTAGAATTTTTTTGATTTACTATGCTGCGAAACCCTTCATTCGTGATATCCGGCATGATCAAGATTGGGGCTGAAATCAATCTCCTTTTGAGTTCTTGAAAATTTGCTTCACACTTGTCGGTCCATTCAAACTTCTTGTCCTTCTTCAGCAATTGGGTCATGGGCCTTGAGTGGTTGGGGCTTGCCAATCTTCGACATCTTTCACCTTTGCAGGGTCAACGGCAATTCCTCCGGCTGATACGATGTGGCCGAGGAATCCTACTTCTTGTAACCAGAATTCACATTTACTAAACTTGGCATACAACTGATGCTCTCTAAGGGTTCCAAGAATGGTCCTTAGGTGTAGCTCATGTTCTTCATCTGATTTGGAATAAATCAGAATGTCCTCGATGAAAACAACGACAAACTTATCCAGGAAGTCCATAAAAATCTTATTCATGAGATTCATGAAATAAGCGGGGGCATTGGTTAATCCAAATGACATGACAGTGTACTCGTATAATCCATAACGGGTGGTAAAGGCAGTCTTGGGGAAATCCTCTGCACGAATCTTGAGTTGATGATAGCCTGTTCTAAGATCAATCTTAGAAAACACTTTGGCACCGGTCAACTGATCAAACAAATCTTCTATCTTGGGCAATGGGTATTTGTTCTTGATGGTGACATCATTCAATTTCCGATAATCCGTACACAAACGGTTACCTCCATATTTCTTGCCCACGAACAAAACAGGTGATCTCCAAGGCGACGCACTTGGTTGAATCAATCCAATTTCCAACATGGAATCCAGTTGCTTCTTCAGTTCTGCCAGTTTTGACGGGTTCATACTATAGGGTCTCTGGCTATGGGTCCTGTTCCGGGGATTAGTTCAATGATAAACTCGATATCCCGATCTGGGGGCATACCGGGCAAAACATCTGGAAATACATCGGGGTATTCGCAGACTATCCAGACTTGGTCAATGGTAGGTTGGGCTATACTCTTGTTGCACTTGAATTTACGAGGTAAGGTTTCAGATATATGCTCGACTGATATTCCGGCTGTACTAGTCATGGTGATGGCTTTCTTGGCGCAGTCAATCAATCCTTTATGTTTTGACATCCAATCCATTCCTAGTACTACTTCCAAACCTTTAGTTCCGAGTACTATCAGATTAGCATAAAAATCTATGCCATGGATTTGGATAGGGACGACTTTGCAAATTTGCCTAGCTTTGGTGGTTGAACCGGGAATTTGGACGATCATAACATGCTTCGGTTTGGTTGGTTGAATTTTACTAGTGCATGCAAATTCTTCGGTGACAAATGAGTGCGATGCACCAGAATCAAACAACACTCGAGAAAGTACTTAATTAACAGAAAACATACCCAGTACAAGGTCTGGTGCTTCCTGAGCTTCTTCAGCATGCATGAGAAAAAGACGACCATTGCGGTTGAGCAAATTCCCTGGGGCAAATCTTCTTCCGGGCTAAACACGACACCGCCTTTGAGCCGGGCATTGGCATTGGGGGGGCTCATGCATTCTTCTTGTTGGGGCACTCGTTGGAGTAGTGACCCTTATTTCCACAGTCATAACAAGTCACTTGCGACTTGTCCTTTGCTGCAACAGGCACATCATTGCTTCCAGTCCTAGGGGCAGTGTTGGTGTTGGCGGCAGCATTATTGTTGAACTTGGGTGGTGCACGGTTGAAATTATTAGAGTTGCTGGGGTTGTTGTGATTTCCTCCGGGCCTAGGGTTTCCACGGTTTGGATAGGTGGGACGGTTCATCGGGGGTCTGTTGGTTCTTGGGGCAAATCCGGGAGATGGGTTAGGGCGATACTTTGGGGTCTGATGGGTTCCTGGCTGATGCATCATGCGACGCTTGCGATTCTCATTGGCTTGGTTGATCTTTCCTTCCATTTGGATGGCAGAGTCGACAAGGGATTCAATATCAGCCAAGGGGATATTGACTAACACAGTCTGCATCTCATCATGCAGACCATTCAGGAATCTCTCTTTCTTCTTGGCTTCGGTGTCGATCTCATCCGGGGCATACCTAGCTAATGACAAGAATTTGTCATGGTATTCCACTACGGTCATCCTTCCTTGCTTCAGTTCTCTGAACTCGTCTCTCATCCTCTTGATCAAACCCGGTGGCACATGGGTTCTGCTGAACTTGACCTTGAATTCCTCCTAGGTCATTGTCTGGCCTCCGGTCATTGTTCGAACACTGTTCCACCATGCCCTAGCATCTCCGGCTAGATAGTGGGTGGCAAACAAAACTTTCTCGTTAGCTTCCACTCCCGCGACTTCCAGGTTATTTTCCATGGTTTGCAGCCAATCGCCGGCATCTAGGGGCTCTTCTGACTTAGTGAAAACAGGTGGGTTGGTATTCTGGAAATTCTTGAGCTTAGATCCATGGTTGTCCTGATTTCCTTGGCCTTGGTTGTTGTGGGCTAGCTGGGCTATCTGCTGAAGGGTGGCTAGGTTGGCTTGACGTTCGGCTCTTTCGGCTTCGCGGTCAGAAACCAACATTTGCAGGATCTGCAACATCGGGTCCGGTTATGAACCACTTCCTCCGCGTGGCATCTGAAGATTGAGATAGATCATGAGAAAAGAGGTAAATTTCTAAGGTTTTGGGACTTTGAAAAGTTTTTAAAGTTTGACTCAGATTTTCTAGCAACTTGCTTTTCATTCATTCATTCATAGCACACGGTACAACACACACTACAAAACAAGAAAAACAGATGGTTTTAAGAACCATTCTGGAAACTACGATACAGTGGGACCGAATACTACTCACTATGCTAGTGCTCAAGTGCTACTACTCCTCGGAGTCGGTGTAGTCGTCATCCTCATCATTCTCATCTTCATCGATGAAGGCGTAATCATCCTCATCGGTGAAGAAATCCATAGCCTGATCGTCCAAAAAATCATCATCATCGCTGAGATAGGAGTAAGGGTCTCCACAAAGATCCTCTCCGGCATTCTCCCTTTCCTCCAACTGCATGTCTCTCTCGTGGATGGTCTCCTCCAAAGCCGAGATACGGTGGCGAAGACGGGCAATTATGCGCTCCTTGTTGTTGAGCTGACGGTGGCGAGACTTGCGATCCTTTGCTAGCATGGCGATGGTCTGATCCTTCGTCTTGATGATGGCGGACTTGTGGTTGGAGTAGTCACGGCAATTGTCCAATTCCTGCTGACGATCATACATCATGAAGCTAAGGTGGTCCAACTGAGTCTTCAGCTCATGGTGGTATGGGGCTTCAAGTGGCTGTCCATTAGCATCACGCCTTGGGCAAAACTCAAAGCGGGTACCCTTGATCTGGTTGATACTCTGCCCACACAGACGGGCAACAGCTTCCTGCATGGCCCTGTCAAGTCCATCGAGCCAGTTATTATCTCTTAAGGTGAACTGAATTCCCTCAGCAATGGGGGGTTAAATCTTTCCTCGAAGACTTGCAACAATTAGCCACTTCAGATCTTCTCCTCCATGATCATTGAGCTGAGCACCGAAGAACTCGGGGTGCGGACACTCCAGAAGTTCCGAAAGCTGGTCCAAATCCCTCTCAAAGATAAGGTCTCCGCCATTCCCCAACTGATAAAACTTGCTGTACTTCACGTCCATCTATTAAGAATATAGGATGAGTAAGTTAGTAGAGCAGTCAAGTGTGTCGAATTTTATGTATTGTGCAAGAGTTTTTGAGGAACATGAATTTTTATGAAAGAATCAAGGTGATAAGAATGGGAATAAGTTTTTGTAAATATTTGCTTCCTTTGGTTTTGAAACTAAGTTTTTGATTCAAACGTCCAGTCTAACTAGGGTCTCCTATGGTCAGGATGGCTCTGATACCAACTTGTCAACACCCGAATTTTTAAATCCCAGATGCCTGTTATGCCATACATCGCAATCCCAGGAATACCATTTTTGCGAGACATAATAGAATTGGATAACACACTACATCATCCATTACAAACCATACATAAGGTATTACACAAATAAGGATCTCATGATCCAGTTCTTAATACAACTCAAGCAGCGGAATACGTAATAATAACGGTAGCGTGGGCGAAGCTCCATCTTCGGGGTCACAGGCAATGCTGACGATGGGAGATGATCCCAGTTGTTGTAACCTTCCTGGGGTCCATCCTCCTGGTACTCCTCTTCATAGTATGGCCATGGGAATAGCCAGGGACAAAGACATGAGTACTCTTTAAGTACTCGCAAACTAATACTAACAAGTGAAGGGGTTTTTTATAGTAGGACACTAAGCTCTAGGGTTGTTTTGCAAAAAGCCAGATTTACCTCTACTAAGTTCAGAAGCTACAAAAGCTTGTTGAAAGCTTATAACACCTAAGGGGGAACTTGTATATCTTGCCACAACTCTGTTGTGGTCAAGTCAAATTCTCAATTCATTTCACAAGTCATTTTGAAAACATCTGACAGGGGAATAGTATGGCCTCTCCAACTGTCCATAACCGCGGACGCGACTATTCGAATAGTTTGACACTCTGCAGAGATTGTACACTTTGACCACAACATTCGATACATCCGTTAGGAACAAATCCTGAATTCACCATACTCAGTATGCGGTTAATCAATCCTAACCTTTCAATTACACGCCCTAGTATAAGCACCGCTCCTGTGAGTTTGGCATCCCAACCATGACCAACTGTCATCTTGGGTACTGCACATGTGGACATTCTTCACAAGGTATCCTCAACTCAAACCTTGGCCGTGAGGAAACCAATACTAAGGTATATAAGTTTCCAGTCAAGCCCTAATCAATTCTCGGGTATTGTGGTTGTACGATAAAATTGGAATGGTATCGCATCCAGACAACCATCAGTTTTATAAAGGGCTAAGGCTCATGCCTTAACATTTTCATCATCAAAATCATCTGGTGTTCGGAAACACATGTCAAAACATATCAATAGAATGATCCATCATTGCAAGGTTTTCATAACCATTTTTCCACCAAGTATTCCCATCTAAATTTGATCAAGTTTTATGCTTAGAACTAGCCTCTACAAATGGGAGTGAGTACTAATGAGGGGTGGTAAACTAGTGGAGTTTAACTAAGTTCAATCTCATGCCTTGGGATGACATCAAGATTATCTAGCTTAGGCCAAATTTTATGCTCTTTATGCAACCTTCAATTATCTTTCTAGAATCTACAATTTACTTAAGTAAGTTCTAAGTAATAGCTTTGATAAAGAAATAAAGTATGAAGCTTGCAAGTAAAACTAGGATTGGGTATCATCAAATGTGTCCAACCAAGCATGCTTAGTGCATTGCATAGGTTATCAAACTTTCATAATTGCAAGTGTTAGCTTGCATAGGTCAACTTGATTAGTAAGGCTTGCCTTGTGCAGAGCAGTGGTTGAAGTTTTCCTTGGCTTCTTCTTCGTAGTATCCTCCTTCCTCCTTGTATCCTTGGTCGGTACTAGCGTCTATGAATAAATACGAGGTACACAATCACCAAATAATACTTATCTACTTTCAATCATCACACACAATGGTTCTATAGATGATCTATCATCATCACACACATTACAAGATTAAAGCATTTGTCTTATTGATTTTATTTTTAGAAAAGTAATTTCTACTCATTGAAAAACTACTTAAGATTTAATATTCTCCAAAACAAACATGGGATCATGTTGACACATGTCATCACCACATATTTCAGTACATGGGAATGTGATTTAAAGTGGTGTCACAATTTAATAAGGTTTAACCTTTTATTTCAATTAAATAAAGTGACTAGAAATGTCTATGTGGCATTCTTTTATTACTTGAAAATTATTTCTGTAAGTAAACCCATATGTTTTTATATATTCTTAAAGGTATGATCAGATGTGATTTTTGAGAGTTGGAATCAACTCAAAAGCTATTATAGTTTAAATTTGAAAAAAATTTGAATGCAGAAATGTTCTGCCTTGTTATTTTTACCAAGGGTGATCTACAGATCCAAATGATTTGAATCCAACGGGCTTGGATTCAGCACTTCCAGACCTTTCTAACAAAATTGGTTTTATTCAATTTGGTTCACTGAATCGAGCTGGGTTGATTTTTGAAACTAGGTACAGAACTGTGTTTGAATGAAAATGGAAAAATCCAAATTCAAACTAGTGGGCTGCGCGGGAAGAGAAAATGGGCCAGCCTGCTACGCATAGCGCTTACGCGGGCTGGTTAAGTTGCTGTCCCCACGCGTCAGTGAGACAGAGGGGTGCGAAGCGGTACGGGGCAACGTGGTGCGTTGGATATAGTTCTAATCCAACGGTTCTGGTTCATCGTCCACGTCAGGCGTGGCGAGAACCCTAACGCGGTGGGGGGTCGTGGGAGGCTCACCGGGCTCAAAGCGAGGCGGGCGAATGACAAAGTCGACGACGGCGAACCTCCTGGTACCGGCAGCTTCTCCTGGGGCGGCTCCAATCGCTGGCTCCCTTCTTCTCCAGCAGCGGCGGGCTCCGGTGAAATTCCGATGCTGCGCTGCTCGCCTTGCTCTGAGAACGAGGTGGAATGATCAGTGATGAGAGGGGAGTGAGATGGTGTGAAGAGTTTGAGCGGGGGAGTCCTCTATTTATAGTCTCGACGACGAGACCAAACGGGATGGGCAGGCGATGGTGGCGACATGGCTACGGGCTGCTAGAGGCGTGGCCGAGGGTGGCGATCGATCGGTAGTCTCCTGGCGATGCTATATGGCTTTAATACGCATGTAGGGGTGGTGGCAAACGGTCTGGAAAACTCGATGCTCTGCGAGGCAGAGGCGGCGTCTTCGACGGCGAGCGATGTCTATGGGGCACGGGCGGTGAAATGGGCATGTCTGGCGGTCTCCTGTGACGGTGGGGAGCATGTTGGCGTGCGGCGAGGGCTCGAGGTGGTCTGGTTGAATGGGAACGGCGTGTGCTCTGCGGCGCATGTCGGCATGGTCGACAGTGGCACGGGCGTGGCGTTCCTGGCGGTTCAGGCTGCTGTCTGCGAGGCAGGGCTGGTCGAGAGGGGGCGGTGAGGCATGGGCTACCTCCCAGACAAGGTTGGCACGGCTAGTTCTTCCTCTAGCCTGCTGTCCACACTAGGGTGACATGGGTGCTCTTGGCTGTTCACCATTGATGACATTGTCAAGCTTACAGTGGTGCTAGGGATTAGTTAGGGCCGTTAGATGATCTACTAAGGCTAGTGGTGTCCAGAGAGGGAACAAGTTAGGCCCAAAACACTTCACACTATAGTGTTTTGATTTTTGTTAGATTTGAATCTGCAAGGTGTTTGATGAAATGGCCGCATGAATTCAAGTTTTGAATTTTGAAAAGATTTTTGGTGGGTGTGCTAGGCATGTGCTGGTGAGTATGTGGATGCTTGGGTTTTGAAAGTTGAGCTTGTTTGAGTGGTTTTTGAAAAAGTGGGATCTTCCCATATGATATAGATTCAGTTTTTGAACTATCATTTAAACTATGCATTCAAATGCTTTTGGATGATCACAAGGTGGGCCTTGGTACTTTGTTATGAGTACTATCAAGGGGTGTAAAGATCCATAGATGTTTCTCTTAAGTTCTGAAAGTTAGGGATAGCCAAAGTAGGCATGGGGGAGTTAAATTGGTCAAAGTGACCATTCACTTCGTTTTCTTTGTTTTGATTTATTTGTCTTTGGGAAAAGTGTGGGGATTTTTTAGATGATGTTGAATTCACCTAAGAATCATTTTCCAAGCAAAGAAACACACAATCATGGCAATTCAAAAGAATCCAAATTTTAATGCACACACATATGAATGCTTTCATATTTTAATTGCAAAAGTTTTTATTAACCCTAATTTTGGTGTTTAGAGTTTGTTAATTCTAGTTTAATATTTTTGGGATGTTACAGGCTTCCCTCCTTTCCTCCTTTACCCTCATTCGCCAGCTCCTCTCTCCCCCCTAGGCTGCCCCAATTTCCCTTTCAACCGTCGCTGCTCCGACGACCTTCCCCGGCCGATTCCGGCAATGTTCGACCTCCCCACTACCCCTAGTTTCGCCGAGCCTGCTCCCCACCACCTCACGCATCTTCCAGTAGCTACAGCTTGCCCGCGCGTGCCCGAGAGCATCGTCAACAACCAAGTCCGAGCGCCACCGCCTCGTGCTCCAACTCCGGCGACACCCCCTGGTAATTTCTGACCGCGCCTCCCTCTCTCTTTGACGCTGGCGCCTTCGCCTCTCCCTTGCGTGTCTAACGCCGCCTTTATTTGGTCTTCTCGTGGCTTGTAGCATCTACTCCGACAAGAACAGTGCATGCCCGACGCCGTCGTGTACTCCGGCGAGGAATCGTTAGTGACTCCGTGTGCCCCTTTGTCGACGGCGACCAACTCGAGCTTCCCCACGTCACGACGAACCTGGTGAGCATATTCCCTTCCTTCCTTGCTTCCTGCTTTCGACGGCAATGTCACCGCCCGAGCGCGCCGCCACTCGCTGTCGCCAGCGCCGCCAAACCTTGACGAACTAGCTCCTATCCATTAGATCTTAATCGTAAGGTGTAGGTTAGATGACTTAACAAACCGTTATCACTTGATCTGTGTCGCACGATCCTAGTTAGATCCAATGCCCCACGTCGCTCGATCCGTGCGAATCGGTACCGTCCAGTAAGAACGTGACACGTGGCATGTCTATTGTTTTAAAAACAGAAACATTTCTATTTAGTGTTTGGATTTGGAAAATTCATAACTTTTAATCTACACGTCCAAAAATTACAAATTTTATATCATTGGATTCACAAAAATGTGAAATTTTCAACCATGCCCTTATTTTAGTATTTTGCTTCTGTAAAATTGGTTTTTTTTTGCAGAAACATTTGTTGGTCTATTTTGAGTATAAAAATTATTCTAAAAATGATTTTAGGGTAAATCCATTTGCAAATGGTTTGATTTAAACTCTCTGACCCTAAACACTAATTTTTGGAATTAAAAAATGTATTTGCTTAACCCTAGAAAATTATTCCTTTTGAATAAAGACATTTCTAGTAAAACAAAATGTTGCTATTATTTAAAAATGATTTTGGGTGAAACCTTTTGTAAATGGATTTTTTTAAAACACTTTGACCATAAACATTAATATTTGTGTTTAAAAACATTTTGTCTAACAATAGAAATTATTACTTTTCATTTAAATCATTTCTAGCAAAACAAAAATGATTTAAATGGCCATTTTCACTAACTTGAATTTAAATGGTTTTGCCACATTTATAAATGACCAATATGTGTTTTAAAATGTTTATAGCCTTAGTAGAAACCACTTTTTCAATAAAACAATCTTTTGCATGCATTGTTTTGTTTTCTTTATTTTATGTGGTGAATTGTTTGAATCCTAGTTTGAATTTGTGCCTTGATTTAATTGTAGTTAATTTTGAAGAGTGTGACTATTGCAAGATCAAGCAGTGTATCCATATTCTCTACTAAAAAGGCAAGTGGTGCTTCATACATTTTGTCCTATTATTTTCACTATGCATTAGTGATATTTTGAGTAGGACTTGCATGAAATTTTTACTAAGTATGCTATGCATTGTGAAATCGTAGTAGATGATGCCTTAGTAGACTTTTACCTAAGTTAAGATCCTTACTACTATCATGCTTAGCCTAGCTAGTAGAAAACAAGGGTGGATTATATTCATGCTATGAAATATTTCTAAGTCTATGACTTGTGTTTTGTTTAATAAAACAACTATGTGAATGAATCACCTGGGTGGAATGGAATGAATGGTTTGTGTTGAGTGGTTACACAGGGACCCATATTTTTGGCCTACCCTAGTGTATCTCACTTGTGTAAAGCCACCTAGGAACAAAGAGATTTGAGATGTAAAATGTTGAGAAGCTTCAAGTGCAGCCACATGGCATTATGGGCTCTGCCTGGATCATATAGGTTGCAACAACTTAGCCAGATGGACATTAGGTGGTAGGGGGTGATAGGATGGAGCGCGTCCATTTGGTCTAAGGGAAGGCTTCTGAAAGATCTTGTCTCGATGCATGTCGAGTCTTGTGGGGAAAGTGCACCACCTCTCGAGAGAGTAAAATCTAAGTACTTAGTTGTGTCCCTGTTAATGGAAAATTTGAGCATCAAGACATGGAAGCTATCAAGGATCTCCTCATCCCAATTTCTAAGTTAAAAACTTGTGGTTGAACAAGGGTTAAAGGATCACCAATTTCTATTGGTAGATGCCTTGGGTGATTTTGACAAACAAAAACTTAGTGTTTCCAAATGATAAGGAAAATCTATTTTGAGCAAAGCAAGCCTAATCTCCACTTAGCCAAATGCATATAGATGATAGATACCACTATTCTACCATAGTATCACTTGCCAATACAATTCAAATGTATTGACCTTTGTATATGTAACTTATTATCTTACAGGTTTGATGTTAGTGAAGTGTGTTGAATAGGATTAAAAGTCTATAACCAACATGATTGCCCGTGGCACTTTGAAGATGAAGGATTCCAAATGAGATAGCCAAATGAGCTATGTAAGATGTAATGAATTATTTTATTCCTGGTTATAAAGTTGTATTATGACCTTTGTTTCTTGATATTACATCTTAAACTGTGGATGCTAGCTATTGATCCAGGGACTAGCATTGTAAACACAAGGATATCTACCTTATCAGGTTGGGACCTCTACAGATGGTATCAGAGCACTGTGTTGCCTGTAGGATTGTAACCCTAGGATTGGACAAAACCCCTTTGAAAAATAGGAGTTATATTTGTTCAAAATTATTTACAAATAATCTTGTAAAATCTTTACTCAACCTTTTTTGTTTTGATTCTACATCTTCCCTCTTTTCAACTTTATGGACAAAAACTTCAACTTTAGCAAAGACTTCAACATCAGATTTTCACCAAGGACTTCAACTTGGACATCACTAAGGGCTACAAGTGAGACAAGAAATATTACACAAGACTTGGAGACTAAGGAAACACAACCTAGAAGGAACCATCATCACCTTTGAACTTTTGAGACCAAGATGCAAAAATTTATCCAAGGAAAACATGATCTCATTCATGAAGAAACAACTAAGAAAGATGGGATGATCTCAAGTGAATCCTATAGTTGGACCACCATACTAGTGTCTATTTTAGATCGATCACACCAACTTATGTGGTGTAGCAAAAATATTTTGTTGCCTAAAAATATGTTTGAATCTTGTTGTTAGAGTGGAATGTTTGTTGAGATTGCTTGCACATTGCTTGTGTGAATTGTTGTGTGTGATTAGACTTCTTCCCTAGAAATCTTTTGCCTATTCTAATCCCAATCCAACCCAAACATATGACTTGTCCAAGAAACTCCAACATCAAGGATGGTGACAACAACAACCAAGAGATACACATGAGAGAACAACTGCTAGCAACTCAAGCCTAGTTGAATCAAGTGAGAACTCAATTTTTAGCCAACAACAATGAGTTAGACCGAACCGTACAAAAGTTCTTGGAAACCCAATCTCAATTGTTGCAAAGGATGACCAACCAAATGATCAACATGAGAAGCAACCTTACCAAAGAGATTGTGACAAAGAAGATATCAAGGATGATATTGCAGAAGGAACTCAAACTTGCAATATTTATGGAGACATGGAACACACTTATAAAGAGCATGTGGATCAATGCCCTAATTGTGAAGAGAAACATCCAACTAAACAATGCCCCACATCTCAAGTTACTTGTTTCCCATGTGAAGGAAATGATCATGTCCCTATCCAATGCCCTATCTATCCCATAGTTCAACAAATGAAACAAGATGGAATGCATCAAATGTTTGGAAACCTCCATAAGGGAACAACTTCTACCAAGAAGGATAAAGACAAAATCAGAACCATGCCTCATAAGGCCATACCTAAAGTGACCACAAAGTTTTGTTACTCATGTGGAGAAGAGGGTCACATCTCTAGTGGCTGCCCCAAGAAGAGAGAAATATTTCCTACCTTTGTGGTGAAATATTAAGAGCATGAACTAGAAGAACTCCTAGCTTTAGAGAGACCCAAGAAGAAGAAGAAGAAGAAGAAGAAGAGCCAAGAAAACAAACAAGAGACAATGATACCCAAGAAGAAGAAGGACACTAGCCAAGTGATGTGCCACAAATGCAAAGAGCTAGGCCATTATGCATCACATTGTCCAGAAAAGAAGAAGTACAAGACAAGCAAGCCTATGAAGTATCTCAGCCTTGTCACATGTTTCAAGTGTGGAAACAAAGGACACTATGCAGATGTCTGTCTAGAGAAGTTACATCAAGATCCCAAGTAAGCCAAGATGTAATCTAGTTGAAAACCTTTTAAGGGTGGTAGTACTCTAGTTGTCTTGAAGCCAACTTGTAACCTCTAGCCTTCCCAAATCTCGGGATGAGATTTCTTTTAAGGGTGGTAGCCTGTCACATCCCAAAAAAAATTCAAATTTTGAAATGTAAAAAATAAATAAACAAAATAAATAACTGTTGAAATTTAGGGTGAAAAGAAAATTTTGCTTCTAAATGGAAACTTCAAAACCCTTCTTGAACAAATTTGAATGAAAAGGGAATCCAACAAAATTTCAATCAAGTGAAATGCATTCATCAATGAATGTATCTTGAAATTTAAACACTTGGAAAAGTTAAACCAAAACCCTAAACCCTAATGGAAGAAAATCATTTCCAAGATCTCTCTAATACTATGGATTTGATCCATAAAAAAAATCTATGAACAAGCATTTATAAATGATAAACAAAAAAATATTATAAGGTCATAGAAAATGGTTTCATTCAATTTGGAGCCTTGGATAAAAACTTATGAATTTAATAAGATAAAAGGAATTAATTTCCAAGGCTAATAAAGATCCTAGCTAAAATCCATACCAAAATGTGAGCAAATTAATCCTAAAAGGATTTAAAAATACAAAAAAATATTAAATAAAAGTATACAAATTGGAATCACCAATTTTTGATCTATAAATAAAAAGATATGGATTTTACAAGATAAAGAAAGAAATACATAAATAAGGAGTATTTAAAAGACAAATTAAATCTAGGCCAAATCCATAAACAAATGAAAAGTTATTGAATAATAAAAGGAGAAAAGGATTATTTAAATAAAATCATAAGGATTGAACAAAATCCAATTTTATTTAAATAAAGACAAATTACCTAAACTAAATAATAAATCCCAATAAAATTATTTAGAAGACAATTTAAACCTTGAATTAAATCCATGAGCAAATGGAACAAAGAGAATCCAAATCCAAATAAAATAAAGGGATAAAGAATAATCAAATAAAAACATATGGGATAAAACCATATTTTAATTATATTTAAATGGAGACAAATACCTAATGTTAATGAATAATTAAATCATGAGAAAATAATAAATTTGGATTTGCCCAAGTGGAATAAAAGTTATCTAATTAACTTGAAAGGAATAAAAGAATTATTTGAATAAAATTTATATGCGTTGAAAACCATATTTGATTTTATTTGAATAAAGACAAATGCCTAATTTAAATGAATATTAAATCATATTAAAATATTTTAAATAATTCAAAGTGAATTATTTAACACACTAATGAATAAATAAAACCTAATAAAAAAGGTTTGGTAAAAATTTGAATTGAAATAGAAGTTTGAAAACATAATTAAACCCTATTTAAATAAAGACAAATGTCTAATTTAAATAAATAATAAGCCCTAAGAGAATATAAGAAAATATTCTAAAATGGATTATTTAAATAAAATAATAAACAGTATTAAAAGCTCACTGAAAGTTCGGAAAAGTTCTGAATTCAAATGGGTGTTTGAATTATTTGAACAAAATGAAAACGAAAAATGAAATCAGAAAAATAAAAAGGTTCAGAAAGAAAAATAAAATAAGAAAAGATCCAACCCAACTAACCTACCTAGCCTAAACTAGCCCAGCAGGCCAATTTCCAGCCCACCCGACAACTCCTCACGCGAATCGTTTTCTCACCCGCAGACATACCCCTTCCCTCACTGACTTGGCGACCCCACTGCCAGCTCATCTCGTCTTCAACCCCGCGACCCGTTCGCCTCACCTCGTTGCCGTTTCTACCGATCAATGCCTCGCTTCAATTCTCATCAATGCCGCCCTAATTCTCGCCCGCGACCACACGTACATAATCGCCTCCCTCCTTTCCCCTCATTCGCCAGCTCCTCTCTGCCCCAATTTCCCATGCAACCGTCCCTGCTCCAATGACCTTTCCCGGCCGATTCTAGCAACGCCCAACCTCCCCACTGCCCCTGGGTTCCTCGAGCCTGCTCCCCATCACCTCACGCATCTGCCAGTAGCTCCAGCTCACCCGCGCGTGCCCGAGAGCATCGGCAACGACCAAGGTTTGGTGGCGCTGGTGACAGCGAGTGGCGGCGCGCTCGGGCGGTGACGTTGCCGGCGAAAGCAGGAAGCAAGGGAGGAAGGGAAGATGGTCACCAGGTTCGTCGTGACATGGGGAAGCTCGAGGTGGTCGCCGTTGACAAAGGGGCACACGGAATCACTGGTGATTCCTCGCCGGAGTTCACGACGGTGTCGGGCATGCACGGTTCTTGTCGGAGTCGATGCTACAAGCCACGGGAAGACCAAATAAAGGCGGCGTTAGACGCGCAAGAGAGAGGCGAAGGCGCCAGCGTCAAAGAGAGGGAAGGCGCGGTCAGAAATTACCAGGGGGGTGTCACCGGAGTTAGAGCAGGAGGCGGTGGCGCTCGATCCAAATAATGGTTAGATGACTTAACGAACCATTATCACTTGATCTGTGTCGCACGATCCTAGTTAGATCCAATTCCCCATGTCGCTCGATCCGTGTGAACTGGTACGTCCAGTAAGAACGTGACGCGTGGCATGTCTATTGTTTTAAAAACAGAAACATTTCTATTTAGTGTTTAGATTTGGAAAATTCATAACTTTTAATCTACACGTCCAAAAATTACAAATTTTATATCATTGGATTCACAAAAATGTGAAATTTGCAACTATGACCTTAGTTTAGTATTTTGCTTCTGTAAAATTGTTTGTTTTTGTAGAAACATTTGTAGGTCTATTTTTGAGTATAAAAATTATTCTAAAAATGATTTTAGGGTAAAACCTTTTGCAAATGGTTTGATTTAAACTCTCCGACCCTAAACACTAAGTTTTGGATTTAAAAATGTATTTGCATAACCCTAGAAAATTATTCCTTTTGAATAAAGACATTTCTAGTAAAACAAAATGTTGTTATTATTTTAAAATGATTTTGGGTGAAACCTTTTGTAAATGGATTTGTTTTAAAACACTTTGACTATAAACAATAATATTTGTGGTTAAAAACATTTTGGATAAAACTAGAAATTATTACTTTGATTTAAATCAATTCTAGCAAAACAAAAATGATTTAAATGGCCATTTTCGCTAACTTGAATTTAAATAGTTTTGACACTTTTATAAATGACCAATAGGTGTTTTAAAATGTTTATAGCCTTAGTAGAAACCACTATTTCAATAAAACAATCTTTTGCATGCTTGCATGCATTGTTTTGTTTTCTTTATTTTATGTGGTGAATTGTTTGAATGCTAGTTTGAATTTGTGCCTTGATTTAATTGTATTGAAATTTGAAGAGTGTGACTATTGCAAGATCAAGGAGTGTATCCATATTCTCTACTAAAAAGGAAAGTAGTGCTTCATACATTTTGTCCTATTATTTTCACTATGCATTAGTGATATTTTGAGTAGGACTTGCATGGAATTTTTACTAAGTATGTTATGCCTTGGGCAATCCTAGTAGATGATGCCTTAGTAGACTTTTCCCTAAGTTAAGATCCTTACTACTATCATGCTTAGCCTAGCTAGTAGAAAACAAGGGTGGATTATATTCATGCTATGAAATATTTCTAAGTCTATGACTTGTGTTTTGTTTAATAAAACAACTATGTGAATGAATCACCTGGGTGGAATGGAAAGAATGGTTTGTGTTGAGTGGTTACACAGGGCCCCATATTTTTGGCCTACCCTAGTGTATCTCACTTGTGTAAAGCCAACCAGGAACAAAGAGATTTGAGATGTCAAATGTTGAGAAGCTTCAAGTGCAGCCACATGGCATTATGGGCTCTGCCTGGATCATATAGGTTGCAATAACTTAGCCAGATGGACATTAGGTGGTAGGGGTGATAGGATGGAGCGCGTCCATTTGGTCTAAGGGAAGGCTTCTGAAAGATCTTGTCTCGATGCATGTCGAGTCTTGTGGGGAAAGTGCACCACCTCTCGAGAGAGTAAAATCTAAGTACTTAGTTGTGTCCCTGTTAATGGAAAATTTGAGCATCAAGACATGGAAGCTATCAAGGATCTCCTCATCCCAATTTCTAAGTTAAAAACTTGTGGTTGAACAAGGGTTAAAGGATCACCAATTTCTATTGGTAGATGCCTTGGGTGATTTTGACAAACAAAAACTTAGTGTTTCCAAATGATAAGGAAAATCTATTTTGAGCAAAGCAAGCCTAAGATCCACTTAGCCAAATGCATATAGATGATAGATACCACTATTCTACCATAGTATCACTTGTCAATACAATTCAAATGTATTAACCTTTGTGGCTGTAACTTATTATGTTGTAGATTTGTTTGATGTTAGTGAAGTGTGTTGAATAGGAATACAAGTCTACAACCAACATGATTGCATGTGGCACTTTGAAGATGAAGGACTCCATGCTATAGTTATATCTGCTGCATTGTAATGAGATAGCCAAATGATCTATGTAAGATGTAATGAATTATTTTATTCCTGGTTATAAAGTTGTATTATGACCTTTGTTTCTTGATATTACATCTTAAACTGTGGATGCTATCTATTGATCCAGGGACTAGCATTGTAAACACAGGGATCTCTACCTTATTTGATTGGGATCTCTACATCAACGAGGACCTAACATATCCTGAAGTACCCACTCGTATTTTGGAAGAAGCCTTCAGAACCACCAGAACTCAGAGTATCAAGTTTCTCAAGATCCAGTGGAGTAACCATACTGAAGAAGAAGCTACCTGGGAATGAGAATATTACATTAGGACTAAGTTTCCAGATCTCTTTAGTTCCTAGTTTTATTTTTCTTAAATCTTGGGACGAGATTTTGTTTAAGGAGGGAAGGTTTGTGACATCCCAAAAATATTAATCAAGATTATCAAGTTCTAATCACCCAAGTTTGGGGTTAACAAAAACTTTTGTTATTGAAATTAATATGAATGCATGTGTGTGTATGATTAATGCATGAATGGTTGAAATTGCCATATTTGATTGCTACGAATGCTAAGGATTGGTTTAAAGATGAAAACAATATCATCTAGATAATTTCCACGCAGAATCAAATGAAGGGAAAATAAAAAATAAACAATATAAGCAAATGGTCATTTTGACCAAAGTTAACCACTAGACCACTTTGAGTGTTCCTAGTCCAAGTTTTCTAACAGAAACAAATCCAATTCTTTTCACCCCTTGCTAGAACAAGTCAAAGTGACCCCAAGCGTACTTTATAAACCAACATAAACAAATTACAAATCTATTCAAATGACAATTCAAAATTGAATCCTTAATAGGTACTAAGATCACCATTTCTCAAAAAACACTCAAACCAGTTCACCTTGCCAAACCCAAGCACCCTCATACTACCAAGCATGTGACCAGAACACTCACCAAAATTCATCCAAAAATTCAAAACTAAATTTCATGCGGCCATATTGTCAAACACCTTCTGTGCACAAATCTGGCAAAATCCACACACACTATAGTGTTCTTGCCAAACTGGGTCCCCCTGCAGCCTCCACAACACTCCCACAATATCTCCCACGACTTACCTGCAGTCCTAGCCACTAAGCACGACCATTTCATCATGGCTGCATGTCCGGCCACCAAATTGTCCACCTCAACATCGACTGGACGAGGCAAGACATGCCGGCCTCGCCACCCTTGCCCGACAGCACGCCCATGCCTCACCTCTCCTGCCTATACACGCCCAGCTCAGAGAAAGACAGAGGAGACCCGACACGAGCCATGCTCTTACCGATGTCGACCATGCCGACGCGCACCTGAAGTTCACACCTTGTCCCACGTAACCCAACCATCTCGCGCTCTCTCCGCCCGCTTAAACGATCACCACCGTCCCAGGAGCACTATGGACATCCCTGTTTGAGCTTCCATGCCCCGTAGCCGCCGTTCCCCGCGAAGTTCGCCGCCAGCACCGTCGACATGCACCGAAGCTGCTGACCGCTGCAGACCCCCATTTACAGAGCCATGCTGCCCGTGATTATCTCCAAGCTACCATGCACTGGCCTAGACCCTCCTCCATGCCAATAGCACACTGTGCACCATCCCCGACGACCTCTGCCCACGCCGCGTTGCCCCTCTTGCTCGGCTATAAAAGGAGGCCACGCCTGTGACCGAGAACCACACCCCTCTCCTCCCCACATCCTCAGCAACGCCTCCGAGCAACCCCAGAGCAATTCCTCCACCATAGTGCCCCAATTGCACCGGAGCCCGCCGCGTCAGTGAAGAAGAGGCATCTTCGATTTAGGCCACCGTAGGAGCCGCCGTCGGTACCAGTGGAGCCACCGGAGACGCCTCGTCCATTTGCCCATGTCACCGACCCTCGCTGGAGCTCCGGTAAGCCTCCTCCGACCCTTACTAGCCTTTCTAGGGTTTCTCCCCGTCATGTCCTGTTCCAGTGAGGAAGATGGCTGTGAGCCGTTGATATGGGATCTAATCCTACGGTCAAAATCCTTTGATACCCTTTCGGCATCATCTGTTCCACCGACGGGTGGGGGCCATCACTTAAGTCAGCCTGGGCGCTGTGCTGTGCAGTGGGACGGCCCATTTAGCTCTCCCGCACAACCCAGTAGATTCAAATACATATTTTCCAATTTAGTTAAACTCTAGTTCAGTCAGTAGATTCAAAAACCAATTCAGAGACATTCACTAAACCAAATTGCATGAAACCAATTTTGATAGAAAGGTATTGAAAATATCAATCCAAGCCTATTGGATTCAAATCATTTGGAATTATAGATCACCTATAGTAAAAATAATAAAACAGAGACTTTTACACACTCAAACATTTTTCAAAAATCAACCATAAATGCTTTTGAGTTGATTCCAACTCTCAAAAATCACATTTGACAAGATATTTCTGAATATATAAAAATATTTAGGTTTACATGCAGTGATACTGGACTAGTATTAAAAGAATGCTCCATAGGCATTTCTAGTCACTTTAATTATTTAAAATAGTAATGTTTAACCTTATTAAATTGTGACACCACTTTAAATTACATTCCCAAGTATTAAAATATGTGGTGATGGCATGTGTCAATATGATACCATATTTCAATTGGATAATATTAAATCTTAAGTAATTTTCAATGAGTAGAAATTACTTTTCTAAAATAAAATAAATAAAATTAGGTCTTTATTTCATGTGATGATTGTGATGATGCTAGATCATCTAGTGTGAACCTTTCTGTGCTAAATAGAGGGAGTTAAGTATTGTTTGGTGATTGTGTACCTCGTATTTATTTATAGATGCTAGTACCGACCAAGGCTACGAGGAGGGGGAGTACTATGAAGAAGAAGAAAACTTCAACCACTGCACCAATCAAGGCAAGCTAACACTTGCAATTTGGCAAGCTAACACTTGCATGATAACTATGTAAACTAGAGGCCTTAGGCATATTTGATTATGCAACTTTGATTATACCAATCCCAAGTTTTACTTGCAAGCTTTATTATTTTATTTCTTTATCAAAGTTCTTGATTACTTTTACTTAGTGACTTGGGAGTTTTAGAAAGAAATTATAGGTAGCATAAAGAGCATAAAACTTGGCCTAAGTTAGTTAGAACTAGATGTCATACTAAGGCATGGGATCTAGATTTGGATAGTCACCCCTGATTAGCACTCCTCATTAGTGATTATCCTCAACTTTAGTGGCTAGTGCTAAGCATAAAATTTGATCACTTTAGATGGGAATACTTGGTTAAAATGATTATGAAAACCTTGGAATGAAGTTTCATTCTATTGAAATGTTTTGACATGTGTGATGAACACCATATGATTTGATGATGAAAATGTTGAGGCATGCGCCTTAGCCCTTTATAAAAACTGATGGTTGGGTTCGGATGCGATACCATTTCCAATTTTACCGTATAAGCACAATACCTAAATTGGGTAAGGCTTAACTGGAAGTTTATATATCTTAGCATGGGTTCCCTTGCGGAAGAGGTTGAGCCGAGGATACCTCGTGATGATTGTCCACCTGTGCAGTTCCCAAGATGACAGGTGGTCATGGTTGGAAGGACAAACTCATAGGGGAGGTGCCTATACTAGGGTGTGTAATTGAAAGGTTAGGATTGATTATACGCATATTGAGTATGGTGATTCAGGATTGTTCCTGGCGGATGTATCGAATGTTGAGGTGAAAGTGTACCACCTCTGAAGAGTGTCAAACTATTCGAATAGCCACATCTATGGTTATGGACAGTTGGAGTGGCCATACTGTTCCGGCGTCAGATGTTTTCAAAATGACTTGCGAAATAAATCATGACTTTGACTTGACCACAACAGGGTTGTGAACGTGAAAACTAAGTTCCCACTTAGGTGTTGTAAAACATTAAGTTAGTTTTCTTTACTTCTAAACTCAGTTAGAGATAAACCTGGCTTTTTGCAAATGTAGCATCCCAGTTGTCTAACACCTGTAATGCTACATGTTATGATAATAAAAAGGGCCACTTCCAACATATAATTGTTGCGTCATCATCATATCATGCTCATGTCATCATGTCACCTTGCATTTGAGCATCATATAAAACCCTTTCTTGTTTGGTTCTTATCTCATGTGCATGATTAATTGTAGTTGCCTCTTGATATTGTATTTGGTTCTTAATATATTGTTAAATGCCCAAGTTGAGTTGAGGGCATCTCTCTTATTGACTCCACCACCTTTTTCTTTCACCACCTTATAATTCCACCATCCAATTAATATGAGCTTGGCATTTTATTTGAGTTATCTCTAGCTCATGTTGTTGGTTGGATTCCACCCATAATCTTTGCTTGGCCTTGCCCACCTTTTGGGAATGCATATGAATAATGCCATGTTAATATTATTGTTTTCACAAGGATAAATTTGGCATTAATTATGTTGCATGGGCCATGCAAGTGCCACCTTTTCTAGTATTTGGTTTTTACTTGAATTCTAAGTGGATCATCTTCCCTTTTTTTATATCTTGTTTTGGGCCTTGTAGTATTCTTCACCAAATCATCTAAACCTCCATCCCCATCTCCATGCATACACATGTGATCATGTGTGAGCATAAGAGACACCCCATCATCACATGATCATCTCTCTCTCCCTCTTCCTCTTTTTCTTGCCTTGATCTTGTGAGGGCTTGTTTGGAGCTTGCATGATCAAGTTAAGTACCACCTCTCTCTTACCCACTCTTAGCAAAACCCTAAAACCTACCCCATGCCATCTCCCCATCCTAGCTAAACAAAACCCCTTATCTACACCTTTTTCCTAAACCAAACCCTAAGTACCTCTCTTCCCCCTTCTAGCTTCCTATCATGATCACCCCATGCCCTAACCTAGCTCGCCCCTCTCTTCCATGCAGGCCCCACCCCAGCACCATCCTACGCATCTAACCATGCCCCACACGACCAAGGACCCCCCCAACCTAACCCTAGCTCCCACCCTAGCCGAGCCTCCTCTCTCTCTGTGCATGGGGCCCCTCCACCGAGCCACCACCTCTCTGCCCTTCCCCTACCCCACCTGGAAGCCTCCCCTACCAGCCTGCCGCGCCACCCCAGCCGTGCCTGCCCTGGTCCATGCCGTGCACGTGAGGGAAGAGGATAAAGGTGACCGAAGTCACCTCCCCTCCCCAACACGCCAACCACTCCCTCCCTTCGGTCCTATCCGCCCCACAGCCTCCTCTGCCTCCCAGATCCATCCCAGGACACCCTTCCCTATCCCCCCCTGCCTCACGTCGCCCAGCGTCGGCCTCCTCGGCCCCCTCGTGGCTACACCGTACCAGGCGATGAGGACGTCCTGGAGGTTGTCGAGGAAGACCAGTTCGCCCTCCTGCTTCTCCTGGACCGCGCCAACGAGGAGGAGAAGGCCTGCACCGCCGCTGCACGCCGGAACGCCCACCGGAAACCCTAGCACGCTGGGCCTCTGCCTCCCCGTCGTCCTGCTGCGCCCCGACCAGATCCGAGCCCACCGCCGAGCCCACGGTGAGCACCCGAACCCCCCTGACCCCTCCGTCCTCGCCGTAGCCCTCTGTGCCCGCTGGACCTAGCGTCGAGCGCTCTGTGTGTGTCGCGTGCGCGCGCGTCCTCTGCGTCGCCGTGTCGCGCACCAGCTTACCTAGACACTAACCACCTTCCTAGCACCAGCTCGCAGCCTAGCCATGGCTTCGCCATCACAGACGCTCATGCGCGGGATCGAGCCCCCACCCAGCCTCTGTCGCTCGCAGCGTTTCAGGAAGAAAAACAGTGGCCGGCTGTCTCTTTGCACAAAACCCCCGGCCTCTTTTGTTTTTCCAACCCGCGAACCTCGGAGCCCACCTGTCAGCGTCGGTGTCCTTTTAGTAAAAAGGCTCCCCGCTTTTCCTTGACTCAACCCGCGGTCCTTTTGTTCCTCAGCCGCTGGCGTGTGGGACCGCAAGCCCCTGGGCCCCACCTGTAAGCTCCTGTGGGTAAGTTGGCCTGAGTAAAAAAGGGTTTTCTGCGTCTGGTTAAATTCAAATTTTGTTTAAATGATTTCAAATTCAAATTCAATTCAGATTTCAAATAACTTTTCCATAGTAATTCCAAATCACACAAATGATATATGTTTGGATATCAAAAAAATGCCAGGATTTCAAATATGACATTCAAATTGCCTTGTGCACAATTAAAATTCCAAGTTTATTTAAATTACACTAATTGCCACTAGAATTTAAATAATCAATAACTTTCGTTTTATAATTCCAAATTTGGCAAATGATATGTCTAAAATGATCAGCTCGACGAGACCTTTCTGTTTATGCTATCCATGACTTCAATTGCAGAATGCATCATATAAAAATATAGGGTACAGCAAGTGTTATGACAACAAAATGTGACCCAAAACCCCCTAAAAATGTTACTACTTGTCCTCCACACCTCACCATGCCATGCTACCTTATTGCCATGTAAATTGTGCATCATTCATCATGGCATGATTGTTTGCTTGACGCATCTTATTCATATGCTTGTGCTCTATATTCATGTTGGCCTTGTTTGTTTGGTTTTTCTCGGATAGACACTGAGCAGGGGTTATATCAAGAGAACCAGGAGCACTACCCAGATCCGTCCCTCGCTGCAACTGAGATATCAGGCAAGCACTTCCACATGCTTGCATACATACAGTACCTATTTCCTCTATCTTATTCTTGCATCATTGAGTCGCGATTGCATTAAATTGAATCCCAAGTATGCATAGCTTTTACTTTTAAACCCCACCAAGCTTGTTCCTCCATCCCATGAGCCATTACTATAGGAGTTGTTTGAGCCATGCGAGTCGTAGAACAGCATGTGTAGGGTTTGTGAGCGTCCGATGGATAACGAGGTACCTAAACAACTTAACCTGAGTAGTATGGGATAACTAATGAAAGTGGCACCGGTGAGCAACATCTGCTATTTGGTTTTTCCTGCTCACTTGTGTCCCGTAAGACCCCGAGTACTTGATTCCTGTTCCTTGATTTATCGCTATCCACATCCGGAGGTATATGGGACCCCCCGGCGAGCTTGATTCATCTTATTTCTTGGGGCCACAAACTAGTTTGAGGTTTTATTTACTATCCTGTACTTATGCCATGCTACTTTACGTATTTAAAATTTGTGCGAGGAGCACACTGTCTGTTAGGATCGGGACACGATTCCGCGGTGTCGACAAGCCCAGCCACACTTTCGGGTTCCCGATCGTTCACACGCTCACCCAAACCTTGAGTCCGTCTCGAGTCACCGGCTTCGCTATGGTCTACTCAATGGGTGGCCCCTGAAATATTTCTGAATCTTGTGATTGTTCACCGTGAAAGCCTCGTTGGGTTTTGATTTGGTTTTCCGAGGTTGATCGAGCGTGTGTTGCTATTGGTGCACCCGGGTAAAACTTTCTCAAAGCCGTGTCCATGGATATGGACGACTTGGAGCACAGCTCGATCATAGACAAGCATAACTAAAGTACCGCCTTAATATGACTAAGTGACTTGACTAGTAAATAGTGCAACACTCATGGAATGGTTAATAAAATTGCCAACGGATGGGGGTTGTCCGCTTCCTTGTTGGTGAGCAGGAGGAGGATGGATCGATGAGATTACCATTATAAGCTGTTCTTAATTCACGGACATCCGCTCATCATTGGTTAGGCGGATGGTTAGCGTTATCTGTAGAACTGCTAGGGTTTATTTTTCGCTGCAATTCGTCACCCTGTGTTGTGTCCCTTTAGAGGCATTAAGACTTGCTGAGTACCCTTAGGGTCTCACACGATAAATTATTGGTTCAGATGGATGTACCCTCACGGGACGGATCTTTGGGTGGAAGAAGTCAAGATGTGGGCAACGATCGCTCGGTGTAGAGATTCCGGAACGGGATCCGTGAGACCTGTAGTTGGGATGTGCTTATTTCTATGGCATCTTATGCCGATTTGCTTCTTATCCGTACTCGATTTTGTTTGCCTTCGCATGATACTCGGATGTGTGTTGTATGAGGAAGTATCCTAAATTATAGATCTATCTAGGTTATTTGAATCTTGCCGTATGGCGTTGCTATATTTCCTTTCTTTCTAGATGGTATGGCTCTGATGTACTCTTGTATGGTGGCTTGCGTACATACCCACTTGTGTACGTAGTTGATCCCTTCGCCGATTACGCGCCCGTCTGAGTCCCGTTGAGAGGGTAGTGGTTGGGACGTCTGAAAGGACTACCAGTGAGTGGCTTTTGGGGCCCCACCGTACTATTTCAACCACTACCACTCATCCAGGCTTGTATCTAGGAGCGTAATTCACCGAGGTAGTTACAATTGGTATCAGAGCCATCCCGACCTTCAGGGTTTCAGCCAAACGGTCGTTGTCAGTCTAGCAAATATTTTGGTAGTTATGTATATTAGGGAAAAACAAAACGCGAGAGTAGGACTGCTTCCACTTTTCTTCTTACCCTCCCACCCACCCTTTTCTGGTAAGGAAGTGCAACGTTTTCAATCCTCTTCTAAAAATTCAAACTAGGATTCACGTGTTCTGGGTTTCTGTAGTACCATAGGTTGTGTGTGTGTGTGCGTGTGTAATCACTTGTCTATCTGTTGCATCCAAGTTGTTATCTTATCTACCTTTGGTTATCAACTGTTGGTACATTCCATACCGACAGGCTTTTGCAAACCGACGCAATCTATCTTCCTCTTTGTATCCGACGCTATCTTGTTTGGGGTGTTCGTTTCCGTAGTTACCAATCTTTAGGTTTCGTCGTGAGAAGCAGGGGTTAGGATATGTGTTCCACTTGTTCATGTGCGGAGTAATGATTTGAGTGCGGGATGGAGTCGCGACCATACCACTACTTTTATCATTCGCTTTTGTATATTGAATCGGTAGAGTCACTAATCTTGATTCGTTAAGTAATTTTGCGCATCTATTGGTATTCTAATGCCGAAATTTGTGGAAAATTTTTCTTTGATATATTTGTGTACCACACTCCTTTTCACCATGTGCGATATGCTTAATATCTTTTAGGTGCTATGAACTTTGTTGATATTTTAATATCATCTCAGTAAATTGTATCCTTTAATCTTGGTTAATTCCATCTTGGTACTATTTTGGATTATTATCATTCTCCATTATAGTACTGACTTGAGTTTTATATCAATGACAGGATGGCTCCACCACCGAGGAGGACATACCTCCATCGGGCTCGGCTGTCAAACATTGCTAATGCTTTGGCAGCTATGCAAGAGAACCAGCAGCGCTTTGAGGAGAGCGTCAGAAGAAACGAGTTTGCTCCACTTCCTCCACCTCCCAAGCGCGGAGACATCAAGAGCTTCCTCAAGTTCAACCCTCGTCAGTTTGATGTGTCTGACCGACCTCTGGACGCGGATGATTGGCTGCGTGAGATCTCAAGGTTGCTCGAGACTGCTGATGTTCCGGAGCTGGAGTGGGTCAAGTGTGCTACTCACCTTCTCAAGGGAGATGCAGCTCTTTGGTGGGAAAACTACTTGAAGGCAAGCTGCACTGGGTTCCAGCCAACTTGGGAGAGGTTCACTGCAGCTTTCAAGGAGCAGTTTCTCTCGAGATTGTGATGGAAAGGATGAAGGAGGCTTTCCTCAACAAGCGTGGAAATGATAACGTCAACACCTACATCAGGAACTTCATGAATCTATCCCGTTATGGTGGTGATGAGGTATCTGATGACAAGAAGAAGCAGAAAAGATTCAGGCAAGGGCTCAATGCGTCGATCAAGTATGCAATCACGCATGCAAGACCGGCAACCTTCCTGGAACTACAGCACAAGACTGCAAGAGGAGGCAAGGTGCAAATGTTTGAGGAGTCCAAGAAACACAACAGGATGCATCAAGCTCTGCGATTATGGCAGCTCCTTCTAAGCGGCGTGTCGGGTTCCTAACACCCCACCGCCGCCCGGCTCCAAGACACCTGCAAGCTTCGCGTCAAGGCCACCAAACTTCACCACTGCGGCTCCTGGGGCTACAACAACCATTACCTCGAGCGCTGGCGGAGTCCCCGCTACTCGCCCACGTCCTCATGGTGCTTGTTTCACATGTGGAGATCATGGACATCCAAACTGGAACTGCCCAATGAAGAACAAAGCTCTCCCTCCACCCCCGCCAAGATCTGCAACAAGCTCTCCTTCGGTTCGTGCACCACCGCCTCGGGCTCTCAACATCAACACCAAGCCCGGATCTGCGGTTGTTCGTGCCAACTGCGTCAACGCCTCTCAAGCTGAGCTCGCACCTGGAGTTGTGATGAGTATGCTTTCCGTTAACTCAGTCCCTGCACGAGTTTTGTTCGATTCTGGTGCATCGCATTCTTTTGTATCTGACAAGTTTGCAGATGAGAATGAGTTAGTCTTGGTTCCTCTCCAAAAGCGGTTAATGGTTCTTTCTCCGGGAGCAAACATGAGGGCTGAGCATATCAGCCATGGCAATCAGATTGAGATTGGTGGTTCTTCATTCTTGGCTTCTTTGATTGTTCTGGGCAACTCTGACATTGATGTCATCTTGGGCATGGATTGGTTGACAGCAAATGCAGCTGTGATTGATTGTGCCTTCGCCTCGTTGTCGCCAAGATTCCTGAAGGCCATATAGTCTTTTCTCCAAGTCTGACTCCTGCTGTCCAGCTCTATTCCTTGGCGGCTCTGAATGATGATGCTATGGAAGCTATTCAGAGGGTACCAGTGGTCTGTGAGTTCCCAGATGTCTTTCCTGAAGAGTTGCCGGGAATGCCTCCGGATCGCGAGGTTGAATTCGTGATTGAGCTTGAACCTGGAACGGCTCCTATCTCTAAGCGGCCATAAAAAATGGGTCCTTCTGAGTTGGCTGAACTCAAACGACAACTTGATGAACACGAGAAGTTGGGTTTCATTCAACACAACACCTCTTCTTGGGGTAGCCCAACAATCTTTGTGAAGAAGCGTGACAGAACCGATAGGCTATGTGTTGACTACCGGGCTCTCAATGCTAAAACCATCAAGAACAAATATCCTCTCCCTCGGATAAATGATCTATTTGATCAGCTAGCAGGAGCTGTGGTGTTCTCTAAGCTGGGCTTGAGAAGTGGTTATCACCAAATCAAAATTCGCAAAGAAGATGTGCCCAAAACATCTTTCACCACCCGCTATGGCCTGTATGAGTACACGGTCATGTCTTTCGGTCTCACCAACGCACCTGCTACCTTCTCGAGGCTGATGAACTCCGTTTTCATGGAGTACCTGGACAAGTTTGTTGTGGTATATCTGGATGACATTCTGGTCTATTCCAAGTCCAAGGAGGAGCATGAAGAACACCTGCGGTGTGTCCTGAACAAGCTTCGTGAGAACCGCTTGTATGCAAAGTTCTCAAAGTGTGAGTTTTGGTTGCCTGAAGTAACATACTTGGGTCATGTTATCTCTGCCAAGGGCATTGCAGTCAACCCGGAAACCGTGAAGACAATAGTTGTAGCATCCCAGTTGTCTAACACCTGTAATGCTACATGTTATGATAATAAAAAGGGCCACTTCCAACATATAATTGTTGCATCATCATCATATCATGCTCATGTCATCATGTCACCTTGCATTTGAGCATCATATAAAACCCTTTCTTGTTTGGTTCTTATCTCATGTGCATGATTAATTGTAGTTTCCTCTTGATATTGTATTTGGTTCTTAATATATTGTTAAATGCCCAAGTTGAGTTGAGGGCATCTCTCTTATTGACTCCACCACCTTTTTCTTTCACCACCTTATAATTCCACCATCCAATTAATATGAGCTTGGCATTTTATTTGAGTTATCTCTAGCTCATGTTGTTGGTTGGATTCCACCCATAATCTTTGCTTGGCCTTGCCCACCTTTTGGGAATGCATATGAATAATGCCATGTTAATATTATTGTTTTCACAAGGATAAATTTGGCATTAATTATGTTGCATGGGCCATGCAAGTGCCACCTTTTCTAGTATTTGGTTTTTACTTGAATTCTAAGTGGATCATCTTCCCTTTGTTTATATCTTGTTTTGGGCCTTGTAGTATTCTTCACCAAATCATCTAAACCTCCATCCCCATCTCCATGCATACACATGTGATCATGTGTGAGCATAAGAGACACCCCATCATCACATGATCATCTCTCTCCCCCTCTTCCTCTTTTTCTTGCCTTGATCTTGTGAGGGCTTGTTTGGAGCTTGCATGATCAAGTTAAGTACCACCTCTCTCTTACCCACTCTTAGCAAAACCCTAAAACCTACCCCATGCCATCTCCCCATCCTAGCTAAACAAAACCCCTAATCTACACCTTTTTTCTAAACCAAACCCTAAGTACCTATCTTCCCCCTTCTAGCTTCCTAGCATGATCACCCCATGCCCTAACCTAGCTCGCCCCTCTCTTCCATGCAGGCCCCACCCCAGCACCATCCTACACATCTAACCATGCCCCACACGACCAAGGACCCCCCAACCTAACCCTAGCTCCCACCCTAGCCGAGCCTCCTCTCTCTCTGCATGGGGCCCCTCCACCGAGCCACCACCTCTCTGCCCTTCCCCTACCCCACCTGGAAGCCTCCCCTACCAGCCTGCCGCTCCACCCCAGCCGTGCCTGCCCTGGTCCATGTCGTGCACGTGAGGGGAGAGGATAAAGGTGACCGAAGTCACCTCCCCTCCCCAACACGCCAACCACTCCCTCCCTTCGGTCCTATCCGCCCCACAGCCTCCTCTGCCTCCCAGATCCATCCCAGGACGCCCTGCCCTATCCCCCTGCCTCCGCGTCGCCACCGTCTGCACCAGGTTTTCATGTTTATAGAGTACATTATTTTCTACGTCAAGAATTTTTGGTCCATTTTTTGAAACTTCAAAACCCCATTTTTTAATGGTTCAAAAAAGAGCTACTTGTAGCCCGAGGTACAAACGTCCGCATTCCCTTTCCTCTTTCACTTGTCTTCGACATCTATTTCAAGATGAAGGAGGGAGTAGAACTTTGTATCGATAATTATTTTGGATCGAAATAGTTATAAGTCTAAAGTTTGGATTTCATTTGTGAAGGAAAATGCACTAGGGTGCAACTGGCCGGTTTCGCTGGTACCACTTTTCGCACACCCTTAACTCCGTATATACTCTCTCATTTCCATAATTCATGTGAACTAAAACCATGACAAGGTTCCAGTTAGTATTAGGTAAAAGTAGTTTTCTTCTATTTTCCTGCAGGCATGTGTGAAATGACCTTGATAAAAGCAACCTTACGGCACTCATCCCCTCGACTCTCTCTCTCCCCTCATATCCTCCCCTTGAGAGTCCCTTTTCGACTTCGGCTCTCTCCTCCTCTTATTTGGCAGCCTAGACGGCCATAGGCATCAGGGAAAAGGAGGCTAGCTCCCAAGCCTCCGGCGACGGACCTTGCTCCACTCGTCAGAAGTTGGCCTATACTTTGTACAATTTGGATCAACATATAACAAACTCCACCGTGAGACAAATTCCTTCTTGTAGCATCAACAACAACCATCTCCCTGAACAAACAAAGCAAATACTTTCGGCGCCAATAGCCACTTGGGCTAATCAGTTAAACCAACTAAGTTCGAGCAAAGCTCAAACTTAGCAACAGGAATAGGTTTAGTCATCATATCAGCAGGATTATCATGAGTGCTGATCTTGCATACCTTT
Organism: Avena longiglumis; assembly: GCA_030063025.1. Taxonomy (NCBI): domain Eukaryota; kingdom Viridiplantae; phylum Streptophyta; class Magnoliopsida; order Poales; family Poaceae; genus Avena; species Avena longiglumis. The sequence goes on from CP125977.1 coordinate 480,679,589, forward strand.
AATTTACCTTGAGCAACAATGTCTCTAACAAAATGGTACTTGACATCAATGTGTTTAGTTCCCTCATGAAACATCTGATCTTTTTTAAGGTATATGGTGTAGGGTTTCGTAGCATGGAAAACAAAAAATTTCTATCGCATACAAACAAACAAGACAAGATCTATCTACTAGATTGTAGCAACGAGTCGATGGAATAACTCACCCTCGAAGATTCCAAAGTGTTTAACGAGAGCGGATTCTCGTGGGTGATGTAGTCGCATCTTCCGATCTCAAGATCGCGTAGACGATCCTTCCGGCTGCGTTAAGAACGCCTCCCGATCGGTCACACGTTCGGTACTCGACGAAGACCTTCCTCTCCCTTGTTCCAGCAGGAAGCGGAGGTTGTAGCACTCTCCTCGCGATTCCGGCAGCACAACGGCATAGTACCGGAAGTAGAGGGGAGATCTCGCAGGGCTTCGCCTTAAGCCGGAGCGAGTATGGTGGAGTATGAGAGTCCCTCGGTGTTCTAGGGTTTATACACACCAAGGAAGGGGGCAAGCCGGCGGCTAGGGTTTAGCTAGGCGGCGGCGGCGGTTTTCCCTAGGGCCGGCGGCGGCTTGGGGCTAGGGTTTGGAGGAGAGGATCTTGTGTGTCTCTAGGAGGGAGCCCTGCCCCTCCTTATATAGGTGGAGGGGCCGGCCGGCCAAGGGGAGGAGTCCCCCCAACTCGGCTTGGGTGGTGCATCGCGGTGGGAGGAGGGACTCCTCCCAACTCGGTTTCCTCCTCCTTTCCTCTTTCCAAAATTAGCCGCTTGACTTTCAAACTAGCGCTTGACTTTTCAAACTAGGATTTGATTTAATCCTTTATTTTGTTCAGCGATGACACTTAGTACATGATGCAATCATACCAACTTTATATAACACATTCATGTACCCTTCCTCCGGAGTGCCGACATTCCTAACCTTCTAGAACATTCCCGATGAAAACACCTAATCATTATCCAACTCCAAACGGGACTTTCCTTATATGAATCTTATTCTCCGGACCATTCCGGATCTCCTCGTGATATCCCGAATCCCATTCGAGACTCAACAACATTCGACTCTTTCTCATCATTCCATAACTACTAAAACAACGTCAATCCTTAAGTGTGTCTCCTATGGTTCGTGAATTATGCGCATGATCGAGACACTTCTCCGATCAATAACCAATAGAGGAATCGAAATTCATATGGCTCCCACATATTTCTCGATTACTTGCGATCGAATGAACCACTTACATACGATACCAATTTCCCTTTGTCTCACGATAGTTTACTTATCCGAGGTTATGATCGCTTGATCTCTGCATACCTAGTTCAACCTCGTTACCGATAAGTACTCTTTTCGTTCGTGATATGTGATCCCTTGAGCGCTCACATGCTTGCAAGCTAATTGGATGACATTTCACCGAGAGGGCCCAGAGTATATCTATCCGTCATATGGATGGACAAATCCACTCTTGATCCATGTGTTTCAACCAATACTTTCCGAACACTCAATGCCACCTTTATAGCCACCCGATTCGGTGTGGTGTTTGATGTCATCAAAGCATCCATCCGGTAAAGGTGATATGCATGATCTCATGGTCGAAGGAATTAGGTTACTATGTATCAGAAAGCATATAGCAATTGAACTATTAAAATGACTTGCTCTTTATGCTACGCTTATCTATAGGAGTATGTCCACCATATCATTCTCCTAACGATATGATCTTGTTGTTAATAACATCTCAATGTTCATGATAGGGAAACCACAATCATCTATTAACCAACAAGCTAGTATTATATAGAGGCTTTACTAGGGACTCTTATTTTAGTCTACAAATCACACAAGTATTAATGTTTCCTTGTTAATACTATTATAGCATGAATGTAAACATTTATCATAAACACAAAGATATAATAATAACTATATTTATTATTGCCTCTAGGGCATATCTCCAACAGTCTCCCACTTGCACTAGAGTCATCAAATCTAGATTACGTGGTAATATACCGAACACCCATGGCAGTTTGGTGCTGGTCATGTTTTTCCCTCGGGAGAGGTTTTAGTCAATGGATCCGCCACATTCAGATATGTGTGTACTTTGCAAATCTTTATATCCCCATCTTGGATATGTTCTCGAATAGCGTGAAAACGTAGCTTGATGTGCTTCAGCTTTTTGTGTGACCTTGTTTCTTGCGCATTGGCTATGGCGCCCATGTTATCACAGTAGATAGACATTGGGTCCAGTGCACTAGGAACCACACCCAGCTCTGTAATGAACTCTTTCATCCATATCGCTTCTTGTGAAGCCTCCGAAGCAGCCATGTATTCCGATTCAGTTGAAGATCTCGCCACAATGTTTTGCTTTGCACTCCTCCAGCTAACTGCTGCACCATTCAAAGTAAATACGTATCCAGATTGTGATTTAGAATCATCCGGATCGGTGTTCCAACTAGCATCGTTGTAACCATTAACAACGAGCTGTTCATCACCTCCATAAGAAAGAACCATATCCTTAGTTCTTCTCAAGTACTTAAGGATGTTTTTGACCGCTTTCCAATGATCCACTCCTGGATCACTTTGATATCTGCTAGTACATAGCATGGCATACATTAGAGATCCTATGGCTGAGGCATAGGGAGTCTTACTCATCCTTTCTCTATCTTCTGCCGATGTCGGACTCTGAATTTTACTCAAGGTCGTATTGGGCAACATGGGCAAGAACCCTTTCTTGCTATCTTCCATTCCAAACCTCTTTAGAACCTTGTCCAAATATGTACTTTGTGACAATGATATTTGGCGTTTCGATCTATCTCTATAAATCTTTATGCCTAATATGTAAGCTGCTTCGCCAAGATCCTTCATTGAAAAACTATTATTCAAATATTCCTTGACACTTTTAAGAAGGTCTACATCATTCCCAATCAACAATATGTCATCTACATATAGTATTAAGAATGCTACAGAGATCCCACTCTCTTTCTTGTAAATACAAGCTTCTCCATAAGTTTGTATAAAACCAAAACTTTTGATCACCTTATCAAAACGTTGATTCCAACTTCGAGATGCTTGCTTCAATCCATAGATGGACCGTTGAAGTTTGCATACCTTGTTAGCATCTTTAGGATCGACAAAACCTTTGGGTTGCATCATATACAACTCTTCATCAATGTCTCCATTGAGGAATGCTGTTTTGACATCCATCTGCCATATCTCATAATCATAATATGCAGCGATTGCTAACATAATCCTCACAGACTTTAGCTTCGCCATCGGGTGAGAAAGTCTCATCGTAGTCAACTCCTTGAATTTGTCGAAACCCTTTTCGACAAGTCGAGCTTTATAGATGAACATTACCATCAAGATCTGCTTTCTTCTTGAAAATCCATTTGTTCTCGACAGCCATCCTGGTAAGTCCACCAAAGTCCATACTTGGTTTTCGTACATGGATCCAATCTCGGTTCATGGCTTCTTGCCATTTATTGGAATCTAGGCTCATCATTGCTTCCTCATATGTCTCGTGGTCATCGGTGTTGTCCACAACATGACACTCATAACGGGATCATACCAATGGAGTGGTACGAGTTCTCGTTGACCACGAGGCTCTGTAGCAACTTCAACCAAGTTTCATGATCATCATCATTAGCTTCCTCTCTTATTGGTGCAGCACCAGGAACTTCTTCGGTCTTTGCGCTACTCGCAATTTCGAGAGAAGGTTCGACAACCTCGTCGAGTTCTACTTTCTTTCCAGTCACTTCTTTCGAGAGAAATTCCTTCTCTAGAAAGGATCCATTCTTGGCAACGAAGATTTTGCCTTCGGATCTATGATAGAAGGTATACCCAATAGTTTCCTTCGGGTATCCTATGAAGACGCATTTTTCCGCTTTGGGTTCAAGCTTGTCCGGCTGTAACTTCTTTAATAGGCTTCGCATCCCCAAACTTTAAGGGACGACAATCTAGGTTTCTTCCCAAACCATAATTCATACGGTGTCGTTTCAACGGATTTAGACGGTGCCCTATTTAAAGTGAATGCGGCTGTTTCTAATGCATAACCCCAAAATGATAGCGGTAAATCTGTAAGTGACATCATAGAACGAACCATATCTAAGAGAGTTCGATTACGACGTTCGGACACACCATTACGTTGTGGTGTTCCGGTGTGTCAATTATGAAAGTATTCCGCATTTCTTCAAATGCTCACCAAACTCGTAACTTAGATATTCACCTCCACGATCAGAACGTAGAAATTTAATCTTCTTGTTACGTTGATTCTCTACCTCACTTTGAAATTCCTTAAACTTCTCAAAAGTTTCGGACTTATGTTTCATGAAATAGATATACCCATATCTACTCAAGTCATCCGTGAAGGTAAGAACATAACGATAACCACCGCGCGATGCTACACTCATTGGACCACACACATCGGTATGTATGATTTCCAATAAGTCCGTAGCTCGCTCCATCATACCAGAAAATGGAGTCTTAGTCATTTTACCCATCAGACATGCTTCGCATCTATCAAGTGATTCAAAATCAAGTGATTCAAGAAGTCCATCTAATGGAGTTTCTTCATACGCTTCACTCCAATGTGACCAAGACAGCGATGCCACATATAGGTCGAGTTATCGCTAGATTTCAAACGCTTAGCCTCAATGTTATTAATATGTGTATTTCCACTATCGAGATTCAATAAGAATAGACCATCTATCAAAGGTGCATGTGCATAAAACATATTACTCATATAAATCGAACAACCATTATTCTCGGACTTAAACAAGTAACGCCTCGCAATAAACAAGATCCGATATAATTTTCATGCTCAACGCAGCACCAAATAACAATTATTTAAGTATAAAACTAATCCCGATGGTAGATGAAGGGGTAGCGTGCGACCGCGATCACATCAACCTTTGATCCGCTTCCCACGCGCATCGTCATCTCGTTCTTCGCTAGCTTCCGCTTATTCTGCAAAGACTGCTTTGAGTTACAAATATGAGCAACCGAACCAAAGATCAAATACCCAGGCACTACTACGAGTACTAGTGAGATACACATCAATAACATGTATATCAGATATACCTTTCTTCTTGATGCTGCCGTTCTTCAAATCCGCCAAGTACTTTGGGCAATTCCGCTTCCAGTGACCTTCTCCCTTGCAGTAAAAGCACTCAGTATCAGGCTTAGGTCCAGCCTTGGTCTTCTTCGTCGACGTGGTAACTTTCTTACCATCCTTCTTGAAGTGTCCCTTCTGCTTAGACTTGCCTTTCTTGAATTTGGTGGTCTTATTGACCAACAACACTTGGTGCTCTTTCTTGATCTCCACTTCTGCAGATTTCAACATGGCAAAGAGTTCTGGCAACGTCTTGTTCATTTTTTGCATGTTGTAGTTCATCACAAAGTTCTTGTAACTTGGTGGTAGTGATTAGAGGACACGGTAAATCCCCAAAGCATTAGGAATCACAATACCCAAGCTTTGAAGTTTGTTTGCGTGCCCAGACATCTTAAGCACATGCTCACTGACGGAGCTGCCCTCTTCCATCTTGCAGTTAAAGAACTTTTCAGAAGCCTCATAGCTTTCAATTGCCGCATGAGTCTCAAAGATCAATTTGAGATCCTCGAAAATATCATATGGGTCTGAATTCTCAAACCTTTTCTGAAGCTCCGATTCTAAACCATACAAGATAGCACACTGAATTGTGGAGTACTGTCACATCCCAAGATTTTCCAAATCTTGAAATGTGAAAATAAATGAATTAAATAAAAATTTGTTTGATTTTCAGATCTAGAAGAAACTTTTTGAACTCAATTGGAATCTCAAACCCATTTGAATTAAATAAAATCCAAAATGCATCCTTAAAAAAAAATAAACATTTAATTAAAATGTTTTAGAATTATTGTTATTGGATCTTTAAATAAAAGATTGGTTATCAAAAGAAAAGGTGGATTTATAAATAAAGATTATTTAATTAAGCCAATTAAAATCATGGCCAAGCTTTGGAAATTAAAAACATTTAGTTCTAAATAAAAATCAACAAAGGTTTATTTAAATAAAATAATAGGGAATCAATATCCAAATTTTATTATGAAAGGATTTATCATTTTAAAATTAAAACATCAAGACCTACTAGAATTGTTTAAATAGGTTTAATAAGTATTTCTACTATTTAATAAAAACCTACTAAAATATTTTGGATCTGCTTTAGATTTTAAAATAAATATCTCAATAAAATAAATCCTATTTGGATTAATAAACTAAGGCCTTTTTATTTAACTATGAATGGACCCTATAATAAAATATTATTTTATTCTAACAAAGTTTTGCACATATCTTATATTCTCAAATAAAAACCTACTGATTTGGTTTTTGCAAATATTTAGAATTCAAAATGGGGATTCTAATAATTAAACCAAACCATACTTTATTAATAAACCATAACCCATTTTATTGAATAAATAAATAGAACCTAGAGAAAATTTAAAATATTATTTTTATTTTTGAAAGTTGATTTATACTACTAAACAGAACCAAAAACACAATGCAAGGTTTAATGAGTGTTTGAAATTGTTTGAATGATTGAATAAGTTGATTGAAATTTAAACAAATTCAAAATAGAAAAGGAAAATGATTCAAGATAAAAAATGATGAAACAGCCAGCCAGATGCTCAGCCCAGAAGCCCACCAACCAGCCAGCCTCTTACCAGAAAACATTTCGCACGCGTTATCAAACCCACTGAAACACTGACAAGTGGACCCCGCCTGAAACGTTTTTCCCACTGCCAGCGGACCCCACACTGCCACCTCTTTCTTCTTCCCCACCGCGAAGCACGCCTCTCCCTCCTCACTGCCGTTGCAGGCTTTGAATCCGCGCGATCAATTCACCTTAATGCCGCGCTAATTCCTCGTCGACCACGGCCTATTAATCGCCAGCTTCCTCCTCCATTTCCCAGACGCCCTTCCTTGACACGCCTCCAGGCCGCCACAATATCGCCACGACTGTCTCTGTCTCCGATGATGCTCCGGTAACGATTCCGGCGAAACCAGACCTCCCCTTGCTTCCTTGACCAATCCCGAAGCTCCCCCACATCCAGACGCGTCTCCCAAAGATCCTCCTCTCAACCACGGGCGCCCCATAGAGTCGGCTACATCAAGCTCCAGATCACGCCATCCGCCACAACTCCGACGCCCGTGTTAATTCCGACCGCCCGTACCTTCTCGCTCATGCACGTGAACTCTCCGTGACCTCCGCGCCTTAACCATACCCTGCTTTTCCCTGTGACGACCTACAACATCGACTTCAACACGATCGAGACCACCTAACGCCATCCTCCACCCGTAGAAATTCGCCAAGACCGAGTACCCTCACCCGACCAACACCACCTCGAGTATCACCGTGACCTCCGAACCTGGTGAGCTTCTTCTCTCCTCTCGCTTGCTAGAACCACCAACCCCACGCCTGTCAGACGCCGCTAGCCGCCATCGGCGCCACTTTTGGTCCAAAGCCGCATCAGAGGATCTAGTTTGAACGATTACGATTAGATCACTTACTGCGAAGAGGTACGCGTTCTGAACCGTGCGATGTGACTTAGATCTAATGGCCTGCAGTGCGTGATCCGCGCGAACCGTTTTCGACCAATTAGAATACGACACGTGGCTAGCTCTAGTTTAAAACAGATTTTTGGATCAGAATTATATGCAAACTTCAAACACTTGCAACTTTCAAACCACACGTCCAAATTTGACAAATTTTATATCAATAAAATCAGGAGAACAAGCCCTAAACAACCATAGCCTTAGTTTGACAAATAGTATCTGATTGTTTGTTTGAATTTGCAGAAACATTTGTGTACTTGTTTAGAGGATAAAAATTGTTTAAAATTGATTTTAGGATTAATTCTTTTGCAAAATGAATTTGTATAATCTTACTGACCCGAGGAACCAACCCTTGGTAATAGAAATGATTTTGGGAGAAATATAGGTTGAAATATTTAACTTAGTCATTTTCTAGCCAAATAAACTCATTAGTTTTATTATGGAAATGTTTTTACAAGGAAAACTTTGGGAAAAATATTATGGACCAAACTTACTGACCCAAAACACCAAGCCTTGCCAAGGGAAACTCACTTGGTGAAAAATATAAAGTTTTTCTTGAAAAAGAATAAATTTCCACCACATAAAATGTTGAATGCATTTTAAAATAGACTTTGGGCAAAACCTCTAACTAATGACTTTGCCATTTTGGTAAATGACCAATGTGGACCTTACAAAGTTTATAAACCTAGTAGAGACCAAATTTGCAATAGAACCCTCTTTCTACAAGACTTAGGAACCATTGCTTTGTGTATGTGAATTATTGTTTGAAAGTTGGAATGCTACTTGATACTATGCTTGTTTGATTGTAGTGAAATTAGCAAGTGTGGGACTAGCAAAAACAAGGAGTGACTATCATTCCCTAAACAAAAAGGCAAGTTACACTATCATACAAAAGACCTACTATTTTCATTATACTTAGTGGATTTTGTAAACATGCATGAAAATGTTTTATACTTATGCTATGCTAATCCTAATAGGATTCCCTATACATTCCTTAGTGAAAATATTGAAGTTGTACATGCTTAGCCATGCTATGTTTTGAAAAAGAGATACATGTTGAGATTTTACAAAGGTTAAGAAAAGGACTTGTGTTTTATATAATAAAACAAGGACTCAATGAACCACCTAGGTGGTGGACACTTCAAGTTTTGGAGAAGGTGGCAACAAAAGGGAACCATGTCTATGGCAATCACTTTGTGTTGTGCTCCAAATGAAAACCACCTAGGAAACTTAGAGATTGAACATATTTCTCCAATTGTGGCTTTCGTACAACCACATGCTATTATGGCTCTGGCTTAGTCAACTACATTAGGAAGACCCATACATTGTCTTTAGTTACCGGACATGGGGATCTGGAATGCTTCATGGGGTCAAGACAAGCTAGCAATGATGTATGGGAGGACCTATTGGAAAGACTTCACACATTCTCTGCCAAGACTCCATCTTGGTGAGCACTAATCCAGTAGGCCACTGGTGGCAACAAGATGGGATTGTGTCATGTGGGTAAAGTGTACTCCTTCTGCAGAAGTTAATAAAATCTAAGTACTTAGCCGTGTCCCCGGTTATGGACAATACTGAGCAACTAAAGTTTGAACTATGGGAGATCTCGACATTCTAATTTCTAATATAAAAACTTGATGCACTTGGGGGTACCAAGGAATTCAAATAGATTTTGTTAAGCTTGTTGCACTTGGGGTTACCAAGGTGCATAAGAGCATGATGTACTTGGGAGTACCAAGGAACTCATGATTTTTTGATAAAACTTGTTGCACTTGGGGTTACCAAGGTGCTCAAGGATTTTTGACAAGGACTTGAACACTTGTGTGTCTACCAAGGATTTCAAGGAACTTGGAAAAAGAGATTTGACAAAGGACCAAAACCATTTTGAAAAGATAGGATAAATATTGCTTTATGCAAATAAGCCTTAAACTCTACTTAGCCAAATATGCATATAATGATAGGATCCATTCTTATTATATCTAAAAGTGAAACTTGCCAATACAATTCAAATGTATTGACCCTTTGTGGCTGTAACTTGTATGTTGCAGGTTTGATTGATTTTAGTGAAGATTGATTGTTTAGGATTACAAAGTCTACCAACATCACTGTGGCACTTTGAAGATGAAGGACCCATAACTATATTTATTCCGCTGCAATGTAATGTAATAGCCTAATGAGCTATGTTTGATGTAATAAAATTATGTTATTCCTGGTTATAAAGTTATATTATGACCCTTGTTTCTTGATATTACATCTAAACTGTGGATGCTAGCTATTGATCCAGGGACTAGCATTGTATAACACAGGAGGACTCTACCTTATTAAAGGTTGGGACCCTACAGATGGTATTAGAGCATTGTGTTGCCTGTAGGATTTGTAAACCTAGGATTGGACAAAAACCCTTAGAAAAATAGTAGTTCTATTTTGATCCAAAACTTATTTACAAAAACACTTGTAACCTCTTTCCTTAACCATTTTGGTTTCAACTCCACATCTCTTCTGCTTCAACTTGATGGAAAAACCTACCCCATGGCCAAAGACTACACCATGTACAAAGGACTTCTTCAACTTCTTCAACTCTAATGACTTCAACATCTTCAGCATATTCCCCAAGGACTTCCAACTTGAAAACTACTAAGGACCACAAGTGAAACAAGGAAATCTTGCTCAAAAATTAGAGACTGAGGGAATGCAAAATAAGAGGAAACCATCAACAACTTTGAAGTGTGTAACCAAGAGTTTGTCTCAAGGAAGCCATGATCTCATGTAGTAAGAAGCAACCAAGAAGGATAGAAAGATCACAAGTGAACCATATAGATGGACCACCATATACTAGTTAAGTCAAAACCATCAACTTATGTGGTGTAACAAATTATTTTGTTGACAAAGTATGTGCTTGAACCTTGTTTGAGTGAAATGTTTAGTTTGTGATTGCCTGCACATTGCTTGTGTGAATTGTGATGTGAGTGATTAGAAATATTTCCTTAGAAATGTCTTGCCCATTCTAATCTTCCTTCAACCCAAACAGATGACTACCCCAAAGGACTCCAAGGTTGATGACACCAACACCAACCAAGCTGACAGCCTGGGAGAGCTCATAGCAACCCAACATCAGTTGAACCAATTGACAGCTCAGTTCCTAGCCAACAATAGTAATGAAGATCCAGCACTGCAAAAGTTTTTGGAGGAACAATCTCAACTAATGCTTAAAGTGACTAATCAAATGATTAGCATGGAAGAAAATTTTCCTAGAAAAGAGTATGATAGCAAGGATGATAAGAATGTTGTTCTAGATGGAGCCCCAGCTTGCATTATTTGTGGAGACAAGGATCATACTTCCAAGGAGCATGAAGGACAATGCCCCAATTGTGATGAAGACCATCCTGTTGGAGAATGCCCTACCTCTCAAGCTACTTGCTACCTTTGTGAAGGAAGTGATCATACTCCTGGCCTATGTCCTATCTATGCCATGGTAGAACAAAGGAAACAAGAAGGATCCAAGTCTACCAAAGGAAAAGGACCACTTATACCTCCAAGCAAGACAACTCAATTCAAAGGATCTAGGAAAATCAAGAAGCCCAAGCAAGACATGAGCCTTGTACAATGTCGTAAATGTAAGGAAATGGGACACTACTCCAGTGGATGCCCAGAGAACATAAAGAATAAAGGAATTGACCAAGTGTGGTGTAACAACTGTAATGAACCAGGTCACTTTGTAGCAACTTGCCCACAAGAGCCACGTAAAGAACTCAATGACATTCATTGCTTCAACTGCAAGAATCCAGGACACTATGCAAGCAACTGTCCAGAAAGGATGAAGAACAAGTTGAACAAGCCTATGGAGAAACTCAACCTTGGTCCATGAGTCAAGCATAGGAATAGAGCAAAGGTTTAACGTAGAGAAATTCCAAGACCCAAGAAGGCCAAAATGTAATTTTTGTTTGAAAATATTTTAAGGGTGGTAGTACCCTAGTTGCTTTGAACTTGCTTGTAACCCTAACCTTCCCAAATCTCGGGACGAGATTTATTTTAAGGGTGGTAGCCTGTCACATCCCAAGATTTTCCAAATCTTGAAATGTGAAAATAAATGAATTAAATAAAACTTTGTTTGATTTTCAGAGCTAGAAGAAACTTTTTGAACTCAATTGGAATCTCAAACCCATTTGAATTAAATAAAATCCAAAATGCATCCTTAAAAAAAATATAAATAAATAAACATTTAATTAAAATGTTTTAGAATTATTGTTATTGGATCTTTACATAAAAGATTGGTTATCAAAATAAAAGGTGGATTTATAAATAAAGATTATTTAATTAAGCCAATTAAAATCTTGGCCAAGCTTTGGAAATTAAAAACATTTAGTTCTAAATAAAAATCAACAAAGGTTTATTTAAATAAAATAATAGGGAATCAATATCCAAATTTTATTATGAAAGGATTTATCATTTTAAAATTAAAACATCAAGACCTACTAGAATTGTTTAAATAGGTTTAATAAGTATTTCTACTATTTAATAAAAACCTACTAAAATATTTTGGATCTGCTTTAGATTTTAAAATAAATATCTCAATAAAATAAATCCTATTTGGATTTATAAACTAAGGCCTTTTTATTTAACTATTAATGGACCCTATAATAAAATATTATTTTATTCTAACAAAGTTTTGCACATATCTTATATTCTCAAATAAAAACCTACTGATTTGGTTTTTGCAAATATTTTGAATTCAAAATGGGGATTCTAATAATTAAACCAAACCATACTTTATTAATAAACAATAACCCATTTTATTGAATAAATAAATAGAACCTAGAGAAAATTTAAAATATTATTTTTATTTTTGAAAGTTGATTTATACTACTAAACAGAACCAAAAACACAATGCAAGGTTTAATGAGTGTTTGAAATTGTTTGAATGATTGAATAAGTTGATTGAAATTTAAAACAGAAATTCAAAATAGAAAAGGAAAAATGATTCAAGAAAAAAATGATGAAACAACAGCCCATGCTCAGCCCAGAAGCCCACCAACCAGCCAGCCTCTTACCCCAGAAAACATTTTCGCAGCGTTATCAAACCCATCAAACACGACAAGTGGACCCGCTGAAAACGTTTTCCCCGCCACGGACCCACCGCCACCTCTTTCTTCTTCCCCACCGCGAAGCACGCCTCTCCCGCCTCACTGCCGTTGCAGGCTCTGAATCCGCGCGATCAATTCACCTTAATGACGCGATAATTCCTCGTCGCGACCACGGCCTATTAATCGCCAGCGTTTCCTCCTCCATTTCCCCCAGACGCCCTTCCTTGACACGCCTCCAGGCCGCCACAATATCGCCACGACTGTCTCTGTCTCCGATGATGCTCCGGTAACGATTCCGGCGAAACCAGACCTCCCCTTGCTTCCTTGACCAATCCCGCAGCTCCCCCACATCCAGACGCGTCTCCCAGCATCCTCCTCTCAACCACGGGCGCCCCATAGAGTCGGCTACATCAAGCTCCAGTACCGCCGCCATCTGCCACAACTCCGACGACGCCCCAGGTTAATTCCGACCGCCCCGTACCTTCTCGTTCATGCACGTGACCTCTCCGTGACCTCCCGCACTTAACCATACCCCTGCTTTGCCCCAGGACGACCTACAACGTCGACTTCAACACGACTGAGACCACCCAACGCCGTCCTCCACCCCGGCGAGAAATTCTGCCAAGACCAGAGTACCCCTCACCCGACCAACACCACCTCGAGTATCACCGTGACCTCCTGAACCTGGTGAGCTTCTTCTCTTTCCCTCTCGCTTGCTAGAACCACCGCGAACCCCACGCCTGGCCGTACGCCGCCGCTAGCCGCCGTCGGCGCCGCTCACTTTTGGTCCAGCAAGCCAGTACCGTAGGATCTAGTTTGAACGATTACGATTAGATCACTTACTGCGAAGAGGTACGTGTTCTGAACCGTGCGATGTGACTTAGATCTAATGGCCTGCAGTGTGTGATCCGCGCGAACCGTTTTCGGCCAATTAGAATACGACGCGTGGCTAGCTCTAGTTTAAAACAGATTTTTGGATCAGAATTATATGCAAACTTCAAACACTTGCAACTTTCAAACCACACGTCCAAATTTGACAAATTTTATATCAATAAAATCAGGAGAACAATCCCTAAACAACCATAGCCTTAGTTTGACAAATAGTATCTGATTGTTTGTTTGAATTTGCAGAAACATTTGTGTACTTGTTTAGAGGATAAAAATTGTTTAAAATTGATTTTAGGATTAATTCTTTTGCAAAATGAATTTGTATAATCTTACTGACCCGAGGAACCAACCCTTGGTAATAGAAATGATTTTGGGAGAAATATAGGTTGAAATATTTAACTTAGTCATTTTCTAGCCAAATAAACTCATTAGTTTTATTATGGAAATGTTTTTACAAGGAAAACTTTGGGAAAAATATTATGGACCAAACTTACTGACCCAAAACACCAAGCCTTGCCAAGGGAAACTCACTTGGTGAAAAATATAAAGTTTTTCTTGAAAAAGAATAAATTTCCACCACATAAAATGTTGAATGCATTTTAAAATAGACTTTGGGCAAAACCTCTAACTAATGACTTTGCCATTTTGGTAAATGACCAATGTGGACCTTACAAAGTTTATAAACCTAGTAGAGACCAACTTTGCAATAGAACCCTCTTTCTACAAGACTTAGGAACCATTGCTTTGTGTATGTGAATTATTGTTTGAAAGTTGGAATGCTACTTGATACTATGCTTGTTTGATTGTAGTGAAATTAGCAAGTGTGGGACTAGCAAATCAAGGAGTGACTATCATTCCCTAAACAAAAGGCAAGTTACACTATCATACAAAAGACCTACTATTTTCATTATACTTAGTGGATTTTGTAAACATGCATGAAAATGTTTTATACTTATGCTATGCTAATCCTAATAGGATTCCCTATACATTCCTTAGTGAAAATATTGAAGTTGTACATGCTTAGCCATGCTATGTTTTGAAAAAGAGATACATGTTGAGATTTTACAAAGGTTAAGAAAAGGACTTGTGTTTTATATAATAAAACAAGGACTCAATGAACCACCTAGGTGGTGGACACTTCAAGTTTTGGAGAAGGTGGCAACAAAAGGGAACCATGTCTATGGCAATCACTTTGTGTTGTGCTCCAAATGAAAACCACCTAGGAAACTTAGAGATTGAACATATTTCTCCAATTGTGGCTTTCGTGTACAACCACATGCTATTATGGCTCTGGCTTAGTCAACTACATTAGGAAGACCCATACATTGTCTTTAGTTACCGGACATGGGGATCTGGAATGCTTCATGGGGGCTGAAGACAAGCTAGCAATGATGTATGGGAGGACCTATTGGAAAGACTTCGTCACATTCTCAGTCTGCCAGTACTCCATCTTGGTGAGCACTAATCCAGTAGGCCACTGGTGGCAACAAGATGGGATTGTGTCATGTGGGTAAAGTGTACTCCTTCTGCAGAAGTTAATAAAATCTAAGTACTTAGCCGTGTCCCCGGTTATGGACAATACTGAGCAACTAAAGTTTGAACTATGGGAGATCTCGACATTATAATTTCTAATATAAAAACTTGATGCACTTGGGGGTACCAAGGAATTCAAATAGATTTTGTTAAGCTTGTTGCACTTGGGGTTACCAAGGTGCATAAGAGCATGATGTACTTGGGAGTACCAAGGAACTCATGAATTTTTTATAAAACTTGTTGCACTTGGGGTTACCAAGGTGCTCAAGGATTTTTGACAAGGACTTGAACACTTGTGTGTCTACCAAGGAGTTCAAGGAACTTGGAAAAAGAGATTTGACAAAGGACCAAAACCATTTTGAAAAGATAGGATAAATATTGCTTTATGCAAATAAGCCTTAAACTCTACTTAGCCAAATATGCATATAATGATAGGATCCATTCTTATTATATCTAAAAGTGAAACTTGCCAATACAATTCAAATGTATTGACCCTTTGTGGCTGTAACTTGTATGTTGCAGGTTTGATTGATTTTAGTGAAGATTGATTGTTTAGGATTACAAAGTCTACAACCAACATCTGCCTGTGGCACTTTGAAGATGAAGGACCCATAACTATATTTATTCTGCTGCAATGTAATGTAATAGCCTAATGAGCTATGTTTGATGTAATAAAATTATGTTATTCCTGGTTATAAAGTTATATTATGACCCTTGTTTCTTGATATTACATCTAAACTGTGGATGCTAGCTATTGATCCAGGGACTAGCATTGTATAACACAGGAGGACTCTACCTTATTAAAGGTTGGGACCCTACAGATGGTATCAGAGCATTGTGTTGCCTATAGGATTTGTAAACCTAGGATTGGACAAAAACCCTTAGAAAAATAGGAGTTCTATTTTGATCCAAAACTTATTTACAAAAACACTTGTAACCTCTTTCCTTAACCATTTTGGTTTCAACTCCACATCTCTTCTGCTTCAACTTGATGGAAAAACCTACCCCATGGCCAAAGACTACACCATGTACAAAGGACTTCTTCAACTTCTTCAACTCTAATGACTTCAACATCTTCAGCATATTCCCCAAGGACTTCCAACTTGAAAACTACTAAGGACCACAAGTGAAACAAGGAAATCTTGCTCAAAAATTAGAGACTGAGGGAATGCAAAATAAGAGGAAACCATCAACAACTTTGAAGTGTGTAACCAAGAGTTTGTCTCAAGGAAGCCATGATCTCATGTAGTAAGAAGCAACCAAGAAGGATAGAAAGATCACAAGTGAACCATATAGATGGACCACCATATACTAGTTAAGTCAAAACCATCAACTTATGTGGTGTAACAAATTATTTTGTTGACAAAGTATGTGCTTGAACCTTGTTTGAGTGAAATGTTTAGTTCGTGATTGCCTGCACATTGCTTGTGTGAATTGTGATGTGAGTGATTAGAAATATTTCCTTAGAAATGTCTTGCCCATTCTAATCTTCCTTCAACCCAAACAGATGACTACCCCAAAGGACTCCAAGGTTGATGACACCAACACCAACCAAGCTGACAGCCTGGGAGAGCTCATAGCAACCCAACATCAGTTGAACCAATTGACATTTCGGTTCTAGCCAACAATAGTAATGAAGATCCAGCACTGCAAAAGTTTTTGGAGGAACAATCTCAACTAATGCTTAAAGTGACTAATCAAATGATTAGCATGGAAGAAAATTTTCCTAGAAAAGAGTATGATAGCAAGGATGATAAGAATGTTGTTCTAGATGGAGCCCAGCTTGCATTATTTGTGGAGACAAGGATCATACTTCCAAGGAGCATGAAGGACAATGCCCCAATTGTGATGAAGACCATCCTGTTGGAGAATGCCCTACCTCTCAAGCTACTTGCTACCTTTGTGAAGGAAGTGATCATACTCCTGGCCTATGTCCTATCTATGCCATGGTAGAACAAAGGAAACAAGAAGGATCCAAGTCTACCAAAGGAAAAGGACCACTTATACCTCCAAGAAAGACAACTCAATTCAAAGGATCTAGGAAAATCAAGAAGCCCAAGCAAGACATGAGCCTTGTACAATGTCGTAAATGTAAGGAAATGGGACACTACTCCAGTGGATGCCCAGAGAACATAAAGAATAAAGGAATTGACCAAGTGTGGTGTAACAACTGTAATGAACCAGGTCACTTTGTAGCAACTTGCCCACAAGAGCCACGTAAAGAACTCAATGACATTCATTGCTTCAACTGCAAGAATCCAGGACACTATGCAAGCAACTGTCCAGAAAGGATGAAGAACAAGTTGAACAAGCCTATGGAGAAACTCAACCTTGGTCCATGAGTCAAGCATAGGAATAGAGCAAAGGTTTAACGTAGAGAAATTCCAAGACCCAAGAAGGCCAAAATGTAATTTTTGTTTGAAAATATTTTAAGGGTGGTAGTACCCTAGTTGCTTTGAACTTTCTTGTAACCCTAACCTTCCCAAATCTCGGGACGAGATTTATTTTAAGGGTGGTAGCCTGTCACATCCCAAGATTTTCCAAATCTTGAAATGTGAAAATAAATGAATTAAATAAAACTTTGTTTGATTTTCAGAGCTAGAAGAAACTTTTTGAACTCAATTGGAATCTCAAACCCATTTGAATTAAATAAAATCCAAAATGCATCCTTAAAAAAAACATTTAATTAAAATGTTTTAGAATTATTGTTATTGGATCTTTAAATAAAAGATTGGTTATCAAAAGAAAAGGTGGATTTATAAATAAAGATTATTTAATTAAGCCAATTAAAATCTTGGCCAAGCTTTGGAAATTAAAAACATTTAGTTCTAAATAAAAATCAACAAAGGTTTATTTAAATAAAATAATAGGGAATCAATATCCAAATTTTATTATGAAAGGATTTATCATTTTAAAATTAAAACATCAAGACCTACTAGAATTGTTTAAATAGGTTTAATAAGTATTTCTACTATTTAATAAAAACCTACTAAAATATTTTGGATCTGCTTTAGATTTTAAAATAAATATCTCAATAAAATAAATCCTATTTGGATTAATAAACTAAGGCCTTTTTATTTAACTATTAATGGACCCTATAAAAAAATATTATTTTATTCTAACAAAGTTTTGCACATATCTTATATTCTCAAATAAAAACCTACTGATTTGGTTTTTGCAAATATTTAGAATTAAAAATGGGGATTCTAATAATTAAACCAAACCATACTTTATTAATAAACCATAACCCATTTTATTGAATAAATAAATAGAACCTAGAGAAAATTTAAAATATTATTTTTATTTTTGAAAGTTGATTTATACTACTAAACAGAACCAAAAACACAATGCAAGGTTTAATGAGTGTTTGAAATTGTTTGAATGATTGAATAAGTTGATTGAAATTTAAAACAGAAATTCAAAATAGAAAAGGAAAAATGATTCAGTACAAAAAAAATGATGAAACAGCCAGCCCAGATGCTCAGCCCAGGAAGCCCACCAACCAGCCAGCCTCTTACCCCGCAGAAAACATTTCGCACGCGTTATCAAACCCACTGAAACACTGACAAGTGGACCCCGCCTGAAACGTTTTTCCCACTGCCAGCGGACCCCACACTGCCACCTCTTTCTTCTTCCCCACCGCGAAGCACGCCTCTCCCTCCTCACTGCCGTTGCAGGCTTTGAATCCGCGCGATCAATTCACCTTAATGCCGCGATAATTCCTCGTCGCGACCACGGCCTATTAATCGCCAGCGTTTCCTCCTCCATTTCCCCCAGACGCCCTTCCTTGACACACCTCCAGGCCGCCACAATATCGCCACGACTGTCTCTGTCTCCGATGATGCTCCAGTAACGATTCCGGCGAAACCAGACCTCCCCTTGCTTCCTTGACCAATCCCGCAGCTCCCCCACATCCAGACGCGTCTCCCAGCATCCTCCTCTCAACCACAGGCGCCCCATAGAGTCGGCTACATCAAGCTCCAGTACCGCCGCCATCTGCCACAACTCCGACGACGCCCCAGGTTAATTCCGACCGCCCCGTACCTTCTCGTTCATGCACGTGACCTCTCCGTGACCTCCCGCACTTAACCATACCCCTGCTTTGCCCCAGGACGACCTACAACGTCGACTTCAACACGACTGAGACCACCCAACGCCGTCCTCCACCCCGGCGAGAAATTCTGCCAAGACCAGAGTACCCCTCACCCGACCAACACCACCTCGAGTATCACCGTGACCTCCTGAACCTGGTGAGCTTCTTCTCTTTCCCTCTCGCTTGCTAGAACCACTGCGAACCCCACGCCGTCAGACGCCTCTAGCCGCCGGTCGCTCACTTTTGGTCCAGCAAGCCGCATCAGAGGATCTAGTTTGAACGATTACGATTAGATCACTTACTGCGAAGAGGTACGCGTTCTGAACCGTGCGATGTGACTTAGATCTAATGGCCTGCAGTGCGTGATCCACGCGAACCGTTTTCGGCCAATTAGAATACGACGCGTGGCTAGCTCTAGTTTAAAACAGATTTTTGGATCAGAATTATATGCAAACTTCAAACACTTGCAACTTTCAAACCACAAGTCCAAATTTGACAAATTTTATATCAATAAAATCAGGAGTTCTTTCTCTAGGAACGCATTAAAATTGATGGTAGGGGCTGCCACTGATCTACAACATATTTGAAATAGTTTAGACTAAGTTTATGACAAATTGAGTTCAAATTAATAATAAAATTAATCTAGGTGAACTCCCACTCAAAACAATATCCCTCACATTGTTTTAGTGATCACACGAACCAAATCCACCACATCAACACCGATCATCACGAGAGCTGATATAGTTTCAATGGCGAACAATCGACATGTTCATCATATCTACTATATGATTCATGCTTTACCTTTCGGTGATCCGTGTTCCGAGACCATGTCTGTACATGCTAGGCTCGTCAAGATGAAACCTTAGTTTCCGCATGAGCAAATCTGGCTTGCTCACGTTGTATACACTTGCGGAATCTAACACACCCGATCATCACGTGGTGCTTCAAAACAACAAGCTTTAGCAACGGTGCTAACTAAGGGTGAACACTTTATGACTTGAAATTCATGTGCATGAGGGATCATCTTATAATGCTACCGTCGTCTACTAAGAAATACAAGATGCATAAAGGATTAACATCACATGCAATTCATAATATGTGATATGATATGGCCTTTCTTCTTTGTGCTTCCGATCTCCATCTTCTAGCACGAATCATGATCTCCATCATCACCGGCATTGCATCAAGGTCAATGACGCTTCTCCATGGTTGTCGTCCACCGGCTTCAACTATTACAACTACTTTGAATAGACAAGCGGGTCTTAACATAAATTAAAGACAACCATATGGCTCCTGCCGGTTGCCAACTTACAATAAGGAACATTGCATACATCAAATATAATCACAATCATGGCCATATCACATCACAGCACACCCCTGCAAAACAAAGTTAGACGCCTCTACTTTCTTTGCATGTTTTACGTGGTTTGGGGCTTTCAATAAGTGTTGTTCTAACTTACGAACAAGAACCACAACATTGATACTAGTATTGTTAATCACCCGATGTAAATTGGATCTTAACTATGCTAGGAGAAACAGGCACCCGCAAAGCCACTTATGCAATACAAGTTGCATGTCAAGCGTGGAGCAAGTCTCATGAACGATGTCATGTAAGGTTAGCCCAGGCCGCTTCATCCCAACATACCGCAAGATGCAAAGTACACAAGAAGCAATCGACAATAAAAGCATCAACGCCCACAATGACCATTTTGTTCTACTCGTGCAACAGATCTACATATAGACACGGCTCTGATACCACTGTAGGGTTTCGTAGCATGGAAAACAAAAATTTTCTATCGCATACAAACAAACAAGCCAAGATCTATCTACTAGATTGTAGAAACGAGTCGATGGAATAACTCACCCTCGAAGATTCCAAAGTGTTTAACGAGAGCGGATTCTCGTGGGTGATGTAGTCGTACTCTTCCCGATCTCAAGATCGCGTAGACGATCCTTCCGGCGCTGCGTTCCGGCGCTCCAGATCGGTCACACGTTAACTTTTCGACGAAGACCTTCCTCTCCCTTGTTCCAGCAGGCAGCGGAGGTTGTAGCACTCTCCTCGCGATTCCGGCAGCACAACGGCGTGGTACCGGAAGTAGAGGGGAGATCTCGCAGGGCTTCTCCTTAAGCCGGAGCGAGTATGGTGGAGTATGAGAGAGTCCCTCGGTGTTCTAGGGTTTAGACACACCAAGGAAGGGGGCAAGCCGGCGGCTAGGGTTTAGCTAGGCGGCGGCAGTTTGCCCTAGGCGGCTATGGAGGCGGCGGCTTGGGGCTAGGGTTTGGAGGAGAGGATCTTGTGTGTCTCTAGGAGGGAGCCCTGCCCCTCCTTATATAGGTGGAGGGGCCGGCCGGCCAAGGGGAGGGAGAGGAGTCCCTCCCCTACTCGACTTGGGTGGTGCGCCGGCGGTGGGGAGGAGGGACACTCCTCCCCAACTCGGTTTCCTCCTCCTTTCCTCTTTCCAAAATTAGTCGTTTGACTTTCAAACTAGCCGTTTGACTTTTCAAACTAGGATTTGATTTAATCCTTTATTTTGTTCAGCGATGACACTTAGTACATGATGCAATCATACCAACTTGATATAACACATTCATGTACCCTTCCCCTCCGGAGTGTCGGACATTCCGGAACCTTCTAGAACATTCCCGATGAAAACACCGGAATCATTCTCCAACTCCAAAACGGGACTTTCCTTATATGAATCTTATTCTCCGGACCATTCCGGATCTCCTCGTGATATCCCGAATCCCATTCGAGACTCCGAACAACATTTGGACTCTTTATCATCATTCCATAACTACTCAAACAACGTTGAATCCTTAAGTGTGTCTCCCTACGGTTCGTGAATTATGCAGACATGATCGAGACACTTCTCCGATCAATAACCAATAGAGGAATCTGGAAATTCATATGGCTCCCACATATTTCTATGATTACTTTGCGATCGAATGAACCACTTACATACGATACCAATTTCCCTTTGTCTCACGATAGTTTACTTATCCGAGGTTATGATCGTCGGTATCTCTGCATACCTAGTTCAACCTCGTTACCGATAAGTACTCTTTTCTCGTTTCCGTGATATGTGATCCCTTGTGAGCCAGTCACATGCTTGCAAGCTAATTGGATGACATTTCACCGAGAGGGCCCAAAGTATATCTATCCGTCATATGGATGCACAAATCCCACTCTTGATCCATGTGTTTCAACCAATACTTTCCGAACACTCAATGCCACCTTTATAGCCACCCAGTTACGGTGTGGTGTTTGATGTCATAAAAGCATCCATCCGGTAAAGGTGATATGCATGATCTCATGGTCGAAGGAATTAGGTTACTATGTATCAGAAAGCATATAGCAATTGAACTATTAAAATGACTTGATCTTTATGCTACGCTTATCTATAGGAGTATGTCCACCATATCATTCTCCTAACGATATGATCTTGTTGTTAATAACATCTCAATGTTCATGATAGGGAAACCATAATCATCTATTAACCAACAAGCTAGTATTATATAGAGGCTTTACTAGGGACTCTTATTTTAGTCTACAAATCACACAAGTATTAATGTTTCCTTGTTAATACTATTATAGCATGAATGTAAACATTTATCATAAACACAAAGATATAATAATAACTACAATTATTATTGCCTCTAGGGCATATCTCCAACATATGGCACTTCGACTGTCACAAAACAAAGTAATGCAAGAATCATCTCCACAAAGCTCAGCAAACAAACCTTTCAACCAAACTGATTCTTTGCAAGCTTCAACAATAGCCATGTATTCAGCTTCAGTAGTAGATTATGCAACAACAACCTGCAATGTAGCCTTCCAGCTAACAGCACAACCACCAACATTAAACACATAACCTGTGAGGGATCTTCTCTTATCCAAATCGGCAGCAAAATCTGAATCCACATAGCCAACGAGTCCCTCACCGGTCCTGCCAAACTTCAAACAAGCATTGGAAGTGCCAAGAAGGTACCTGAAAACCCACTGAACAGCCTTCCAATGTTCTTTACCAGGATTAGCCATGTTCTACTTATCAAACTCATAACATATGATAAATCAGGACGAGAACAAACCATGGCATACATCAAAGAACCAACAGCACTAGAATATGGCACCTTTGACATGTACTCAAACTCTTCATCTGTAGTAGAACATTGAGAAACTGACATTTTAAAATGAGGAGCAATAGGAGTACTAACTGACTTGGCACCATCCATATTAAAAAGATGAAGAACTTTCTTAATGTAACTTTGCTGACTAAAAAATAACAAACCATATTTTCTATCTCGCGTAATCTCCATACCTAAGATCTTCTTAGCAGCACCAAGATCCTTCATCTCAAACTCACTACTTAGGTGTGCCTTCAAAGTAGTGATTTCTTTCATGCCCTTGGCAGCAATTAACATATCATCAACATATAGAAGCAAGTATATAGGTGACCCATCAACAAACTTGATATAAACACAACTGGAACTCTCAAAACCATGTGAGATCATAAATGAATCAAACCTTTTATACCACTATCTTGGAGATTGCTTTAAGCCATAAAGAGACTTCTATAATTTGCACACAAAATCCTCTTTACCAGGCACTATGAACCCTTCTGGTTGGTCCATGTATATTTCCTCATCAAGCTCTCCATGGAGAAAAGCAGTCTTGACATCTAACTGCTCAAGCTCAAGATCACGCATAGCCACAATACTAAAGAAAGTGCGAATAGAACTATGCTTTACAACTGGGGAGAACACATCATTATAATCAATACCTGGAATCTGGCTGAACCCTTTTGCTACTAACCTTGCCTTGTACCTTGAAGGCTCTTTGGGAGACAAACCTTCCTTTTTATTGAAGATCCACTTGCAGCGGACCGCCTTCTTTTGTTTGGGCAAGGGCACAACATCCCATGTGCCATTTTTCTCAAGCGACTGCATCTATTCTTGCATAGCAGAAATCCACTTCTCGCGGTCAACGAATGCAATGGCTTCATTGTATGTGGCAGGTTCAGAATCGTTCCACTGCTCAAAGACAACTCAAAGCATAATGAACAAGATTACACTCTTCAATTAAACGAGGACGAGGACCACAGCTACGCTTGGTCTATCGCCAGCAATGGACTCATGTGGCTGCAAAAGCGAGGTGAGTGCTAAACAACAATATCATCAATGTTTTCCTCGTGTATCTTCGACGATAGCATCATTATCAACAGTTTTCAGAGGTTCTCCACCGCACTAACTCCCTCCTCTCCAATAGCAACAGGAGAGGTATCTGATGGCAAGCTATCATGATACATAACGGACTCATTGAAAACAACGTTTCTACTTAGCAAAATCTTTTTAGTTTCAGGATTCCATAGTTTATATGCTTTAACTCCTGAACCATAACCAAGGAATATGCACTTAACAACCCTAGGCTCTAACTTTCCATTATCAACATGAGCATATGCAGTGCAGCCAAAAACTCTCAACTGTGAATAATCAAAGAAGTAACGACCATACCTCAATGGGAGTTTTCTTCTCAAGTGGAATAGAAGGTGACATGTTCATGAGGTAACACGCTGTGTTGGCTGCTTCAACCCAGAAACGCCTATGCATACCTGAATTAGACAACATACAACGAGCCCTCGAGATGATGGTTCTGTTCATGCGCTCAGCCACGCCATTCTGTTGAGGAGTATATGGGATGGTGTGATGCCTAATCATGCCATCGTTACTTCAAAACTCCTCAAACTCATTAGAACAGAATTCCATACCATTGTCAGTACGTAGTACCTTTACCTTCTTCTCAGTTTGCTTTTCAACCATAACTTTCCACTTCTTAAAGGCATCAAAAACATCAGATTTATGCTTCAGAAAATAAGGCCACACTTTTCTTGAGTAATCATCAATAATAGTAAGCATGTAATTAGCACCACCAATAGAAGTCTTACGGGATGGTCCCCATACATCAGCATGCACATAATCTAATATGCCTTTGGTGGTATGAACAGAAGCATTAAATTTAACTCTTTTATGCTTACCAAAGATGCAGTGCTCACAGAACTCAAACTTACTCAAGTTGCAACCATCAATCAGCTCTCTCTTGACCAACTCTGCCATGTCTTGTTTGCTCATATGCCCAAGACGCATATGCCACAGATGTGTTTTACCACAATCATCAGAATCATTAGAAGTAACAGCAGCAACAATACCAGGAAAAGTGCTACCTCTAAGAACATATAATTTAGCAGAATTCATATCACCTATCATGTGAATAAGAGAACCTTTTGATATCTTCAGAACTCGATGCCCACCGGCATACTTGTATCCATCAACGTCCATGGTACTCAGGGAGATTAAATTTCTTGCCATGCTTGGTATGTGCTTCACCTCACTCAATGTGCGTGTCACGCCATCATGTGTCCTGATCTTAACAGATCCAACACCAACAATATGGCATGGGTTGTCATTCCCCACACGCACAAAATCTTCATTCTGCACAGACTCATATGAACTGAACCAATCTTTGTTACAGCAAATATGAAACGAACATGCAGTATCAAGTATCCATTCATCATCACGAGAAGCACAAGCAGCAAAAACAGCTAAGCATTCACCATCAGAACTATCAGAAATAACAGCAACCTTACCAGTACGTTCGGACCTATCTTTCGGTTGGTAAGTTCTGTTTCCTTTCTCCTTATTCTGCAACTTTCAACAATCATCAATAACATGATTATATTTCTTACAATACCAGCAGAATTTATCCTTTCCCTTGGACTTTGAACGACTTCTACCGTCCTTGCTCTTATCTATGTTGCCATAGTTGTTGTATCTCTGCTCGGTCCTGCCACGAACCTGCAGAGCCTCAGCCTTGGATGACGTCCCATCTGACCCTACCATAGTTTTCAGCTTTTCCCTCTATTTGAGGGTGTCATGTACTTCGGCAAGGGTTAGTTCATCACGGCTCAACAATATTGTATCTCGAAAATCTGTATAGGAACTAGGCAACGAGCATAAGAGTAGAAGAGCTAAATCCTCATCATCATATTTTACCTCCATAGACTGCAAGTCTGAAACAATCTCTTTAAAAACAGATATGCGATTCATTACCGATCTACCTTCTTGCAGCCTGTGTGAGAATAACTTCATCTTCACGTTCATCTTACTGGTTAGATCCTTTGACACCCAGATCGTTTCCAATTTTTCCCACAGGACAGCAGCAGATTTCATCTCCAGTACTACCTGCAAAATATTATTGGACAGATGAAGTTGAATCAAATACAAAGCCTTACGGTCCTTCTGTTTCTCTTCGACGGACCAGGTCTTAGCATCCTTTTCACCGAATCCATCCAGCGCTTCATCCAGATCAGAAGTTTGGGTGAGAATGGCCTGCATCTTCACCTGCCACAAGGAGAATCTTGTGGTGTAGTCCAGCTGTGGTAGATCGAACTTCAATGACGACATGTCGCAAACCCTAGATTAGAACCTAGGGCTCTGATACCACTTGTAACAATTGCGACAAGAAGATAACAAAGAACGAAAACAAAAAACACAGCAAGGCGACACAGATTTAACATGGAAAAACCTCTCCAACAAAGAGAAGAAAAACCACGGGCGCAAGCCAGCGAAACTTCACTATATCGAGGAGTGTTTACAAACGCTAGGGATTTCATAGATGCAACTCATCCCAACCGGCGGCTTACAAAGGGTTTATATATCGGTGGGAACCTAGGTCTTCGATGATCCGTACCGTACACTCGGCCCAAGCCTTCGGCGACGGGCCTCGCTCCACTCGTCAGAAGTTGGCCTATACTTTGTAGAATTTGGATCAACATATAACATAACTTTTGATTCAAATTCTATATACATGAATCTTTGTTTTATATATTATAGTCTGGCCAAACTAAAGCAGCTCTAATTAGAAGTGAACGTCTCTCTGGTGGAAGGAGCCCCCTGGTACAGCACAACTCAAGGGTGTAAAATACTACACAAAGATCATTATACATATAAGTGTGTATTCCTAGAATAGGTCCATCTTTCTCTTCATTGCCAGTGCAAATACTCCTATCGGTAACAGCAAAAACAAGAAACACAATTAAAATTTGTTGGCACGCAAGTAAAGAAGCCTTCATGGAACGGGTCTCCACACACTAAGCTACTAATTTCGCCAACCGAAAATAGCAAATGACTATTAGAAATGTGATGGGTTGTGGACCCAAAGAGTTCCCATGATCAAGGACTACCTTGATAATCCCCAAGTGCAAGGAATCACCGTAGTACAATTCGATAAGTATTTGGGTAACGAACCCATATGGAGCTAAAGGTAAGCTATCTATTATCTATAACCCACCTATATGGCCTTTCGTGCAATGCACTAAACTTTAATGTGAAATGTGCTTCTAACTAGAAAATTGTAAAGTGCTAGAAACTAAATACAAGAAATAAAACTAGTGCAAGTAAAGTAAAAAACAAGTAACTCAAGGGATACAGTGTTTAAGCAAATTATTATCTCATTCTTTTGGTTGTCACAGTTAGTGAAGCTCATAATTTATACAATCAATATGCATAACAACTAAATACAATAAAGAATAACCTAGTAGATTATTAAAAAAAACCTGGCCCAACCTAAGGAATTAATTAAGGCCACATATCTACCGCTGAACATTCCTAACCGCCACATCTACTTTGCATAAATAAATTAATAATGTCTATAGTTTCTTCTAGAGAGGATCCATAAATAGGTGCAGTCATTTACATTTGCAATCACACTCCTTATGATTGATCCTAAGGCAAATTTCATGCGCAAGCAAAGAAGTTATTAAGACATAAAGTTCAACCACCGCTGTAAGTTTTAAGGCCCCCTTAATTATCCTCCCATCATATTAGTCATGAATTAATATAGCATGCATATAAGACTTGAGATCATATTTCTATCCCACACCATCTCTCCTCATAGCAACATGTAACGCTGACAATCTTATGCATCCCCCAAGATAAGTGTGCACTCATACTACCATCATAGAAGATAACAAACTTGTATGCAACCATCAATGAACTATTTCACATTTCCATAAACACATAACTACTCAAACATAGACATAGACATAGACACAATGAATCATAGGAAAACAATAGATTGCATCATACATTATGTTTGCCAAGAGATTACAGCAATGAGATGGAGAGGATGTTGTTGTAGATGTTGATGATGATCACGCCGGAGGGGGATGGAGCCAATCAGAGGCCATTCCGGTAGCTTTTGCCCCCTCTGATCTCCTCTAGTGGCATACTTCTAGGTTTTTTTTGGTGTTTTCAATCTCCGACTCGCTCCATCCCAAGATCACGTGGGGGACCCTTTTTATAGAAGGAATTAGGGCAAACAAAGTCGGTTCGCGAAAGATTCAGGTCGATCGGAGTTGCGACGCTCCTGGTGGACTAGGTGGCACGACCTGGTAGTGGGACCGTGCCACCTGGGATATCTTGGGCCTCAGGGATCCACTTTAGTGATCCAAGTGCTCCAGGTCTCTGTCTTGACGAAAAACTACTCCAAAAAAATCCTAGCCCTTTTTGAGTTAGAAAAGGTCCCTAAAAGTCAAAAATACGCAAAATAGGGTTTTCATGTCCTACGGAGTTAGAACCAAAAAAGAGGGATTGTTTAGAAGATCCCCAAAATTATTAAGAATGTTGGTAATAACTACTAATATGATGCAAATATGATGAAATATGTGACAATAAACTACAAAGTTCATGTATGCATTTTACAGGCATCGTTCCTCGACTCTGAGCCGATATTGCGTAGTCTCCGACTCACCTCGAGGCGGCGCCTGCGCCTTTCTTGAGTGTCGTTGAAGGCCAGGGATGCCTATTCCATCCACGACATATTAGGCCTCCTCTTAGTCAGAGGTGGAACATTATTCTTATCTGGAGGTTGATATCCAATCCACCCTTGCGTCGGATTTGAGCATGGGGATAACATGCACAGGTGGAGGAGGAAACGACTATCGTCTTCTTTGTGATCAAGTACCAGAGGAATACTCGATGCTTGTGTTATTTTGGGACCTCCATTGCCGCTCTATGGATCCAACAACGGACAAGTCATCGACAGTGGTGGAGGAGGAGGAAGACGAGGAGGAGTCCTCCAACTCAAATTCAAACACTAAGAAAGCCCACCTCGCCTAATTTAAATATCTAAACCCTAGTTTATTTCAATTTGTGTTCTTTTTTTAGATTTGTTCTTTGTACTAAGGCAACAACTTTGCCAGTTGGCAAATCCATGTCCACTTGTATAGGTCTTTATTGTTCTTCCTTCTAATTAGATTAGTTCTTGTTCTTTGTTTAGATTAGTTCGACGGTGGGAATATCATGTACATGTTTATTTTACTTTAGTTCATTGTTATTTGTTATTATATGTTTGAATGTTAGGTCGTGGCTTTAGTTTTTCAAAAAGAGAAAAAGCCCTAGCATTGGCATATATCGATGCAATATCTTTTTAAATAATTTTGAGTTTCTTACGAGCAAAAAAAATCAAAGGCCACATTAAGTTGATACATCTATCAGCCATTTAAGGAGAAAAAATAACATGGAGTGGATTTTCATCAACATACTGTCCTAAGATCAAAACTTCAGCTACACACTAGTTGTATAAATCCCGTGAAACCAGTTTGCAGATGATTGCGCCGAGTAGTCAAAGCCTGCCGCTTCGCCATTGGTTATGGGTAGAACCATGTATTTGTGAATACAATCTTCATCCTCTAGGTCCGGCAAAGTCTCACTTTGCTTCGTGCCAGGAGAGTCGCAGGAAAGATGTCTAGTGAGCATTTGGTGTGCTTAAATCTCGATTTGTTACGGTTCGGTATACTACGCTAACCTAGTCTCAGTATCAGATATGTGAGGTGATGAAAATGCATGTGTGATCATTCATAATATGATCATCGAGAGTGAGAATGAAAATCCAACACATGTTGACTGGCTGTATGAGTGACAGGTTCCTTTTGCACATGTTGATCACCAAGTGCTGGCAGATTGGGTTGACTATGTCGCCATGCACATGTGATTGGTGACAAGGTTGTTCATTATCAACTAAGAAATGATCCTATTGAGCATTTCTGAAGGCTCAATAGAGAGGGGCGATGCCTCCACAAGAGTGATTATTTTATTGTATGGATTATTGTAGAACTTCTATTTTTATGTATTCAAACTATGCTAGCAATATGGCCGGGATTTGAATTACATGTTTAAATTTTTGTTTTCATTAAAATTTACTAAAAATGTTTGAAAATCCATAGAAAGCAACATTTGGGGAGCACAGCTAGGGAGAGACATGCCCAAAGACGGCCACTCATGTCGGCGCTCCATAAACGACTGACCCGATGTTGTTGACGGACATTATTAGGGGCTTGTGATTAGAGATGCTCTAAGCTCAGATATATCGGAGAGTGAAGGGTCTAGAAGAGGATGACTCTTGTGAGCCAAGAACCGCTTAATAAAAAGAAGAAATGCTATGGGTATTTTATCCATTGAAACATAAGAAATTTTTTTTACATTCTAGTACTTACTGATTCACATTTGGCAATCACATAAACACACAAATCTGAAAGAAAAGGCAAAATTGAGGAGACGCCACCACCATGCCTTTATCATCATTAAGAGAGGCGAGTACTTCAAAACCCGGACGTGTAGGATCACAACCATGTGGAGGCGATTTTTATTGCGACTTCAAAATTCTAAACAATACTATTTTGGACAACAGTGTATATCTATTAGTCAATTGGGCTACACCACCGACATTGGTGGAGATTCATGACAAACATCAGTACTTCCTCCTCAAATTAGTTTTTCCAACTTTATCTAGATAATACCCGTAAAGAAAAACTAGACAAAGTTGGAACACTAATATAGGACAGAGGGAGTACGAGTGAACTTTGTAGTAAACAAAACAAACGCTTGACCCTATAAGTGTCGTTGTACCAAATCTTCAGGGCTTGATCTTTGAAAAAACAATCTTCAGGCTTTAAAGACTTGATAAAAAACGTTCAAAGAAGCTGAGTCCAACTGGCGGGCGTCAGGAAGTTCTAAGAAAAATTCTCGACTCGATAGCGGCGAATTTTTTTAAATAATACGAATTAATTATTTAATTTGAGTTCTATTATGCGTTTTTTCGAAATTCCAGATCTAGTGCTTTGTCGGTCAGGGGCAAGCCGACTGGGCCAATCGGCCAGGTCCTGGCCGACTGCATGTGGCACCATGCAGTCGGCCCTGCCCCACACATGCATTCGGCCAGGGCCTGGCCGATTGGCCCAGTCGGCTTGCCCCTGGCCGATTAGTGCAATCGGCCAGACCTAAACCGATTGCCTAATCGTCCTGCCCCTAACAAAATCATGCATGATCAATGCAGCCCTAATCTTCTGCCGTTGTTTTTCTCGCCAATCCTTCGCGCCGATTTTTTCCGCCATCGCGCCGATTTTTTCCCGCCAGTACTTCCCTCCCTTTGTTCCCGCCACTACTTCCCGCCCTTTTTTTTCTCGCCCTTTTTTTTCCCGCCCTTTTTTTCCCGCCACTACTTCCCGCCTTTTTTCCCGCCTATTCGCTTCGGTGCCTCTATAAATCCGGGCAACGAGATGTATCCTTTACCAGTTCTTCTCTTCCTCCTCTTACTCTCTCATTTCCCTCCACTCCTCTCCACTATGACCGACGCGTCTCCCTGGCCTGTAGATATGTCCATTGGGCTTTTCTTCATAGCCAGAACTGTTGAGATAGGCGATAAACCAGCCGACTGGGATACGTTGGTATCGAACCATGATGCTCTCGTTACACTTGGTAAGTCACTTTATCTAAGAGGGTGGAAACTGAAGACCCCAAATCAGGTACGAGCAGAGCTTCTCAGGATCAAGGCAAGGTGGGACAAGCTCACCTTCAAGAGTGAAGCTCGCATGATGGAGGTGGCTAATGCACCTTGGTCCTGGATAGAAGATAGCGAAGATGAGGATGATATCTTCATGCCGCCACCCGTTGGAAGCAAGGCAAGAGCTGAGTGGGACAAGAGGCAGGAGAAGAAGAAAGAGCAGGCCAAGAAGAGTCAAGCTGACATGACGAAGCAGGCTGTGGCACGTAGGGCCTGCATAGAAGAGAGCGAAGATGAGGATGATATCTTCATGCCGCCACCCGTTGGAAGCAAGGCGAGAGCTGAGTGGGACAAGAGGCAGGAGAAGAAGAAAGAGCAGGCCAAGAAGAGCAAGTGCGAGGGATCGTCCAAGGGAAAGGGCGAGGCATCATCGAAGGGAAAGGGAAAGGCATCATGCTAGGGATTGATAGGACTCTTATTTATGTACCGCAAGTTATGTTGAACTGTGTTGCAAGTTATGTTGAACTGTGTTGCAATAAAAATCGTGAAATGATAGAATGATGTCTCATATATAGGTAGATATATGTCTCATACATAAGTAGATGTCTCATGCATAGATAGACATGTCTCATACATAGATAAATATATGTCTCATACATAGATAAATATATGTCTCATACATAGATAAATATATGTCTCAGCGACGTCGTCTGCCGCGACGCTCGGGTGGTGGGTTAGGAGGCGTCGTCCAACCGAACCTGTGGGGCGGCCGAACCTGTCGGGGAGGAATCACCGACCCGTGCTCATCGTACTGAGTCTCCTGTGTGGGGTCAGGTGCAGGAGTCTGAAAAATGTTCAGCCAACTGCTCTGCGTCATGAAATCCTGAGAGCTATGATCAACGTCCTGATCAGTCCAGGCGGATCCGGACACGCATCGATAGCGTGCATAGACCCCTGCATTCCGAATGCTCCTGCACATGAAAACGAAGTATGTAAGAACTTGACATGAACTGAGCCTCGGCGCTTATCTTGTAAGACACATACCCTGTGGCTGTGGGCGAAACCCGTAGTTTGGCATGGGAGGGTGACCCCAAGGCTCCTGCTGCTGGTGCTGCCACGACGAACCTCCATCGTGCAAAGGTGGCTGCTGCTGCTGCCAACAGTCGAAAGAAGACTGCTGATGCCACGTCGAACCTCCAGCCTGGTCTGGGGGAGGAGGTCTCGGAGCCGTCTGTGGTGTAAGCCGTGGACGGGGAGCCTGTCGTAGGGGCGAGGGTGGCTGCTGCTGCTGGTGGTGCGTCGAATGCCGCGGAGGACGCAGTGGTGCCGGGTGGTGAGCAATGTCCGAAGGGCGGGTGCACGTGATAACCCCGTAGATACGCCGTATCTTCTCCTCCAGGCGACTCAGCCAGGTCTCCTGGTCCTGCCGGTGAATAAGTAGGGGTCCGGACGAAAGAGAGCGTCTGTACTCAGCACTCTCCGTCTCAAGATCGACTAACAGCTGTGCCTGCAAGAGACACCACAAGGTTCGCCATATATAGATGGAAAACTATGTAATAAATAGGTACATTAGATGAAGAACATACCGCGTGTTGTCTGCTGCCCACAGTCGACTGGCTCGGATAACTATCCCAAGTAGCCGCGCCCGGCATCTCCTCTGGGTGAGATTGCTGCGTGATGCGTAGTCGTGTGGCGCTCATGTAGCTATCCAAGTACCTGTTGAACTCTTCCATGTCAAACGCGTCGTTCGAGTCCCAGACTCGGGCTGTAGCGGTGTCCCACTCTTGAACGTACACCCCAACCCTGTGTAGCCAACCCGTGGCGGTCTTGCTACTTCCCTTCCTCGACAACCTAACATTTAACATGGTTAGTGTCATGTCAATAAATCATGTTAATATGGAAGTAATGTGTAAATGAAACATACGTGTGTACGACTGAAGGAATGGCGCTCTCCGTAGGACGAGGATCAGCCAACTGGCGAAGACCAAACTGCCTCATTACTCTATGTAGGCTCATCTCCTCTACCTGCATGTCGAAGATGATCTTCGATTTTGTGAGCCAATACGGCTCGTCCCTGGCGCATAGTAAAGACATTTGTGCGGCGTCCCCATCCCTCTGGAATCTAGCAGTGACAGCTTCATTACCGTAGGGCTCCCACATCACCGAACTCGCTAGCAGTACGTCAAACTGCTCGGACAGTGCGGGGTAGCAACCCCTCACCTGATTGTGAGAAAAGCGTCTCTGCGAATAATAATTTGTTAGCTCCATGCATAGGTTATGTCAACTAAATAATGAATGTAACAAGTAACTTTGCACATACCTGGCGATGTGTCCAAACTGAACCGAAAGTAGGCAAGTCAATGTGGTCTGGATCTGGATCCAACAGTCCAGTCAGAGGGTCGCCCAAAGTAGCTGTAGGGTAAGGCGTCTCAACCATAACGTCCGGCCGGCCTATAGGAAACCGCTCCCAGGACCAAAGCTGCAACAGTAGTGGGCATCCAAGCAGGCTGACTTGGCGCCCTCCATTGGCAACCACGCACATACCTCGATGCGTGGCCGCTAAGACCGCAGAACCCCAACTCCTCTGTATAATCATGTCAGCGCTAGTTGCATTGGCGATCTCCAATGCGATAGGGATGTAGCGAGCGGTGATAGTGGTGACATGGTTCTCGGTGAACATCACCTTACCGAGAAGCCAAAGTATGTATGCCTCCAAGGACCGAGTGATTTGTGCCTCTGTCAACTGAGTCTCTGGATAGCCTAGCTGTTGGATCTGCATTAATGAAATATGGTTCGATAAGTAACCAGTAGCCAGTAATGTGTAGCAAACAGATGAAAAAGAAGTTAGCAAACACACCTGACATCCTAGTAACCAGTCGAACTTGGGCCCGTGTTCTTCATACTCCAATGGTCTAGTAATACCCTGGAATCGCTGTGCCATATCCTGTTGCCAACCCGCCGGTGCCTGTAGCGGTCCAATGGGCTGTCCAGCCAAAG
Source organism: Avena longiglumis (assembly GCA_030063025.1). Classification (NCBI taxonomy): domain Eukaryota; kingdom Viridiplantae; phylum Streptophyta; class Magnoliopsida; order Poales; family Poaceae; genus Avena; species Avena longiglumis. The sequence continues at coordinate 480,714,615 of CP125977.1, forward strand.
GAAGTCCCAACAGGCATGACACGTCCTGGAGAGTAGGAGCCATCTCTCCCCAGCGAAAGTGAAAAGTGTGGGTCTCGGGCCTCCAACGGTCGACCAAGCATGTGAGCAACGAGTGGTCATATAGTAGGCGTGTAGAGTCTGCAGTGCCCTCAACCAAGCGAACAAAAGGTAAAAGCCCAGCCCACTTCAACCTGCATGACCAAAAACGTGATCAATCATGTATCGCAACCCAAAAATACTCATATAATTCATGATTAAATCGTACCTAGGAACCCAAGCGGGGTGTATCCTCCAGTTAACATTCGGTGTGCGAGTGACCAAAGGCTCAAGTGAGTGGGGGTCATCCTCCAAAATTCTAGCTCGATGCTTCTTTTCAATGTCTGGATCGAGCAACCTGTATCTTCTCGCCATTTCTGAACAATTTAAAAATTAACATAAGCATTTGCATATTACAACATAAAACATAGTTCGCCACATATTACAACATAAAACATAGTTCGCCACATATTACAACATAAAACATAGTTCGCCACATATTACAACATCAAACATAGTTCGCCACATAGTTTCACCCGCGTCCTCTGCCTCTTCGACCTCGTGCACCCTGTCCTCGCGTAGGTGTGCCGCCTGTACCGAAAGTGGGACAATGAGTATCCCTGTGACCAAATTCATTGAATAGAAAACACTGCCGAGTTGGGCCGCCAGCTTCTGATTCGTCCATGTCATTCCGGATGCGTCTACACTGGCGTCTGCCTTTGCTTGTTCGCATTAGAGCAGGGTGTGGGATGTACTGCCTTTCACCAGGGTTCACGGTGTTGAAATTACCCATTACTCGAAATCCTGACATCTCACCCGTCCAAGTATTGACCACAGATTCTTTCAGGTAGTAGGGAGACACGAACGATATGGCGTCCAACCCTAGCTGCCGACAAGCAGCAAGCACATGAGAGCAAGGCAGGTGAAGCAAATTTGGTTTATTGCAGGTGCACTCGCAGGTTGGCCATTGCTCATTACCGATCTTCACCTCATGCGTTCTCAGTTCATTACCACACCCAAACTTATCGGTGGCTAGCCGCACCTCAAACCTTCTGTCCTCATTACCTATGCACACGACGGTGTGTGACATACACTTCGCCATCTTCTTATCCATGTACCTCATAACCTTTTCACAGAAGCGGGTGTTCGGATTGTTCATGATATGCATCTGAGCACCCTGTCGTCTGGTTCTAAAATATGAAATCGTGCCATACAGAATACCTTCGACTATGGCTGTCAGTGGAAGTGCCCTGTTACCTCTGAGGACAAAGTTATATGACTCAGCTAGGTTTGTAGTCATGACACCATACCTAGCTCCATGTGTATCGTGTAGCAAAGACCACCTCTCCAAAGGCTCGTGCTCTATCCACTGTTGGAAGTTCTTGATCGATCTGCCGAGCCTTCTCCTTGTACCAGGTGGATCAAATCCAGGCAAGTCACAAAGCCCTACAGGATCTTCCTCCACAGGGGCAGCTCCAGTAGCTTGATGTGCAGCTACTGCTGCTTGATGTGCAGCTACGGCTGCGTTTTGCGCAGCTTTCCTTGCCCTCACATGTTTCTGAGTAAATTCATCGAGCTTTGCACGTATGAAATCGTGCTTCCATTCTTGGTTCTGCTTGCACAATTTTTTGAATAGATTCATGAGGTTCTTGTTTCTGAACTGTGAGAAGAAATTAGCACCCAAATGGCGCATGCACCATCGGCTTTGCATGTCAAGCCAAGGTGTTTGCTCTTCTGGCCCTGGCTGTGTCAGCCGTTTTACGGCATTGAGTATACCTGCATGCCTATCATGAATGATGCACACATTGGGCTTGTCTTTCACAACTGCTATTTTGAGCTGCCTGAAGAACCATGTCCAACTTTCAGTGTTTTCGCCCTCCACGAAAGCAAATGCGAGTGGGACAATCTGATTGTTGCCGTCTTGACCAATGGCGGTAAGGATCTGACCCTTGTACTTGCCAGTTAGAAAAGTACCGTCTACACATATCACTGGACGACAATAAGTGAAAGCTTGGATGCATACAGCAAAAGAGAAGAACACTCGATGAAGCACCTTCACAGATGGATCCTCGGGTATCACATAATATTGTATGTTGACATAGGTTCCTGGGTTTCTATCCTGCAGTGTCTGAAGTTGTCGGACCACGGAGTCATACGCGTCTCTAAACGAACCAAACCTCTCCTCAAGAGCCCTTTGCTTTGCCCTCCAAGCCTTGCCATACGAAATGGAGTACTTAAACCGGGTCTTTACTTTCTTCTGTATACTGGGTACTGTCAAGGCTTTGCACTCTACTAAGTCCGTGTAAAGCAGCCGAGCTAGAAGTGTGGAGGAGAGGTTAAGATGATCTTTAGGAACATTGTGTAGCTTACATGTGTGCTGCACATAGTCGCTCACCAACCAAGTTGTGTCATACGCAGGGACATAGGCATGCACCCTGCCTGGACAATTTATATCCACGCATTCCATTGTCAAGTATTTCTTAGAGGACACGGTTGTTTTCAAAACCCTGTGTGTTGACATTGCCCAAGCAACGACTGCATCTTGCAAATGTTGCTTGTCTTGATATCTGGCACCCTGGGCAATTCTGTTGCTGTGATATTCCCACGCAGAATCATGACCATCATCAACGGTCATTCCGGTTGACATGTTTTGATTCCATGAAGCAGGAATCGACATGTCCTCTCCACCATTGCCTTCTCCATCAGAATCATCAGGGTCATCAGAATCACCACTCTCGCCATCCATGTAATCCTCCTCTTCCATCATGTTCTGCATGCCTCCATCTTCCTCGTCCGCATCTGCCTCTCCACTATAGTCTTCTCCACCTCCGGCCTGACTACTCTGCCCCGATTCATAACCACCGCCTCCTCCTCCTCCTATCTCACTGCTCTGCCCCGATTCATAACCACCGCCTCCAGCACTGGACATAGAGTACATCCCGTAACTTGAATCAACACTATGGCGCGAAACATGTCCACCATCGATCTCCTTCAAGACAGGAAGCACTAATGCGATAGGTTTTACATGCCTATCTTCGCAGCCTTTTAACCACTTAAACCAGTCTCTGTCTGTATCTACATGCCTTAAAGTCCAGAAAATATTTTTTCTTGACTTTGTCCATAATGCTTGCACGCTGACGGTGTACGTCTCGATGTTATAGCCTAAACATCCTGTCAACCATTCCTTCAACTGACTAACACTCCACGTTTGAGGGGCAGTCAAATCTAACTGTGTACACATAAACTCTCCCACATTCCCATGACCGTAATAAAACACGAACTTCACTAAATTGGTCATCTCTGCTGACATAAAATAAACAACCTAATCAATTAATTATCGACAACGCGTATAACTTTGGGCAATGCTTGCAAATATTCTAAAAAATATGATATTATTGCTACCGGTCAAATATTGCTACTAATCCACCGGCCAAATTTTTGTGCCCAACCCATCGGTCAAATATTGCTACTAATCCACCGGCCAAATTTTTGTGCCTAACCCATCGGTCAAATATTGCTACTAATCCACCGGCCAAATTTTTACTAATCAACTAGCCAAATATTCTAATAGACTAACCATACGACGAACGTACGTAACCATATACAATATCCATTGATTATCGAGGGATTAGAGTTTACCCTTGAAGCGAGAGAAGCTACCACCAACACAGCTCGAACACTGCTCCACCACCACAGCCTCAGCTCCTCCACCACAGCTCCACCACCATTGCCATTGCTTCACCACAGCTCCACCACCGTTCCTCCAACAAACCAACACCAAATCAAGCCATGAGCTAACCCATCCGTAGATCGGGCTTCCACTCCCTCTCTAATGGCCTTGGATTGAAGTTTTTGTGATCAAATCGAACAAAATCTGAGAAAAATGGTGGGTATAAATGAAGAACACGAAGGGGAGAGAGAGAGGCAGCAGCTGGAGAGAAGGCAGGCGCGTCGCGTGGAGGAAGAAGGCCAGGCGCGGCGGCGTCGCCCTTATCTGCCCCCAGTCGGCCTGGGCCTGGCCGATTGGGCAGTCGGCCTGCGCCAGGCCGACTGGACCTGTCGACCGTTGTGGGTCCCGCGGCCCCACTGGCCGACCTGCTGTCAGCTGGCTGCTGGACGATTGCGCTGCAGTCGGCCAGGGCCTGGCCGATTGGCCCAGTCGGCTTGCCCCTGGCCGACAAAGCGCTAGATCTGGAATTTCGAAAAAACACATAGTAAAACTCAAATTAAATAATTAATTCGTATTATTTTAAAAAAATTCGCCTCGATAGCGTTCGTGTCCGATCGAACTAGTTAGTACTGCAGGCCTTTAAGCAGACCTTGGTATCTTCCAACGTTTCCGCCAAACTTTCCGTGCTCCAGCCTCCTGAACACCTGCAGCGCGCGCACGCCGGCGGCACCAGCGAGCCTCGGGCTCCACCACGGTGGATGGAAGCCAAGGTGGGCGGCGATGCGCTCCAGCCCAACCGGCAACTCCGGGCACTCGGCCGCCATCCCCGCAACATCGTAGACCTGATCGCCCAGGAATTGTCTCACGGCGCCGACGAAGCCGGCCATGTCGTGCGGCAGTGGTACACCGCCGGTGATGATCTTGAGCAGGTACGCGACGTGGTAAATGCCGGTGTAGGTGATCCACGACAGGCTGCGCCGGGGGTCGATCAGGCCGGAATAATACAACAGCATGGCGCCCAGGCTATGGGCGTGGACGCCTTGGTTGGCGAGCGTGTCGACGTCGAGGCCGCGGCCGGCGAGGTAAGCGAGGGAGTTCTCGTCATGTGGGTCGGCGAGGCGGCGGAAGTCGCAGAGGTTGAACTCCCAGGCATGGCTCTTGCCGTGGCGGTCGCAGACTGAGATTCCCACCTGGAGCGGCTTCAGGGCGTCGACGTTGGCCTTGACGAGGGCGTAGTGCTGCTCCGCGGTGAGGGCGTTGTGGTCCTTGCGGGGGTGGTGGAGGAGGCCCGGGTAGTGCACTCCGATCGCGACGTAGCGGGCTTCCGTGGCGAAACGGCACAACTTGGCCGACTCTTGGTTGAAGTTCCACGACCACACGGCCTGTACTGGCACGGCGACGAGCGGCGGCGACACGCCAACCGGGAGGTCGGAAGGCGGTGGCCGAGGCATGGGAGCCGTGTAGTAGGAAGTTGGGGGCGTGTAGTAGGAAGTTGGGGCCGTGTAGTTGGAGGCTGTGACAAACATTGCTAATCGATTATGCGCTGCTGTGTTGTTGTGTTAAGCTCTGCTGAAGTGCTGAGTCCAAATTATATAGGTTGTGGACTAGCACAGCGGGAGTCGGATACAAGATCTGAATCGGCACCGGTCAACAAGTCCGAACATCAGTTGTACTCCTAATACTAGTACAGCGGGGAGTGCCAAAAAAAAAAAAAACTAGTACAGCGGGAGTTTAGAGCTCGGGCCACAGGTAGGCCTACGAGTTTTTTTTGGATTTGAAGACTTGGTTTAAAAGTATCAAAAAAATCTGAAAAAAAAAACTAGACGGATGTAGTCCACAAATACACAAAGTCTCAACCCAAAATAACTTATATTTTGGTCTCAACAAAAATGAAAAATTCTGACATAAATTGGTGGTTTGAAATTTTCCACTGTCACTATTTTAGATGTCAGATTTTGATATTTTTCTGGAGCCTGAAATGTTGGGTATTTTGAGTTGACAGTTTTTCATGTTTATAGAGTACATTATTTTCTACGTCAAGAATTTTTGGTCCATTTTTTGAAACTTCAAAACCCCATTTTTTAATGGTTCAAAAAAGAGCTACTTGTAGCCCGAGCTACAAACGTCCGCATTCCCTTTCCTCTTTCACTTGTCTTCGACATCTATTTCAAGATGAAGGAGTAGAACTTTGTATCGATAATTATTTTGGATCAAAATAGTTATAAGTCTAAAGTTTGGATTTCATTTGTGAAGGAAAATGCACTAGGGTGCAACTGGCCGGTTTCGCTGGTACCACTTTTCGCACACCCTTAACTCTGTATATACTCTCTCATTTCCATAATTCATGTGAACTAAAACCATGACAAGGTTCCAGTTAGTATTAGGTGAAAGTAGTTTTCTTCTATTTTCCTGCAGGCATGTGTGAAGTGACCTTGATAAAAGCAACCTTAGGGCACTCATCCCCTCGGCTCTCTCTCTCCCCTCATGTCCTCCCCTTAAGAGTCCCTTTTCGACTTCGGCTCTCTCCTGCTCTTATTTGGCGGCCTAGACGGCCATAGGCATCAGGGAAAAGGAGGCTAGCTCCTAAGCCTCCGGCGACGGGCCTCGCTCCACTCGTCAGAAGTTGGCCTATACTTTGTAGAATTTGGATCAACATATAACAAACTCCACCTTGAGACAAATTCCTCCTTGTAGCATCAACAACAACCATCTCCCTGAACAAACAAAGAAAATACTTTCGGCGCCAATAGCCACTTGGGCTAATCAGTTAAACCAACTAAGTTCGAGCAAAGCTCAAACTTAGCAACAGGAACAGGTTTAGTCATCATATCAGCAGGATTATCATGAGTGGTGATCTTGCATACCTTTAATCTACCTTGAGCAACAATGTCTCTAACAAAATGCTACTTGACATCAATGTGTTTAGTTCCCTCATGAAACATCTGATCTTTTGTAAGGTATATGGCACTTTGACTGTCACAAAACAAAGTAATGCAAGAATCATCTCCACAAAGCTCAGCAAACAAACCTTTCAACCAAACAGATTCTTTGCAAGCTTCAGCAATAGCCATGTATTCAGCTTTAGTAGTTGATTGTGCAACAACAGCCTGCAATGTAGCCTTCCAGCTAACAGCACAACCACCAACATTAAACACATAACCTGTGAGGGATCTTCTCTTATCCAAATCGGCAGAAAAATCTGAATCCACATAGCCAACGAGTTCCTCACTGGTCCTGCCAAACATCAAACAAGCATTGGAAGTGCCAAGAAGGTACCTGAAAACCCACTGAACAGCCTTCCAATGTTCTTTACCAGGATTAGCCATGTATCTACTTATCAAACTCATAACATATGATAAATCAGGACGAGAACAAACCATGGCATACATCAAAGAACCAACAACACTAGAATATGGCACCTTTGACATGTACTCAATCTCTTGATCAGTAGTAGGACATTGAGAAACTGACAGTTTAAAATGAGGAGCAATAGGAGTACTAACTGACTTGGCACCATCCATATTAAAACGATGAAGAACTTTCTTAATGTAACTTTGCTGACTAAGAAATAACAAACCAGATTTTCTATCTCGGGTAATCTCCATACCTAAGATCTTCTTAGCAGCACCAAGATCCTTCATCTCAAACTCACTACTTAGGTGTGCCTTCAAAGTAGTGATTTCTTTCATGCCCTTGGCAGCAATTAACATATCATCAACATATATAAGCAAGTATATAGGTGACCCATCAACAAACTTGATATAAACACAACTATCATATTTAGACCTCTTAAAACCATGTGAGATCATAAATGAATCAAACTTTTTATACCACTGTCTTGGAGATTGCATTAAGCCATAAAGAGACTTCTTTAATTTGCACACAAAATCCTCTTTACCAGGCACTATGAACCCTTCTGGTTGGTCCATGTATATTTCCTCATCAAGCTCTCCATGGAGAAAAGCAGTCTTGACATCTAACTGCTCAAGCTCAAGATCACGCATAGCCACAATACTAAAGAAAGTGCGAATAGAACTATGCTTTACAACTGGGGAGAACACATCATTATAATCAATACCTGGAATCTGGCTGAACCCTTTTGCTACTAACCTTGCCTTGTACCTTGAAGGATCTTTGGGAGACAAACCTTCCTTTTCTTGAAGATCCACTTGCAACGGACCGCCTTCTTCTGTTTGGGCAAGGGCACAACATCCCATGTGCCATTTTTCTCAAGCGACTGCATCTCTTCTTGCATAGCAGAAATCCACTTCTCACGGTCAACGGATGCAATGGCTTCATTGTATGTAGCAGGTTCAGAATCGTTCTCCACCTGTTCAGCACAACTCAAAGCATAATGAACAAGATTACACTCTTCAATTAAACGAGGACGAGGACCACAATTACGCTTCGGTCTATCAGCAGCAATGGACTCATGTGGCTGCTGCAAAACAGTAGGTGAGTGCTGAACAATAATATCATCAATGTTTTCCTCGTGTGTATCTTCGACGATAACATCATTATCAACAGTTTTCTATAGGTTCTCCACGTGCACACTAACTCCCTCCTCTCCAACAGCAACAGTACAGGTATCTGATGGCAAGCTATCATGATACATCACGGACTCATTGAAAACAATGTTTCTACTTAGCAAAATCTTTTTAGTTTCAGGATTCCATAGTTTATATGCTTTAACTCCTGAACCATAACCAAGGAATATGCACTTAACAGCCCTAGGCTCTAACTTTCCATTATCAACATGAGCATATGCAGTGCAGCCAAAAACTCTCAACTGTGAATAATCAGCAGGCGAACCTGACCATATCTCAATGGGAGTTTTCTTCTCAAGTGGAATAGAAGGTGACCTGTTGATGAGGTAACACGGTTGTGTTGGATGCTTCAGCCCAGAAACGCCTATGCATACCTGAATTAGACAACATACAACGAGCCCTCGAGGTGATGGTTCTGTTCATGCGCCCAGCCACGCCATTCTGCTGAGAAGTATATGGGATGGTGTGATGCCTGATTATGCCATCGTTACTGCAAAAATCCTCAAACTCATTAGAACAGAATTCTATACCATTGTCAGTACGTAGTACCTTTACCTTCTTCTCAGTTTGCTTTTCAACCATAACTTTCCACTTCTTAAAGGCATTAAAAACATCAGATTTATGCTTCAAAAAATAAGGCCACACTTTTCTTGAGTAATCATCAATAATAGTAAGCATGTAATTAGCACCACCAATAGAAGTCTTACGGGATGTATGGTCCCCATACATCAGCATGCACATAATCTAATATGCCTTTGGTGGTATGAACAGAAGCATTGAATTTAACTCTTTTATGCTTATCAAAGATGCAGTGCTCACAGAACTCAAACTTACTCAAGTTGCAACAATCAATCAGCTCTCTCTTGACCAACTCTGCCATGCCTTGTTTGCTCATATGCCCAAGACGCATATGCCACAGATGTGTTTTACCACAATCATCAGAATCATTAGAAGTAACAGCATCAGCAATACCAGGCAAAGTACTACCTCTAAGAACATATAATTTAGCAGAATTCATATCACCTATCATGTGAATAAGAGAACCTTTTGATACCTTCAGAACTCGATGCCCACCGACATACTTGTATCTATCAACGTCCATGGTACTCAGGGAGATTAAATTTCTATCCATGCTTGGTATGTGCTTCACCTCACTCAATGTGCGTGTCACGCCATCATGTGCCCTGATCTTAACAGATCCAACACCAACAATATGGCATGGGTTGTCATTCCCCACACGCACAAAATCTCCAGTCTGCACAGACTCATATGAACTGAACCAATCTTTGTTACAGCAAATATGAAACGAACATGCAGTATCAAGTATCCATTCATCATCACGAGAAGCACAAGCAGCAAAAACAGCTAAGCATTCACCATCAGAACTGTCAGAAATAACAGCAACCTTACCAGTACGTTCGGACCTATCTTTCGGTTTGTAAGTTCCGTTTCTTTTCTCCTTATTCTACAACTTTCAACAATCATCAATAACATGATTATATTTCTTACAATACCTGCAGAATTTATCCTTTCCCTTGGACTTTGAACGACTTCTACCGTCCTTGCTCTTATCTCTATTTCCATAGTTGTTGTATCTCTGCTCGGTCCTGCCATGAACCTGCAGAGCCTCAGCCTTGGATGACGTCCCATCTGACGCTACCATAGTTTTCATATTTTCCCTCTGTTTGAGGCGTCATGTACTTCGGAAAGGGTTAGTTCATCACGGCTCAACAATATTTTATCTCGAAAATGTGTATAGGAACCAGACAACGAGCATAACAGTAGCAGAGCTAAATCCTCATCATCATATTTTACCTCCATAGACTGCAAGTCTGAAACAATCTCTTTAAAAACAGATATGTGATTCGTTACCGATCCACCTTCTTGTATCCTGTGCGAGAATAACTTCATCTTCACGTTCATCTTACTGGTTAGATCCTTTGATACACAGATCATTTCCACTTTTTCCCATAGGGCAGCAACAGATTTCATCTCCAGTACTACCTGCAAAATATTATTGGACAGATGAAGTTGAATCAAAGACAAATCCTTACGGTCCTTCCGCTTCTCTTCGGTGGACCAGGTCTTAGCATTTTTTTCAACGAATCCATCCAGCGCTTCATCCAGATCAAAAGTTTGGGCGAGAATCGCCCGCATCTTCACCTGCCACAAGGAGAATCTTGTGGTGTAGTCCAGCTGTGGTAGATCGAACTTCAATGACGACATGTCGCAAACCCTAGATTAGAACCTGGGTCTTTGATACCACTCGTAACAATTGCGACAATAAGATAACAAATAACGAAAACGAAAAAACAGCAAGGGGACACAGATTTAACGTGGAAAAACCTCTCCAACAAAGAGAAGAAAAAACCACGGGCGCCAGCCAACAAAACTTCACTATATCGAGGAGTGTTTACAAACGCCGGGGATTTCACAGATGCAACTCATCCCAACCGGCGGCTTACAAAGGGTTTATATATCGGTGGAAACCTAGGTCTTCGACGATCCGTACCGTACACTCGGCCCAAGCCTCCGGCGACGGGCCTCGCTCCACTCGTCAGAAGTTGGCCTATACTTTGTAGAATTTGGATCAACATATAACATAACTTTTGATTCAAATTCTATATGCATGAATCTTTGCTTTATATATTATATTCTGGCCAAACTAAAGCAGCTCTAATAAGAAGTGAACGTCTCTCTGGCGAAAGGAGCCCCATGGTACAACACAACTCAAGGGTGTAAAATACTACACAAAGATCATTATACATATAAGTGTGTATTCCTAAAATAGGTCCATCTTTCTCTTCATTTCCAGTGAAAATACTCCTATCGGTAACAACAAAAACAAGAAACACAATTAAAATTTGTTAGCACGCAAGTAAAGAGGCCTTCATGGAACGGGTCGCCACACACTAAGCTACTAACATTGCCGACCGAAAATAGCAAATGACTTTTAGAAATGTGATGGGTTGTGGACCCAAAGAGTTCCCATGATCAAGGACTACCTTGATAATCCCCAAGTGCAAGGAATCACCGTAGTACAATTCGATAAGTATTTGGGTAACGAACCCATATGGAGCTAAAGGTAAGCTATCTATTATCTATAACCCACCTATATGGCCTTTCGTGCAATGCACTAAACTTTAATGTGAAATGTGCTTCTAACTAGAAAATTGTAAAGTTCTAGAAACTAAATACAAGAAATAATACTAGTGCAAGTAAAGTAAAAAACAAGTAACTCAAAGGATAAAGTGTTTAAGCAAATTATTATCTCATTCGTTTGGTTGCCACAGTTAGTGAAGCTCATAATTTATACAATCAATATGCATAACTACTAAATACAATAAAGAATAACCTAGTAGATTATTAAAAAAAACCTGGCCCAACCTAAGGAATTAATTAAGGCCACATATCTACCGCTGAACATGTCTAACTGCCACGTCTACTTTGCATAAATAAATTAATAATGTCTATAGTTTCTTCTAGAGAGGATCCATAAATAGGTGCAGTCATTTACATTTGCAATTACACTCCTTATGATTGATCCTAAGGCAAATTTCATGCGCAAGCAAAGAAGTTATTAAGACATAAAGTTCAACCACCGCTATAAGTTTTAAGGCCCTCTTAATTATCCTCCCGTCATATTAGTCATGAATTAATATAGCATGCATATAAGACTTGAGATCATATCTCTATCACACACCATCTCTCCTCATAGCGACATGTAACGGAGACTATAGGAATACTCGATGCTTGTGTTATTTTGGGACCTCCATTGCCGCTCTATGGATCCAACAACGGACAAGGCATCGACAGTGGTGGAGGAGGAGGAAGACGAGGAGGAGTCCTCCAACTCAAATTCAAACACTAAGAAAGCTCACCTCGCCTAATTTAAATATCTAAACCCTAGTTTATTTCAATTTGTGTTCTTTATTTAGATTTGTTCTTTGTACTAAGGCAACAACTTTGCCAGTTGGCAAATGCATGTCCACTTGTATAGGTCTTTATTGTTCTTCCTTCTAATTAGATTAGTTCTTGTTCTTTGTTTAGATTAGTTTGACGGTGGGAATATTATGTACATGTTTATTTTACTCTAGTTCATTGTTATTTGTTATTATATGTTTGAATGTTAGGTCGTGGCTTTAGTTTTTCAAAAAGAGAAAAAGCCCTAGCATTGGCATATATCGATGCAATATCCTTTTAAATCATTTTGAGTTTCTTACGAGCAAAAAAAATCAAAGGCCACATTAAGTTGATACATCTATCAGCCATTTAAGGAGAAAAAATAACATGGAGTGGATTTTCATCAACATACTATCCTAAGATCAAAACTTCAGCTACACACTAGTTGTATAAATCCCGTGAAACCAGTTTGCAGATGATTGCACCGAGTAGTCAAAGCTTGCAGCTTCTCCATTGGTTATGGGTAGAACCATGTATTTGTGAAGACAATCTTCATCCTCTAGCTCCGGCAAAGTCTCACTTTGCTTCGTGCCAGGAGAGTTGCAGGAAAGATGTCTAGTGAGCATTTGGTGTGCTTAAATCTCGATTTGTTACGGTTCGGTATACTACGCTAACCTAGTCTCAGTATCAGATATGTGAGGTGATGAAAATGCATGTGTGATCATTTATAATATGATCATCGAGAGTGAGAATGAAAATCCAACACATGCTTGAGATGTTAGAAGGAGCAAAATTAATAGGTGCCGGAGCTGCTACAATTGCTTTAGCCGGGGCTGCAGCCATGAAAAGATTGAAGAACGAGGTATGATGATTACTTCAGACTACTTTCTGTTCTTCATGTAACAAGGTAGCCGTAGGGGAACCTGTGGCTGGATTGAATCCTTCGCGAAAAAAACTGGAGATTGACTGGCCGTATGAATGACATGTTCCTTTTGCACATGTTGATCACCAAGTGTTGGCAGATTGGGTTGACTATGTCGCCATATTGGTGACGAGGTTGTTCATTATCAACTAAGAAATGATCCTATTGAGCATTTCTGAAGACTCAATAGAGAGGGGCGATGCCTCCACAAGAGTGATTATTTTATTGTATGGATTATTGTAGAACTTCTATTTTTATGTATTCAAACTATGCTAGCAATATGGCCGGGATTTGAATTACATGTTTAAATTTTTGTTTTCATTAAAATTTACTAAAAATGTTTGAAAATCCATAGAAAGCAACATTTGGGAAGCACAGCTAGGGAGAGACATGCCCAAAGACGGCCACTCATGTCGGCGCTCCATAAACGACTGACCCGATGTTGTTGACGGACATTATTAGGGGCTTGTGATTAGAGATGCTCTAAGCTCAGATATATCGGAGAGTGAAGGGTCTAGAAGAGGATGACTCTTGTGAGCCAAGAACCGCTTAATAAAAAGAAGAAATGCTATGGGTATTTTATCCATTGAAACATAAGAAAAAATTTTTACATTCTAGTACTTACTGATTCACATTTGGCAATCACATAAACACACAAATCTGAAAGAAAAGGCAAAATTGAGGAGACGCCACCACCATGCCTTTATCATCATTAAGAGAGGCGAGTACTTCAAAACCCGGACGTGTAGGATCACAACCATGTGGAGGCGATTTTTATTGCGACTTCAAAATTCTAAATAATACTATTTTGGACAACAGTGTATATCTATTAGTCAATTGGGCTACACCACCGATATTGGTGGAGATTCATGACAAACATTAGTACTTCCTCCTCAAATTAGTTTTTCCAACTTTGTCTAGATAATACCCGTAAAAAAAACTAGACAAAGTTGTACTAATATAGGACAGAGGGAGTACAACATTACAATGAGTGAACTTTATACTAAACAGAACAAATGCTTGACCCTATAGAAGTGTTGTATATACCAAATCTACAGGGCTTGATCTTTGGAAAAACAATCTTCAGGCTTTAAAGAGTTGATAAAAAACGTTGAATGAAGCGAGTCCAACCGGCGGGCATCGGTCCGTCGCAGGAAGCTCTAAGAAAAATTCTCGACCCGATAGCGTTCGTGTTCGTGTCCGATCGAACTAGCTAGTACTGCAGGCCTTTAAGCAGACCTTGATATCTTCCAACGTTTCCGCCGAACTTTCCGTGCTCCAGCCTCCTGAACACCTGCAGCGCTCGCACGCCGGCGGCACCGGCGAGCCTCGGGCTCCACCACGGTGGATGGAAGCCAAGGTGGGCGGCGATGCGCTCCAGCCCAACCGGCAACTCCGGGCACTCGGCCGCCATCCCCGCAACATCGTAGACCTGGTCGCCCAGGAATTGTCGCACGGCGCCGACGAAGCATGTCGTGCGGCAGTGGTACACCGCCGGTGATGATCTTGAGCAGGTACGCGACGTGGTAAATGCCGGTGTAGGTGATCCACGACAGGCGCGCCGAGGCGATCAGGCGGAATAATACAGCATGGCGCCCAGGCTATGGGCGTGACGCCTTGGTTGGCGGCGTGTCGACGTCGAGGCCGCGGCGGCGAGGTAAGCGAGGAGTTCTCGTCATGTGGGTCGGCGAGGGGCGGAAGTCGCAGGTTGAACTCCCAGGCATGGCTCTTGCCGTGGCGGTCGCAGACGGAGATTCCCACCTGAGCGGCTTGAGGCGTCGACGTTGGCCTTGACGAGGGCGTAGCGCTGCTCCGCGGTGAGGGCGTTGTGGTCCTTGCCGGGGTGGTGGAGGAGGCCCGGGTAGTGCACTCCGATCGCGACGTAGCGGGCTTCCGTGGCGAAACGGCACAACTTGGCCGACTCTTGGTTGAAGTTCCACGCCCACACGGCCTGTACTGGCACGACGACGAGCGGCGGCGACACGCCATCCGGGAGGTAGGAAGGCTGTGGCCGAGGCATGGGAGCCGTGTAGTAGGAAGTTGGGGGCGGCGGTGCAAGCTCTGCTGAAGTGCTGGGAAATTATATAGGTTGTGGACTAGCACAGCGGGAGTCGGATATACGATCTGAATCGGCACCGGTCAACAAGTCCGAACATCAGTTGTACTCCTAATACAAACTAGTTCAGCGGGATCGAGTACATGATCGGCTTTGGCAAAACCGGTCTCGAGTTCGGGCTACAGGTAGGTCTATATTTTTTGAATTTGAAAATTTGATTCAAAAGTATAAAAAATATTAAAAAATACACAAAGTCTCTATCCAAAATACCTTATATTTTGGTCTCAACAAAAATGACAAAATATGACATAAATTGGTGCTTTGATATTTGGCATAGTTCACTATTTTAGAGGCCAGATTTGGATATTTTTCTGCGGCCCAAAATGATGGGTATTTTGAGTTGACATGTTTTCATGTTTGTAGAGTATATTATTTTCTATGTCAAGAATTTTTGGTTTATTTTTTTTAAACCTCAAACCCCCATTTTTAAATGGTTGAAAAAGAAAACTACTCCCTCTGATCCATATTAATTGTCACTGGATTAGATGTATCTAAAATTAAAACATTTTTTCGACAAATTATATAGATTAGAGGGAGTACCTGTAGCCCGAGCTACAAACGTCTCGTTTTCCTCTTTCACTTGTCTTAGGTTTTGTTTGAAAACACTTGAGTGCATAGTTACTGCTCCGTATTTATCTGTGCAAACACGGTTTCCCTAGTTTTACAGGTTTGTAGTTTTATACTTTCTTTGATTTATACTTCCTCCGTTTAATATAAGATGTTTTATCTTTGTGAAGAAGATGTATCTAGACTTGTTTTAATGTCTAGATTCACTCTAAACATGGACGAACCTACATACTAAAACAGGTAAATACATTCTCTTCATAAACCTAAAACATCTTATATTTTAAAACGGAGGGAGTAGTAAGTATCACTAATTTAGTACTCATTTTGTTCGAAATAGATATCAAATATTTGTCTAGATTCACATATATTTATACACAAAACACGTCTAGATATGCAAATCTAGATAAATCTTCGACATCTATTTTGAGATGGAGGGAGTACAACTTTGTAATAAATAACCGATAATTATTGTGGATTGAAATAGTTATAACTCTAGAGTTTGAATTTCACTTGTGAAGAAAAATGCACTAGGGTGCAACTGGCCGGTTTGGCTGGTTTGGCCAGTGCCACTTTTTGCACACCCTTAATTCCACATGTGCTCTCTCATTTCCATAATTCATGTGAACTAAAACCATGATAGGATTCCAGATTATAGGTGAAAGTAGTTTTCTTCTATTTTTGTGCATGTGTGCGTGAAGTGACCTTGATAAAAGCAACCTAGGGCGCTCATCCCCTTAGCTCTCTCTCCCCTTATCTTCTCCCCTTAAGAGTCCCTTTTCGACTCTGGCTCCTCTCCCCCTCTTCTTTGGTGGCCTAGCCGGCCAGAGGCATCAGGGGAGAGGAGGCTAGCTTGTATATAGCAACAGTAGTAGGTATACTAAGTTAGGTGTGCAATGTGTGATGTGCTTTTAACTAGAAATCTGTAAAGTGCTCGAAAGTAAATATAATAAGTAAAACTAGTGCAAGTAAAACCACGTAAAGTAAAAAACAAGTAATTCAAGGGAGAAAGTGTTGAGGTAAATTATTATCTCATTTGTTTGGTTGCCACAATTAGTGAAGCTCATAATTTATACAAGCTAGATGTATAAGTACTAAATACAATAATGCATAACACAGTAGATGACTAAAAACCCCTAGACGAGCCTAAGGAATTAATCAAGGCCATATCTACCAATTAACAGGCCTAACCGCCATATATACCTTGCATAAATAAATAGATAAAGTCTATAGTTTATTCTAGAGAGGATCCATAAATAGGTGCAACCATTTACATGCGACAATTACACTCCTAATGATTGATCCTAAGGCAACTTTCATGTGCAAGCAAAGGTGTTATTAAGACATAAAGTTTAACCACCGCTGTAAGTTTTAAGGTCCCCATAATTTATCCTCCCAACATATTAATCATGAATTAATATAGCACGCATAAAAGACTTGAGATCATATTTTTTGTCACTCACCATCTCTCCTCCTAGCGGCATGTAACAGTGACAACCTTATGCATCCCCAACATATGTGAGCATTAATACATCAGTACATAAGACCATCATAGAAGATAACAAACTTGTATGCAACCATCAACGAACTATTTCGCAATTGCCATGAATACATCACTACTCAAACATAGACATAGACATGGACACAATGAATCATAGAAAAACAATAGATTGCATCATACATCATGTTTGCCAAGATATTTTGGCAGGGATATGGAGAGGATGTTGCTATAGATGTTGATGATGATCATGCCGAAGGGGGCGGAGCCAACCGGAGGCGATTCTGGTAGCATTTCCCTCCTCCGATCTCCTCCGGCAGTAGACTTCTAGGTTTCTTTTTGTTGTTTTCGATCTCTGCCTTGCTCCATCCCGAGATCGAGTGGAGGACCTATTTTATAGAAGGTTTTAGGGAAAAACAAGTCGGTTTGCAAAACATTCAGGTCGATCAGAGTAACTATACTCCATATGGACCAGGTGGCATGACTAGGAGTGAGACCATGCCACCTGGGCTATCTTGGGCCTCATGGCTCCACTTTGGTGATCCAAGTGCTCCAGGTCTCCGTCTTGACGAAAAACCTCTCTAGAAAAAAATCCTAGCCCTTTTTGAGTTCGCGAAGGTCCCTGAAAGTCAAAAATACACAAAATAGGGTTTTGATGTCCTACGGAGTTAGAACCAAAAGAGAATGGATTGTTTAGAAAATCTTAAAAATCATTAAGCACATTGGTAATAACTACTAATATGATGCAAATATGTTGAAATGCATGACAATAAACTACAAAGTTCATGTATGCATTTTACATGCATCAGTCCTCGACTCTGGGCCGACGTTGTGGAGTCTTCGGCTCACCGTGATGCGGCGCATATGCCTTTCTTGAGTGTCGTTGAAGGCCATGTATGGCTAATCTAGACACGCCATGTTAGGCCTCCTCTTGGTCGGGAGAGGAACATTATCCAGATCTGGAGGTTGGTCTCCAATCCACTTTTGCGTCGCATTTGAGCATGAGGATGACATGTGGAGGTGGAGGAGGAAACGACCATCCTCTTCTCCATGTTTATTTCGGGACCTCCATTGCCTCTCTATGAACCCAACAATGGACACGGCAGCGACGATGGTGGTGGAGGTGGAAGGCGATGAGGAGTCCTCCAACTCAAATTCCAACACTAAGCAATCCCACCTCACCTAAATTAAATATCAAAACCCTAGTTTATTTCAATTCATGTTCTTTATTTAGATATGTTCTTTGTACTAAGGCAACAACTTTTCCAGTTGGCAAATCCATGTCCACTTGTATAGGTCTTTCTTGTTCTTCATTTATATTAGATTAGTTCTTGTTCTTTGTTTAGATTAGTTCGACTATGGGAATATCATGTACATGTTTAGTTTACTTTAGTTCATTGTTATTTTTTAGGAATTTCTATTTTCATGCCCCTGGTTCATTAGTAGTACTCACTTTTTCCCAGCCGTTTAAGTTTTCCTCACTTTTGATCATCTCCTTCTCCGAAACTCATCAAAGAGATCGAACGGCAACTGCCATCAGGTTGACCGTTGGCTGACATGTGGGACCGCACGGTATGGGACCATGTGGGGCCGGTTTGGCCGGGAACATGTTATGGTGACGTGTGGGGCCATGCCATGTGGGACTGCGTGGGGCCGGTTGGTTGGGATCGTGTTAGGGGGGACGTAGTGTGGGACCATGTGGGGCGTGTTTGGTAGTTACGTACGCCCTGTCGTCTAAATTGGAAGTTCTCTTTTTTTATTATTTTTATGATTGGCCTTCCTAAGAGCGCATTTCCCCCTCTCTCGCTAACTGTTGTGTTTTTTGCCCAAAAAGGTAATACATTTAGAGCAGATTCTCTTTTCATTCATTGTTCCTTTTGTCCGTCGTTTTTTATCAATCTATTAGCAAATCTAGAGCAACAAATCTAACCAGCACCATAAATATATTCAGTAAACAAAGCAGATATAGATAAAGCAGCTCATATAGGATATATATAGTACAATACTTAACAAGGTTTGACAATTAGGCTGCTCAGCAGCAGCAACGGACAATTTCAACACAAACAATATAAAAAAGCTGCTTTACATCAGCAGCAATAGCACAAGATCAGTGGCCCCTCCTGTCCTCCGCCTCCTTCCTCTGGCACTTCCTCCACTTCTTTTTGCCCAGTCCCTTGACCTTGGGCGCCTTGGGCTTGATCGGGGGCATGCAACCCTCTTCGATGGCCACCTTTTGGAGGTTGGGGAGGTGAAAGCCGAGGGCCTTGTGCTTGGCTCTAAAGACGTGACATTCATGGATTGGTCGCAGGTGGTCACATCCTCGGCATGCTTCACGAGGGAGTTGAATTTGGTGGAGAGGAGTCTACTGGTGTAGAAGGTGCACCTATAGACGTCGTCGGCGAAGTAGTCGTCGTACTAGCCGAACTCCAGCCTTCTCAGCACCTAACGAGTCTTGGTGTGCTTGGACTCGTCGCCGCTGCAGACGTCGCTATCATCCGCCTGTTGGAAAAATTAGTAGTGTGTAATAAGGACATGATTGAGATACCTTGATTATCGCGATTGATTCTTTCCGTAAATGAACCAATTGAGATCTCCTGATTATTTGCATAAATTAACCGAGTGGGTTAAATTCCCCAATCCCCAAATCCCAAACAAAATCAAATACTAATCCCAACTACAGAGAGGCGCTAGTACTAACTAAGGAATCCCTTAACAACAATATGGAGGACAAATAAAATAGGATTGAAATACGAACATGGGGATTCATGGAAAATACGAGATCTAACACAGCAGGATTAGCGTCTGTAAAAATACCTAGAATCCAATGATTGAAAATATGAATAGCCGAATCCTAATAACACACGATCTAGCATCCAACAATGGGAATGGGGGAAGAACAAGGGAAGGGGATAAAACCCTAGTTACCTTCGACCATGGGTCGAAGATGCTGGTGTCGTAGGGGTTCTCCGGCCTTATGTACTCCTCCTCCTTGTAGGGGTATCAATCGAGCGAGATCTGCCCGAGACTGGCGGGGCCTCCTCGCCGGCGGCTACAGCTAAAGGGGGAGGAGGCCTGGACGGGGACGGCGGTTACCTTCGATGCCTCGACAGGGTATGGGTACACCATCCTCGCTGACGGCCTTGGAGGTGACGATGGCCACCACGCCGTTCTTCTTCATCGTCGGCATGGTTGGGGTTTTCTTGGGGGTTTGCAGAAGGTGATGAGGTAGTGGAGACAGTTGCGTGACAGAGCGAGTGAGCGATTGAGGAGGCCTCTATAAAAGTAAATGGAAGGGACGTTTCGTTGCACCACCGAGCACCACGTAACCATGTACGCTACTGCACTGTGCACGGCCACACGCGTCCGCTAACGCCCCGTGCACCGTGACACACGTATCGTGTGTCACGTTTTTTCCCTCGTGTCTAACCCTGGCGACTTAGTTGTACTCAGTTATACCCTCGAGTGTAACACTGCAGTTTGGTTGTACTCAATTTTTCCCTCCAGTACTAACACTGTCGTGTCCAATATACTCAGTTTTACCCTCCGGTAGCTGGTCAACAGAGAGTCAACGAATGGGTTTTAGCTAGCTTATTGAGTCATTTTATGCACAAAAAATTCAAAAAGATCAAAACATAATGACACCTATCCAGTGAGTCTTCTTATGTGGCATATCATTATAAGAAATGTATAGAAATCAAGTTTTAACCTAAATCACCACTTCTCAAATCACCTACTATCTATGAAGGTTCATGGCTTTCTACTCAAGCCTCTTCCCAAAACATCCCTCCCCAAAATATACTTTACCTGAATGAGGCAATAATTGTCACACTCATGTATATTTGAATTGCAAATAGTTGGATGTATGCCAAGGTGTATTTTTATTGTATAAAAGACACATTTTCCATTTTTTAAATCTCTTTTTATTTTCTATTTGAATCCCTTTGTTAGTTTTGTCCTTGTTTTTAAGTTCTACTCAGTTTTTTCCTCTCTCTTAGTCACAAACTCTCACACATGTGCTCATCTTGACTTCTATGCTCTGATTGGTCGAGACAGTTGTCACGCGGATCGTTCCCACCAACCGTTCATCATCTGTGATCTAGCGGACAGGATAACCCTATATTTATCGGGGGTCACCCCTCTATCCATGGAAAATAACGAGTTTGCTATCAGTACTTTAACTCCATAAACAAATGATTTTGAATATACTTTTAAGGTAAAGTGTTCAAAGGTGTATAATTTTCGTATATACAAGTTTATGCATTACATTCCACTATAGGAAAATGATAATCTCTCAAGATTTTCTTAGTATAACATTATCACATCCTAGGTGCGGTTTCAAAATGTTCAAAGGTGTATAATTTTCGTATATTCAAGTTTATGCATTACATTCCACTCTATAAAAATTATAATCTCTCAAAATTTTGTTAGCACAACATTATCACATATTAAGAGCGATTTCAAAGAGTTCAAAGGTGTATAATTTTTGTATATGCAAGTTTATGCATTACATTTCACTCTATGAAAATGATAATCTCTCAAGATTTTCTTAGCACAACATTATCATGTCCTAAGTGCAATTTCATAGTATTCCGAGGTGTATAATTTTAGTATATGCACGAGGCATAAAGATTTTAGTTTAGGGATCACTTTTCACGCTCTAAAAATAGTAAACTCTCAAGATTTTCTTAGGACAACATTATCATGTCCAAATTGTAATTTAAAAGTGTTCAAGAGTTGTGTCAATTATAAATACTCTTTTACGTTAAGAGTTTTATCATTTTTTTAATTTGAAAGTATTCAAGAGTTATGTCATTTTGTTATTTTTATACTTCCATCTCCCTAAATTATTGCAACCGAGACATTAAATCGATAAACAAATTAAATCATTGGAACGTCTCCTCTGTCGGCCACATTATCCAGAACAAGGGCATGCCCAATTGAGCTTCCGAGTTGCGCTAATTGATTTTTCATAACAAGAGCCCCCTCTAATCGAAACAATTTAGTGCGAGACCTAACCTTCCCTGCGCACGGTTGCCATTGTCATCCTTTATATAGGTCAACGGGATGGCACCACTGAAAGTGCAATGTACGCCGCCTAGGGGGGGTGAATAGGCATTTTTAAAATTATTACGGTTTAGGCTCAAATAAATGCGGAATAAAACTAACATTTAATTTATTGAGCACAAAACCTAACCACTAGGTTCACCTACGTGCACCAACAACATATGCTAAGCAATACAAGCAACAAGGTGATATCAAGATAAAATACTTCAAGCACAAAGGCTATCACAATGTAAAGTGCATAAGTAAAAGGGATCGTTTGAGAGATAACCGATGGACGTAGAGACGAAGATTTTTATCCCGAAGTTCACTTCCAAAGAAGCTACGTATATGTTGGAGAGGTGCGATGGCACAATACTCTCCGAACGCCACAAATGGCTCACCTCGAGGTGTGGTGGCTCGATGCACACCCAACGCCACACAAGGCCTCACCCCGGATGCGGAAGCATGCAAAGCACCGACGCCACAAAGTCTCACCCCATTCTCCCGAGTGTGCACCACAAGAGGCGGGCACTCGCTCCACTATGGGACACTTGAGGGCGGTCACCAAACCCGTACAAGATTAGGGCTATCTCCACAACTCAATTAGAAGCTCCCAACAACAAAGCCACAAAAGGCCACAACGCCACAAAACGCCAAGAAAGCCACAAAAGGCTATAAGACCACAAAAGGTCACAAAAAGTCAACAACCCAACCACACAACCGTCTAGGGTTCCAAGAACCCAAGAGAAACAAGCCCACAAGCTTGAACTCGCCGAATATCTAAGGAGAACTCAAACCTATGCACCAAATACAAGGGAAAGTCCTTCTCTCCCAAATTCCAACAAAGCTACAAAAGCTATTGGGGGAATAAGGGAGGAAGAACATAAGAGGAGAACATAAAACTCTCCAAGATCTAGATCCCAATGATTCATTCACAAAGAAGGGATTTGGCTTGGGGGGATTGTAGATCTAGATCTCCTCTCTCAAATCCCTCAAAAAGATGCAAGAATCATAGGAAGGGAAAGGGGAGAGGGAAAGCTCTTCAAGTTAAACAATGGAGGAGAGAGAGAAAGCCAAGAACCAAGAAAAGAGCTTGTGCCCACAAAGGGAAAGAGGAGCACCTTTTAAAGGGCTCCTAGATCTGCCCGTTATGGGCATTCACGACCTTGGCCGGAACTTCCGGTGGGAGGCAGGAAATTCCGGTGGAACACAACCAACGGTCAGAAAACTGCGATGCGGGAGACTAAAAACACGAGCCTGGCCGGAACTTCCGCCGGTCCACCAGAACTTCTGATGGGAGTGGATCTAACGATGGAAATTCGACCAAAGTTCCGTCAAATAGAGCATACAAAATACTGAGGTTACAGAACGTGGGCGGAACAAGAGCCGGAATTTCACCCGGTACTACCGACGGTATTTATGCCCGAGCGGTACTTCAGGTCCCTGGCCGAAACTTCCGGCGGGGATGGTATTACCGTCGAAACTTCCGATCCAAATTCCGCCAAAACACCAAACCAAATAGAGAGAATACATTAAGTGAGCGGAAGAAGAACCAAAACTTCCACCGGAACTTCCGGCGGCAAATGCCCAAGAGGCACTTCCGATGGGTAGCCGGAACTTCCGGTCAGGAAAAACTGCAATAACTTTCGCATCCGAACTCGAAACGAGATGAAACTAATTTTGTTGGAAAGATAACAACGAATAGAATCCAACAAAAACTCGCAAGATCATGAATATATATGCAAGTGAAATCCTTATTTGATGAACTAGAACTAGGGAGAAAATACCATGAATATATATGTGATGTATCTCCCAAGGCGTGGAGCCGGAAAAACTCGCAAGATCAAAAACCCCAATACGATATGCAAGTGAAATCCTTATTTGATAAACTAGAGCTTGTTATGATGATGACCACAAGCTCTAGATCCTCTCATGGACAAGAACCAAATAACAACCAAGAAAGATGATGCTATGAATGCAAAGGTTTGAGCTCTCTCCGAACGATGCGATCGAGACACCCACTTGAGAGCCCACCTTGATAGTACGGCTATCTATCCTAAACCCGGTCTCCCAACTAACAACACGAGACCGGAAAAATAGAAGACCTATCAAGATCATACTTTTGCCTCGAGCAATCCACTTGAACTTGATATAGACCGTCTTGTTTTTCTCAAGTGGGAACACCTTTCTTGTTTGCTCTTTCGCTCGGCTTGATGAAGACTTTCAAATCGCTCCCCCATACTCCATGGGGAAACGTCATCTTTGAACTTGTCTTCATCACTCCATGATCATCGAGGATGGGAAGCTTCAAGCATGATATCTTCTAGAGATGGTGCATCTTGAGCTTGCCCTTCTTCATCCCTTCTTGAGGTTGATCCATCTTGAGGCAATTCTTTGCACTTGTCTTGATCAACCTTCAAGCAATTTCTTTCTTCATGGTTCCAAAGGGCACAAAGCCCTTGGACAATTCTTCAACTTTCAACCTTGAGACCAACACATGGTCCAAGCGATGCCAATGGACAAACCTACAAGTGAAACTCAATTTACACATTAGTCCATAGGGATTATCATTAATTACCAAAACCACACATGGGGGCATACATGCCCTTTCAACCATACTATGGTCAGGATGAACGGGAGGCCAAAGTGAAGCTAGACAAAGGGACGCCGTCGTCGGATAGGCAACATCACAAGCGTGGGCGTCGGGCTAGCTCAGGGTCCCATCTTGCAATGGCAACCTTGGTAAGTTATGGGTCCGGTGCTCACGTGGATAAGTTGCGGGTCCCACGCTGATCTGGATAAGTGGAGAGAGGTGTCCACTACGGGACCCGACTGAACGCGGCCCCACTTGTGAACACACAATGGCAAGGCTGACTGACAACGAGTTTCAGACCATGTGAGAGTTTCAAACATGGAGCTGGGCAAAAGTCAGGAAAAGTTAAGAGGCTGCGAAAACGTGAGTACAACTAACAAACCAAGTACAGGAAATAGAAATCCCTATTTGTTATTATATGTTTGCATGTTAGGTCGTGGCTTTAGTTTTTCAAAAAGAAAAATCCCTAGCCTTGGCATATATCGATGCAATATGGCCTTTTATTTGATTTTGAGTTTCTTATGAGCAAAAAAATCAAAGGCCGCATTAAGTTTTTTTTGAAAACATTATATATTGAGCATGCAAGCCGGCTCATTAAAACCTTCCAGTCCTCTTAGGTACCCTGATAAGGAAAAATAGTGCGTATGAAATTTATAGCCCCTCAAAACAAGTTTACATCGTTCATTACATAAGAACTAATAAAACTAGAGGGATCACCATCCCAAAAACATGAATATTGGAATCAAAGACAAGTCTAGCTAGGGTATGGGCCACCACATTTTCTTCCCGAGGAAAATGTTTGGCTGAAACCTTTTCAATTCTTCTAGCAATTTGGAAGAAATCAGCAAGAATGGCAGTGTAAGGAATCCAAATATCAATCTACCCATTGTATTCATTGATGAGCTCAAGTGAATCGGTTTCAATTATAACCGGAGTAAATCTCAAATTCTCAATATAATGATGACCATTGTGAAGTGTCCGAGCTTCTGCAGTAGTAGCATCAAGGATATGATCAAAGATCTAGCTTCCGCCTACAACCACTTGTCCTTTTGAATTCTGAAGCACAACCCCTGTTGCTCCAGTACCATTTGGAAAGAAGCATGCATTAATATTGAGTTTTTAGAAATTGAGGGGAGGCCGAACCCAATAAACCTCACATGGCATAATATTTTCTATAACACCTTTATAGTTGAGAGTAATCGCTCTGATGGAGAAGGTTGTTTGATTAGTCGGATCAACCTTTTCGCCATGAATTTGCTCCCTTCGTTGCCACCAGATGTACCAAGCCCCCACAATAATTAGCTCCTTCAGACCTACATTCTTGAGATCATCCTGATCTGCAGCATTTGTTTCACTCCGTAGGAGCTCTTCTAGGATAACAAACCCTGATCCGTCAACAAGAACTGAATTGACTAGATTATCAATGCCAATGGACTTCCATACCTCCTGTGCTCATACACAAGTAAACATTAAGTGTTTAACATCTTCATCTCCTTGAAAGCACACAGGACATTGCCCAGACACTGGTATATTCCTGTTAGCAAGGATAGACATCCCTGGAATAATCCCATGAAGAGCTTGCTAGGCAAAGATTTTGATCTTACTCGGGACTTTTAATTTCCAAAGAATATCCCATACTGGGTTAATTGATGATGGCCCCTCGTCGGAATCGGTTTGCAGTCTATGCCCATAGATGTGATTCCACTTAAGGTAATAGGATGATCTCACTGAGAAACTAAAAGACTTGGTTCAATGCCACACAACAAACTCATCAGTGAGGTTTTCACTAAGGGTATGCACACAATCCTTTTCACATACAATGGATTAAACACCTCCATCAACAGCTCTTCGTCCTAGTTACAAGATACTAGATTAATAAGCTCAACAACCATCTTGAGAAATACTTGGCCTCTAGAAGTTTGAATCATGTGATCGGGACTACTAGGAATCCATGGATCAGTCCATATGTTAATTTTTTTACCCGAGCCAACTCTCCAAATATGTCCTCTCTTTTTTTTTAGGGTTGAACAGTAGGGAAAATCTCCACTGCATTTTTGATAAATAAATATCAGAGAGATTTACATATTTACAGAGTTACATATCCACCTCAATGAGGGATAATAGCCAGAGAATAACTATCTCCAATCTAAGTGTGAGCTGATCCAGTTTTTTAGACCCCGGCTATGTTTTTTCTTAATTCTAAGCACAACTCATCCTAGTTCTTGGGTTACAATGGCCTTCCATTCCTCCAATGAAGGATTTTGATTGTTAAAATCTCGTGCCCAAAGAAGGCCATTCATGTCGGCGCTCCATAAATGACCGATTTGGCATCGTTAGCAGGCGTTATTCGGGCTCGTGACTAGAGATGCTCTAAGCTCAGATATATAGATATATACGATGGTGAAGGGTCTAAAAGAGGATGACTCTTGTGAGCCAAAAACTGTTTAATAAAAAGAAGAAATGTTATGGGTATTTTCTCCATTGAAACATAAGAATATTTTTCCACATTCTACTCACTGATTCGCATTTAGCAATCATATAAACACGCAAATCTGAAAGAAAAGACAAAATTGAGGAGGAGAAACCACCATGCCTTTATCATCACTAGCAAGGTGGCCCTCGCAAATGTGAGGGCAACCCCTCTATTTGTTGATGCTTACTAAAATATCATGTTTGTGGACATCATCTTAAATTTGTGAGGAATGAATTTCACAAAGAACTACTCACTATATATGTTGTTTTCAAACCTCATATTAAGCTAATCATACGAAGAAGATGTGTTTCCTAAGATTTATCTTTGACTAAGAACTTTCTAAAACATTACGAATTACATAAACCAAAATAGAAAACATTAGAAGGTATTAAAACTATTTTGTATAGCGTAATACACATAGGTTAATAGCTAATATTTTTACAATGATAAATATTAAAAATCATGTCCATATTCTGAATAGTCAGAACTTCTCTTTGAGCAATGTCAAAATCTGTTATTGCATATATATAAGATATATAAATTCGTATTTGGAATTTGTTATCTTACTAATTTATTACTTCATATTTCCCCAAATATCAATCTTACCTTTTTCTTAAGTCAAAAAGGGGTATCATATTTACTTATTTATTGTGGCCAAAATACCCCATTATAGTGTATTGTGAAATATCTGCCCATGAGGTGATCTTGACGTGCTACTAATGGAGTTTGAACACATAAATAAAGGTTACCATTATCTTGATTTTCAAAATTTATTTCGCAATTTGCATTGTTTAGAAAAAATTACTTCAATCTCATGGATATTAAAATTTTGTGTTCTTAAATGCTTGACAACACATTGGTATGAAAGTACTCCCTCCGTCTAGAAATATAAGATGTTTTAGGTTTGTGAATGAGATGTATATAGACACCTTTTAGTGTCTAGATTCATTTAGACACCTTTTACTGTATAGGTTCAAATGAATCTAGACACTAAAAGGTGTCTAGATACATCTCATTCACAAACCTAAAACATCTTATATTTCCAAATGGAGGGATTAACTGTCAAAAATCTTCATGGTGTATCCATGTCTACTATAGCACCTTTTTATGAATGAATCATATCGTAAGTTGTGCTAAAAAATTCAATCAATAATTATTTGCTTCCATATAGATAGTAGAACATGTTCTAGATGATCTTATAGATTGTACATCTTGTTTCATGAGTACTTGAGTAGTATAGTAATCATGTGTGCAGGAGATGCACTTAGCTTCATCAGCCAACGGATGCTTCCACCATGTGCATGTTCGCATGAACCCCTTTTCCACCTAGGGTTGATCGAAGTATCCCTCAACATGACACTCTCGCCACAGATTAACCAAATCTTGTAGAATAATGTACTTATATATGTTACTAAATCTGTTCCATTACCTAGAACATTTTAGCAAACTAATCTATTTTGCCACAATGTTCTACATTACGGAGCGGAGGTAGTATAATATTTAATTACATTAAAATATATACATACCATGCATCTGAAATCAGTTGCTTGACTTTCTATATGGCAAGGAGACACACAATGGTTGTATGCGTTTATGTAAGCCTAGTCGTGGTCGATTCACTAACCGTCGACGGGTCATCGGAGGTCATGCATGCAACTCATCCTTCTACGCCACCTACTCTACCATGTATTTTTCGTCCTAAGACGTCCACCCACATATTATGTTACCCGGAGCTAACACCATGTCAATCTCATCTCAACACCCTAGGTTCCCGTGTGAATTAAGATTGAATTTTTTTGTGAAAAGGGATTAAGCTTGAAATTGATGGGGTTGATTCTTGTACTTGTTTTTTTTTGCGGAAGATTCTTGTACTTGTTTTCAATGAGCAATGACAACAGTACACTGGGACTCAACATGATGACCGCAGAAAAGGGATTAAGCTTGGAATGGTGGCGTTGGTTCATGTACTTGATTTCAATGAGCAATGGCAACGGCACACCTGGACTCAACGTTATGGCCGGCAATCTGATGTAGATCACAGATGGTGAACTCTTTCATTTGTATATTATTTTTCCCTTTATTATGTATTAAGCTTGTATTCCC
Organism: Avena longiglumis; assembly: GCA_030063025.1. Classification (NCBI taxonomy): domain Eukaryota; kingdom Viridiplantae; phylum Streptophyta; class Magnoliopsida; order Poales; family Poaceae; genus Avena; species Avena longiglumis. The sequence goes on from CP125977.1 coordinate 480,744,083, forward strand.
TAATATTACTGATTGGATTTCTTAAAGAAATTATTAATTGTCGTGCAAAAAATATTCAACATGAGATATGACGCCCGCCAAAAATTGGATAAGACAAACTATTGGAAACAAATAAAGAAATTTAAACAATATTAGCTATGTATATTTATTAAATGTGAAATCTACTGATTCCCAAAACAACAACATTTGGGACGTAGATAATCAACAAATGTGTTAGTCATGGCTGTATTGATTAATAGGATGTTGTAGTACATGAACAGTGGTGGAGGTAGGCGACAACTTCATATTGGAGGCAAGCGACTTGGAGAGATTGGAAATGACTTGCGGTTCCACTTGTTTAATAGAACTCTAAATATAATAGACCACTAAATAATATCTAGCATTCACTTAAATTAGTCATGAATTATCCAGTACTCTATCCTTCATAAAATAGTTTATATTAGAATTACAGAATTTTGCATATTACACAATCCTTATAACTACTATTTTTAGGCTATACATATCAATGTTGAAACTACACACATGCATAAGTTCGTGTATACACGACAAAAATAAAATTACCTATTTCATGGGAAGGAGGGAGTAATCCTGATTTCTTCTTTAATATATAATTTTTCATGCCCCTTCAGTTTGACGGCATAAGAAAATCTATTCTTAGTCAGTCCTAACTCTTGATTGTGTCCCGATGGCATGAATAGCCTATTGGCTCCCGGCTCATGCATAGCCTGCTACTACGGAGTTGTTTTCCTGGCTGCTTCAAGCAGGCCGGCGGCAGGGGCAGAGGCATGATTAAAGCATTGGGGGCAAAGAAGAAAAAACCATAAAAAATATATAGCAAAAGAAATGGCATGATCTTCAAACATCAACAATATGTCTTGCATTAGAAATTTACATTTCTATATGTGTGAATGTGAATCTAAATCTGCGCTCATCAGCACATCGAACAAACCAATTATCTTTTTTTTTTGAAATAAACAAACCGATTATCTAATAGTTGAATTTTACAGTTATTTCTTCCTATTATGTTCAATTGGTCTGCATATTTAGCAGTAGAGTATAATGTTCCAACAAATAACCTCAAATAGTTATTATTGGAAATCCTTTCTCTTTGTGCTTGTACAATACAAAAAAATAATAACATGCAAGGTGGATTGTGGAATACATATATCCTATGAGGTCCCTCCTTGCCAGTTGCCACCACGTTCTACCTAGCAAGTGCAGGCATCTGTTAACCGACTCAGATAAAGTGCCATCCAGATACGTTTAACACAACCACTAGTAGAAACGAGGCCTTTAGTTGAGGTCGGAAATGGGCTTTAACACCGGTTCTTCTACGAACCGGTGTTAAAGGGGGTACCCGTACCAGCGTGGTCCATAGAGCAAAAAAGGTGCACCCCCTTTAACATCGGTTCAAGCCACGAACCAGTGTGAAAGGCCCTGCACCAGTGGTCTGCGCAGCCCCCCCTTTAACACCGGTTCAACTTGAACCGGTGTTAAAGGGGGGGGGGGACTATATAACACACCGCAGCCCACACACTCTCTCATTTTGGAGCCTAGCAAGAGGGTGAGAGGTGTGCTAGTTTGTGTTTTTTCCTATGCACAAGAGGTGTTCGGTGAAATGCCCGAGAGCTCAAAATAAGTTTTCTCGTTGCTCTTTCCTTTTCGGTCGAGGTCGGCAACTTTATCCTTTCATGTGTCATTGATGTACTATATAAATGGTCATCTTCCTATTAATTTTTGATATACTATATATTAATACAGATGAACCGGCAATGGATGTATGGTGACCGACGCACTTTCGAGTACATTACAGGCCTCCAAAATTTCATCGTTGTGGCTAATGCAAACCCTGGTCACAATGGTTTTATGTGATGTCCGTGCGTTCACTGTCAGAACAAGAAAGACTACTCAAATACCAAAACCATTCACGCCCACCTGCTTCGATGCGGTTTCATGCCCAGCTATAATTGTTGGACCAAGTACGGAGAAAAAGGGGTTGTGATGGAAGACAACGAAGAAGAAGAGGATGATGCCAACTATCATAATATGTATCCTGAATATGATGATACTGCAACGGGGGTAGATAATGAAGATCAAGAGGCAGCAGATGGGCCCGCTGATGACGATCTTGGTCAGGCCATTACTGATGCAAAGGAAGAATGTGAAACTGAAAAGGAGAAGGAGAAGCTGGAGAAAATGTTAAAGGATCACAAAACATTGTTGTACCCAACTTACGAAGATGGCCACAAAAATCTAGGTACCACACCGAATTTGCTGCAATGGAAGGCAGAGAACGGTGTGACTAACAGCGCATTTTCAAAGTTGTTGGTAAAAATAAAGAATCTACTTCCAAGAAATAATGAGTTGCCCGACAGTACATACAAGGCAAAAAAGGTTGTCTGCCCTCTAGGATTAGACGTGCAGAAGATACATGCCTGCATTAATGACTGCATTCTCTACCGCGGTGAGAAGTACGATAATTTAGATGCATGCCCGGCATGCACTGCACTGCGGTATAAGATCAGACGAGACGATCCTGGCGATGTTGAGGGCGAGGCCCCTAGGAAGAAGGTTCCTGCCAAGGTTATGTGGTATGATCCTATAATACCACGGTTAAAACGTCTCTTCAGAAATAAAGAGCATGCCAAGTTGTTGCGATGGCAGATGGAAGACCGTAAGAAAGACGCGATGTTGAGACACCCCGCTGATGAGTCACAGTGGAGAAAAGTGGAGCAAGATTACCCGGACTTCGCACGTGACGCAAGGAACTTAAGGTTTGGTCTAAGTACAGATGACATGAATCCTTTTGGTGAGCAGAGCTGCAGTCACAGCACCTGGCCTGCGACTCTATGTATCTATAACCTTCCTCCTTGGTTGTGCATGAAGAGGAAGTTCTTTATGATGCCAGTGCTCATCCAAGGCCCGAGGCAACCCCGCAAAGACATTGATGTGTACCTAAGGCCATTAGTTGAAGAACTTTTATAGCTGTGGGCCAAACCAGGTGTACGTATGTGAGATAAGCATAAAGGGGAGCCATTTGACCTACGAGCGTTGCTTTTCGTAACCATCAATGATTGGCCCGCTCTTAGTAACATTTCAGGGCAGACAAACAAGGGATACAATGCATGCACACACTGTTTAGATGAGACTGAAAGTGTATATTTGGATAAATGTAAGAAGGTTGTGTACCTAGGGTATCGTCGATTTCTTTCGAACCTGCATCCAGTAAGAAAGAAAGGCAAGCATTTCAAACGTCTAGAAGAACCCCGGAGGAAGCCTGTCCTCCGTACCTGTGAGCAGGTATTTGGTATGGTCAAGGACCTAGAAGTAATCTTTGGAAAAGGTCCTGGCAGTATCTATTCCGAATGACGATGCCGGACACGCGCCCATGTGGAAGAAACAATCTATATTTTGGGACCTACCCTATTGGAAAGTCTTAGAGGTCCACTCTTCAATCGACGTGATGCACGTGACAAAGAATATTTGCGTGAACCTTCTAGGCTTCCTAGGAGTGTATGGGAAGACAAAAGATACACCGGAAGCACGGCAGGACCAGCAACGTATGAAAGACCCTGAAGAGCCTATGCATCCTGAGAACGAGAAGGGTAAACGATCCCACTTAACTCTTGCCAGCTACGCTCTTACCAAAGCAGAGAAGGAAATCTTTTTTGAATGCATGAGCAGTATCAACGTCCCGTCTGGCTTCTCGTCGAATATAAATGGAATAATAAATATGGCAGAGAAAAAATTCCAAAACCTGAAGTCTCATGACTGTCACGTGATTATGACGCAATTGCTTCCGATTGCATTGAGGGGGCTTCTACATGAAAATGTTTGAGTACCCATTGTGAAGCTATGTGCATTCCTCAATGCAATATCTCAGAAGGTAATCGATCCAGAAAGCCTACCAGGTTCTGACGATGATGTGGCCCAATGTCTTGTCAGCTTTGAGTTGGTGTTCCCACCATCCTTCTTCAATATTATGACGCATCTCCTGGTTCACCTAGTAGAAGAGATTGCCATTCTCGGTCCTGTATTTATACACAATATGTTCCCCTTTGAGAGGTACATGGGAGTCTTAAACAAATATGTTCATAACCGTGCTAGGCCAGAAGGAAGCATCTCCAAGGGCTATGTAACAAAGGAGGTCATTGAGTTCTGTGTTGATTTTATTCTTGATCTTAAGGTGATTGGTGTTCCAGAATCACGACATGAGGGGAGACTGCGTGGAAAAGGCACCCTAGGATGCAAAGCAATAATATGTAGGGACGAGCGTTCTCTCAATCAAGCACACTACACGGTTTTACAAAGATCTATCTTGGTTGCCCCGTATATCAATGAACACAATAATTTTATACGCCTCAAACACCTGGGGCAGTCTGATGAATGGATTATAAGTGAACACATGGCGAGTTTTGGCGGCTGGCTGCAAAGAATTCTCACAAATAACACCACTATTGGGGATCTGTTGTACTTGTTGGCCAGGACACCATCTTCGACTGTATGTACTTTCCAAGGGTACGAGATAAATGGGAATACATTTTACACGATAGGCCAAGATAAAAAGAGCACCAACATAAATAATAGTGTCCGCTTCGATGCAGCAGAAGACAATGGGCAAAAGACCACGTATTATGGGTTCATAGAGGAGATATGAGAACTTGACTATGGACCTAATTTTAAGTTCCCCTTGTTTCGGTGCAAATAGATCAAGCTAACAGGAGGAGGGGTTGAGGTAGACAAGAAGTACGGAATGACAACAGTGGATATCAACAATCTTATGAATGTAGACAACAACTTAGACGAACCACTCGTCTTAGCCAATGATGTGGCTCAGGTTTTCTATGTGAAGGACATGTCTACCAAACCGAAAAAAGAAAAAATAAGCAAACATATACATCACACGATGAGCCAAAGCGTCACATAGTTATTTCAGGGAAAAGAAACATCGTGGGAGTGGAGGACAAGACAGACATGTCAGAAGATTATAATAAGTTTGATGAAATTCCGCCCTTCAGAGTGAAGACTGACCCAACCATCCTGTTAAACGGTGCTGATACTCCATGGTTATGGTCGACGCGATCATAAGATTGACTATATGTATTAATTGAGCCATTTTTGGCACACATATGTATCTCAACATGGAAATCAATGTCATATTTCTTCTGTTAACACTATATGTATTAAATGAGCCATTTTTCTTCCTGCCATTTCTTCCCGTCATTTTTTCCCGCCAGTTCTTCCCTCCAGTTATCTTCCTGCAATTTCTCACTATATATATATGTAGGGTTGGCCTCCATTATCATTGCACATTTCTAGACTCATATCTGCAACCTCATCACTCTTTCCCATGGCTTCCACCATACCACTAACCCCCAGGGAGGCGAAGGCGCTTTGCGCCTCGAACTACCCCTGCCCGCCAGGCTACTGTGTCCCCGTCGGCCGGATGCTGAGCGCCGGAGGCGTGCCGGTTCCTCCTGTCCCTCTAGGTGTGGTGCGCCGGATGGACATCACGAACCACTACTACTTCGAGCTCACGCCGGAGCAGCGGAGGAATCCCAAATGGCATCCCGACTATTTCCCGACTTGGGAAGCCTTCTTCGGGGATCGGCGTGAGAGGGCGCTCGCCAGGCACGAGGAGGACGGCCCACCTCCTTCGAACTTCAACGAGGCCAACCGTCGGCTGTGGTGGCACGGTCGGACTCTCCAGAGCGTCATGGCCTACGACACTGCCGCCGACTCTAACCCCCGCCTGCGCTACCCTCAAGTCCAGCCCACGCGTACTCAGCCTTCAAGGTTCAATTACGGTGACCCCGACGACGACAGCGACGACGGCCGCAGCGAGTATGACGACTACAGTGGCGAGTATTACAGGTGTAGGCAGGAGCATGACTGAATCACTCCAACATTCCAAAACAAATTCGGCCGATTGTGACTTAATCTGGCCATGTATCTTAATTTTCAGTTCTTTTATGTATCTTAATTTTCAGTCGTGATTTATGTAACTTACTGTTATTTGCATTATGTACTTTAATTCCAGTTCTATCGTAATAAAAATATCAAACTTGGTATATTTATTATGTCTCAAAAAAACCTTCACAAAATGACCTATCTCATTCGAGGTTTCTTGGCTCTCGGGTCAAATGACCAATGTTATGGCTAGAATCAAGGCATAGTTTCTGATAATGTGGCCATATTTTGCATACATGTGCATCATGGGATGGCAAACAATGTTGCAAGAGGAAGTTTTCCTTTTTGTCGCACCAAAAAGGCATTTTCCATTTTCCAATCATAAAAAACAAACGGTTTTGTGAAGCAACCACCAAATGGCTAATTCAAAAAACTACCACCACATTTTACAAAAATACTAGACCACCTTATATGGACAATGTACCAACAGTGGGATCTGAAACCTTTTCGTCCACCTCTGGTGAAAAAGACAAATTCCTGCCGAATCGATAGGAAGTTGGTCAAATATGAACTACAGGTACCTAATACGATGCTCATGATTTTATACAAAAGTCATTTTTAGGTTCACACTATGCTTTTTTATCAAAAAATCAAATGCAAGTTTAGCGAGGTTTTGTCAGATTGCAAAGTATACAAAAGATGCGTCATTTAAATATCAAAACAATTCAAAAATGTTAATACAAAATAAAATATGATTTTCTCTAATAAAATAGGGTTAGATTCCTTTTTAGATGCTTAATATTTCTTATGTTCAAAGTTTTAGGGTTTGACTTTTTTTTGTTTTAATTGAATAATCATAATTTATATGTAAGTGTTTTAATCATTTTGAAAATTTTCATCTACAGTAACTATAAAATGTTTTTATATGAATGGATAGATCTTATTTTTCTGAAAATTATGATATATTATTCATATTTTTCTGAGTTGAAATGAAAAAATATGAATTTTCTAAATTCTATCCTATTTTTTGAATTAAAAAAGCCCCCAACCCTTTAATGTACGAAATAAATGCCCCCCCTTTAACACCGGTTCCAGCCACGAATCGGTGTTAAAGGGGGGCATTTATTTTGTATTGCGCGTGCACGCCCTCCCCCTTTAACATCGGTTCCAGCCATGAACCGGTGTTAAAGGGGGGTGCGCGCGCGAAACGAATTCCCCCTCCCCCTTTAACACCGGTTCGTGGCTGGAACCGGTGTTAAAGGGGGGTGGTTATAACGCAGCGCGTGCATTCTTCCTCTTCCTCTTCCCCCCAGCCAGAATTCGATCGAGCAGAGGAGCGCAGAGAGAGGAGCGTCACTGCCACGCCCACCCACGCCGCCGTCACCGTCGCGCCCACGCCGTTGCCGCCGCCTCGTCGTGCTCTTCTTCCACGTCCAAGGAATCGACGCGGGGCTGCCGCTCTCGTTGCCGATTGTCGTCGCCCCTGACCTCGCGTGGCTTCTCCGACACCAGCATCCTCCTCACGGTGAGCTGCTGGTCCTCAAGGACCCTTCCCCTTCTTCCCTCTCGCTCTGGTTCACTCCCGCGTCGTGCGCCTCCCTCTGCCGCCGCCAGTCACCGCCGCTCCTCTCGCTCCGGCGACCAAAAAGGGGCGGAGCGGCTACTGTTAGGTCCACCTCGATGAACTGCGTTGAACGCGCCCTCTCCCGCTAGCCCCCACATGCACCCAGTCGCCCTCCCCGTCGTCCGAGAGTCACCGGCGCGATGACGTCACGCCGACACCGTGCTGACGTCGCCTTGGAAGTTTGACTTGTTGACTGCCACCGTGGAGGCTAACGTGGGCATCTGGCCCACCGGTCAGTGACCATGGCTAGACTCAGTCCCAGTAATAAATGCCCCTACCCTATGCTGATGTCACAATGATGCAGTAAAGCATTTTTAATTGGTTTAATATTTCTAGAAATTGTTTAAATCTTGTAAATCCAATAACTAATTCATATTAATTCAGAAAAAATACAAATAATATATAAAAATGTTCAGAAAAATGAGAACCACCTCTTTAAGCTATCCTCGTGCATTGTTAATCAACTTTCATGACAAGTTTAATTAGAAGGATATAATGAACCCTCTCATATGCATCCGGGAATTCTCCGAATTAGGGTTTGGACCCCTTGGACCTTGTTTAAAATGATAAAGCATGCTTAGGGTTTTAATTTCATTTGTGTATTTATTTGTGTATTTTTGTATGAATAATATGTATATTTGTGTATGAATCCAAGTCCACTTGAATGTTTAGTCTCTTACTGTAGATAATATTATTGTTTTAGAAACTATGGATCCACTTAGTAGAAACCTTGAAGAGGAAGAAATAATGGAGAACATGATCCACCAGGACACCTCACAATATCTGAACTTGGAGGGACATGATAACAGCTCAAGTAGTCATGGAGAAGATGACGACTCCGTTGAACGCACTTTAGTGATTACAAAGTCCATCGAGGTATATATATGCATGGATTAAGCCTCTGCTGACTTGCAATGATTGATTTGTATATATTAGCGCTTCTTTCTTCCTTTAGCCCTCCGGATCGACCAGCCAACAACAATCTTCTTCTACGAAAAAGAGCAAGCGAGGCACGAGCCATCGGTTGAAAGATCGTGCAAAGTTCACGATCGAAGCAGTCCGTATTGATGGAAGGCCGATGGAGCCCAAGAAGGCCGCAGACAAATTTATACGTCAGGCTGGAGTTCTTGTTAGGTACCAAATCCCAATCATAATTGAATATTGGAATAAGCCAAAGAAGGGCGACACTACCTTTGTCGATGAAAGATCCAAAGAAACGCTTTGGAATTCGCCGTTGGTAAATTTCACCCTTCCGCCAGAGGAGGATGAAAATAAACCGGTTATAAAGGAAAAGGTCAAAGAGTGGACTCTAAAGAAGATGGCTGACTCTTTCCGCAACTAGAAGACAAAATTGAACAAATTTGTCAAAGCTCGCGAGACTCCAGATTTCGAAGACGAATATTATGTGAAGATAAAACCTCACTGGCCCGAATTTGTGGCATACAAGGAAGGTTCTATAGCTACAAAGAGGTCAGAAACCAATACGCTAAATGCCCAGAATAAGGAATATCACTAGAGGACGGGGTCAGGTGGCTACATATCTCAAAGGCCTAAGTGGGAGGAAGTTGAGAAGGCCCTGCACGATAGAGGGATCACACCCCAGACACATGGGTGGGACCTACGTGCAAAGACTTGGTTCTACGAAATCGGGGCAAGGTTGGACCCAGAAACAGGATTGTGTATCTTCCAAACCCTCCTTGCCAAACCCGTCACTAAAATCATCACGACATACGAGGAAACAGCCGCCAGAACCTTCCATCCCGACAGAGAGAATGACCAGCTCACACGTGCCATCGGTAAAAAAGAACACCCTGGACTTGCACGAGGCACAGGGGGTATGACATGGAAGGATGGGTTTTCCGAGTGGGGCGACTCTTACAGATGGCGCGATAGAAAAGAAAAAGAGCGTACAGAGCGGATGATATAGATAGAACATGCACTTGTGGGGCTGCAGGCGCAAGTGAATGCACAAAAGAGCCAGCAAGCTACCAGCCCATCTCAGCGGCACGAAGATCCTGCATTGGAAGCTGCCGGCGGCCCAGACTCTACGCGGAAAAGCGGCATGGCTTCCACGGAGAACGTGCAGCCCACGCTTGAAATAGCGGGTCCTCGATACCCCGTGGATAAGATCACGGAGAGCGAACACGCTGAGCTGCATGTGAGATTAATGGGCGTATCCATTAAGGTGGCGGTTGGCTATGCCTTACCACCTGTAGCTGGTGGAACTTATCACTACTGACCGATTCCAGATGGCTATGATATTGTTGGGGTGGATGAGGTTGTGAAGGAATATGAGGAAGCACAGCTTGACCATGCTACAGGTGAAGGGGAAACTCAACTCAAATTTGCAGTGAAGATAACCATTCTTTGGAAGAAGGAACACATCGTGCTTCCAAATTGGAGGCCACCGCACCCCATCGCCTCAAGAAGCGCCGAGCCGCCTCAGCCGTCTCAAGTCATCGAATACTCCTTGTCGTCTCCGGCCGCTCGCCATCTCTGCCGGCAGCCATCTCCCAAGACGCCAGCCATCTCCTACGCTGTCAGCATCTTCAAGCGCCAGCCATCTCTCAGCGTCGACCATCTCCTGCTTCAGCCATCTCCTTAGCGTAAGCGGAAGAGCACTGCCACGAAGAGCATCACTAGCACTGCCACGAAGAAATCCGCAGGAAACCGTATGCCAAAGAGTTTAAGAAACTACATGACGTAGCCTTCCGCCAAGCCATTGTCGGTTTTACCGTGGAATCGCAGCGACGAGGAGACCAATAGGATATCAGAAGAAGAGGTCAAGAAATTCTTTGCACCTAGACGGGCCGAGCCAAAGGAGAAACTAGATCCGGTGGTGGTGGAGAAGTTTTAAAATAATCTTTTGAAACCTGAAACCCCACTTGTGCCGGACTACGAGCGCCAGATTATGAAGGGGGATGCAAGGCGGAGGGAGTCTGAAAGTAGCAGTCGTGCAGCACCCCAGAAAACAGTTCCCATGCTCGGAGAGCAGGAAAACCAATCATGCGCCGCTCTCCAAGTGTTCGACACACGGAACGCTGCTCCTGTAAATGATTACGAGGCAAAACTACGAAAAAAATCCAATGAGATGGGGATGACTTACATTGCATACTTGAACATCATGGGAGACAACTTGCCCAAAGGCGATGTCAACCCCATACAGCCATGGAAGTATGGGAAGAATCTCGTCAAGAAAGAGGAGCTCAAGAATCTACCAACAAAGATGCGAAGATTGCACAAGTGGTACCTTGATTTCTGCAAGACGAGAAAGGAAGAACGGATCACAGCGCATATAAGAGATCTGATTTTCTTGTGCGGAGACGATGAGATCGCCTTCAACATTCAAGACTTGCATTTTCTATTCAATCAGAAGGAACTCGACAAAGCTGCCATCAACCTTTATTGTGTGTAAGTACTATTTCTGTAATTTCTATCTCATCTCATTCAATTCATTAATTGCATGTATATATATATGCTCACCATATATGTATATATTATTATGCAGGAAAAAGGTTATGGAATGCATGAAAGGAGGCCCTTTTGACATTGTGTTCGTTGACCCAAATAGAGTTCATGAAGAAGTGGTAAGACACAGACCCGGGAAAACAGAAGATTTCTTGCTAACATCTTTACAGAGACAACAAACCAAAAGGAAAATACTATTGCCTTACAACTTCTCATGAGTATTGTTACCCTCTCTTGTACACATTCTATTTCAGATTACTCGATGTTAAGTGTAACTGATGATGAGTTATGCGTGCGTAGGTTCCACTTTATTCTGCTAGTCATTCAACCTGATTCAGGAAAAGTCCTTGTCATGGACTCGTTACGAAAATACCAAGAGCTATGGGCAGACTTTAAAGAGATGCTCCAGAGGTAATTTCAATCATATTATCGCACTAGATAGGCAACTTTCGTGACAACAAGTAATTAATTACTCCTTTATCCATTTTCTTTGCCGGACAGGGTTTGGAAAAGCTCACGGGCAGGGTCGTGGGTAAATGGTTAGAAGAACTAAAATCTGTAGACCAAAATGTAAGTAATACTAGCTAGATAGGTCTGCGTATGTCTTTGATTCTGCTTCCAATTCCATTATATCATGTTTTATTGTTTATTATTTTGATTGAACTTCTATTCTCGTAAAGTGCGTGCATCAGGGACACGACAATTACTTATGTGGATACTATGTTTGCGAGTTCATTCGCAACACGATATGTGCAACGGGCCAAGCCACACTAGAACAACTTAGAGTAAGTAAACAAAGTACACAACATTATTTTATTACCATCAATGTGTTGCGTTTTATTCTTATATATATATATATATATTCACCCCATTCTTCATATATATTTAGATCGAACGGATGAGGGACCAACTCCTACCATTTGACCGCATACGAGCCATTCAAGAGGAATTGGCGGGATTCATACTTGATGAGGTCGTCACGCCTGGCGGAGAACTCTTTAGATATCCACTAAAATAAACGTTGTATATATGCTTGAACGTGTTTGTCTTGTACTTGATGCTTCAACGTTTACGGAGAATACCACACAATAACGATGTTTGTATATAATAATAGTTGCTTAATTATTCATGTACTCGTATGTACCGACGACGATGTACGTGTATACATCTCCCGATTGATTCCCCCTCCCCATCGCCGCCGCGCCGAAGAAATACGCCCAGAACGGGGCGGCGGCAGAACTCTGCCGCGGCAGAGATTTATGTCGTTTTCCTGCCGCGGCAGAGATTTATGTCTTTTTCCTGCCGCGGCAGAGAACCTTTAACACGGGGGGCTGAGCGCTGCGCAGCCCCACGTGCGCCACCCTTTAACACCGGTTCGTATAAGAACCGCTGTTAAAAGGGGGGCCTCTAACACCGAACCCCCAACAGCGGTTCTGGAACCGCTGTTAGAGGCCTCTACGAACCGGTGTTAGAGGCCTCGTTTCCACTAGTGAACCGATCGATTTTGTTTGACACGTTATATCTGGTACATACCATTCAGACGTAGCTCCACATGAGTCATGTCAAACCAAATTTAACAGTTACGTAATTATTAATCTCTTAAAAATCCTAGTCATAAATATTAGATCTAATCATTGAAATAATTTTGGTGATGTGAATCAACGAGGTGTCTCGAAAAACACCGTTATATTGCTTTTAGTGTATAATAGATTAAGAGAGGTGAGTACTCGAAAACCCCGGATGTGTAGGATCACAACCATGCGTGTGTACCACTGCAACCCATGAGAGTTGCCCATGGCTAGGGTATCATGTGGGATCCCACCAAGGTATCATCTTTAGTTTATTTGTAACTAGATTTTAATAAATAAACTAAAGGTTGTACTTTGGTGAGATCTTACTTGACACCCTTCTTATGGCTATATGGTCATAAAATACACTAAATTTGGTCATCCAAATTTATAGTACACATTACACTAACTTTTGTCATTAACAAAATACACTATACGTATGCGTCGATTCGTTGCTACTTTCACTTCAAAGTTTAAACCGAGAAATTCTCTTCTTTACGAAAAGGCAGACGTATATGCTGATTGCTCAAAATAAATATTTTCTGCGGTGTGACAACTTTTTAAAAGAGAGCGGGAGAGAGATGAGAAAGCGGGATGATTAGGAGTCTTGCACTTTTTGCCGGGTAGCCAGAAATTTAGCACTACGGCACACAGGGGCTTTGCCGTGTGGACAATAAACACGGCAAAGACCTTTCGGAACACGGCAAAGGCTTATACATACGGAAAATGCCACACGGCAACGTTTTCCACGGCAAAGGCCCTTTGTCGTGTGTTTTCTAAATAAGACACGACAAAGGCTTTGCTGTTTGTCTCATGCGTAGACATGACAAAGTAAAGTAAGATGACGGTTCTCGCGGAGATGACGGTGTCTATTCTTTGCCGTGTGTCTTCTCGAAAAGTACACGTTAAAGGCAGATTCTTTGCCGTGTACTTTTCAAAAAAGTACACGACAAAGAAGTTGCCTTTGCCGTGTGACTCGTGGAAAAATACACGGCAAAGAAACTGCCCCTTTTAAAAAAATAAAAAATAATAATTTTGTTTCAATTTTTTTTGAATATTATTTACTTGATAATATCATATAGAATATGATAACCCTTTGTATGTTAAATATTAGGTTAAATTGCACTCATAATCAAACTTCCCCTGTGATCACCCATCATAACACTACTTTAGCTCTAGCACGCTTAACTTCTTAGTTCCTTCAGAATGAGCTTCCGAGAAAGAAATCATACCTTGTTGTTAATACTTCCATATCAATCCTATTAACTTTTGGGCCATGATGTCACACATCTCACTTTTAGATTCCAAACAATTATTTAAGTAAACAATAATGAAAAGTAATAATAATCTTGAATCCAAATAAAAAATAAAATGATTTTATTTTATTTCCTTTTTCTATTTAATATGGAATAATTCATATATTTAAATCCGTAAATCATAATTCGACAAATAAAATGTTTAAATCTGATGGGGATGTGCCTACTGGGGTATACCCAGCAGGACGTTTCCGACTGGCCTGTGAGCTAGCGAGTGGGCCTGCATAACGGCGAGTGGATTAAAGCCCAGCAAGGCACCGAGCGACTGGAAGCTGAAGGCCCAGGCGAGTAATAGGCCCAGTCGGATTAGGTTAAACGACTACCGAAGCTTTAACTGAATCGGTTGAGATATGTAAACCCTAGGGGAGGTGAGCCTATATAAACCTCCCTATAGGGCGAGTAGAGACACGTTCCATCATACACCCAAGCGACGCGCTGCCTAGCCGCCGATCTCGCCCATTGTAACACCTCCATAATACAATCTAGCAGGAGTAGGTATTTACCCTCCGGGGGGGCGAACCTGGGTAAAACCCTGTGTCTTTGCCCTCATCTCGCACCGCAGATGGCTGGCCGCCCTTGCCACTCGTTCTACTACTCGCTGCCGATTGCAGCATCTGCCGTGACTATTCCCACGACAGTGGCGCCCACTGTGGGGCCTGGCCAGTCCGGCCGGTGTTCTGCGGCGAGATCCAATCTTCCCATCAACGAGACGGTCGCCACCGGCCACACGATAGTGATCGGCGAGATGCTCCAAATCCTGCCGAGCAGCTACGTCCCGGCGGCGCGACCCGTCACGCACAGCATGATCCTGCCGATCGGCATGATCAGCCTCTTCGTCGGTCTCACCGACGTCATCGTCTCGGAGGATTCGGCTCGCATCCGCGAGTCGCCGCCGCGTGATCGGCTCTCCGAGAGCCAGATCCGCACGATCCATCGCCTCGCCTCCGAGTACAACTCGGCCCACAGCAACGTGGCCGGGAATTCAGCGGCCGCAGAGGATGCAGCCCTCACCGATGACGCCGACTCGGCGACCCCGGAGTCACTCGCCGGATCCATCACCGCGGCTTCGTCCGCGGGCTCCATCGCCCAGGTCTCCAACGCGGGAGACTTCGAGGATACCTCCATCCTCGGGATCTTCGAGTTTGACTCCGGATCGGAGAACTCCGTCGACCCCCGCAACGGAACCGGTCGCCACACCGCGACCTACATGGCGACCGGCACCGATCCGCCGGAGGACCCGTTCTCCACCCCAATCCCTCCTAACGCCACGGCAACGGAGGTCGAGGAACTCCGCTTGAAACTGGCGGAGGCGGTACGCAAAGAGCAAGCCGAGCACGAAAAATTTCGCCTCGAGCAGGTGACTGCGCAGGAGCTGTCACGCTACCACCAGCAGCGGATCAGGTCACGCCTGAACCCCACCGTTCAGGGGCGCGCCCTGAACTTCGACGACGAAAACGACCCGGCCCGCGTGGCCGAGCGCACGATCTGCGAGAACGCGCCACCAGGAGGAAGCGACCGGCCCCCGCCAGGATCAACGGCGAGGGGCGCCCCACCTCCACCCAACCGCACCCCTCCCAGGGACCATCCGCGGATAGTAGTCTCCTCACGGGAGCGAGACGCAAACGGCCTCCCACTGTTCTCCACCCCAATGGACAACCTCGTGGAAGGCCGAGCAGCAGCCGACAGCATCACAGCCACCGGCGACGGCGCCCTACAGATCCAATACGTCAGGGCCCTGCTCGCGAAGGCCGTCAAGCAGCAAAGAGCGGGCGCCGACTCGGCAGGTCGAGTATACTCGTGTTCCTCGTGAAGCGAGCGCCTCCAGCCGCGCAAACACCCTCAATCGCCCGCCACCGAGCCACGCAGCTCCAATACCGACCGAATGCGCACTCTCCACCAACGACCCCAGGCCGAACCAACCTTGTCGCCGCCAACGGGCAACCCATCGACGCCCGCACCCACATCATCAACAACCAAAGCTGGCGCGACGCCAGCCCGACGACCGCGACATACCCTAACCAATCGACGGACGGCGAGCCCATGGGGTCGCTTCACCGACTCGCCAAGTGCTTAACCAATGATCCGAGGCGAAGTATCCGCCAAACTTCAAGGCGCCAAAAGAAATAGAAAAGTACGACTCGTATGACCCGCCGTATGGCTCGACACATACCTCATGGCGATGGGGATCGCGGGCCACATCGACCTGCCACGCCTGCTACCTCCCCGATGATGGAGGGGACGTGCAGCAGTGGATCAACACCTCCCCGTGACGATCGACTCACAGGAGGAAATGCGTGACGCCTTCGTCAGGCACTTCGAGTGCTCCTACACCTGCGCCACCACTATCGAGGACCTGGAGCGGTGCGTCCAGGGACCCCGCGAGTCGACCCGCAACTGGGTCCAACGATGGAAAGAGCTTTGGTACAACGCGGTCGGCATCCACCCGGACACAGCGATCCATTGCTTCAAGACCTCGTGCCGCTACGAGCCCCTAGTCGCCAAGCTCAAGCGACACTCCCTCACACTTGACAACATCCCCGACCTCCTCGAGATCGCCAAACGGTACGCCGAGGAAGATCCAAACCAGGAAACTGACGACGAGTCAGGAGGTCAACGCCGCACGAGCGGCAACGACGGCGGACTCCGACCCGACCTACGCTACAGCGGCACTCGCCTCACCGGCAAGCGCCAAGAAGGACGGGCGAAGTCGACTTGCCGCTAACGCCGGGCACGCGAGCCGAGCAAGAGCTTCCGCCGTGACGGAGGACAACGCCGCGACAGCGGCAACTACAAGAACAAACCAAGGTTCGACCCCGCGGCCCTCCTTAACCAACCATGTGCGTTCCATAGCAGGGAAGGGAAGCCCGCAACGCACACCCTCAGGGAAATCGAGAAGGCACGGCAAGCGCGGGAGGACCCCGACAACGACCCGCCAAACGGCGGAAAATTCGGCAAAGTAGCCAGATCGCTCCACACCTTCACAGGCTTCAACACGAAGCGCGAGAAGAAGGTCATCGCCCGCACTGTCGCCGTCAACGCGGTGGCCCAGATAGACGTCCCCCAGTTCCTAAACTGGTCGGAGCAGCCCATCACCTAGAGCCGCCAAGATCACTCGCCACGCATCGAGTACCCAGGACGAGTCGCCCTGGTGGTCAAGCCCAAGGTCGGCGACTATTGGCTCCCCAAGACACTAATGGACGGCGGCAGCTCCATCAACATCCTATACCTCGACACCTTCAGGCGGCTGCGGCTCCCGCAGTCGATGATCGACACGACCCACACCACATTCCACGGCATCGTCCCCGGTCGGAAGGCGTACCCGATCGGCAAGGTCACGCTGCCCGGATCGTCTTTTCGCGGCGTTCCCGGACTCCGCGACCTCGCTGATGGGCGGCGCTTTCTCGCCTTCGAGCAGCGCGCTGGCTCGGGCGATG
The DNA here is from genome assembly GCA_030063025.1 of Avena longiglumis. Lineage (NCBI taxonomy): Eukaryota > Viridiplantae > Streptophyta > Magnoliopsida > Poales > Poaceae > Avena > Avena longiglumis. Next base: position 480,761,403 of record CP125977.1, read on the forward strand.
TCGGATAAATTTATGGCAGCGCCGGGCGTCATCACCATCCTGGCGGCCCGCGCCGGCGGCCGAGCCACGGGCCGCGCGACGGCGCCCGTCATCGGCGAGGGAGCGGGCCTGCCCGGGCTACGCGCCAGTCGAGGCGGGGTCAACAACGACGACCCCACCATACTCAAGAAGCCCAACTCGAGGGCGAAACACCTCAACCTTTGAGGCCACGACGCACCGCACGTCCGAGCTGGTCCCAGCGACTCAGCAGACGGTGACGATCGGACGGGCATGAGCCCAGCATAGGAAGGCGCGCTCATCGAAGTTCCTCCGTGAGAACAGGACATCTTCGCATGGAAACCATCCGACATGCCTGGTGTCCCTAGGGAGCTCACGAGCACAAGCTAACGCCGACCCCAAAGTGCGACCTATCAAGCCGCCAGGCCCTTCAATGAAGAACGCCGTCGAGCAATCGCCGAGGAAGTGCAGCGCCTACCGCCGGGCTTCATCCGCCAATCAAGTACTCAAGTGCTGGCAAACCCAGTCCTGGTCGAGAAGAAAACGGACCGGAGAATGTGTATCGACTACACAAACCTGAACATACCGCCCAAAAGAGCAGTTCGTCCTCCCACGGATCGACCAGATAATCGATTCAACCGCGGGCTCGGAGTCGCTATGTTTCCTCGACGCCTACTCTGGATACAACCAGATCAAAATGGTTGTCGAAGACGAGGAGACGACGGTGTTCATCACGCCATTCAGAGCTTTCTGCTACACCTCCATGACCTTCGGCCTCAAGAACGCCGGGGCGACCTACCAGCGATGCATGCAAGAATGCCTCGCAAGCCAAATTGGCTGCAACATCCATGTTTACATCGACGACGTGGTCGTGAAATCCGCTCGCCAAGGCGACCTACTCGCCGACCTGGCAGAAACATTCGCCAACTTGCGACGGTATAAGATAAATCTCAACCTAGGCAAATGCATCTTCGGTGTACCTGCCGGACAACTACTGGGGTACGTCGTCTCCAAACGGGGGATTGAGGCGAACCCCACGAAGATTGACACAATCGCCTGGCTCGGCAAACCCGAGTGCCTGCGCGACGTTCAGAAGCTGGCCGGGCGAGTAGCGGCTCGGCCGCTTCATTCCCGCTTTGGCGAAAGCGATGCCCTATACCGCTGATGCGCAGAACCCCACCTTCCGGTGGGACAAGGAGGCGTCTGACGCGCTCGCGACCTAAAAAGGTGCTACTCGCCGCACCACTACCCGCCGACAAAGAACCCATGCTGGTTTACGTCGCGGCGTCCGGCGTCGTCGGCCGTGATGGTCGTCGGCGACGGAGGAAGGAAAGGCGCCGGTCCAGCGGTGTACTACATCAGCGAGGTCCTCACCGAAGTCGCGCCAGCGTACCCTGATACCAAAAGCTAGTATACGCGGTCGTCAGAGCTCAGCGGCGCCTGCCGCACTACTTCCAGGAGCACCCGATCACGGTCGTCTCCTCAGCACCACTGCAAGACATCATCCGCAATCGCGAGGCGACCGGGCGGGTCGCCAAGTGGGCCGTCGAGATCGGCGTCCAAAACATCAAATACGAGCCACGAAAGGCGATCAAGTCACAGGCACTGGTAGACTTCATTGCCGACTGGGAGGAGGCCCAGCAACCAGAGAAGCTGCCGTACCTCCATTACTGGAGCCTGCACTTCAACGGATCCAAGAACGCGGACGGTGCAGGCGCAGGGATAGTGCTGACTTCACCAAAGGGCGACAAGCTCTGCTACATCCTCTGCCTCGACTTCACGCCCTGCACCAACAACATGGATGAGTACGAGGCCCTACTCCACGGCATGCGAGCCGCCAAGGAGATGAACGTCAATCGCCTCCGCTGCTACGGAGATTCCAACCTTGTCGCGGGGCAAGTCGCCGGCACCTGCGACGCCGTCTCCCCTACCATGGCGGCGTACCACCAAGCGGTGGACAAGTTGGGCGGCCACTTCACCGGCTACTCCGTCGAGTGGATCGACAGGCGGAAAAACAAGGAGGCCGACGCACTCTCTCGCATCGGGTCGGCTCGACTCGCACCACCAGCCAGCGTCTTCCTCGACACGATCACCAAGCCATCAGTCTCTCCCCCGAGGGAGATCGACATCGGAGTCCCACTCCAACCAGAGGCAGCCTTGGTCGCACTCGTCAACGAGCGAACGACCGGACCAAGCCCTACATCGCCTACACAGGCGGCACCTGCCGTGAGGCGAACAGCCTTCGAATGATCGCCGTCGATGCAAGTCCTACACCATCGCCGACGGCGAGCTCCAAGCGCAGCGTCACCGGCGTGTTCAACGCTGCGTCCAACCAGATGAAGGACGCAAAATCCTCCGACATTCACTCCGGTGATCGCGCCACCACGCCGCTTCCCCTGTCGCCAAGGCTATGCGACATGGCTTCTCTTGGCCCATCGCCACGCCGACGCTGCCGATATCGTCAGCGATGCCGGGTGCGGCACGCCAATCAGACGCACGTACCGAGCTCGGTGCTCAAAACAATCCCCATCACTTGGCCATTCGCTGTGTGGGGCATGGACATGGTAGGCCCCTTCAAGAAGGCCCCCTCTGGCTACACCCACCTGCTAGTCGCCGTCGACAAATTCACGAAGTGGGTGGAGGCCAAGCCAGTCCGAAAATGCGACGGGAAGACCGCCACTAAATTCCTACGCGAGCTCATATATCGCTACGGGTTCCCAAATAGCATCATCACAGACAACGGCACCAACTTCGCCAAGGGAGCCATGGCCGAATTCTGCGAAGAGCATCATATCCGGCTCGACCTCGCGTCAGTCGCCCACCCGGAATCCAACGGCCAGGCAGAACGGGCCAACCAAAGCATCCTCCACGGCCTGAAGCCGCGACTCCAAGTACCACACGAGCGCACCGCCGGGTGCTGGATCAAAGTGCTGCCCTCTGTCATCTGGGGGATCCGCACCTTAGTCAACAGATCGACGGGATTCACTCCCTTCTTCATGGTCTATGGTGCCGAAGCAGTCATGACCACCGACCTCGAACACGACTCGCCACGGGTCGTCCACTATACGGAGGCTGCAAATGAGCTTGCCCGCCAAGACGGGATCGACCAAATAGATGAAGCACGCGACCTCGCTCAGTCACGCACTGCCATCTACTAGCAAGGACTCCGCCGCTACCACAGCCGGCGGGTGAAAGCTCGCACCTTCGTGAAGGCGACAGTGTTACGCCTCATCCAGACAAAAGGGCATGCACAAGCTCTCCTCCGTGGAAGGCCCATTCACTATCGGGCGTGCCAGACGCAACGACGCCTACTACCTCATCGACGTCCGCGGGGACGGCGAACTCGACGTCAAGCGACCATGGAATGTAAACCTCCTACGGAAGTTCTACTCCTAGAACCCCACACATGTATTCTCCAGTCGCTATGAAATAAAAAGAAATGGTTACCGCAAATTGCGCCTACTCTCCATAACTTGTGCTACTCGCACTCGTAATAACAGCGTTAAGCTAACTGCAGAAGTCAACCTTTGGTACAGCGATCGGAACGGCTAAGTAGTGCGGTGTAAGAGCACTGAATCACCTCAGGTCTTGCATCGTCCATGAAAAACGCCCACCCGGAGCCCCATTGGAGTCACCTAGCTCGACTGGTTCTACGAGCCAAGACAACTGCCCTCGCTTCTCACAACGACCTTGGTCCTCCGCATCCCCGGCATTGCGACTCGAACAGCTAAGTACCACGCTCGGGGACTGAAGACCAGTTAAATCGCGGTCGTGAAAACGCCAAGTAAGAGAGCATGCCCAGGACTCGCCACGCGACTGACCCCACGGGCCAGGCAGGAGTGACGCGCCCAAACCAACGCGCTAAGTCCTCAACCACCCTCGAGTCGCGCCTAGAACAACCAAGTACCACGCTCGGGGACTCGGCCACCCGACCTCGTTCGCGCACGGGAAAACGGTAAAGTACAGAGCACTCAAGGGAGTCGCCTAGCGACTGGCTCTTCGAGCTCGGGCGAGTCGACCAAAACATCAAAACACATGACAACAACACATACATCATATACGAGGTAAACCCCACAAAAAGGGCGGACGCGCTCGGGGACTCGTTCAAAAATCAATCACAAACACACAACAAATACTAAAATAGACACAACGTCTCATTCATTCGCGTAATGCATTGTTTCATGTTACAAAATATGCCCGCGTGGCAGACCTGCTGCTAACGCCACAAGGCAAACTACCTTACTCTGCAGGCTTCGATGACGACTCACCAACATCATGGCGATTGCGGATGAATGCCGTGTACGGGTTGACGGATACGTCGTCAGTTCACCCGCCATCGCCGCGCGAAAAGGCTGCTCGACCTTGAAGTCACGATGCGGCGGCTCGGGGTCGTTCGGCGCGACGACCGTCTCTGTACGGAAGGTCGCCCATTGCCCGAACACGTTACGATGCGTGGCGGCACGGTCCGCAACTTAAGGACCTCGGACAGCTCCACCGCGCGGTCGGCGATGGATATCCACCGTCACATCGTCGATGTTGAAATCTTCGGGAAGTGGAGTCAAGGCTCGTCGACGCTCCACGCCGAAACGCCGACCGCGTCATGTATTCAACGACCGCGGGCGCCTTCTCCAAATATTTCCACACCTCAACGAGGTCGCTGGGAATCACCTCCGTGGGCGATATCTCTTGGAGATAGGCATGGATGCACGTCGCCGACAATGTCGCCGAGTCGACGAGCATACTTACGCACTGCCTGGCATCGAGCGAGCTCGCCTCTCCTTCGCTATCGATGATGCGACCTGCGAGTAGAAGACAACAATGAATACGACGGACATTACAAAAGAGACAACCATCGGAAAGGAAGGAGTACTCACCAAGCAGCGGACGGGCGAGTTCCGTGATGAAGCATTGAAGCGCTGTATGGTCGTCCTGAAGCCCAGCAATGAGGAATTCCGACACCTTGCGATCCTCCTCAGCGGCTGCAATGGCGGCCTTAGCTCGCTCGTCAACCGAGCTCGCTTCTTCCTTCGCTTCCCGCAGCTCGCGCTCGAGGTTGGCGATCCGCTGTTCAGCGGCACTCAAGGCCAATTGTGCCGCCGCTAATTCACCAGCTGGGACAAGCCCCTGGCGAGCTTCCTCTGCCTTCGCAGCAAAAGCTTGAAGCCCTTTGTTCGCTTCTGTAACACCCTCAGAATCGGCCCTATGCAAGTTTTAGCAAAACTCGCCAAACCCGCATAGAAACGATTCGGAGGTGCCCACCAGGCACTTTCGTGCGGGTGGAAAGCAAAGTAATAACATTACACAACAGTCCTCGATGGGACCCACAGAACAGATATATACAGCAGCGACTCAAAGAGTCAAGAATACAAATATACGGTACAAAGATCCAAATCACCTTGAAAACGATGGGACGTCCGACTACGGACAAGATGCAAATGGGGCTAAGAGCCCTGAAGAATAACCAGTGGCGTCCATAACCCTGCCCAGGCCAAGCCGGAAGGGTAACCCTGCTAACGGCGTCGATCTCAAAACCTGCTTAAACAAAGGGGTGCCGACAAAGGGCAAAGGAAAAAGAGGAGCGTCAGTACTGAGGCCAGTACACGGCGAGGCTAGAATTCGGCGGTCCTCGCCTACATAGGTATGGTGGACTGAAGCGGCAGTGGCAACAAGCACTAAACAACCTATAGAGACTTGATACAACTGGCGGATATCAGAGAGGGGGAAGAAGGACCTATACGGTTCCAACCTAAGCTAACACCAAACAAACCCATCCTGGTGTTTCCCCCTCGAGACCAAACGAGGAAGTCCACCGAGGAACTCACACAGTTGGCAGTTTTACTTATTCAGTTATAGTTGCGGCACTTTACTAGTCAGGTTTAGATAATCATCCTGATAAAGTAAGCAGTGGGAACTTTTAGTTAATCATTCCGTTATAGTGGCATCAATTACTAGTCAGATACATTTAGCATGAGATAAACCCCAAACCCAGCAGTTGTTGGTACTTTTACTTAGCCATTCTGTTGTAGTGAAGCTGATTACTAATCATATCGGAAACAAGTCAATTTAAAACAATAAACTTTAGTTATAGTTGTCTATGATCAAGCACTGTGCTCCAAGTCGTCCATAACCGCGGACACGGCTTCTCGAAAAGATTTAACCCTGCAGGGGTGCACCAAAGTATCCACAGCACTTGACCCTTTTGCGGATCGTTAACATACACCCATCGGTATGTCGGCGGGGCCTAAGTCACGACGTTCCCGCACAAAGCAAGCACGGGGGCCACCCCACTAAGTACACCATAGCAAGTCGGCCGGTCTCGAGACGGACTTAGGGTTTCGACAATGGTACATGGCAATGAGATCCCCAATCGGGGCGCCGATACAGCGTAATCACTCGCTTCCTAACGATTACAGTGTGCACCTCGCACAATTTAAATACTGAAAGTAGCATGGCATAAGTACAGGATAGTAAAACACCTCAAACTAGTTGTGGCCCCGAGACAATACTTTGAAATCAGGTAATTATCAATGGGGGCCCATATCCCCACCGTGGTTAGCGCTCGATCTCGGAACAGGTGTCAAGAACTCGGGTCCTACGGGACACAAGTGGGCGGTCGGAAACCAAATCTTACCTATCACCCACCGATGCCTCTGCTTAATTCAATTTTAGTTGTTAAACAGGAATTAAAGTGAACAATAAGTAAACCATGATCATCTCCAACGTCAACATGCGGCAATTCTCCAACAAAGGTGGTACTTGACGGCAAGCAAAACACTTGAGCAAGCGACTACGACACGCGGGTCCAACTATCTACCAAACAACAGGTAATAGTATGTGTCCAAGGCTATATATGGCTGCAAGGGATATCACGGGTACGCAATCTAAAGCATCGCAACACAGATAGCAAAGATCAACAGGAGGGAAGTAAATACTAGCAAAGTAAGATAGGTAGAAAGGGGGAGATGCTCGCCTGAAAACATTGTCGAAGGTTTTCCCCGAAGATCGGGGAAAAGCTCACATCAACTCAACGGCCTTATCCGCGAAGAAGCAAATCCCTAGAAGGAACACCGGCTGCACTATTTAATACAACAGCAGAAGATCGGCATGATGCATGAATGATGCATGGCATGGCAAGGTGCGATGCAATTAGGTCACATTAAGCGGAACCGGGGTCCCGACAAATAGTTAGGTGGTTCATGTTATTTAGCTACCCCGCATATTAAATGTTGTTATATCAAGGCAAGATAAGATACCGGTTCGCTACACAAGTTTAAATGAGGCCAATATAAGGCTAGATTTGCCCGCATATGGGCCCCATATTTAATTATTAGGTGAATCGCGTAAGGCCCCAAACCACAGATATGCATGCGAGTATGTCAATTCAATATGCAACAAGTTGTTATGTTATAAAATAGGGTTCGAGGAAAAAGGGGTCACACATCAGAGGGGGCTCGACGATCTTGGGTTTTTCCGGGGTTCGGGGTCGGTCTCAGGGTCCAGGGTTCGACGGATCGGTCTCGGAGGATCGTCGGTTATCGGGGTAGATCTTGTCGTGTCCGGGGCAGGACTTGGTTCGGCGCCGGGCGATCGGACTCTCGGTCATCGTTCTTGACATGGCGAGGCTCTTGTCGGGTCCGCGCCCTCGAGTCGATCTTGGCGGAATCGTTCTCTCGGACTCCGGGGGTTAGGGTCTCGGCGCATCCGGGTCTTCGGGCAGTTGTCGGTCTTGGCGTGCGGGGCGAAGAACTTGGCGCATCGGTTTTCTCGGCGTCCTTGGTTCCGATTGTAGATCTCGGCGTCCTCGAAAGGGTACTTGTCGTATCCGTGATCGGTCTTCGAGCGGCTCGAGGCATCGAATCCGAGGTGTAGATCTTGGGGTCAGCGGTGGCTGATCTTGTCGGTGTCCGACTTGGCGCCCCACGGAGTCAACCGCGTAAACTTTGAGTCCACGGCCTCGAACACGAAGCAGACGGACAAGGGGCCCCTTACACGGCTCCGGGGGCACCAGGAGGCGCGGACGGCGGGGCGGCGTCGCAGCGGCGTCTGAGGTAATGCGGGGCCGCTCGAGGGAGGCGGCAGCGCGAGCTGGGGGTCAGCGGGCGGAGGAGAAGGTCCGGGCGGACGGTCGGCTCGACGGGGCGCTCTGTGGAGCTGAGCCAGGCGGGACGCTGGGGCGTCTGGCGGAGCTTCAGTGTAAGCGGCGGTGCTCGGGCTCAGCGAGGAGCACGCGCTTGGGGCAGGCGGAGGGCGCGTCCCGGCGAGCACGGGCGCGACCTGGCGGGCAGGGCTTGGGGTCGGGACGGCCGGCGAGGTCGGGTGGACAGCGGAGGCGGCAGCGGTAGAGAAGGGGCCGGAGGAGGAGGCGGCGAGCTCGGGCGACGATGGGCGAGCAGCGCCGTGGCGGGAGGTGGGTGGCGCCCGACGAGCCCAGGGTCGGCGAGGTAGGGACGGCGCTTCAGCTGTCGGGCAACGCGGCCAAGCGGGCGGCGATCAGTGGCGGGTGGCGAGGGCGAGGAGCGGGGTGGTTGGCGAGCCAGCGACGAGCGAGCTCAGAAGCAGCGAGGGCGGCGGCGATGGCGAAGCGCTGTCGACGGAGGCGGTTAGGCGCAGCGGAAGGAGGCTGGCGACAGCGCCTGCCAGCGGAGAGAGAGAGGGAGAGCGGCGGCGGAGGGGAGGAGAGAGCGCGGGCGCGGGCTGGCGAGCCATAGCGGGGGAGGGGAGGTTGCTGGCGAGCGCGAGGTGGGAGAAGGGCATCAGGGTGGGGCGGTCGGGTGGGGGGGCCAGGCGCCAGGGGTGGTGGTTGACCAGGGGGATCCCGATCGGGGCAGGTGGGGTGGTTGGACCGCGTGGGGAGGCTGGGGCTGCCGGGCCCAGCGGCCAGGGAGGGAGCGGGTCGGTGCGTGCGTGGTGGGGGTTTGGCAGCGTGTAGTGCGTGTGTGCTTGTGCTGCTGGGGTGGGTGTGTGTTTGAGAGAGAGAGGTGGAGAGAGGGAGGAGGGGTGAGGCTGGTGGGATTAGGTGGCAGATTTTTAGTGGTGGGGGTGTGGGGAGAGGTGAGGTGGCGAGAGGGGGTTGGTTGAGATGATGTGGAGGGGGTGGCTGGGTAGGTTAGTTGGTGAGCTTAGGATTAGAAGGGCAGGTGTAGGTGGACCGTTTAGAAAATGGGGGTGGTCGTTCGGGTCGATTAGGCCCGTTCGACTGCCCCCGCTAAAAAAACAATTGAACCTTTTATTTGATTTAAACGGGCCGTGTGCAAACCGATAGCGGCCAAAACAAAATATTCCGGGGACCCGGTTTTGATATTTGAATTAAGATGAGGCGTTTGGAGAACAAATCGGGCGTTGCGAAATTAGTTTTATGCAAACAATGCATGATGATGACGATGCAATGCACAAATTCAACGCGATTTTCTAGTAGTGGTTTTGCGGGATGCCACAATTCGACACCACTAACAATGGATCTCGCCCTCGAGATCCGCCTCATGGTACTGGAAGGAAGGTCGGCGAGCTGCGTCTTCGCGCTTCGTGTAGATCTTCGCGACACCACTAACAAGAGGTCGTTGTTCCTGTTCATCAACACTCCGGAAAACAACGGACGAAGTTAAAGGTAAGGCCACCTCTAACTTCCATGGAAGGAGTCAAATTGCATCGATCCACCATTCAATGTACATAAGCGAATGATAAGAGTAGTGGTATGGTCGCGACTCCATCCCGCACTCAAAGCATTACTATGTACACGAATAGACAGATTATGCAACCAACCCTCAGGATTCAGACTGAAGATCTCGACAAGCGAGGTTCGGATCAAGGAGTGATGCAGACTCTGCATCGGAGCTGGCGTAGAGGATGTCGTTGCGTCGGCCAACACCGGAAGGCACAAACAAGGAACAAAGAATGGTACCACAGACGAAGGATTCCTCGGATGGCATGAAGACCGGATGTAGCAACACCGTTATCAAAGGAGGAAGCGAGACCCTGAAGGTACGACGGAAACCCAACCACGAGAAATCCTGGACTCGAAGAAAGAGAAGAGAGCGGATTCAAAACACGTAGGGGTAAGATGGGAACAGCAGAGGGGTAAGGAGTAAAATCAGACCTAATCAGAACTATCCAACCGATTTTGCGAAAATAGTTTTGACACTCTACTTCGGCCGTTAGCTAGGTTATCCTACATTTGGACTTGTGGGTATCGCAGCTGAGCTCGATACCACTCTGTAACACCCTCGAATCGGCCCTATGCAAGTTTTAGCAAAACTCAAACGCATAGAAAGCGATTCGAGGTGCCCACCAGCACTTTCGTGCGGGTGGAAAGCAAAGTAATAACATTACACACAGTCCTCGATGGGACCCATGCAGAGATATATATACAACAGACTCAAAGAGTCAAGAATACAAATATACGGTACAAAGATCCAAATCACCTTGAAAAGCGATGGGGCGTCCGACTACGGACAAGATGCAAATGGGGCTAAGAGCCCAAGAATAACCAAGCGTCCATAACCTGCCCGGGCCCTAGCGGAAGGGTAACCCCGCTAACGGCGTCGATCTCAAAACCTGCTTAAACAAAGGGGTGCCGACAAAGGGCAAAGGAAAAGAGGAGCGTCGATCGAGGCCAAGACAGCGAGGCTAGAATTCGGCGGTCCTCGCCTACATAGGTATGGTGGACTGAAGCGGCAGTGGCAACAAGCACTAAACAACCTATAGAGACTCGATACAACTGGCGGATATCAGAGAGGGGTAAGAAGGACCTATACGGTTCCAACCTAAGCTAACACCAAACAAACCCATCCTGGTGTTTCCCCCTCGAGACCAAACGAGGAAGTCCACCGAGGAACTCACACAGTTGGCAGTTTTACTTATTCAGTTATAGTTGCGGAACTTTACTAGTCAGGTTTAGATAATCAGCCTGATAAAGTAAGCAGTGGGCACTTTTAGTTAATCATTCCGTTATAGTGGCATCAATTACTAGTCAGATACATTTAGCATGAGATAAACCCAAAACCCAGCAGTTGTTGGTACTTTTACTTAGCCATTCCGTTGTAGTGAAGCTGATTACTAATCATATCGGAAACAAGTCAATTTAAAACAATAAACTTTAGTTATAGTTGTCTATGATCAAGCACTGTGCTCCAAGTCGTCCATAACCGCGGACACGGCTTCTAAAAGATTTAACCTGCAGGGTGCACCAAAGTATCCACAGCACTTGACCCTTTTGCGGATCGATTAACATACACCCATCGGTATGTCGGGGCCTAAGTCACGACGTTCCTGACTCCAAAGCAAGCACGGGGCCACCCACTAATTACACCATAGCGAAGTCGGCGGTCTCGAGACGGACTTAGGGTTTGCGACAATGGTCATGACAGCGAGATCCCCAATCGGGGACGCCGATGCAGCGTAATCACTCCGCTTCCTAAGCAAAGATGTGCAAGACTCGCACAATTTAAATACAGAAAGTAGCATGGCATAAGTACAGGATAGTAAAACACCTCAAACTAGTTGTGGCCCCCAGTACAATACTTTGAAATCAGGTAATTATCAATGGGGGGCCCATATCTCCCCACCTGTGGTTAGCGCGCTCGATCTCGGAACAGGTGTCAAGAACTCGGGTCCTACGGGACACAAGTGGGCGGTCGGAAACCAAATCTTACCTATCACCCACCGATGCCTCTGCTTAATTCAATTTTAGTTGTTAAACAGGAATTAAAGTGAACAATAAGTAAACCATGATCATCTCCAACGTCAACATGCGGCAATTCTCCAACAAAGGTGGTACTTGACGGCAAGCAAAACACTTGAGCAAGCGACTACGACACGCGGGTCCAACTATCTACCAAACAACAGGTAATAGTATGTGTCCAAGGCTATATATGGCTGCAAGGGATATCACGGGTACGCAATCTAAAGCATCGCAACACAGATAGCAAAGATCAACAGGAGGGAAGTAAATACTAGCAAAGTAAGATAGGTAGAAAGGGGGAGATGCTCGCCTGAAAACATTGTCGAAGGTTTTCCCCGAAGATCGGGGAAAAGCTCACATCAACTCAACGGCCTTATCCGCGAAGAAGCAAATCCCTAGAAGGAACACCGGATGCACTATTTAATACAACGGCAGAAGATCGGCATGATGCATGAATGATGCATGGCATGGCAAGGTGCGATGCAATTAGGTCACATTAAGCGGAACCGGGGTCCCGACAAATAGTTAGGTGGTTCATGTTATTTAGCTACCCCGCATATTAAATGTTGTTATATCAAGGCAAGATAAGATACCGGTTCGCTACACAAGTTTAAATGAGGCCAATATAAGGCTAGATTTGCCCGCATATGGGCCCCATATTTAATTATTAGGTGAATCGGCAGAAGGCCCCCAAACCATAGATATGCATGCGAGTATGTCAATTCAATATGCAACAAGTTGTTATGTTATAAAATAGGGTTCGAGGAAAAAGGGGTCACACATCAGAGGGGGCTCGACGATCTTGGGTTTTTCCGGGGTCGGGGTCGGTCTCAGGGTCCAGGGTTCGACGGATCGGTCTCGACGGGATCGTTCTCGGTTATCGGGGGTAGATCTTGTCGTGTCCGGGGGGGGCAGGACTTGGTTCGGCGCCGGGGCGCATCGGACTCTCCTGGTCGCGGTCGTTCTTGTCGTGGCGAGGCTCTTGTCGGGTCCGCGCCCTCGAGTCGATCTTGGCGGAATCGTTCTCTCGGACTTCGGGGGTTAGGGTCTCGGCGCATCCGGGGTCTTCGGGCCAGTTGTCGGTCTTGGCGTGCGGGGCGAAGAACTTGGCGCATCGGTTTTCTCGGCGTCCTCGGTTCCGATTGTAGATCTCGGCGTCCTCGAAAGGGTACTTGTCGTATCCGTGATCGGTCTTCGGGAGCGGCTCTGAGGCATCGAATCCGAGGTGTAGATCTTGGGGTCCAGCGGTGGCTGATCTTGTCGGTGTCGCTGACTTGGCGTCCCACGGAGTCAACCGGCAGAAACTTTGACGGTCACGGCCTCGAACACGCGAGCGAGCAGACAGACAAGGGCGACCACGGGGCCCGCGAACGGCGGCAACGGGGGCAACAGTAGGCGCGACGACGGGCGGCGTGGGTCAGCGGCGTCTGCTGGGTAACCGGCGGGGCAGCTCGAGGCGACGCGGCGGCGCGAATGAGGGTCGCAGGCGGAGGAGAAGGGCCGGGCGAGGTCGGCTGACGCGGCGGGCTGCGAGCTGAGCCCGGACGCGGGCGCTTGGCGTCTGGCTGAGCTTCGGTGTAAGCGGAGGTGCTCGGGCTCAGCGAGGAGAACGCGCTGGGACGAGGCGGAGGCGCGTCCGCGAGCACGGGCGCGACTGGCGCGAGGCAGGGCTTGGGGTCGGGCGGCGTGGTCGGGTGGGCAGCACGGCAGCGGTGGCGAGAAGGGGCGGAGGAGGCGGCGAGCTCCGGGGCGACGATGGGCGAAAGGCGACGCCGTGGCCGGAGGTGGGTGGCGCCGGCGAGCCTGAGGTCGAGCGGGTAGGGACGGGCGCTGGCCTTGGGCGAGCAGCAGCGGCGGGCGGCGCTGGTGGCGGGTGGCGAGGGAGGAGCGGGGTGGTTGGCGAGGCCAGCGACGAGCGAGCTCGCGGAAGCGGCGAGGCGGCGGCGATGGCGGCAGCAGCAGGCGGTTGAAGCGCAAGCCGGAGAGAGAGAGGGAGAGCGGCGAGGAGGAGGAGAGATGGCGGGCGCCATAGCGGGGAGGGAGGTTCTTGTGGCGAGGTGGGAGAAGAAGGGCATCGGGGGGCGGTCGGGTGGGGGCAGGCGCCGGGGTGGTGGTTGACCAGGGATCCGATCAGGCAGGTGGGGTGGTTGGACCGTGGGGAGGGCTGGGCTGCGGGCCCAGGGAGGGAGCGGGTCGGTGCGTGCGTGGTGGGGGTTTGGCAGCGTGTAGTGCGTGTGTGCTTGTGCTGCTGGGGTGGGTGTGTGTTTGAGAGAGAGAGGTGGAGAGAGGGAGGAGGGGTGAGGCTGGTGGGATTAGGTGGCAGATTTTTAGTGGTGGGGGGTGTGGGGAGAGGTGAGGTGGCGAGAGGGGGTTGGTTGGGATGATGTGGAGGGGGGTGGCTGGGTAGGTTAGTTGGTGAGCTTAGGATTAGAAGGGCAGGTGTAGGTGGACCGTTTAGAAAATGGGGGTGGTCGTTCGGGTCGATTCGGCCCGTTCGACTGCCCCCGCTAAAAACAATTGAACTTTTTATTTGATTTAAACGGGCCGTGTGCAAACCGATAGCGGCCAAAACAAAATATTCCGGGGACCCGGTTTTGATATTTGAATTAAGATGAGGCGTTTGGAGAACAAATCGGGCGTTGCGAAATTAGTTTTATGCAAACAATGCATGATGATGACGATGCAATGCACAAATTCAACGCGATTTTCTAGTAGTGGTTTTGCGGGATGCCACGGCTTCCTGGACGATGGCCAGCTCCTTCTCCGCGCGCTGCTTCGCGGCCAATCGGTCCGCCGACTCAAGCTGCAGACCCTGCACATCACCGAAAAAGTTAGTCAAAGCAAAATTCCAGCGAGTACGCACTCGGGGACTGGCGATCAAGAAATTCCTAAGTGCCCACTCGCTGAAATTCAGCGAGTGCGCACTCGGGGACTGGCGATCAAGAAATTCCTAAGTGCCCACCCGCTAAAATTTAGCGCGTGCGCACTCGGGGACTGGATGCGAAAAATTATAAGAATCAGGCCGCTGCAAAGCACCGACCTGATCCTCGGGGACTGGATGTACCTGGATGGCTGCGCCAAGCATGCCATGGAGTTGTATCGCGTCCACGGACGCGAGTAACGCCGGCGTGTGTCCACGGCGTTGGTCAACTTCAGCATCGGCGGTCCCAGGAGCGTGGCTCGAGGGCGCAGCTCCACTCGCCGTGGCCGCTTTGGTCACGAAGCGTGGGAAGGTAGCGATAGAGGCACCCGCCCCAAGGGAGGTCGCCTCCGCCGTTCCAGGCAAGGAAGCGCCCTCCTTCGTAGACGCGGCTGCCTCCGTCGCGGGCCCGGCCGGCGCGACTGTCATATCGTCTGAAATCATGACGACGTCATCACCCTTGGCCTTCTTGCTGCCATCCGCCGAGGCGACGACCTCGTCCGCCTTCCTCTTGCGGGAGGGGTCCTAATCGCTAACGACGGGTGGCACCTTAGCCACGGTTGGATGGCCCATCCTCTTCACTCCAGTCCTGTGCATCAATCGAATAAGCAAAAACAAGCGAGATAGTTATGGAAGGCAAGGAAGGGTGAGTGCACTCACTTGGCGACTGGGATGAAACGTAGCCCCGTACGGAGGCCGGCCGGTTTTTCCAGTTCAGGGCCCAGTCGGCGAGCCCCATCTCCGGGGCGTCGCGTGCCCAAGACACGGACGGCTTCTTCGTCGTTGAGGCGGCCGAGCCTGGGACATCCTCGTCAGAGCCTCCTTGCGAGGCGGTTGCATGGCCGAGCCTC
The DNA here is from genome assembly GCA_030063025.1 of Avena longiglumis. Taxonomy (NCBI): domain Eukaryota; kingdom Viridiplantae; phylum Streptophyta; class Magnoliopsida; order Poales; family Poaceae; genus Avena; species Avena longiglumis. The sequence continues at coordinate 480,776,848 of CP125977.1, forward strand.
CTTGCGGCGGCTGCCAGTGGAGCCTCCCAGCCCAGAGACTAGGGCGAATGGCGGAGGCATTGAAGCCAGCGGCACTTCCTCGGTCGCCGTGTCCAGTTCGGCTGCCACTGGCGGCGCGTCCTCACCAGCCGGGCTGGGAGCATCGGAGCTGCTCACGAAGCGGCCGAGGCGAGGCTTGGATGGCTTCGTCTTCTTCTTCGGGGGAGCCCTCGCCTCCCTTTCCTTCTTCTTCTTCTTCGACGGAGTGGCTTGACAGCGCGAGGTGGTCTTTGGGAGCTCGTCGTCGTCATCGTGACGCTCGAGGCTTCTGCTTGCCTCGATCTCGCGCTGTCGTTGTCCGCGGGTCTTTCGGACCAGCGGGGCGACCTCCTCCTCGGACTCGTCGTTGTCGTCCTTATCGCCCTTGGCGGGCGGCGACTCGCCCACGTCCTGGGCGGATGAGCCCGAGCTCTCGTCGTCCGAAGGAGGGAGCCACCCTTCCACCACTTGAAATAGCTACAACGAATATAGAATGAATCAGAATTACCGCGACTGCATAGACTGCGACTGCGAGCAAAGTAAGGTGGTTACCGTTGGAGCTGGACGCTTCGCAGTATAGGGGGCGACCCCAGCCTGCACGTCCAGGTACACCGCCTGGGTAATCTTCTTCAGCGCCGGGAGGTAGTCCTCCAGTTTCCATTCGTCGAGGCAGGCCTTCGTCGAGTCTCCCCGGCCCGTGTACTGGTACATGTAGTGGTCACGCTGGGCGAGCAGGACGAGCCGCCGCCCGAGCCAGCAGTTGTACAGATTTATCGTCTGGAGGCCCTTCTTTTTCAGACCACGGATGGTCTGGAGCATCTCGTCGATGACCATCCGCTGGTCGTTGGGAAGCTTGCCGACTTGGCGATGGCGCGGCTCAGACCGATTGGCGGAGTACCGCGGGATCGCCGCCTCGTCCTCCGGAGTCGCCTCGGCCATGTAGAACCACGACTTCTTCCAGTCGCTCGCTGCCTTGGCGGGCAGCATTAGATCAAAGAATGAGGCTTTGGACTTGAGTTGGAATGTCAGGCCGCCCGCGGCTAGCATTGGGCCGCCTGCTTCCTCGCGGCTGATCCGTCCGTGGAACAGATCTTGCCACAAGGGGAAGTAGGGCCGGCAGCCCAAGTAGCATTCGCAGAACGCCACGAAAATGGCGAGCTGCTCGATGCTGTGGGGATCGGATCTGAAGGCTGGATCCGTGGTAAGCGAGCGCGGAAGAACAGGGCGTAAAACCCTAGCCCCGCCGAGATGACTGGTGAAACAGATGAGTTCCCTCTCTCGCGGGTTTGGGGTCGTTTCTCCGGCTGCGGGAATACGCCAACAGCCGGTTCGCAGGATCCCGGCCTCCTCGAAAGAGGCCAGCTGCGCCCTCGTGCATTTGGATCTACCCCACGGTTCGGTGGAAGGGCCATGGCGAGGGTTGGTTGGGGTCGGAGGATTTGGTCGGATGGATCGCGATGCGAGGGAAGGAAAATGCGCGCAGTCGGAAGAAGTGGCGAGAAGTTGACTTTACAATCGCCTGCCATTCCCCTTATATAGTGGGTGTTACCCGCCAAATCAGGAAGCCGTTACCGCGCGATGATTACGCCAAAAGTTACCGTTGGATTACCCAGCGGACGCGTTCCGGCCAGCCCGTGAGTCGGGCGAGTGGCCTGCATAACAGTGGATTAAAGCCCAGCAAGGCACCGGCGATTGTAAGCTGAAGGCCGAGAGTAATAGGCCCGGTCGGATTAGGTTAAACGACTACCAAGCTTTAACGAATCGGTTGAGATATGTAAACCCTAGGGAGGTGAGCCTATAAACCTCCCTATAGGGCAGTAGAGACACGTTCCATCATACACCCAAGCGACTCACGCCTAGCCGCCGAGCTCACCCATTGTAACACCTCCATAATACAATCTAGCGAGTAGGTCTTTACCCTCCGGAAACCTGGGTAAAACCCTGTGTCTTTGCCCTCATCTCGCACAGCAGATGGCTGGCCGCCCTTGCCCCTCGTTCTACTACTCGCTGCCGATTGCAGCATCTGCCGTGACTATTCCCACGACAAAATCGATCATAAAAATGTGAGGAATCCAAATATGACATCCATATAATCTTGTGAAAATGGGGTGGTATCATTTTGAATTATCCATTTGGTGGTTGCTTCATAAAAACCTCCCGTTTTTTGTTCCCGGAAAATAGAAAATGGCTTTTTGGTGCGAGGAAAAGAAAAACTTCCTCCAGCAACATTATACGTCATTCCATGATGCACATGCATGCACGATATGGGCACATTATCACAAACTATGCCTTGATTCTAGCCATAATATTGGTTATTTGACCCGAAAGCCAGGAAACCTCGAATGAGATAGGTCATTTTGTGAAGGTTTTTTTGAGACATATTCAATATAACAAGTTTGATATTTTTCCTTGCAATCATGTAACATAATATGACACCACTCAAAGGTTCGCATTGTTTCGATCGTTTTTGAATTTTTTATTACTCTTTTAAACTATCGACAAACTTTATCGAACGACGGATATGAAGATTCTTAGCTCGGAGCTGAGAGTTTCTAAACTTTTATTGGATCTCTGATAAAATAGCATATTGTAAACTTAAAAATGATTTTTGTAAAAAACCATGCCCATCCGATTATGTACATGTAGTGCATATCTTACCCACTCCCTACCGATTCGGCAGGAATTTGTCTTTTTCACCTAGAGTGAACGGAAAGGTTTGACATCCCCCATTGGGACATTGTCCATTTAATATGGTCTAGTATTTTTGAAAAATAGGGTGGTAGAATTTTGAATTAGCCATTTGGTGGTTGCTTCATAAAATCCTCCGTTTTTTACGCACAGAAAATAGAAAATGGCTTTTTGGTGCGACAAAAAGGAAAACTTCCTCCTGCAACATTGTTGGCCACTCCATGATGCACATGCATGCACAATATGGGCAGATTAACAAAAACTATTCCTTGATTCTAGCCATAACATTGGTCATTTGAGCCAAAAGCCAGGAAACCTCGAATGAGATAGGTCATTTTGTGAAGGTTTTTTTAAGACATTTTCAATATAACAAGTTTGATATTTTTAATTCCAACCATGTCACATAATATGACACCACGCTAAGGTTTCGCATTGTTTCGATCATTTTTGAATTTTTTATAACCCTTTTAAACTATCGACAAACTTTGTCGAACGACGGGTATGAAGATTCTTAGCTCGGAGCTGAGCCTCTTTAAACTTTTATTGTATCTCTGATGAAATAGCATACTGTGAACCTAAAAATGATTTTTTTAAAAAATCATGCCCATCAGATCATGTACCTATAGTTCATATCTGACCCACTTCCTACCGATTCGGTAGGAATTTGTCTTTTTCCTGCCTGGAGTGGACGGAAAGGTTTGAGATCCCCCCTTTGGGACATTGTACATTTAAGGTGGTCTAGTATTTTTGAAAAATGGGGTGATAGAATTTTGAATTAGCCATTTGGTGGTTGCTTCATAAAATCCTCATTTTTTACGCTCGTAAAATGGAAAATGGCTTTTTGGTGCGATGAAAAGGAAAACTTCCTCCTACAATATTGTTCGCTATTCCATGATGCACATACATGCATAATATGGGCAGATTATCACAAACTATACCTTGATTCTAGCTATAACATTGGTCATTTGATCCGAAAGCCAGGAAACCTCGAATGAGATAGGTAATTTTGTGAAGGTTTTTTGAGGCATAATCAATATATGAAGTTTGATATTTTTCCTACCAACCATGTCACATAATATGACACTACACGAAGGTTTCGCATTGTGTCTATCATTTTTAAATTTTTTATGCATGTTTTAAACTATCGACAAACTTTGTCGAACGACGGGTATGAAGATTCTTAGCTCGGAGCTGAGCCTCTCTAAACTTTTACTTGATCTCTGATGAAATAACATAATGTGAACCTAAAAATGATTTTTGTAAAAAATCATGCCCATCCGATCATGTACATGTAGTTCATATCTGACCCACTTCCTACCGATTCGGCAGAAATTTGTCTTTTTCACCTGGAGTGGACGGAAAGGTTTGAGATCCCCCCGTTGGGACATTGTAAATTTAAGGTGGTATAGTATTTTTGAAAAATGGGGTGGTAGAATTTTGAATTAGCCATTTGGTAGTTGCTTCATAAAATCCCCTGTTTTTACGCTTATAAAATGGAAAATGGCTTTTTGGTGCGATGAAAAGGAAAACTTCCTCCTGCAACGTTGTCCGCCATTCAATGATGCACATGCATGCACAATATGGGCAGATTATCACAAACTATGCCTTGATTTTAGCCATAACATTGGTCATTTGACCCGAAAGCCAGTAAACCTCGAATGAGATAGGTCATTTTGTGAAGGTTTTTTTGAGACATAATCAATAATACAAAGTTTGATATTTTTCCTACCAACCATGTCACATAATATGACACCACGCGAAGGTTTCGTATTGTTTTGATCGTCTTTGAATTTTTTATGCATGTTTTAAACTATCGACAAACTTTGTCGAACGACGGGTATGAAGATTCTTAGCTCGGAGCTGATCCTATCTAAACTTTCACTGGTTCTCTGATGAAATAGCATATTGTGAACCTAAAAATGATTTTCGTAAAAAATCATGCCCATCCGATTATGTACTGGTAGTTCATATCTGACCCACTTCCTGCCAATTCGACAGGAATTTGTCTTTTTCACCTGGAGTGGACGGAAAGGTTTGAGATCCCTCCGTTGGGACATTGTACATTTAATATGGTCTAGTATTTTTGAAAAATGGGGTGGTAGAATTTTGAATTAGCCATTTGGTGGTTGCTTCATAAAATCCTCCGTTTTTTACGCTCGTAAAATGGAAAATGTTTTTTGGTGCGACGAAAAGGAAAGCTTCCTCCTACAACATTGTTCGCCATTCCATGATGCACATGCATGCACAATATGTATAGATTATCACAAACTATGCCTTAATTCTAGCCATAAATTGGTCATTTGACCCGAAAGTCACGAAACCTCGAATGAGATAGGTCATTTTGTGAAGGTTTTTTTGAGACATAATCAATATCTGAAGTTTGATATTTTTCCTACCAACTATGTCACATAATATGACACCACGTAAAGGTTTCGCATTGTTTTGATCGTTTTTGAATTTTTTATACACGTTTTAAACTATAGACAAAACGGCGAGCATGGAGATTCTTATTCAATATAAATATTTAATATTTGAGTGTATATAGATAGATCTTATTTTTCTGTAAATTTTGATATATTATTTGTATTTTTCTGAATTAGAATGATTTTTTTTATGATTTTCCTAAGATTAATGTGATAAAAGCCGAAAAAAAAGACTTTAACGTGTGTACTGCAGAATACACACGGCAAATGCCCTTTGCCGTGTGTACTACGGAATACACACGGCAAAAGGCCTTTGCCGTGTAGACTGCAGAATACACACGGCAAAGGACCGGCGAGGGCACACGGCAAAGAACCCACCGTCTGCAGCCGTTAGCTCCTCCCGTTAAATGGACTTGTGGGGTCACGGGTCCACCTCGTTGTCGTGACAACACCTATGCCGTGTGCCATTATCGACTTTGCCGAGTGTCGTGTTCCATTATGAGTCTTTGCCGTGTATATTTCTTTGTCGTGTTCTTTTTTAGAAATTTGCCATGTTCACGTACTTTGCCGTGTATTTTCTGAGTTACACACAACAAAGACAGACTTTGCCGTGTTCCGGTCAGTTTGGCACACGGCAAAGACATGTCTACACGGAAGCGACATTTTTTCCCGTAGTGTAGCATACTGATTCCTTTTTCTTTATCCCGCAAAAGGATATACCACATCACAGAAAAGTAGCAGTGTGACATATTTTAACGATTTGTTTGAAACATGAGTTCTAAATTTTCTTCGGTTTCGCTGATCTATGATTTTTGTTGTGACTTCGATATTCTAAACAATGTTTTGGTCAACAATGTATATCTATTTGTTAATTGGGCTACACCACCGGCATTGTTGGAGATTCATGACAAGCATTAGTACTTCCTCCTCAAATTAGTTGTTCCAACTTTGTCTAGATAACCCGTAAAAAAAAACTAGACAAAATTGGAACACTAATATAGGACAGAGGGAGTACAATATTACAATGAGTGAACTTTGTAGTAAACAAAACAAACGCTTGACCCTATAAGTGTCGTTGTACCAAATCTTCAGGGCTTGATCTTTGAAAAAACAATCTTCAGGCTTTAAAGACTTGATAAAAAAACGTTCAAAGAAGCGAGTCCAACTGGCGGGCGTCAGGAAGTTCTAAGAAAAATTCTCGACTCGATAGCGTTCGTGTCCGATCGAGCTAGCTAGTACTGCAGGCCTTTAAGCAGACCTTGGTATCTTCCAACGTTTCCGCCGAACTTTCCGTGCTCCAGCCTCCTGAAGACCTGCAGCGCGCGCACGCCGGCGGCACCGGCGAGCCTCGGGCTCCACCACGGTGGATGGAAGCCAAGGTGGGCGGCGATGCGCTCCAGCCCAACCGGCAACTCCGGGCACTCGGCCGCCATCCCCGCAACATCGTAGACCTGGTCGCCCAGGAATTGTCGCACGGCGCCGACGAAGCCGGCCATGTCGTGCGGCAGTGGTACACCGCCGGTGATGATCTTGAGCAGGTACGCGACGTGGTAAATGCCGGTGTAGGTGATCCACGACAGGCCGCGCCGGGGGCCGATCAGGCCGGAATAATACAGCAGCATGGCGCCCAGGCTATGGGCGTGGACGCCTTGGTTGGCGCGCGTGTCGCCGTCGAGGCGCGGCGGCGAGGTAAGCGAGGGAGTTCTCGTCATGTGGGTCGGCGAGGCGGCGGAAGTCGCAGAGGTTGAACTCCCAGGCATGGCTCTTGCCGTGGCGGTCGCAGACGGAGATTCCCACCTGGAGCGGCTTGAGGGCGTCGACGTTGGCCTTGACGAGGGCGTAGCGCTGCTCCGCAGTGAGGGCGTTGTGGTCCTTGCCGGGGTTGTGGAGGAGGCCCGGGTAGTGCACTCCGATCGCGACGTAGCGGGCTTCCGTGGCGAAACGGCACAACTTGGCCGACTCTTGGTTGAAGTTCCACGCCCACACGGCCTGTACTGGCACGACGACGAGCGGCGGCGACACGCCATCCGGGAGGTAGGAAGGCTGTGGCCGAGGCATGGGAGCCGTGTAGTAGGAAGTTGGGGGCGGCGGTGCAAGCTCTGCTGAAGTGCTGGGAAATTATATAGGTTGTGGACTAGCACAGCGGGAGTCGGATATACGATCTGAATCGGCACCGGTCAACAAGTCCGAACATCAGTTGTACTCCTAATACAAACTAGTTCAGCGGGATCGAGTACATGATCGGCTTTGGCAAAACCGGTCTCGAGTTCGGGCTACAGGTAGGTCTATATTTTTGAATTTGAAAATTTGATTCAAAAGTATAAAAAATATATTAAAAATACACAAAGTCTCTATCCAAAATACCTTATATTTTGGTCTCAACAAAAATGACAAAATATGACATAAATTGGTGCTTTGATATTTGGCATAGTTCACTATTTTAGAGGCCAGATTTTGATATTTTTCTGCGGCCCAAAATGATGGGTATTTTGAGTTGACATGTTTTCATGTTTGTAGAGTACATTATTTTCTATGTCAAGAATTTTTGGTTTATTTTTTTTAAACCTCAAACCCCTATTTTTAAATGGTTGAAAAAGAAAGCTACTCCCTCTGATCCATATTAATTGTCACTGGATTAGATGTATCTAAAATTAAAATATTTTTTCGACAAGTTATATAGATTGGAGGGAGTACCTGTAGCCCGAGCTACAAACGTCTACATTCGTTTTCCTCTTTCACTTGTCTTAGGTTTTGTTTGAAAACACTTGAGTGCATAGTTACTGCTCCGTATTTGTCTGTGCAAACACGGTTTCCCTAGTTTTACAGGTTTGTAGTTTTATACTTTCTTTGATTTATACTTCCTCCGTTTCAAAATATAAGATGTTTTAGCTTTGTGAAGAAGATGTATCTAGACTTGTTTTAATGTCTAGATTCACACCAAACATGGACGAACCTACATACTAAAACAGGTCTAGATACATTCTCTTCATAAACCTAAAACATCTTATATTTTGAAACGGAGGGAGTAGTAAGTATCACTAATTTAGTACTCATTTTGTTCGAAATAGATATAAAATATTTGTCTAGATTCACATATATTTATACACAAAACACGTCTAGATATGCAAATTTAGATAAATCTTCGACATCTATTTTGAGATGGAGGGAGTACAACTTTGTAATAAATAACCGATAATTATTGTGGATTGAAATAGTTATAACTCTAGAGTTTGAATTTCACTTGTAAAGAAAAATGCACTAGGGTGCAACTGGCCGGTTTGGCTGGTTTGGTCAGTGCCACTTTTCGCACACCCTTAATTCCACATGTGCTCTCTCATTTCCATAATTCATGTGAACTAAAACCATGATAGGATTCCAAATTATATTAGCTGAAAGTAGTTTTCTTCTATTTTTGTGCATGTGTGCGTGAAGTGACCTTGATAAAAGAAACCTTAGGGCGTTCATCCCCTTAGCTCTCTCTCCACTTATCTTCTCCCCTTAAGAGTCCCTTTTCGACTCTGGCTCCTCTCCCCCTCTTCTTTGGCGGCCTAGCCGGCCAGAGGCATCAGGGGAGAGGAGGCTAGCTTGTATATAGCAACAGTAGTAGGTATACTAAGTTAGGTGTGCAATGTGTGATGTGCTTTTAACTAGAAATCTATAAAGTGCTCGAAAGTAAATATAATAAGTAAAACTAGTGCAAGTAAAACCACGTAAAGTAAAAAACAAGTAATTCAAGGGAGAAAGTGTTGAGGTAAATTATTATCTCATTTGTTTGGTTGCCACAATTAGTGAAGCTCATAATTTATACAAGCTAGATGTATAAGTACTAAATACAATAATGCATAACACAGTAAATGACTAAAAACCCCTGGACGAGCCTAAGGAATTAATCAAGGCCATATCTACCAATGAACAGGCCTAACCGCCATATCTACCTTGCATAAATAAATAGATAAAGTCTATAGTTTATTCTAGAGAGGATCCATAAATAGGTGCAACCATTTACATGCGACAGTTACACTCCTAATGATTGATCCTAAGGCAACTTTCATGTGCAATAAAAGGTGTTATTAAGACATAAAGTTTAACCACCGTTGTAAGTTTTAAGGTCCCCATAATTTATCCTCCCAACATATTAATCATGAATTAATATAGCATGCATAAAAGACTTGAGATCATATTTTTTTCACTCACCATCTCTCCTCCTAGCGACATGTAACAGTGACAACCTTATGCATCCCCAACATATGTGAGCACTAATACATCAGTACATAAGACCATCATAGAAGATAACAAACTTGTATGCAACCATCAACAAACTATTTCGCAATTGCCATGAATACATCACTACTCAAACATAGACATAGACATAGACATGGACACAATGAATCATAGAAAAACAATAGATCGCATCATACATCATGTTTGCCAAGATATTATGGCAGGGATATGGACAGGATGTTGCTATAGATGTTGATGATGATCATGCCGAAGGGGGCGGAGCCAACCGGAGGCGATTCTGGTAGCATTTCCCTCCTTCGATCTCCTCCGACAGTAGACTTCTAGGTTTCTTTTTATCGTTTTCGATCTCTGCCTTGCTCCATCCCGAGATCGAGTGGAGGACCTTTTTTATAGAAGGTTTTAGGGAAAAACAAGTCGGTTTGCAAAACATTCAGGTCAATCAGAGTAACTATACTCCATATGGACCAGGTGGCATGACTGGTAGTGTGACCATGCCACCTGGGCTATCTTGGGCCTCATGGCTCCACTTTGGTGATCCAAGTGCTCCAGGTCTCCGTCTTGACGATAAACCTCTCTAGAAAAAAATCCTAGCCATTTTTGAGTTCGCGAAGGTCCCTGAAAGTCAAAAATACACAAAATAGGGTTTTGATGTCCTGCGGAGTTAGAACCAAAAGAGAATGGATTGTTTAGAAAATCTTAAAAATCATTAAGCACATTGGTAATAACTACTAATATGATGCAAATATGTTGAAATGCGTGACAATAAACTACAAAGTTCATGTATGCATTTTACATGCATCAGTCCTCGACTCTGGGCCGACGTTGTGGAGTCTTCGGCTCACCGTGATGCGGCACATATGCCTTTCTTGAGTGCCGTTGAAGGCCATGTATGGCTAATCTAGCCACGCCATGTTAGGCCTCCTCTTGGTCGGGAGAGGAACATTATCCAGATCTGGAGGTTGGTCTCCAATCCACTTTTGTGTCGCATTTGAGCATGAGGATGACATGTGCAGGTGGAGGAGGAAACGACCATCCTCTTCTCCATGTTTATTTCGGGACCTCCATTGCCTCTCTATGAACCCAACAATGGGCACGGCAGCGACGATGGTGGTAGAGGTGGAAGGCGATGAGGAGTCCTCCAACTCAAATTCCAACACTAAGCAATCCCACCTCACCTAAATTAAATATCAAAACCCTAGTTTATTTCAATTCATGTTCTTTATTTAGATATGTTCTTTGTACTAAGGCAACAACTTTTCCAGTTGGCAAATCCATGTCCACTTGTATAGGTCTTTCTTGTTCTTCATTTATATTAGATTAGTTCTTGTTCTTTGTTTAGATTAGTTCGACTATGGGAATATCATGTACATGTTTAGTTTACTTTAGTTCATTGTTATTTTTTAGGAATTTCTATTTTCATGCCCCTGGTTTATTAGTAGTACTCACTTTTTGCAAGCCGTTTAACTTTTCCTCACTTTTGATCATCTCCTTATCCGAAACTCATCAAAGAGATCGAACGGCAACTGCCATCAGGTTGACCGTTGGCTGACATGTGGGACCGCACGGTATGGGACCATGTGGGGCCGGTTTGGCCGGGAACATGTTATGGTGACGTGTGGGGCCATGCCATGTGGGGCCGGTTGGTTGGGATCGTGTTAGGGGGGACGTAGTGTGGGACCATGTGGGGCGTGTTTGGTAGTTACGTACGCCCTGTCGTCTAAATTGGAAGTTCTCTTTTTTATTATTTTTATGATTGGCCTTCCTAAGAGCGCATTTCCCCCTCTCTCGCTAACTGTTGTGTTTTTTGCCCAAAAAGGTAACAGATTTAGAGCAGATTTTCTTTTCATTCATTGTTCCTTTTGTCCGTCGTTTTTTTACCAATCTATTAGCAAATCTAGAGCAACAAATCTAACCAACACCATAAATATATTCAGTAAACAAAGCAGATGTAGATAAAGCAGCTCATATAGGATATATAGTACGGTACTTAACAAGGTTTGACAATTAGGCTGCTCAGCAGCAGCAACGGACAATTTCAAAACAAACAATATAAAAAAGCTGCTTTACATCAGCAGCAACAGCACAAGACCAGTGGCCCCTCCTGTCCTCCGCCTCCTCCCTCTGGCACTTCCTCCACTTCTTGTTGCCCAGTCCCTTGACCTTGGGCGCCTTGGGCTTGATCGGGGGCATGCAACCCTCTTCGATGGCCACCTTCTGGAGGTTGGGGAGGTGAAAGCCGAGGGCCTTGTGCTTGGCTCTGAAGACGTGACATTCATGGATTGGTCGCAGGTGGTCACATCCTCGGCATGCTTCACGAGGGAGTTGAATTTGGTGGCGAGGAGTCTACTGGTGCAGAAGGTGCACCTATATACGTTGTCGGCGAAGTAGTCATCGTACTAGCCGAACTCCAGCCTTCTCAGCACCTAACGAGTCTTGGTGTGCTTGGACTCGTCGTCGCTGCAGACATCGCTATTATCCGCCTGTTGGAAAAATTAGTAGTGTGTAATAAGGACATGATTGAGATACCTTGATTATCGGGATTGATTCTTTCCATAAATGAACCAATTGAGATCTCCTGATTATTTGCATAAATTAACCGAGTGGGTTAAATTCCCCAATCCCCAAATTTCAAACAAAATCAAATACTAATCCCAACTACAGATTGGCGCTAGTACTAACTAAGGAATCCCTTAACAACAATATGGAGGACAAATAAAATAGGATTGAAATACGAACAGGGGGATTCATGGAAAATACGAGATCTAACAAAACAGGATTAGCGTCTGTAAGAATACCTAGAATCCAATGATTGAAAATATGAATAGTCGAATCCTAATAACACAAGATCTAGCATCCAACAATGGGAATGGGGGAAGAACAAGGGAAGGGGATAAAACCCTAGTTACCTTCGACCATGGGTCGAAGATGCCGGTGTCGTAGGGGTTCTTCGGCCTGATGTACTCCTCCTCCTTGCAGGGGTATCAATCGAGCGAGATCTGCTCGAGACTGGCGGGGCCTCCTCGCCGGCGGCTACAGAGAAAGGGGGAGGAGGCCTGGACGGGGACGGCGGTTGCCTTCGATGCCTCGACAGGGTATGGGTACGTCATCCTCGCTGACGGCCTTGGAGGTGACGATGGCCACCACGCCGTTCTTCTTCATCGTCGGCATGGTTGGGGTTTTCTTGGGGGTTTGCAGAAGGTGATGAGGTAGTGGAGACAGTTGCGTGAGAGAGCGAGTGAGCGATTGAGGAGGCCTCTATAAAACTAAATGGAAGGGACGTTTCGTTGCACCACCGAGCACCACGTAACCATGTACGGTACTGCACTGTGCACGGCCACACGCGTCCGCTAACGCCCCGTGCACCGTGACACACATATCGTGTGTCACATGTTTTCCCTCGTGTCTAACCATGGCGACTTAGTTGTACTCAGTTATACCCTCGAGTGTAACACTGCAGTTTGGTTGTACTCAATTTTTCCCTCCAGTACTAACACTGTCGTGTCCAATATACTCAGTTTTACCCTCCGGTGGCTGGTCAATAGAGAGTCAACTAATGGGTTTTAGCTAGCTTATTGAGTCATTTTATGCACAAAAAATTCAAAAAGATCAAAACATAATGACACCTATCCAGTGAGTCTTCTTATGTGACATATCATTATAAGAAATGTATAGAAATCAAGTTTTAACCTAAATCACCACTTCTCAAATCACCTACTATCTATGAAGGTTCATGGCTTTCTACTCAAGCCTCTTTCCAAAACATCCCTCCCCAAAATATAGTTTACCTGAATGAGGCAATAATTGTCACACTCATATATATTTGAATTGCAAATAGTTGGATGTATGCCAAGGTGTATTTTTATTGTATAAAAGACACTTTTCCATTTTTTAAATCTCTTTTTATTTTCTATTTAAATCCCTTTGTTAGTTTTGTCCTTGTTTTTAAGTTCTACTCAGTTTTTCCCTCTCTCTAAGTCACAAACTCTCACACATGTGCTCATCTTGACTTCTACGCTCTGATTGGTCGAGACAGTTGTCATGCGGATCGTGCCCACCAACCGTTCATCATCTGTGATCTAGCGGACAGGATAACCCTATATTTATCGGGGTCATCCCTCTATCCATGCAAAATAACGAGTTTGCTATCAGTACTTTAACTCCATAAACAAATGATTTTTAATATACTTTTAAGGAAAAGTGTTCAAAGGTGTATAATTTTCGTATATACAAGTTAATGCATTACATTCCACTATAGGAAAATGATAATCTCTCAAGATTTTCTTAGTATAACATTATCACATCCTAGGTGCGGTTTCAAAATGTTCAAAGGTGTATCATTTTCGTATATGCAAGTTTATGCATTACATTCCACGCTATAAAAATTATAATCTCTCAAAATTTTGTTAGCACAACATTATCACATATTAAGAGCGATTTCAAAGAGTTCAAAGGTGTATAATTTTTGTATATGCAAGTTTATGCATTACATTTCACTCTATGAAAATGATAATCTCTCAAATTTTTGTTAGAACATCATTATCACGTATTAAGTGTGATTTCACAGTGTTCAAAGGTGTATAATTTTCGTATATCCAAGTTTATGCATAATATTTCACTCTATAAAAATGATAAACTCTCAAGATTTTCTTAGCACAACATTATCATGTCCTAAGTGCAATTTCATAGTATTCAGAGGTGTATAATTTTAGTATATGCACGAGGCATAAAGATTTTAGTTTAGGGATCACTTTTCACGCTCTAAATATGGTAAACTCTCAAGATTTTCTTAGGACAACATTATCATGTCCAAATTGTAATTTAAAAGTGTTCAAGAGTTGTGTCAATTATAAATACTCTTTTACGTTAAGAGTTTTATCTTTTTTTAATTTGAAAGTATTCAAGAGTTATGTCATTTTGTTATTTTTATACTTCCATCTCCCTAAATATTAAAGTTTGACTTTCACCTCATAGATTCACTTGATTGCAACCGAGACATTAAATTGATAAACAAATTAAATCATTGGAACGGCTCCTTTGTCGGCCACATTATCCAGAACAAGGGCATGCCCAATTGAGCTTCCGAGTTGCGCTAATTGATTTTCCACAGCAAGAGCCCCCCTCTAATCGAAACAATTTAGTGCGAGACCTAACCTTCCGTGCGCACGGTTGCCATTGTCATCCTTTATATAGGTCAACGGGATGGCACCATTGAAAGTGCAATGTACGCCGCCTAGGGGGTGAATAGGCTTTTTAAAATTATTACGGTTTAGGCTCAAATAAATGCGGAATAAAACTAACATTTAATTTATTGAGCACAAAACCTAACCACTAGGTTCACCTAAGTGCACCAACAACATATGCTAAGCAATACAAGCAACAAGGTGATATCAAGATAAAATACTTCAAGCACGAAGGCTATCACAATGTAAAGTGCATAAGTAAAAGGGATCGGTTGAGAGATAACCGATGGACGTAGAGACGAAGATTTGTATCCCTAAGTTCACTTCCAAAGAAGCTACGTCTATGTTGGAGAGGTGCGATGGCGCAATACTCTCCGAACGCCACAAATGGCTCACCTCGAGGTGAGTTGGCTCGATGCACACCCAACGCCATACAAGGCCTCACCCCGGATGCGGAAGCATGCAAATCACCGACGCCACAAAGTCTCACCCCATTCTCCCGAGTGTGCACCACAAGAGGCGGGCACTCGCTCCACTATGAGACACTTGAGGGTGGTCACCAAACCCGTACAAGATTGGGGCTATCTCCACAACTCAATTAGAAGCTCCCAACAACAAAGCCACAAAAGGCCACAACGCCACAAAACTCCAAGAAAGCCACAAAAGGCTATAAGACCACAAAAGGTCACAAAAAGTCAATAACCCAACCACACAACCGTCTAGGGTTCCAAGAACCCAAGAGAAACAAGCCCACAAGCTTGAAATCGCCGAATCTCTGAGGAAAACTCAAACCTATGCACCAAATACAAGGGAAAGTCCTTCTCTCCCAAATTCCAACAAAGCTACAAAAGCTATTGGGGGAATAAGGGAGGAAGAACATAAGAGGAGAACATAAAACTCTCCAAGATCTAAATCCCAATTATTCCTTCACAGAGAAGGGATTTGGCTTGGGGGGATTGTAGATCTAGATCTCCTCTCTCAAATCCCTCAAAAAGATGCAAGAGTCATAGGAAGGGAAAGGGGAGAGGGAAAGCTCTTCAAGTTAAACAATGGAGGAGAGAGAGAAAGCCAAGAACCAAGAAAAGAGCTTGTGCCCACAAAGGGAAAGAGGAGAACCTTTTAAAGGGCTCCTAGATCTGCCCGTTATGGGCATTCACGACCTTGGCCGGAACTTCCGGTGGGAGGCAGAAAATTCCGGTGGCACACAGCAAACGGTCAGAAAACTGCGATGCGGGAGACTAAAAACACGAGCCTGGCCGGAACTTTCGCCGGTCCACCAGAACTTCTGATGGGAATGGATCTACCGATGGAAATTCGACCGAAGTTCCGTCAAATAGAGCATACAAAATACTGAGGTTACAAAACGTGGGCGGAACAAGAGCCGGAATTTCACCCGGTACTACCGACGGCATTTATGCCCGAGCGGTACTTCATGTCCCTGGCCAAAATTTCTGATGGGGGTGGTATTACCGCCGAAACTTCCGATCCAAATTCTGCCAAAACACCAAACCAGATAGAGAGAATACATTAAGTGAGCGGAAGAAGAAGCGAAACTTCCACCGGAACTTCCAGCGGAAAATGCCCAAGCGGCACTTCCGATGGGTAGCCGAAACATCCGGTCAGGAAAAACTGCAATAACTTTTGCATCCGAACTCGAAACGAGATGAAACCAATTTTGTTGGAAAGATAACAACGAATAGAATGCAACAAAAACTTGCAAGATCATGAATATATATGCAAGTGAAATCATTATTTGATGAACTAGAACTAGGGAGAAAATACCATGAATATATATGTGATGTATCTCCCAAGGCATGGAGCCAGAAAAACTCGCAAGATCAAAAACCCCAATACGATATGCAAGTGAAATCCTTATTTGATAAACTAGAGCTTGTTATGATAATGACCACAAGCTCTAGATCCTCTCATGGACAAGAACCAAATAACAACCAAGAAAGATGATGCTATGAATGCAAAGGTTTGAGCTCTCTCCGAACGATGCGATCGAGACACCCACTTGAGAGCCCACCTTGATAGTACGGCTATCTATCCTATACCCGGTCTCCCAACTAACAACACGAGACCGGAAAAATAGAAGACCTATCAAGATCATACCTTTGCCTCGAGCAATCCACTTGAACTTGATATAGACCGTCTTGTTTTTCTCAAGTGGGAACACCTTTCTTGTTTGCTCTTTCTCGCTCTGGCTTGATGAAGACTTTCAAATCGCTCCCCCATACTCCATGGGGAAACGTCATCTTTGAACTTGTCTTCATCACTCCATGATCATCGAGGATGGGAAGCTTCAAGCATGATATCTTCTAGAGATGGTGCATCTTGAGCTTGCCCTTCTTCATCCCTTCTTGAGGTTGATCCATCTTGAGGCAATTCTTTGCACTTGTCTTGATCAACCTTCAAGCAATTTCTTTCTTCATGGTTCCAAAGGGCACAAAGCCCTTGGACAATTCTTCAACTTTCAACCTTGAGGCCAACACATGGTCCAAGCGATGCCAATGGACAAACCTACAAGTGAAACTCAATTTACACATTAGTCCATAGGGATTATCATTAATTACCAAAACCACACATGGGGGCATACATGCCCTTTTAACCATACTATGGTCAGGATGAACGGGAGGCCAAAGTGAAGCTAGACAAAGGGACGCCGTCGTCGGAGAAGAAGAAGAAAGGAGAGGCAACATCACAGGCGTGGGCGCGGGGCTAGCTCAGGGTCCCATCATGCAATGCCAACCTGGGTAAGTTGTGGGTCCGGTGCTCATGTGGATAAGTTGCGGGTTCCACGCTGATTTGGATAAGTGGAGAGAGGTGACGGGACCCGACTGAACGCGGCCCCACTTGTCAACACAAAATGGCAAGGCTGGCGGACAACGAGTTTCAGACCATGTGAGAGTTTCAGACATGGAGCTGGGCAAAAGTCAGGAAAAGTTAAG
The DNA here is from genome assembly GCA_030063025.1 of Avena longiglumis. Taxonomy (NCBI): domain Eukaryota; kingdom Viridiplantae; phylum Streptophyta; class Magnoliopsida; order Poales; family Poaceae; genus Avena; species Avena longiglumis. The sequence continues at coordinate 480,794,350 of CP125977.1, forward strand.
AGGCTGCGAAAACGTGAGTACAACTAACAAACCAAGTACAGGAAATAGAAATCCCTATTTGTTATTATATGTTTGCATGTTAGGTCGTGGCTTTAGTTTTTCAAAATGAAAAAATCCCTAGCCTTGGCATATATCGATGCAATATGGCCTTTTATTTGATTTTGAGTTTCTTACGAGCAAAAAAAATTAAAGGCCACATTAAGTTTTTTTTGAAAACATTATATATTGAGCATGCAAGCCGCCTCATTAAAACCTTCTAGTCCTCTTAGGTACCCTGATAAGGAAAAATAGTGCGTATGAAACTTGTAGCCCCTCAAAACAAGTTTACATCATTCATTACATAAGAACTAATAAAACTAGAGGGATCACCATCCAAGAAACATGAATATTGGAATCAAAGACAAGTCTAGCTAGGGTATGGGCCACCACATTTTCTTCCCGAGGACAATGTTTGGCTGAAACCTTTTCAATTCTTCTAGCAATTTGGAAAAATCAGCAAGAATGGCAGTGTAAGGACTCCAAATATCAATCTACCCATTGTATGCATTGATGAGCTCAAGTGCATCGGTTTCAATTATAACCGGAGTAAAGCTCAAATTCTCAATATAATGATGACCATTGTGAAGTGTCCGAGCTTCTGCAGTAGTAGCATCAAGGATATTATCAAAGATCTAGCTTCCACCTACAACCACTTGTCCTTTTGAATTCTGAAGCACAACCCCTGTTGCTCCAGTACCATTTGGAAAGAAGCATGCATCAATATTGAGTTTTTAGAAATTGGGGGGAGGCCGAACCCAATAAACCTCACATGGCACAATATTTTCTATAGCACCTTTATAGTTGAGAGTAATCGCTCTGATGGAGAAGGTTGTTTGATTAGTCGGATCAACCTTTTCGCCATTAATTTGCTCCCTTTGTTTCCACCAAATGTACCAAGCCCCCACAAGAATTAGCTCCTTCAGACCTACATTCTTGAGATCATCCTGATCTGCAGCATTTTTTTCACTCTGTAGGAGCTCTTCTAGGATAACAAACCCTGATCCGTCAACAAGAACTGAATTGATTAGATTATAAATGCCAATGGACTTCCATACCTCCTGTGCTCTTACACAAGTACACATTAAGTGTTTAACATCTTCATCTCCTTGTAAGCACACAGGACATTATCCAGACACTGGTATATTCCTGTTAGCAAGGATAGACATCCCTGGAATAATCCCATGAAGAGCTTTCTAGGCAAAGATTTTGATCTTACTCGGGACTTTTAATTTCCAAAGAATATCCCATACTGGGTTAATTGATGATGGCCCCTCGTCGGCATCGGTTTGCAGTCTATGCCCATAGATGTGATTCCACTTAAGGTAATAGGCTGATCTCACTGAGAAACTAAAAGACTTGGTTCAATGCCACACAACAAACTCATCAGTTAGGTTTTCACTAAGGGTATGCACACAATCCTTTTCACATCCAATGGATTAAACACCTCCATCAACAGCTCTTCGTCCTAGTTACAAGATACTAGATTAATAAGCTCAACAACCATCTTGAGAAATACTTGGCCTCTAGAAGTTTGAATCATGTGATCGGGACTACTAGGAATCCATGGATCAGTCCATATGTTAATTTTTTTACCCGATCCAACTCTCCAAATATGTCCTCTCTTTTTTTTTAGGGTTGAACAGTAGGGAAAATCTCCACTGCAATTTTTATAAATAAATATCAGAGAGATTTACATATTTACAGAGTTACATATCCACCTCAGTGAGGGATAATAGCCAGAGAATAACTATCTCCAATCTAAGTGTGAGCTGATCCAGGTTTTTAGACCCCGGCTATGTTTTTTCTTAATTCTAAGCACAACTCATCCTAGTTCTTGGGTTACAATGGCCTTCCATTCCTCCAATGAAGGATTTTGATTGTTAAAATCTCGTGCCCAAAGAAGGCCATTCATGTCGGCGCTCCATAAATGAACGATTTGGCATCGTTAGCAGGCGTTATTCGGGCTCGTGACTAGAGATGCTCTAAGCTCAGATATATAGATATATACGATGGTGAAGGGTCTAAAAGAGGATGACTCTTGTGAGACAAAAACTGTTTAATAAAAAGAAGAAATGCTATGGGTATTTTCTCCATTGAAACATAAGAATATTTTTCCACATTCTACTCACTGATTCGCATTTAGCAATCATATAAACAAGCAAATCTGGAAGAAAAGGCAAAATTGAGGAGGAGACACCACCATGCCTTTATCATCACTAGCAAGGTGGCCCTCGCAAATGTGAGGTCAACCCCTCTATTTGTTGATACTTACTAAAATATGTTTGTGGACATCATCTTAAATTTGTGAGGAATGAATTTTACATAGAACTACTCACTATATATGTTGTTTTCAAACCTCATATTAAGCTAATCATACGAAGAAGATGTGTTTCCTAAGATTTATCTTTGACTAAGAACTTTCTAAAACATTACGAATTACATAAACCAAAATAGAAAACATTAGAAGGTATTAAAACTATTTTGTATAGCGTAATACACATAGGTTAATAGCTAATATTTTTACAATGATAAATATTAAAAAGCATGTCCATATTCTGAATAGTCAGAACTTCTCTTTGAGCAATGTCAAAATCTGTTATTGCATATATATAAGATATATAACGTATTTGGAAATTGTTATGTTACTAATTTATTACTTCATATTTCCCCAAATATCAATCTTACCTTTTTCTTAAGTCAAAAAGCAGTATCATATTTACTTATTTATTGTGGCCAAAATACCCCATTACAGTGTATTGTGAAATGTCTGCCCATGAGGTGATCTTGACGTGCTACTAATGGAGTTTGAACACATAAATAAAGGTTACCATTATCTTGATTTTCAAAATTTATTTTGCAATTTACATTGTTTAGAAAAAATTAATTCAATCTCATGGATATTAAAATTTTGTGTTCTTAAATGCTTGACAACACATTGGTATGAAAGTACTCCCTCTGTCTAGAAATATAAGATGTTTTAGGTTTGTGAAGGAGATGTATCTAGACACCTTTTAGTGTATAGGTTCAGAGATGTATCTAGACACTAAACCTGTACACTAAAAGGTGTCTAGATACATCTCCTTCACAAACCTAAAACATCTTATATTTCCAAATGGAGGGAGTAACTGTCAAAAATCTTCATGGTGTATCCATGTCTACTATAGCACCTTTTTATGAATGAATTATATCGTAAGTTGTGCTAAAAAATTCAATCAATAATTATTTGCTTCCATATAGATAGTAGAACATGTTCTAGACGATCTTATAGATTGTACATCTTGTTTCATGAGTACTTGAGTAGTATAGTAAGCATGTGTGCAGGAGATGCACTTTAGCTTCATCAGCCAACGGATGCTTCCACCATGTGCATGTTCGCATGAACCCCTTTTCCACCTAGGGTTGATCGAAGTATCCCTCAACATGACACTCTCTCCACAGGTTAAACCAAATCTTGTAGAATAATGTACTTATATATGTTACTAAATCTGTTCCATTACCTAGAACATTTTAGCAAACTAATCTATTTTGCCACAATGTTCTACATTACGGAGCGGAGGTAGTATAATATTTAATTACATTACAACATATACATACCACGCATCTGAAATCAGTTGCTTGACTTTCTATATGGCAAGGATACACACAATGGTTGTATGCGTTTATGTAAGCCTAGTCGTGGTCGATTCACTAACCGTCGACGGGTCATCGGAGGTCATGCATGCAACTCATCCTTCTATGCCACCTACTCTACCATGTATTTTCGTCCTAAGACGTCGACCCATATATTATGTTACCCGGAGCTAACACCATGTCAATCTCATCTTAACACCCTAGATTCCCGTGTGAATTAAGATTGAATTTTTTTTGTGAAAAGGGATTAAGCTTGAATTTGATGGGGTTGATTCTTGTACTTGTTTTTTTTTTGCGGAAGATTCTTGTACTTGTTTTCAATGAGCAATGACAACGGTACACTGGGACTCAACATGATGACAGCAGAAAAGGGATTAAGCTTGGAATGGTGGCGTTGGTTCATGTACTTGATTTCAATGAGCAATGGCAACGGCACACCTGGACTCAACGTTATGGCCGGCAATCTGATGTAGAGATCACAGATGGTGAACTCTTTCATTTGTATATTATTTTTCCCTTTATTATGTATTAAGCTTGTATTCCCTATATTACTGATTGAATTTCTTAAAGAAATTATTAATTGTCGTGCAAAAAATATTCAACATGAGATATGATGCTCGCCAAAAATTGGATAAGACAAACTATTGGAAACAAATAAAGAAATTTAAACAATATTAGCTATGTATATTTATTAAAAGTGAAATCTACTGATTCCCAAAACAACAACATTTGGGACGTAGATAATCAACAAATGTGTTAGTCATGGCTGTATAGATTAATAGGATGTTGTAGTACATGAACAGTGGTGGAGGTAGGCGACAACTTCATATTGGAGGCAAGCGACTTGGAGAGATTGGAAATGACTTGCAGTTCCACTTGTTTAATAGAACTCTAAATATAATAGACCACTAAATAATATCTAGCAGTCACTTAAATTAGTCATGAATTATCCAGTACTCTATCCTTCATAAAATAGTTTATATTAGAATTACAGAATTTCGCATATTACACAATCCTTATAACTACTATTTTTAGGCTATACATATCAATGTTGAAACTACACACATGCATAAGTTCGTGTATACACGACAAAAATAAAATTACCTATTTCATGGGAAGGAGGGAGTAATCCTGATTTCTTCTTTAATATATAATTTTTCATGCCCCTTCAGTTTGACAGCATAAGAAAATATATTCTTAGTCAGTCCTAACTCTTGATTGTGTCCCGATGGCATGAATAGCCTATTGGCTCCCGGCTCATGCATAGCCTGCTACGGAGTTGTTTTCCTGGCTGCTTCAAGCAGGCCGGCGGCAGGGGCAGAGGCATGATTCAAGCATTGGGGGCGAAGAAGAAAAAACCATAAAAAATATATAGCAAAAGAAATGGCATGATCTTCAAACATCAACAATATGTCTTGCATTAGAAATTTACATTTCTACATGTGTGAATGTGAATCTAAATCTGCGCTCATCAGCACATCGAACAAACCAATTATATTTTTTTTGAAATAAACAAACCAATTATCTAATAGTTGAATTTTACAGTTATTTCTTCCTATTATGTTCAATTGGTCTGCATATTTAGCAGTAGAGTATAATGTTCCAACAAATAGCCTCAAATAGTTATTATTGGAAATCCTTTCTCTTTGTGCTTGTACAATACAAATAAATAATAACATGCAAGGTGGATTGTGGAATACATATATCCTATGAGGTCCCTCCTTGCCAGTTGCCACCACGTTCTACCTAGCAAGTGCAGGCATCTGTTAACCGACTCGGATAAAGTGCCATCCAGATATGTTTAACACAACCACTAGTGGAAACGAGGCCTTTGGTTGAGGTCGGAAATGGGCTTTAACACCGGTTCTTCTACGAACCGGTGTTAAAGGGGGTGCCCGTACCAGTGTGGTCCATAGAGCAAAAAAGATGCACCCCCTTTAACACCGGTTCAAGCCATGAACCAGTGTTAAAGGCCCTGCACCAGTGGCCCCCGCAGCCCCCCCCCCCCCCCTTTTACTTGAACCGGTGTTAAAGGGGGGCCTATATAACACACCGCAGCCCACACCCCTCTCTTCCATTTTTCACTCTCTCATTTTGGAGCCTAGCAAGAGGGTGAGAGGTGTGCTAGTTTGTGTTTTTTTACTATGCACAAGAGGTGTTTGGTGAAATGCCCGAGAGCTCAAAATAAGTTTTCTCGCTCTTTCCTTCTCGGTCGAGGTCGGCAACTTTATCCTTTCATGTGTCATTTATGTACTATATAAATGGTCATCTCCCTATTAATTTTTGATATACTATATATTAATGCAGATGAACCGGCAATGGATGTACGGTGACCGACGCACTTCCGAGTACATTACGGGCCTCCAAAATTTCATCGTTGTGGCTAATGCAAACCGTGGTCACAATGGTTTTATGTGATGTCCGTGTGTTCACTGTCAGAACAAGAAAGACTACTCAAATACCAGAACCATTCACGCCCACCTGCTTCGATCCGGTTTCATGCCCAGCTATAATTGTTAGACCAAGCACGGAGAAAAAGGGGTTGTGATGGAAGACAACGAAGAACAAGAGGATGATGACAACTATCATAATATGTATCCTAAATATGATGATACTGCAACGGGGGTAGATAATGAAGATCAAGAGGCAGCAGATAGGCCCGCTGATGACGATCTTGGTTAGGCCATTACTGATGCAAAGGAAGAATGTGAAACTGAAAAGGAGAAGGAGAAGCTGGAGCAAATGTTAAAGGATCACAAAACATTATTGTACCCAACTTGCGAAGATGGCCACAAAAAGCTAGGTACCACACCGGATTTGCTGCAATGGAAGGCAGAGAACGGTGTGACTGACAACGTATTTTCAAAGTTGTTGGTAAAAATAAAGAATATGCTTCCAAGAAATAATGAGTTGCCCGAAAGTACATACCAAGCAAAAAAGGTTGTCTGCCCTCTAGGATTAGACGTGCAGAAGATACATGCCTGCATTAATGATTGCATCCTCTACCGTGGTGAGAAGTACGATAATTTAGATGCATGCTCGGTATGCACTGCACTGCGGTATAAGATCAGACGAGACGATCCTGGCGATGTTGAGGGCGAGGCCCCTAGGAAGAAGGTTCCTGCCAAGGTTATGTGGTATGCTCCTATAATACCACGGTTAAAACGTCTCTTCAGAAATAAAGAGCATGCCAAGTTGTTGCGATGGCACATGAAAGACCATAAGAAAGATGCGATGTTGAGACACCCCGCTGATGGGTCACACTGGAGAAAAGTCGAGCGAGAGTACCCGGACTTTGCACGTGACGCAAGAAACTTAAGGTTTGGTCTAAGTACAGATGACATGAATCCTTTTGGTGAGCAGAGCTGCAGTCACAGCACCTGTCATATGACTCTATGTATCTATAACCTTCCTCCTTTGTTGTGCATGAAGAGGAAGTTCATTATGATGCCAGTGCTCATCCAAGGCCCGAGTCAACCTGGCAACGACATTGATGTGTACCTAAGGCCATTAGTTGAAGAACTTTTACAGCTGTGGGCCAAACCAGGTGTACGTATGTGGGTTGAGCACAAAGGGGAGCCATTTGACCTACGAGCATTGCTTTTCGTAACCATCAATGATTGGCCTGCTCTTAGTAACATTTCAGGGCAGACAGACAAGGGATACAATGCATGCACACACTATTTAGATGAGACTGAAAGTGTATATTTGAATAAATGTAAGAAGGTTGTGTACCTAGGGTATCATCGATTTCTTACGAACCTGCATCCAGTAAGAAAGAAAGGCAAGCATTTCAAATGTCTGGCAGAACCTCGGAGGAAGCCTGTCCTCCGTACATGTGAGGAGGTATTTGGTATGGTCAAGGACCTAGAAGTAATCTTTGGAAAAGGTCCTGGCAGTATCTGTTCCGAATGACGATGTTGGATACGCGCCCATGTGGAAGAAACAATCTATATTTTGGGACCTACCCTATTGGAAAGTCTTAGAGGTCCGCTCTTCAATCGACGTGATGCACGTGACAAAGAATGTTTGCGTGAACCTGCTAGGCTTCCTAGGAGTGTATGGGAAGACAAAAGATACACCGGAAGCACGGCAGGACCAGCAACGTATGAAAGACCCTGAAGAGCCTATGCATCCTGAGAACAAGAAGGGTAAACGATGCCACTTAACTCCTACCAGCTACGCTCTTACCAAAGCAGAGAAGGAAACCTTTTTTGAATGCCTGAGCAGTATCAACGTCCCGTCTGGCTTCTCGTCGAATATAAAGGGAATAATATATATGGCAGAGAAAAAATTCCAAAACCTGAAGTCTCATGACTGCCACGTGATTATGACGCAATTGCTTCGGGTTGCATTGAGGGGGATTCTACCTAAAAATGTCCGAGTACCCATTGTGAAGCTATGTGCATTCCTCAATGCAATATCTCAGAAGGTAATCGATCCAGAAAGCCTACCAGGGTTACAAACAGATGTGGCCCAATGTCTTGTCAGCATTGAGTTGGTGTTCCCACCATCCTTCTTCAATATTATGATGCATCTCCTGGTTCACCTAGTAGAAGAGATTTCCATTCTCGGTCCTGTATTTCTACACAATATGTTCCCCTTTGAGAGGTACATGGGAGTCTTAAAGAAATATGTTCATAATCGTGCTAGGCCAGAAGGAAGCATATCCAAGGGCTATGTAACAGAGGAGGTCATTGAGTTCTGTGTTGATTTTATTCCTGACCTTAAGGCGATTGGTGTTCCAGAATCACGACATGAGGGGAGACTGCGTGGAAAAGGCACCCTAGGATGTAAAGCAATGATATGTAGGGACGGGCATTCTCTCAATCAAGCACACTACACGGTTTTACAAAGATCTATCTTGGTTGCCCCGTATATCAATGTGTTGGAGATATGCCCAAGAGGCAATAATAAAGTGGTTATTATCATATCTTCATACTTATGATAAATGTTTACATACCATGCTATAATTGTATTAACAGGAAACATTAATACTTGTGTGATTTGTAAACATAAAAGAGTCCCTAGTAAAGCCTCTTGTTAAACTAGCTTGTTGGTTAATATATGATCATGGTTTCCTGATCATGAACATAGAGATGTTATTAATAACAGGGTCATATCATTAGGAGAATGATGTGATGGACATACTCCTATAGATAAGCGTAGCATAAAGATCAAGTCATTTTAATAGTTCAATTGCTATATGCTTTCTGATACATAGTAACCTAATTCCTTCGACCATGAGATCATGCATATCACCTTTACCGGATGGATGCTTTGATGACATCAAACACCACACCGTAACTGGGTGACTATAAAGGTGGCATTGAGTGTTCGTAAAGTATTGGTTGAGACACATGGATCAAGAATGGGATTTGTCCATCCATATGATGGATAGATATACTCTAGGCCCTCTCGGTGTAATGTCATCCAATTAGCTTGCAAGCATGTGACTGGCTCACAAGGGATCACATATCACGGGAACGAGAAAAGAGTACTTATCGGTAACGAGGTTGAACTAGGTATGCAGAGATACCGACGATCAAAACCTCGGATAAGTAAACTATCGTGAGACAAAGGGAAATTGGTATCGTATGTAAGTGGTTCATTCGATCGCAAAGTAATCATAGAAATATGTGGGAGCCATATGAATTTCCAGATTCCTCTATTGGTTATTGTTCGGAGAAGTGTCTCGATCATGTCGCATAATTCACGAACCGTAGGGAGACACACTTAAGGATTCCGTTGTTTGAGTAGTTATGGAATGATGAGTAAGAGACGAATGTTTTGGAGTCTCGGATGGAATCGGGATATCACGAGGAGATCCGGAATGGTCCGGAGAATAAGATTCATATAAGGAAAGTCTTGTTTGAGTTGGAGAATGGTTCGGTGTTTTCATCGAATGTTCTAGAAGGTTCGAATGTCCAGCCTCAGGAGGAAGGGTACATGAATGTGTCATTGCAAGTTGGAATGATTGCATCATGTACTAGGTGTCATCGCTGTACAAAATAAAGGGTTTAATCAAATCCTAGTTTGAAAAGTCAACGCCAATTTGAAAAGTCAACGGCTATTTTGGAAAGTGGAGAAGAAGTGGGAAACGAGTTGGGGAGTTCCTCCTCCACCTTGCCCACTAGGGATCCGATTTGGGGAGGACTCCTCCCTTGGCAGCGCCTCCCTCCACCTATATAAGGAGGGGCAGGGCTCCCTCCTAGACACACAAGTTGCCTCCCTCTAAACCTAAACCCTAGCCACAGCCTACGGATTTCTCCCAAGCCGCCGAGTTAGAGCTTCTAATTGCCCTAGCCGCTGGTTTAGCCCCTTCTAATTGGTGCGTCTAAACCCTAGATCACCAAGGCTCTCTCATAGTCCACCATACTCGCTCCGGCTTAAGGCGAAGCCCTGCGAGATCTCCCCTCTACTTCCGGTACCACGCCGTGTCTTCTTGGGAATCGCGAGAGTGCTACAACCTCCATTCTGCTGGAACAAGGGAGAGGAAGGTCTTCGTCAGTCTGAGCGATGTGACCATTGCGGAGCTGCCGGAACGCAGCGCCGGAACGATCGTCTACGCGATCTTGAGATCGGCAAGAGTAAGACTACATCACCCACGAGAACCTGCTCTCGTTAACCACTTTGGAATCTTCGAGGGTGAGTTCCTCTATCGACTCGTTGCTACTATCTAGTAGATAGATCTTGGCTTGTTTGTTTGCATGCGGTAGAAAAAAATTTCCATGCTACGAACCCCTACAGTGGTATCAGAGACGTGTCTATATGTAGATCTGTTGCACGAGTAGAACACAATGGTCATTGTGGGCGTTGATGCTTTTATTGTCGATTGCTTCTTGTGTACTTTGCATCTTGCGGGATGGTGGGATGAAGCGGCCCGGGCTAACCTTACATGACATCGTTCATGAGACTTGCTCCACGCTTGACATGCAACTTGTATTGCATAAGTGGCTTTGCGGGTGCCTGTTTCTCCCAACATAGTTAAGATTCAATTTACAACGGGTGATTGACAATACTAGTATCAATGTTGTGGTTCTTGTTCGTAAGTTAGAGCAACACTTATTGAAAGCCCCAAACCACGTAAAACATGCAAAGAAAATTAGAGGCGTCTAACTTTGTTTTGCAGGGGTGTGCTGTGATGTGATATGGCCATGATTGTGATTATATATGATGTATGCAATGTTCCTTATTGTAAGTTGGCAACCGGCAGGAGCTATATGGTTGTCTTTAAATTCTGTTAAGACCCGCGTGTCTATTCAAAGTAGTTGTAATAGTTGAAGCTGGTGGACGACAACCATGGAGCAGCGTCATTGACCTTGATGCAATGCCGGTGATGATGGAGATCATGTTCGTGCTTGAAGATGGAGATCGGAAGCACAAGAAGAAAGGCCATATCATATCACATATTATAAATTGCATGTGATGTTAATCCTTTTTATGCATCTTGTATTGCTTAGTTCACGACGGTAGAATTATAAGATGATCCCTCAAGCACACAATTTCAAGTTTTAAAGTGTTCATCCTTAGTAAAGCACCGTTGCTAAAGCTCGTTGTTTCAAAGCACCACGTGATGATCGGGTGTGTTAGATTCTGCGAGTGTATACAACGTGAGCAAGCCAGATTTGCTCATGCAGAAGCTAAGGTTTGATCTTGACGAGCCTAGCATGTACAGACATGGTCTCGGAACACGGATCACCGAAAGGTAAAGCATGAGTCATATAGTAGATATGATGAACATGTTGATTGTTCGCCATTGAAGCTACATCAACTCTCGTGATGATCGGTTTTGATGTGGTGGATTTGGTTCGTGTGATCACTAAAACAATGTGAGGGATATTGTTTTGAGTGGGAGTTCAACGGCAATATGATTAAAAGTTGAACACTATTTATCATAAATTAAATCAAAGTGAATTTGCATAATTGTTGTAGTCATTGGCATCCGTTTACCACCTTGCGCTTAGTTTTAATTGAGATGATAGAACTATAGATTTCTGGTTAGTTACTTTCTGATGGTATCGTATTGTTTTGAAGTGTTAATCTAAAGTTTAAAAGTCCTATTGCAAACTTTCAGTAAGTTCCGGTTACTCCATGAAGTTTAATAATTGGTATTAAAACAAGAGTGACAATTCCAAGAGTTAGTGTATGAGTATCATGTTTGTCTCCATGATTCTTGATATTCAAAGGATTGTCTTAATATCAAGGTTATCTAGGATCTGAAAGAGTTGTTTTAGAAACCATGATGTGTGGAAGATATTGTGATATCTGAAACGAAGTTTTGGTTACAACATGATAGAGTATAATATGGCAAAAGTAATGTTCTCATATTTGATGAGAATTTGCAAAAGGTTGGAGACACTAGTTGTCTTAATTCTCCAAAAGGTTTTGGAGAGAAACATTATACTCACGATTCACTACAATAAGCTAAAGTAGATTGATCATGAATAAATCCATGGTAAGGGTGAATATTTGATGTAGGTAAAATGTTTACTACACCAAGAGATTACTAAAGAAAGGAATTTGAAAGAACACCAAACATTTGATAATGGTGATCTACTTCAAAGTGCAAGTCCAAAGACATTGGTATTTAACTATACACGCTTTGGACTATGTGTCATGTGTATGGCTCCACTATTGATGTTGATAGATTCTTTCAAAGCGAAGGAAATCTTGAAGAGAATCTCATAAATATATGGCAGAAAAGAAAAGACTAGAATTGTTCAGTTTAAGTATATAGATGATATACATGTTATGGCTATATTCTTTATTAAACAATGTGGTTCTTAAGTATTTGATACTGAATTTGTTGGTGTGAATCGTCATACGAAACAACACAATTCATGAACTACAATGGCCTAAGTAACTAGCAAAAGAATATGTGATGATGTTCATCGAGAACAAATAAAGGGTTATTGTGTTGCTCGAAGCTTGCCTTCAAGATTTGTTTTATCAGGTATTATGAGAACAAAAGGGTTGTTCAAATAATTGCCGTAATCCATAAAAGATGGATGATTCACAAATCTCGTTGGAGAAATCACATCCATAAAACTAGTGATAAAAATGTCGAAAGACAAATTGATTGAAAGATCACTTAGGAAGTGACAACGCCGTTTGAATTATATTGGAAAGAAAACATGAAGAAACTCCATGTGCATGGAATTTTGGAGTCTTTTGATTTTTGATCAAATGACGCTTGTGAAACTTTCCGAGAGATAATTAAAACTTCGTTCATAGGCCAAAAGGGAACGAATGACTAGCTTATTGGAACTTGTACATATTGTTGTACGAAGTCCATTATGTGTAGTCAAGAGCGATGGATTTCAACTTCATATGCTTTCTCCGTAAATTTGAGTGAATATATGAATATTTACTTAATAAGGATGAAGTATGAAACATTTGAAAAGTTCAAAGACTTTCAAGATGAAGTGCAAAATCATTGTAACAAGAATATAAATAGTTTATGATAAGATCATAAAGGAAGATATTTGAGTTACAAGTTTAGCATAATACCTAAGATTTAAGGAATCATTAGTGGATTTGCATTTCGAAACACCATAAGAGTATGGAGCGTTCGAGATATGTAATTAAACCTTGTTTGACATGGTAAGATCGAAGGTGTAATTCAGAAACTGCCATTATATTTTAAAGATTAAAAGCTTTAAAGACTACCGTTTTTCCACTGAAAAGAGCTTCATCATAATCCGTTGAAATGACACCATATAAAGTTATGGTTTGGGATAAAACCCAAGTAGTCCTTTCTTAAACATTGGTATGTTGTGCATAAGAAAGATGTTTGCAACCAAAGTCGGATGAACCTGTCTTTGTATGTTATTTCGAATAACTGTTAATTAATCCTCCATAACACCGGAGACAAAAGTGTTTGTCGCTTAGAACGTCAAGTTTCTTTGAGAAGGAATTTTTCGTGAAAAGTTAAGTGGGAGGACAATAGAACTTTGATAAGGTTAAAAGAACCTTAGCTATATGTGCAGAGTTGCGCAGCGCCGAAAAGTGTTCCGGAGGCAGCAATAATGCTCATGGCTCACGTGCCTCAAAGGTTGTGGTCACAGAGATCTAAGTTCCTATTGAAACAAGTAGGTCAAGTAAACAATCAAATACCAAGATTTGAGGGTTGAATCATTATTTGAGAATAATGAACGTACTGCATGCAAAGAAGCGATGATGGGCCCTGACTCCGTAAAATGGCTTGAAGCCATAAAATCCGTGATAGTTCCATACACGAAAAATCAAGTTTTGAACTCGAAGGGCTCTCGAGAAAGGTGTAAGACCTTACAGTTGTGTTTGGATCTATAAATAAATATACATGGATGTTTTGCATCTATGAAATAGTCGACATGTTGGGAAAGAGTTTACAAACAATGTTCAAAGATTGACTATGACAAGATTTGATCTTTCATAGCGATATTTAGTCTAGACGGATTAATATAGCAACCACTACATATAATTTTGTTATGTGGTAGTTGAATAAACAAAACAAGTTCTTCTAATAGAATTATTACCTAGGACATGCGCATAACACGGTCCATAGGGTTTTGTTAATTCAAAGGATGCTAAAAGCATATGCAAACTTCAATGGTTGAAGTAAGCATAGCGGAGTTGGAATATTCACTATGATAAAACTGTTAAAAGAGTTTAATTTCATCAGAGACAATGAAGATGCTTGCATTTGCAAGAAATTAAGTGGGAGCGCTAAGACATATTTCTAATACATTATGTGGAGGACATATTGTTGATTGGAAAAGATGTATCTTTTATTAACACATATTAAGAATTTCATCCTGATGAAAGACTTAGGCAAAACCCAAATATTTGGCATCAATAGACGTTAATATGGTTGTGCCAGAAGTACATAGATGAGATATTGAATGAGTTCAATCTAGAAACTACAAGAAAGGTTCTTGTCGCACTGAAAGGATTGAATGAGTTCAATATTGATGATATATTCAAGTGTATTGACACTTGGTAAGTGAAACAAAGATTCAAGTATAGATTGATACTTGATGTATGAAATCACAAAGAATATTTATATCAATCATACTGTGATATGTACAAATCCAGATATGTCCTATGCTCTAAATGTTATGAGCATATACCAGAATGATTCATAAGATGATCATTGGACAATAGTAAGGATATTCTTATGATCTTTTGGAAGAACTAAGAGTATATTATTTGTAGAAGTGATAAATAGATGGTTAGTTCATTGTAAAAGTACTACATTGATACTAGTTTTATCACAAAGTACAAATTAAGTTTATCTCAATTTAAACTAAGGGTGGCACAATATAATGGAAAGTAAGTTCCATAATGGATTTGGATGAGTTCCAAAGTTAAGACATTGTGACAGATACTACAACAAAAGGCTAAGTATATAACTGCTATTATAGCAGCTAAAGAGGGCATTTGTGTCGAGTAGTTTGTTATCAAACTAGGTGTAGTTAACATTGGGATAGTACTATGAAGATATATTGTACGACAATATTATCAACATTATTTAACCCCAAAGAACTAAAGGTCTCACCAAAGGACCAAATTTATACAAAGCCATCTCATTAGAGAATGAGTGATGCGTAGAGATGCAAAGACATGCAATTACACACGGACCTGGAAGTGTCAGATCCGGAGATCAGTTGACCACTAGCAATCGTGTACATACAACACCGGAAAGCCATAGGTGTTGAATACACAAAGGTTTGAAACTAGATTATTGACTCTAGTGCAAGTGGGAGACTGTTGGAGATATGCCCAAGAGGCAATAATAAAGTGGTTATTATCATATCTTCATACTTATGATAAATGTTTACATACCATGCTATAATTGTATTAACAGGAAACATTAATACTTGTGTGATTTGTAAACATAAAAGAGTCCCTAGTAAAGCCTCTTGTTAAACTAGCTTGTTGGTTAATATATGATCATGGTTTCCTGATCATGAAAATAGAGATGTTATTAACAACAGGGTCATATCATTAGGAGAATGATGTGATGGACATACTCCTATAGATAAGCGTAGCATAAAGATCAAGTCATTTTAATAGTTCAATTGCTATATGCTTTCTGATACATAGTAACCTAATTCCTTCGACCATGAGATCATGCATATCACCTTTACCGGATGGATGCTTTGATGACATCAAACACCACACCGTAACTGGGTGGCTATAAAGGTGGCATTGAGTGTTCGGAAGTATTGGTTGAGACACATGGATCAAGAATGGGATTTGTCCATCCATATGACGGATAGATATACTCTGGGCCCTCTCGGTGTAATGTCATCCAATTAGCTTGCAAGCATGTGACTGGCTCACAAGGGATCATATATCACGGGAACGAGAAAAGAGTACTTATCGGTAACGAGGTTGAACTAGGTATGCAGAGATACCGACGATCAAAACCTCGGATAAGTAAACTATCGTGAGACAAAGGGAAATTGGTATCGTATGTAAGTGGTTCATTCGATCGCAAAGTAATCGTAGAAATATGTGGGAGCCATATGAATTTCCAAATTCCTCTATTGGTTATTGTTCGGAGAAGTGTCTCGATCATGTCCGCATAATTCACGAACTGTAGGGAGACACACTTAAGGATTCGACGTTGTTTGAGTAGTTATGGAATGATGAGTAAGAGACCGAATGTTGTTGGTCTCGGATGGAATCCGGGATATCACGAGGAGATCCGAATGGTCCGGAGAATAAGATTCATATAAGGAAAGTCTGTTTGAGTTGGAGAATGGTTACGGTGTTTTCATCGGGAATGTTCTAGAAGGTTCCGGAATGTCCGGCACTCCGGAGGGGAAGGGTACATGAATGTGTCATTGCAAGTTGGAATGATTGCATCATGTACTAGGTGTCATCGCTGTACAAAATAAAGGGTTTAATCAAATCCTAGTTTGAAAAGTCAAACGCCAATTTGAAAAGTCAAACGGCTATTTTGGAAAGTGGAGAAGAAGTGGGAAACCGAGTTGGGGAGGAGTTCCTCCTCCACCGCCGGCCCACTAGGGATCCGAGTTGGGGAGGGACTCCCTCCCCTTGGCCGGCGCCTCCCTCCACCTATATAAGGAGGGGCAGGGCTCCCCTCCTAGACACACAAGTTGCCTCCCTCTAAACCTAAACCCTAGCCACAGCCTAGGGATTTCTCCCAAGCCGCCGAGTTAGAGCTTCTAATTGCCCTAGCCGCTGGTTTAGCCCCTTCTAATTGGTGTGTCTAAACCCTAGATCACCAAGGCTCTCTCATAGTCCACCATACTCGCTCCGGCTTAAGGCGAAGCCCTGCGAGATCTCCCCTCTACTTCCGGTACCACGCCGTCGTGCTGCCGGAATCGCGAGGAGAGTGCTACAACCTCCGCTGTCTGGAACAAGGAGAGGAAGGTCTTCGTCAGTACCGAACGTGTGACCCATTGAGGCTGCCGGAACGCAGCGCCGGAACGATCTTCTACGCGATCTTGAGATCGGCAAGAGTACGACTACATCACCCACGAGAATCTGCTCTCGTTAACCACTTTGGAATCTTCGAGGGTGAGTTCCTCTATCGACTCGTTGCTACTATCTAGTAGATAGATCTTGGCTTGTTTGTTTGCATGCGGTAGAAAATTTTTGTTTTCCATGCTACGAACCCCTACACAATGAACACAAGAATTTTATACGCCTCAAACACCCGGGGCAGTCTGATGAATGGATTATAAGTGAACACATGGCGAGTTTTGGCGGCTGGCTGCAAAGACTTCTCACGAATAACACCACTATTGGGGATCTGTTGTACTTGTTGGCCAAGACACCATCTTCAACTGTATCTACTTTCCAAGGGTACGAGATAAATGGGAATACATTTTACACGATAGGCCAAGATAAAAAGAGCACCAACCAAAAGAGTGGTGTCCGCTTCGATGCAGCAGAAGACAATAGGCAAAAGACCACGTATTATGGGTTCATAGAGGAGATATGGGAACTTGACTATGGACCTAATTTTAAGTTCCCCTTGTTTCGGTGCAAATGGATCAAGCTAACAGGAGGAGGGGTTGAGGTAGACAAGAAGTACAGAATGACAACAGTGGATCTCAACAATCTTATGAAGGTAGACAACAACTTAGACGAACCATTCGTCTTAGACAATGATGTGGCTCAGGTTTTCTATGTCAAGGACATGTCTACCAAACCGAAAAAATAAAAAATAAGCAAACAGATACATCACACGATGAGCCAAAGCGTCACATAGTTCTTTCAGGGAAAAGAAACATCGTGGGAGTGGAGGACAAGACAGACATGTCAGAAGATTATAATAAGTTTGATGAAATTCTTCCCTTCAGAGTGAAGACTGACCCAACCATCCTGTTAAACGGTGCTGATACTCCATGGTTACGGTCGACGCGATCATAAGATTGACTATATGTATTAATTGATCCTTTTTGGCACACATATGTATCTCAATATGGAAATCAATGTCATATTTCTTCTGTTAACACTATATGTATTAAATGAGCCATTTTTCTTCCTGCCATTTCTTCCCGCCATTTTTTCCCGCCAGTTCTTCCCTCCAGTTATCTTCCTGCCATTTCTCACTATATATATATATATGTAGGGTTGGCCTCCATTTTCATTGCACATCTCTAGACTCATATCTGCAACCTCATAACTCTTTCCCATGGATTCCACCATACCACTAACCCCCAGGGAGGCGGAGGCGCTTTGCGCCTCGAACTACCCATGCCCGCCGGGCTACTGTGTCCACGTCGGCTGGATGCTGAGCGCCGGAGGCGTGCCGGTTCCTCCTGTCCCTCTAGGTGTGGTGCGCCGGATGGCCATCACGAACCACTACTACTTCGAGCTCACGCCGGAGCAGCGGAGGAATCACAAATGGCATCCCGACTATTTCCCGACTTGGGAAGCCTTCTTCGGGGATCGGCGTGAGAGGGTGCTCTCTAGGCACGAGGAGGACTACCCACCTCCTTCGAACTTCAACGAGGCCGACCGACGGCTGTGGTGGCGCATTCAGACTCTCCAGAGCGTCATGGCCTACGACACTGCCGCCGACTCTAACCCCCGTCTACGCTACCCTCAAGTCCAGCCCACGCGTACTCAGCCTTCAAGGTTCAATTACGGTGACCCGGCGACGGCAATGACGACAAGCGGCCAATGACGACTTCTGATGGCGAGTATTACAGGTGTAGGCAGGAGCATGACTGATTCACTCCAACATTCCAAAACAAATTCGGCCGATTGTGACTTAATCTGGCCATGTATCTTAATTTTCAATTCTTTTATGTATCTTAATTTTCAGTCGAGATTTATGTAACTTATTGTTAGTTGCATTATGTACTTTAATTCCAGTTCTATCGTAATGAAAATATCAAACTTGGTATATTTATTATGTCTCAAAAAAACATTCACAAAATGACCTATCTCATTCGAGGTTTCTTGGCTTTCGGGTCAATTGACCAATGTTATGGCTAGAATCAAGGCATAGTTTGTGATAATGTGGCCATATTTTGCATACATGTGCATCATGGGATGGCAAACAATGTTGCAAGAGGAAGTTTTCCTTTTTGTTGCACCAAAAGGGCATTTTCCATTTTCCAATCATAAACAAACGGTTTTGTGAAGCAACAACCAAATGGCTAATTCAAAAAACTACCACCACATTTACAAAAATACTAGACCACCTTATATGGACAATGTACCAACAGTGGAATCTGAAACCTTTTCGTCCACCTCTCGTGAAAAAGACAAATTCCTGCCGAATCGATAGGAAGTGGGTCAAATATGAACTACAGGTACCTGATACGATGTTCATGATTTTTTACAAAAGTCATTTTTAGGTTCACAATATGCTTTTTTTATCAAAAATCAAATGCAAGTTTAGCGAGGTTTTGTCAGATTGCAAAGTATACAAAAGATGCGGCATTTAAATATCCAAACAATTCAAAAATGTTAATACAAAATAAAATATGATTTGCTCTAATAAAATAGGGTTAGATTCCTTTTTAGATGCTTAATATTTCTTATGTTCAAAGTTTTAGGGTTTGAATTTTTTTTGTTTTAATTGAATAATCAAAATTTATATGTAAGTGTTTTAATCATTTTGAAAATTTTCATCTACAGTAACTATAAAATGTTTTTATATGAATGGATAGATCTTATTTTTCTAAAAATTATGATATATTATTCATATTTTTCTGAGTTGAAATAAAAAATATATGAATTTTCTAAATTCTATCCTATTTTTTGAATTAAAAAAGCCCCCAACCCTTTAATGTACGAAATAAATGCCCCCCCTTTAACACCGGTTCCAGCCACGAATCGGTGTTAAAGAGAACATTTATATTAACGTCTGCGCCCTCCCTTTAACACTGGTTCCAGCCATGAACCGGTGTTAAAGAATGCTTATAACAATCCCCCTTTAACACCGGTTCGTGGCTGGAACCGGTGTTAAAGGTGAATCTCTTGTGGCGTGCATTCTTCCTCTTCCTCTTCCCCAGCCGATTGATCGGCGGAGGCCTTGAGAGAGGCGTCCGCCGCGCCCACCCACACCGCTGTCGCCGTCGCGCCCACCCACGCCGTTGCCGCCGCCTCGTCGTGCTCTTCTTCCGCGTCCAAGGAATCGACGCGGGGCTGCCGCTCTCGTTGTCGATTGTCGTCGCCCCTAACCTCGCGCGGCTTCTTCGACACCAGCATCCTCCTCACGGTGAGCTGCTGGTCCTCAAGGACCCTTTCCCTTCTTCCGTCTCGCTCTGGTTCACTCCCGCGTCATGCGCCTCCCTTTGTCGCCGCCAGTCACCGTCGCTCCTCTTGCTCCGGCGACCAAAAAGGGGCGGAGCGGCTACTGTCAGGTCCACCTCGATGAACTGCGTCGAACGCGCCCTCTCCCGCTAGCCCCCACATGCACCCAGTCGCCCTTCCCGTCATCCGAGAGTCACTAGCGCGATGACGTCACGCCGACGCCGTGCTGACATCGCCTTGGAAGTTTGACCTGTTGACTGCCACCGTGGAGGCTAACGTGGGCATCTGGCCCACCGGTCAGTGACCGTGGCTAGACTCAGTCCCAGTAAGAAATTCCCCCACCCTATGCTGATGTCACAATGATGCAGTAAAGCGTTTTTAATTGGTTTAATATTTCTAGAAATTGTTTAAATCTTGTAAATCCAATAACTAATTCATATTAATTCAGAAAAATACAAATAATATATAAAAATGTTCAGAAAAATGAGAACCACCTCTTTAAGCTATCCTCGTGCATTGTTAATCAACTTTCATGACAAGTTTAATTAGAAGAATATAATGAACCCTCTCATATGCATCCGGGATTTCTCCGAATTAGGGTTTGGACCCCTTGGACCTTGTTTAAAATGATCAAGCATGCTTAGGGTTTTAATTTCATTTGTGTATTTATTTGTGTATTTTTGTATGAATAATATGTATATTTGTGTATGAATCCAAGTCCACTTGAATGTTTACTCTCTTACTCTAGATAATATTATTATTTTAGAAACTATGGATCCACTCAGTAGAAACCTTGAAGAGGAAGAAATAATGGAGAACATGATCCACGAGGACACCTCACAATATCTGAACTTGGAGGGCATGATGACAGCTCAAGTAGTCATGGAGAAGATGACGACTCCGGTGAACGCACTTTAGTGATTACAAAGTCCGTCGAGGTATATATATGCATGCGTTAAGCCTCTGCTGACTTGCAACGATTGATTTGTATATATATTAACGCTTCTTTCTTATTTTAGCCCTCCGGATCGACCAACCACCAACAATCTTCTTCTACGAAAAAGAGCAAGCGAGGCACGAGCCATCGGTTGAAAGATCGTGCAAAGTTCACGATCGAAGCAGTCCGTGTTGATGGAAGGCCGATGGAGTCCAAGAAGGCCGCAGACAAATTTATACGTCAGGCTGGGGTTCTTGTTAGGGACCAAATCCCAATCATAATTGAATATTGGAATAAGCCAAATAAGGGCGACGGTACCTTTGTCGATGAAAGATCCAAAGAAACGCTTTGGAATTTGCCGTTGGTAAATTTCACCCTTCCGCCAGAGGAGGATGAAAATAAACCGGTTATAAAGGAAAAGGTCAAAGAGTGGACTCTAAAGAAGATGGCTGACGCTTTCCGCAACAGGAAGACAAAATTGAACAAATTTGTCAAAGCTCGCAAGACTCAGATTTCGAAGACGAATATTATGTGAAGATAAGACCTCACTGTCCCGAATTTGTGGCATACAAGGAAGGTTCTATAGCTACAAAGAGGTCAGAAACCAATATGCTAAATGCCCAGAAGAAGGAATATCACCAGAGGACGGGGTCAGGTGGCTACATATCTCAGAGGCCTAAGTGGGAGGAAGCTAAAAAAGGCCCTGCACGATAGAGGGATCACACCCCGGACACATGGGTGGGACCTACGTGCAAAGACTTGGTTCTACAGAATCGGGACAAGGTTGGACCCAGAAACAGGATTGTGTATCTTCCCAATCCTCCTTGCCAAACCCGTCACTGAACTCATCACGGCATACGAGGAAACAGCCGTCAGGACCTTCCATCCTGACAGAGAGAATGACCAGCTCACACACGCCATCGGTAAAAAAGAACACCCTGGACTTTCACGAGGCACAGGGGGTATGACATGGAAGGATGGGTTTGCCGAGTGGGGCGACTCTTACAGATGGCGCGGCAGAAAAGAAAAAGAGCGTACAGAGCGGATGATATAGACATAACATGCACTTGTGTGCATGTGGGGCTGCAGGCGCAAGTGAATGCACAAAAGAGCCAGCAAGCTACCGGCCCATCTCAGCGGCACGAAGAACCTGCATTGGAAGCTACCGGCGGCCCAGACTCTACGCGGAAAAGCAGCATGGCTTCCACGGAGAACGTGCAGCCCACGCTTGAAATAGCGGGTCCTCGATACCCCGTGGATAAGATAACGGAGAGCGAACACGCTGAGCTGCATGTGAGATTAATGGGCGTATCCATTAAGGTGGCGGTCGGCTATGCCTTACCTCCTGTAGCTGGTGGAACTTACCACTGCCGACCGATTCCAGATGGCTATGCTATTGTCGGGGTGGATGAGATTGTGAAGGAATATGAGGAAGCACATCTTGACCATGCTACAGGTGAAGGGGAAACTCAACTCATATTTGCAGTGAAAACAACCATTCTTTGGAAGAAGGAACACATCGTGCTTCCAAATTGGAGGCCACTGGCACCCCCGCCGTCTTCGCAGCGTCAGCAGTCTGAGCCGCCTCAGCCGTCTCCAAGAGATCAAAATACTCCCTTGTCGTCTCCGGCGCTTCAGCCATCTCCTGCGCTACAGCCATCTCCGGCGCGCCAGCCATCTCCTACGCGTTAGGCATCTTCGGCACGCCAACCATCTCCTGCGCGTCAGCCATCTCCGGCGCTTCAGCTATCTGCTTAGCGTAAGTGGAAGAGCACTGCCACGAAGAGCATCATTAGCACTGCCACAAAGAAATCCGTAGGAAACCGTACGCCAAAGAGTTTAAGAAACTACGTCCCGCAGCCTTCCGCCAAGCCATTGCCGGTTTTACCGTGGAATCGCAGCGATGAGGAGACCAATAGGATATCGGAAGAAGAGGTCAAGAAATTCTTGGCACCTAGACGGGCCGAGCCAAAGGAGAAACTAGATCCGGTGGTGGTGGAGAAGTTTTAAAATAATCTTTTGAAACCTGAAACCCCACTTGTGCCGGACTATGAGCGCCTGATTATGAAGGGGGATGCAAGGCGGAGGGAGTCGGAAAGTAGCAGTCGTGCAGCACCGCAGAAAACAGTTCCCATGCTCGGAGAGCAGGAAAACCAATCATGCGCCGCGCTCCAAGTGTTCGACACACGGAACACTCCTCCTGTAAATGATTACGAGGCAGAGCTACAAAGAAAGTCCAATGAGATGGGGATGACTTACATTGCATACTTGAACATCATGGGAGACAACTTGCCCAAAGGCGATGTCAACCCCATACAGCCATGGAAGTATGGGAAGAATCTCGTCAAGAAAGAGGAGCTCAACAAAGATGCGAAGATTGCACAAGTGGTACCTTGATTTCTGCAAGACGAAAAAAGGAAGAACGGATCACGGCGCATATAAGAGATCGGATTTTCTTGTACGGAGACGACGAGATCGCCTTCAACATTCAAGACTTGCATTTTCTATTCAATCAGAAGGAACTCGACAAAGCTGCCATCAGCCTTTATTGTGTGTAAGTACTATTTCTGTAATTTCTATCTCATCTCATTCAATTCATTAATTGCATGTATATATATATGATCACCATATATGTATATACTATTATGCAGGAAAAAGGTTATGGAATGCATGAAAGGAGGCCCTTTCGATATTGGGTTCGTTGACCCAAATAGAGTTCATGAAGAAGTGGTAAGACACAGACCCGGGCAAACAGAAGATTACTTGCTAACGTCTTTACTGAGACAACAAACCAGAAGGGAAATACTATTGCCTTACAACTTCTCATGAGTACTGTTACCCTCTCTTATACACATTCTGTTTCGGCTTACTCGATGTTAAGTGTAACTGATGATGAGTTATGCGTGCGTAGGTTCCACTTTATTCTGCTAGTCATTCAACCTGACTCAGGAAAAGTCCTTGTCATGGACTCGTTACGAAAAGACCAAGATCTATAGGCAGATTTTAAAGATATGCTCCAGAGGTAATTTCAATCATATTATCGCACTAGATCGGCAACTTTCGTGACAACAAGTAATTAATTACTCCTTTATCTATTTTCTTTGCCGGACAGAGTTTGGAAAAGGTTCACGGGCAGGGTCGTGGGTAAATGGTCAGAAGAAATAAAATTTGTAGATCAAAATGTAACTAATACTAGCTAGCTAGGTCTGCGTATCTCTTTGATTCTGCTTCCAATTCCATTATATCATGCTTTATTGATTATTATTTTGATTGAACTCTCTATTATCGTAAAGTGCGCGTATCAGGGACCCGGCAATAACTTATGTGGATACTATGTTTGCGAGTTCATTCGCAACACGATATGTGCAACGGGCCAAGCCGCACTAGAACAACTTAGAGTAAGTAAAAAAAGTACACAACATTATTTTATTACGATCAATTGTGTTGAGTTTTATTCTTATATATATTCACCCCATTCTTCATATATATTTAGATCGAACGGATGCGGGACCAACTCCTACCATTTGACCGCATACGAGCCATTCAATAGGAATTGGCGGGGTTCATACTTGATGAGGTCGTAACGCCTGGCGGAGAACTCTTTAGATATCCACCAAAATGAACGTTGTATATATGCTTGAACGTGTTTGTCTTGTACTTGATGCTTCAACGTTTACGGAGAATACCACACAATGACGATATTTGATAGTTGCTTAATTATTCATGTACTCGTATGTACCGACGATGATGTATGTGTATACATCTCCCGATCGATTCCCCCTCCCAATCCCCGCCGCGCCGAAGAAATACGCCCTGGCAGGCGGCGGCAAATCTGCCGGCGAGATTTATGTCGTTTTCTGCCACGGCGAGATTTATGTCTTTTCCTGCGGCGAAGAACCTTTAACACGGGGGGCTGCGCAGCCCACGTCTCCTGCTAACACCGGTTCGTATAAGAACCGCTGTTAAAAGGGGGGCCTCTAACACCGAACCCCCAACAGCGGTTCTGGAACCGCTGTTAGAGGCCTCTACGAACCGGTGTTAGAGGCCTCGTTTTCACTAGTGAACCGATCGACACGTTATATCTGGTACATACCGTTCATTTTATATTTGATACGTAGCTCCACATGTGTCATGTCAAACCAAATTTAACAGTTACGTAATTATTAATCTCTTAAATATCCTGGCCATAAATATTAGATCTAATCATTGAAATAATTTTAGTGATGTGAATCAACGAGGTGTCTCGAAAAACACCGTTATATTGCTTTTAGTGTATAATAGATTAAGAGAGGTGAGTACTCGAAAACCCCGGATGCGTAGGATCACAACCATGCGTGTGTACCACTGCAACCCATGAGAGTTGCCCATGGCTAGGGTGTCATGTGGGATCCCACCAAGATACCATCTTTAGTTTATTTGTAACTAGATTTTGATAAATGAACTAAAGGTTGGACTTTGGTGGGATCTTATTTGACACCCTTCTTATGGCTATATGGTCATAAAATACACTAAATTTGGTCATCCAAATTTATAGTACACATTACACTAACTTTTGTCATTAACAAAATACACTATATCACTATACGTATGCGTCAATTCGTTTCTACTTTCACTTCAAAGTTTAAACTGGGAAATTCTCTTCTTTACAAAAAAGGCAGCGCATATGCTGATTGCTTAAAATAAATATTTTCAGCAGTGTGACAACTTTTTAAAAGAGAGCGGGAGAGAGATGAGAAAGCGGGCTGATTAGGATTCTTGCACTTTTTGCCGGGTAGCCAGAAATTTAGCACTACGGCACACAGGGGTTTTGCCGTGTGGACAAAAAATACGACAAAGGCCTTTCGGAACACGGCAAAGGCTTATACACATGGCAAATGCCACACGACAACGTTCGCCACGGTAAAGGCCCTTTGCCGTGTGTTTTCTAAATAAGACACGGTAAAGGCTTTGCCGTGTGTCTCATGCGTAGACACGACAAAGTAAAGTAAGATGACGGTTCTTGCGGAGATAATGGTGTTTATTCGTTGCCGTGTGTCTTCTCGAAAAGTATACGGTAAAGGCAGCTTCTTTGTCGTGTACTTTCTTGAAAAGTACACGGCAAAGAAGCTGCATTTGCCGTGTGTCTCGTGGAAAAAACACACCGCAAAGAAACTGCCCCTTTTAAAAAAACTAAAAAAATAATTTTGTTTCAAATTTTTTTGAATATTATTTACTTGATAATATCATATAGAATATGATAACCCTTTGTATGTTAAATATTAGGTTAAATTACACTCATAATCAAACTTCCACTGTGGTCACCCATCCTAACACTACTATAGCTCTAGCACGCTTAACTTCTTAGTTCCTTCTGAATGAGCTTCCGAGAAAAAAATCATACCTTGTTGCTAATACTTCTATATCAATCGTATTAACTCTTGGGCCATGATGTCACACATCTTAGTTTTAGATTCCAAACAATTATTTAAGTAAAAAATAATGAAAAGTAATAATAATCTTGAATCCAAATAAAAAATAAAATGATTTTATTTTATTTCCTTTTTCTATTTAATATGGAATAATTCATATATTTAAATCCATAAATCATAATTCGACAAATAAAATATCTAAATCGACCATAAAAATGTGAGGAATCCAAATATGACATCCATATAATCTTGTGAAAATGGGGTGGTATCATTTTGAATTATCCATTTGGTGGTGGCTTCATAACCCCCCCCCCCCCCCCAATAGAAAATGGCTTTTTTGTGCGAGGAAAAGAAAAACTTCCTCCAGCAGCATTATTCGCCATTCCATGATGCACATGCATGCACGATATGGGCATATTATCACAAACTATGCCTTGATTCTAGCCATAATATTGGTCATTTCACCCGAAAGACAGGAAACCTCGAATGAGATAGGTCATTTTGTGAAGGTTTTTTTGAGACATATTCAATATAACAAGTTTGATATTTTTTCTTGCAATCATGTCACATAATATGACACCACTCAAAGTCGATCGTTTTTGAATTTTTTATTACTCTTTTAAACTATCGACAAACTTTGTCGAACGACAGATATGAAGATTCTTAGCTAGGAGTTGAGCGTCTCTAAAATTTCATTGGATCTCTGATAAAATAGTATATTGTGAAACTAAAAATGATTTTTGTAAAAAACCATGCCCATCCGATTATGTACATGTAGTGCATATCTTACCCACTCTCTGCTGATTTAGCAGGAATTTGTCTTTTTCACCTAGAGTGGACAGAAAGGTTTGACATCCCCCGTTGGGACATTGTCCATTTAATGTGGTCTAGTATTTTTGAAAAATGGGGTGGTAGAATTTTGAATTAGCCATTTGGTGGTTGCTTCATAAAATCCTCCGTTTTTTACGCTCGGAAAATAGAAAATGGCTTTTTGGTACGACAAAAAGGAAAACTTCCTCCTGCAACATTGTTCGCCACTCCATGATGCACATGCATGCACAATATGGGCAGATTATCAAAAACTATGCGTTGATTCTAGCCATAACATTGGTCATTTGACCCGAAAGCCAGGAAACCTCGAATGAGATAGGTCATTTTGTGAAGGTTTTTTAAGACATTTTCAATATAACAAGTTTGATATTTTTAATTCCAACAATGTCACATAATATGACACCACGCAAAGGTTTCGCATTGTTTCGATCGTTTTTGAATTTTTTATGACTCTTTTAAACTATCGACAAACTTTGTCGAACGATGGGTATGAAGATTCTTAGCTCGGAGCTGAGCCTCTTTAAACTTTTACTGTATCTCTGATAAAATAGCATATTGTGAACCTAAAAATGATCTTTGTGAAAAATCATGCCCATCAGGTCATGTACCTATAGTTTATATCTGACCTACTTCCTACCGATTCGGCAGGAATTTGTCTTTTTTGCCTGGAGTGGACGGAAAGGTTTGAGATCCCCCTTTTGGGACATTGTACATTTAAGATGGTCTAGTATTTTTGAAAAATGGGGTGGTAGAATTTTTAATTAGCCATTTGGTGGTTGCTTCATTAAATCCCCATTTTCTACGCTCGTAAAATGGAAAATGGCTTTTTGGTGGGACGAAACGGAAAACTTCCTCCTACAATATTATTCGCTATTCCATGATGCACATACATGCATAATATGGGTAGATTATCACAAACTATACCTTGATTCTAGCTATAATATTGGTCATTTGATCCGAAAGCCAGGAAACCTCGAATGAGATAGGTCATTTTGTGAAGGTTTTTTTTTGAGGCATAATCAATATATGAAGTTTGATATTTTTCCTACCAACCATGTCACATAATATGACACCACGCGAAGGTTTCGCATTGTGTCTATCGTTTTTAAATTTTTTATGCATGTTTTAAACTATCGACAAACTTTGTCAAACGACGGGTATGAAGATTCTTAGCTCGAAGCTGAGCCTCTCTAAACTTTTACTGGATCTCTGATGAAATAGCATATTGTGAACCTAAAAATAATTTTTGTAAAAAATCATGTCCATCCGATATGTACCTGTAGTTCATATCTGACCCACTTCCTGCCGATTCGGCAGGAATTTGTCTTTTTCACCTAGAGTGGACGAAAAGGTTTGAGATCCCCCGTTCGGACATTGTAAATTTAAGGTGGTCTAGTATTTTTGAAAAATGGGCTGGTAGAATTTTGAATTAGCCATTTGATAGTTGCTTCATAAAATCCCCTGTTTTTACGCTCATAAAATGGAAAATGGCTTTTTGGTGCGACGAAAAGGAAAACTTCCTCCTGCAACATTGTTCGCCATTCAATGATGCACATGCATGCACAATATTTGCAGATTATCACAAACTATGCCTTGATTCTAGCCATAACATTGGTTATTTGACCCGAAAGCCAGGAAACCTCGAATGAGATAGGTCATTTTGTGAAGGTTTTTTTGAGACATAATCAATATACAAAGTTTGATATTTTTCCTACTAACCATGTCACATAATTTGACACCACGCGAAGGTTTCGTATTGTTTTGATCGTCTTTGAATTTTTTATGCATGTTTTAAACTATCGACAAACTTTATCGAATGACGGGTATGAATATTCTTAGCTCGGAGCTGAGCCTCTCTAAACTTTCACTGGTTCTCTGATGAAATAGCATATTGTAAACCTAAAAATGATTTTCGTAAAAAATCATGCCCATCCGATTATGTACTTGTAGTTCATATCTGACCCACTTCCTGCCGATTCGATAGGAATTTGTCTTTTTCACCTGGAGTGGACGGAAAGGTTTGAGATCCCCCCGTTGGGAAATTGTACATTTAAGGTGGTCTAGTATTTTTGTAAAATAGGATGGTAGAATTTTGAATTAGCTATTTGGTGGTTGCTTCATAAAATCCTCCGTTTTTTACGCTCGTAAATGAAAAATGGCTTTTTGGTGCGACGAAAAGGAAAACTTCCTCCTGCAACATTGTTCGCTATTCCATGATGCACATGCATACACAATATGTACAGATTATCACAAACTATGCCTTGATTCTAGCCATAACATTGGTTATTTGACCCGAAAGTCAGGAAACCTCGAATGAGATAGGTCATTTTGTGAAGGTTTTTTGAGACATAATCAATATATGAAGTTTGATATTTTTCCTACCAACTATGTCACATAATATGACACCACGTGAAGGTTTTGCATTGTTTCGATCGTTTTTGAATTTTTTATGCATGTTTTAGACTATAGACAAAACGGCGAGCATGAAGATTCTTATTCAATATAAATATCTAATATTTAAGTGTATATAGATAGATCTTATTTTTCTGCAAATTTTGATATATTATTTGTATTTTTCTAAATTAGAATGAATTTTTATGATTTTTCTAAGATTAATGTGATAAAAGCCAAAAAAAAAAAAAGACTTTGCCGTGTGTACTGCGGAATACGCACGGCAAATGCCCTTTGCCGTGTGTACTACGGAATACACACGGCAAAAGATTTTTACCGTGTAGACTGCAGAATACACACGGCAAAGGACCGGCGACGGCACACGGCAAAGAGACCACTGTCTGCAGCCGTTAGCTCCTCCCGTTAAATGGACTTGTGGGGTCACGGGTCCACCTCGTTGCCGTGACAACATCTATGCCGTGTGCCATTATCGACTTTGCCGAGTGTCGTGTTCCATTATGGGTCTTTGCCGTGTATATTTCTTTGTCGTGTTCTTTTTCAGAAATTTGTCATGTTCACGTACTTTGCCGTGTATTTTCTGAGTTATACACGACAAAGACAGACTTTGCCGTGTTCCGGTCCGTTTGGCACACGGCAAAGACGTGTCTACACGGCAGCGACATTTTTTCCCGTAGTGTAGCATACTGATTCCTTTTTCTTTATCCCGCAAAAGGATATACCACATCACAGAAAAGTAGCAGTATGACATATTTTGACGATTTGTTTGAAACATGAGTTCTAAATTTTCTTCGGTTTCGCTGATCTATGAATTTTGTTGTGACTTCGATATTCTAAACAATGTTTTGGTCAACAATATATATCTATTAGTTAATTGGGCTACACCACGGGCATTGTTGGAGATTCATGACAAGCATTAGTACTTCCTCCTCAAATTAGTTGTTCCAATTTTTTCTAGATAATACCCGTAAAACAAAAACTAGACAAAGTTGGAACACTAATATAGGACGGACGGCGTACAACATTACAATGAATGAACTTTACTAAACAAATCAAATGCTTGACCGTACCCTATAGAAGTGTTGTACCAAATCTTCAGGGCTTGATCTTTGAAAAAACAATCTTCAAGCGTAAAAGACTTTTGATAAAAAAAGGTTCAATGAAGCGAGTCCAACCGGCGGGCATCTTTCGTCGCATGAAGCTCTAAAAGCAAGTCTAACAGGCCCCGTAAACAGCCGGCACCCCGTAAATTTTCGGCGAGATACGGGGTGCCGGTGTTTTGGCCCGCCTAGCACGCCCCGTAAACAGATCGGCCCGTATCGTTCGGATACGGGGAGGGGCAAATCACCCACCCGGCCCCGTATAAGTACAGGGTGAGGGTGCGAGTGAGGGTCCAACCCCTCACTCGCAACCCTAGCTCCGTCGCGCGCCGCCCAACTCCGGCGAGCAATTTCAGTCGCTCCGTTCACGAATCCACGCCGCCACCGCCATGAGCTGCCGCCGCCAAGCCACAGGCTCCTCCTCCCCAGCCAAGCGCCACCGCGAGGAGCTCACGCTCGAGGAAGTGTGGGTCCTCTACTGCAAGCTATCCTGGGCCGGCAGCCGCCGCGCCGTCTGGAAATGGGTCGGGTGGCCGGGGACGATGTCGCGGTCGCTCGTCGACTTCGCGCCCGGCGGCTGCTACTTCAACATCGACCCGCCGCTGCCGCCGATGACCGGCGACAAATTCGAGAAGTGCCGGGCACAATGGGAGATGGACCGCGCCAATCTCGCGGCGTGGCGCTCCAGGCACGCTCCCAACTAGGAGGAGGGGGGCTCGAGCGCCGCGGCGGGGACGGCGGCCACGGCGGAGGAGGGGGAGGATCCCCTCTTCCTGCAGGCGGTCGAGGCCTCCAAGCAGGAGGCCGCCGACAGGGCGGCCGCGGATAAGGAGGAGGAGGCGCTTGCCATCGCCGCCGTCGAGGAGATGAAGAAGGCGGAGGCTACCGCCGCCGCCGTCATCGTCATCGACGATGACTAGGCGTACTGCCGCCGCGTCAGCGACAACCTCGCCGACAAGGAGGTCTCCGGCGAAGTTCTTTTGTGCAGTTTTAGATTAGGGTTAGCTTAACAAGTCGCGATCTACCGCTAGATCGCGCAATTTTGCCTGTATCTATGATGAATTAAAGCCTATCTATGAACAATCTGCTTTTATCTCGCGCGAAATTTAAATTTTAAATATACGGGCTCGGATACGGAGTATGCTAGTCGGGCGATGAAATCAGTGGAAAATTTCAGAACAAAATCGAGTACAGCGTCCTGTACTCGAGTTTTACAGGGCCGAAATCCGATAGCGTTCGTGTTCGTGTCCGATCAAACTAGCTAGTACTGCAGGCCTTTAAGCAGACCTTGGTATCTTCCAACGTTTCCGCCGAACTTTCCGTGCTCCAGCCTCCTGAACACCTGCAGCGCGCGCACGCCGGCGGCACCAGCGAGCCTCGGGCTCCACCACGGTGGATGGAAGCCAAGGTGGGCGGCGCGCCCAGCCCAACCGCAACTCGGGCACTCGCCGCCATCCCGCAACATCGTGAGACCTGATCGCCCGGGAATTGTCTCACGGGCGCCGACGAAGCCGGCCATGTCGCGGCGGTGGTACACCGCCGGTGATGATCTTGAGCAGGTACGCGGCGTGGTAAATGCCGGTGTAGGTGATCCACGACGCTGCGCCGGGTCGATCAGGCGGAATAATACAACAGCATGGCGCCCGAGCTATGGGCGTGGACGCTTTGGTTGGCGGCGTGTCGACGCCGAGGCCGCGCCGGCGAGGTGGCGAGGAGTTCTCGTCATGTCGGCGAGGCGGCGGAAGTCGCAGAGGTTGAACTCGAGCATGGCTCTTGCCGTGGCGGTCGCAGATGAGATTCCCACCGAGCGGCTTGTGGCGTCGACGCGTTGACGAGGGCGTAGCGCTGCTCCGCGGTGAGGGCGTTGTGGTCCTTGCGGGGGTGGTGGAGGAGGCCCGGGTAGTGCACTCCGATCGCGACGTAGCGGGCTTCCGTGGCGAAATGGCACAACTTGGCCGACTCTTGGTTGAAGTTCCACGACCACACGGCCTGTACTGGCACCAGTGGCGGAGGACGGAAAAAAATCAAGGTAGGGCGAACTCCAAAAAAAATTAAATATCAAGTCGGTCTTGATGAAAGACCTTTCAACTATTGTTGTTTCTATCAGTAAAAGCAATACCAGCTTAACAAGACGATAAACGATATAAAGCATAATGTATCATTCAAATATTAAGATAATCTCTGAAGTCTTTAATTCTCTGTATATGAATAAAGAATATCTCAAGGTTATCTTATATAAGTTCATGCTCATGATAATATAAATCCCCATGATAAATCTCTGAAAGCCGAGAAATCTTATTCGCGTTGAACCTATAAAATGGTTCATTTCAGGCAAGGCAAAACAAAGAAACTCTAACGAAAACTCATCAAATCGATGGTCAAAATCAGTTGTAATAGATTTTATTGAAAAATAGAAGGTGGCCACACGCCGAAAAAATCAATAGTGACCTAGTATATTCTCGTTTTTAATGACTTTTCACTCATTTTTGTTATCACTTCGTTCATACTTAGGATTGTGATCTTATTTTTTGCGCGAATTCACATCTTTAGGAGGGTTCTAAACCATCATTTCCCTAATTGAGAAAGCATGCATTAGAAATTTTTACCAATAGTAAGCCAAAGTTCAAATATAAAACATAAACCGTCACATAATAAGAGTTGATTTTGGCCACATGCCATAAGGCGGCCAAAATACTCTCATGACCTCCTTAGATACCTCATCTAGGACATTGTTTAGAGTTGATTTTGATTAGATTGAGAATTAGCAATTGCAGAGAGAAAAGTTTAGTTTAAAACTAGACTACACATAGTCCTTATTTTATTTCAGAATCAATTTTACGCAGTATTTACTAAAATAAGCATAACTTTCTCGTACAAGTCCGTTTTCAGCATATAACCACTCAAAATGGTTAGAAAAAACATACGCATCTAAAGGTTTTGTCCAAAAATCAAGGTAGGGCGCCTGCCCTATCTTGCCCTACTGGGAGCTCCGCCCTGACTGGCACGGCGACGAGCGGTGGCGACACGCCAACCGGGAGGTCGGAAGGCGGTGGCCGAGGCATGGGAGCCGTGTAGTAGGAAGTTGGGGGCGTGTAGTAGGAAGTTGGGGCCGTGTAGTTGGAGGCTGTGACAAACATTGCTAATCGATTATGCGCTGCTGTGTTGTTGTGTTAAGCTCTGCTGAAGTGCTGAGTCCAAATTATATAGGTTGTGGACTAGCACAGCGGGAGTCGGATACAAGATCTGAATCGGCACCGGTCAACAAGTCCGAACATCAGTTGTACTCCTAATACTAGTACAGCGGGGAGTGCCAAAAAAAAAAACTAGTACAGCGGGAGTTTAGAGCTCGGGCCACAGGTAGGCCTACGAGTTTTTTTTAGATTTGAAGACTTGGTTTAAAAGTATCAAAAAAATCTGAAAAAAAAAATAGACGGATGTAGTCCACAAATACACAAAGTCTCAACCCAAAATAACTTATATTTTGGTCTCAACAAAAATGAAAAATTACATAAATTGGTGGTTTGAAATTTTCCACTGTCACTATTTTAGATGTCAGATTTTGATATTTTTCTGGAGCCTGAAATGTTGGGTATTTTGAGTTGACAGTTTTTCATGTTTATAGAGTACATTATTTTCTACGTCAAGAATTTTTGGTCCATTTTTTGAAAATTCAAAACCCCATTTTTTAATGGTTCAAAAAAGAGCTACTTGTAGCCCGAGCTACAAACGTCCGCATTCCCTTTCCTCTTTCACTTGTCTTCGACATCTATTTCAAGATGAAGGAGGGAGTAGAACTTTGTATCGATAATTATTTTGGATCGAAATAGTTATAAGTCTAAAGTTTGGATTTCATTTGTGAAGGAAAATGCACTATGGTGCAACTGGCCAGTTTCGCTGGTACCACTTTTCGCACACCCTTAACTCCGTATATACTCTCTCATTTCCATAATTCATGTGAACTAAAACCATGATAAGGTTCCGGTTAGTATTAGGTGAAAGTAGTTTTGTTCTATTTTTCTGCAGGCATGTGTGAAGTGACCTTGATAAAAGCAACCTTAGGGCACTCATCCCCTCGGCTCTCTCTCCCCTCATCTCCTCCCCTTGAGAGTCCCTTTTCGACTTTGGCTCTCTCCTCCTCTTATTTGGCGGCCTAGACGGCCATAGGCATTAGGGAAAAGGAGGTTAGCTTGTATATAGCAGTAGTAGTAGGTCTACTGATTAAGTTAGGTGTCTGGGATGAGTCTTAGTTTGGTGTTATGTCGTCGGGGTGTCTTCCTCAGCTGAAGGCGAGTAGGAGCTATGATACAATGTTGCTTCTCTCCCTTGGTGTACGGTGGTGGAGGAGAAGGGGGAAGAGAGGATCTGGAAGGGTGCTACATAATCTCGATAGTGGAGCAGGGTCTTGGCCATATCGAGGGGTCCAGCCTCTTTCTTCCAATCATCATGGATGCGGAAGGGAGGAGGA
Organism: Avena longiglumis; assembly: GCA_030063025.1. Classification (NCBI taxonomy): domain Eukaryota; kingdom Viridiplantae; phylum Streptophyta; class Magnoliopsida; order Poales; family Poaceae; genus Avena; species Avena longiglumis. The sequence continues at coordinate 480,829,903 of CP125977.1, forward strand.
GGAGGTATTTGGTTCTCGTGGTCTCGACTATGTTGCTCCGTGTGATGTTGGAGGACACATCCTCACATGTGCTTCCAAAGCTGGTTTCCATGGCAGAGTTCATCAGCAAAGGCCTAGGCTTGACGATGCTATCCATGGCCAAGGAAGGCTCTTTGTGCTCGGTCGCTTGTTTAGCCCGAGCTATTTCTTTTTTCCTTCACTAGAAAATCTTAGATCTCGGTGTGGGGATCCTCACTAGCTTCACTCCAAGTGGTTTCATCCCCGGTGGTGCTGCCAGTGCCCATGCCTCGAGGTCGTCGGCGTTGTGTGTCGAAGAGCAGTCCCCGACTTGTTTGTAAAGTGCAAGGACAATAGTGTAATATTCTTTACCTTCAAGGTGTCCTTTGTAATTGTAAACTCACCGCTGATGTAATGAAAGCCTCAAGGCCGTCTGGGGCCTTTCGCATTCAAAAGAAAAAAGCAACATTCTATTTAGGGAATGCCACAAGGTACCTAATATGAAGTTTAAATTAAAATGTGTTATCTAACTTTTGATTCAAATTCTATGTGCACGAATGTTTGTTTTATATATTATAGTCTGGCCAAACTAAAGCAGCTCTAATAAGAAGTGAACGTCTCTCTGGCGGAAGGAGCCCCATGGTACAACACAACTCAAGGGTGTAAAATACTACACAAAGATCATTATACATATAAGTGTGTACTCCTAAAATAGGTCCATCTTTCTCTTCATTGTCAGTGCAAATACTCCTATCGGTAACAGCAAAAACAAGAAACACAATTAAAATTTGTTAGCACGCAAGTAAAGAGGCCTTCATGGAACGGGTCTCCACACACTAAGCTACTAACATTACCAACCGAAAATAGCAAATGACTGTTGGAAATGTGATGGGTTGTGGACCCAAAGAGTTCCCATGATCAAGGACTACCGTGATAATCCCCAAGTGCAAGGAATCACTGAAGTACAATTCGATAAGTATTTGGGTAACGAACCCATATGGAGCTAAAGGTAAGCTATATATTATCTATAACCCACCTATATGGCCTTTTGTGCAATGCACTAAACTTTAATGTGAAATGTGCTTCTAACTAGAAAATTGTAAAGTGCTAGAAACTAAATACAAGAAATAAAACTAGTGCAAGTAAAGTAAAAAAACAAGTAACTCAAGGGAGAAAGTGTTTAAGCAAATTATTATCTCATTCGTTTGGTTGCCACAGTTAGTGAAGCTCATAATTTATACAAGCAATATGCATAACTACTAAATACAATAAAGAATAACCCAGTAGATTATTAGAAAAAACCTGGCCCAGCCTAAGGAATTAATTAAGGCCACATATCTACCGCTGAACATGCCTAACCGCCACATCTACTTTGCATAAATAAATAAATAATGTTTCTTCTAGAGAGGATCCATAAATAGGTGCAGTCATTTACATTTGCAATTACACTCCTTATGATTGATCCTAAGGCAAATTTCATACGCAAGCAAAGAAGTTATTAAGACATAAAGTTCAACCACCGCTGTAAGTTTTAAGGCCCCCTTAATTATCCTCTCGTCATATTAGTCATGAATTAATATAGCATGCATATAAGACTTGATATCATATTTCTATCACACACCATCTCTCCTCATAGCGACATGTAACTGTGACAATCTTATGCATCCCCCAAGATAAGTGTGCACTCATACATCAGTACATACTACCATCATAGAAGATAACAAACTTGTATGCAACAATCAATGAACTATTTCACATTTCCATAAACACATAACTACTCAAACATAGACATAGACATAGACATAGACATAGACATAGACACAGTGAATCATAGGAAAACAATAGATTGCATCATACATTATGTTTGCCAAGAGATTACAGCATTGAGATGGAGAGGATGTTGTTGTAGATGTTGGTGATGATCACACCGGAGGGGGATGGAGCCAATCATAGGCCATTCCGGTAGCTTTTCCCCCCTGTGATCTCCTCTAGTGGCAGACTTCTAGGTTTTTTTTGGTGTTTTCAATCTCCGACTCGCTCCATCCCAAGATCACGTGGAGGACCTTTTTTATAGAAGGAATTAGGACAAACAAAGTTGGTTTGCGAAAGATTCAGGTCGATCGGAGTTGCGACGCTCCAGGTGGACCAGGTGGCACGACCTGGTAGTGGGACCGTGCCACCTGGTATATCTTGGGCCTCAGGGATCCACTTTGGTGATCCAAGTGCTCCAGGTCTCTGTCTTGACGAAAAACTACTCCAAAAAAATCCTAGCCCTTTTTGAGTTAGCAAAGGTCCCTAAAAGTCAAAAATACGCAAAACAGGGTTTTCATGTCCTACGGAGTTAGAACCAAAAAAGAGGGGATTGTTTAGAAGATCCCCAAAATCATTAAGAATGTTGGTAATAACTACTAATATGATGCAAATATGTGACAATAAACTACAAAGTTCATGTATGCATTTTACAGGCATCGTTCCTCGACTCTGAGTCGATGTTGCGGAGTCTCCGACTCACCCCGAGGCGGCGCCTGCGCCTTTCTTGAGTGCCGTTGAAGGCCAGGGATGCCTATTCCATCCACGACATATTAGGCCTCCTCTTGGTCAAAGGTGGAACATTATTCTTATCTGGAGGTTGATATCCAATCCACTCTTGCGTCGGCTTTGATCATGGGGATGACATGCGCAGGTGGAGGAGGAAACGACCATCGTCTTCTTTGTGATCGAGTACCAGATGGAATACTCGATGCTTGTGTTATTTTGGGACCTCCATTGCCGCTCTATGGATCCAGCAACGGACAAGGCATCGACAGTGGTGGAGGAGGAGGAAGACGAGGAGGAGTCCTCCAACTCAAATTCAAACACTAAGAAAGCCCACCTCGCCTAATTTAAATATCTAAACCCTAGTTTATTTCAATTTGTGTTCTTTATTTAGATTTGTTCTTTGTACTAAGGCAACAACTTTGCCAGTTGGCAAATCCATGTCCACTTGTATAGGTCTTTATTGTTCTTCCTTCTAATTAGATTAGTTCTTGTTCTTTGTTTAGATTAGTTCGACGGTGGGAATATCATGTACATGTTTATTTTACTTTAGTTCATTGTTATTTGTTATTATATGTTTGAATGTTAGGTCGTGGCTTTAGTTTTTCAAAAAGAGAAAAAGCCCTAGCATTGGCATATATCGATGCAATATCCTTTTAAATCATTTTGAGTTTCTTACGAGAAAAAAAAATCAAAGTCCACATTAAGTTGATACATCTATCAACCATTTAAGGAGAAAAAATAACATGGAGTGGATTTTCATCAACATACTGTCCTAAGATCAAAACTTCAACTACACACTAGTTGTATAAATCCCATGAAACCAGTTTGCAGATGATTGCACCGACTAGTCAAAGCTTGCCGCTTCGCCATTGGTTATGAGTAGAACCATGTATTTGTGAAGACAATCTTCATCCTCTAGGTCCGGCAAAGTCTCACTTTGCTTCATGCCAGGAGAGTTGCACGAAAGATGTCTAGTGAGCATTTGGTGTGTTTAAATCTCGATTTGTTACGGTTCGGTATACTACGCTAACCTAGTCTCAGTATCAGATATGTGAGGTGATGAAAATGCATGTGTGATCATTCATAATATGATCATGGAGAGTGGGAATGAAAATCCAACACATGTTGACTGACTATATGAGTGACAGTGTCCTTTTGCACATGTTGATCACCAAGTGCTGGCAGATTGGGTTGACTATGTCGCAATGCACAGGTGATTGGTGGCGAGGTTGTTCATTATCAACTAAGAAATGATCCTATTGAGCATTTCTGAAGGCTCAATAGAGAGGGGCGATGCCTCCACAAGAGTGATTATTTTATTGTATGGATTATTGTAGAACTTCTATTTTTATGTATTCAAACTATGTTAGCAATATGGCCGGGATTTGAATTACGTGTTTAAATTTCTTTTTTCATTAAAATTTACTAAAAATGTTTGAAAATCCATAGAAAGCAACATTTTGGGGAGCACAGCTAGGGAGAGACATGCCCAAAGACGGCCACTCATGTCGGCGCTCCATAAACGACTGACCTGACGCTGTTGACAGACATTATTAGGGGCTTGTGATTAGAGATGCTCTAAGCTCAGATATATCGGAGAGTGAAGGGTACGGTCTAGAAGAAGATGACTCCTGTGAGCCAAGAACCGCTTAATAAAAAGAAGAAATGCTATGGGTATTTTCTCCATTGAAACATAAGAAGATCTTTTTACATTCTAGTACTTACTGATTCACATTTGGCAATCACATAAACACGCAAATCTAAAAGAAAAGACAAAATTGAGGAGACGACACCACCATGCCTTTATTATCATTAAGAGAGGCGAGTACTTGAAAACCCGGACGTGTAGGATCACAACCATGTCGAGGCGATTTTTATTGCGACTTCAAAATTCTAAATAATACTATTTTGGACAACCGTGTATATCTATTAGTCAATTGAGCTACACCACCGGCATTGGTGGAGATTCATGACAAACATTAGTACTTCCTCCTCAAATTAGTTTTTCCAACTTTGTCTAGATAATACCCGTAAAAAAAAACTAGACAAAGTTGTACTAATATAGGACAGAGGGAGTACAACATTACAATGAGTGAACTTTATACTAAACAGAAGAACAAATGCTTGACCCTATAGAAGTGTTGTATATACCAAATCTACAGGGCTTGATCTTTGGAAAAACAATCTTCAGGCTTTAAAGAGTTGATAAAAAACGTTGAATGAAGCGAGTCCAACCGGCGGGCATCGGTCCGTCGCAGGAAGCTCTAAGAAAAATTCTCGACCCGATAGCGATCGTGTTCGTGTCCGATCGAACTAGCTAGTACTGCAGGCCTTTAAGCAGACCTTGATATCTTCCAACGTTTCCGCCGAACTTTCCGTGCTCCAGCCTCCTGAACACCTGCAGCGCGCGCACGCCGGCGGCACCGGCGAGCCTCGGGCTCCACCACGGTGGATGGAAGCCAAGGTGGGCGGCGATGCGCTCCAGCCCAACCGGCAACTCCGGGCACTCGGCCGCCATCCCCGCAACATCGTAGACCTGGTCGCCCAGGAATTGTCGCACGGCGCCGACGAAGCCGGCCATGTCGTGCGGCAGTGGTACACCGCCGGTGATGATCTTGAGCAGGTACGCGACGTGGTAAATGCCGGTGTAGGTGATCCACGACAGGCCGCGCCGGGGGCCGATCAGGCCGGAATAATACAGCAGCATGGCGCCCAGGCTATGGGCGTGGACGCCTTGGTTGGCGAGCGTGTCGACGTCGAGGCCGCGGCCGGCGAGGTAAGCGAGGGAGTTCTCGTCATGTGGGTCGGCGAGGCGGCGGAAGTCGCAGAGGTTGAACTCCCAGGCATGGCTCTTGCCGTGGCGGTCGCAGACGGAGATTCCCACCTGGAGCGGCTTGAGGGCGTCGACGTTGGCCTTGACGAGGGCGTAGCGCTGCTCCGCGGTGAGGGCGTTGTGGTCCTTGCCGGGGTGGTGGAGGAGGCCCGGGTAGTGCACTCCGATCGCGACGTAGCGGGCTTCCGTGGCGAAACGGCACAACTTGGCCGACTCTTGGTTGAAGTTCGACGACCAGACGGCCTGTACTGGCACGGCGACGAGCGGCGGCGACACGCCATCCGGGAGGTAGGAAGGCGGAGGCCGAGGCATGGGAGCCGTGTAGTAGGAAGTTGGGGGCGGCGGTGCAAGCTCTGCTGAAGTGCTGGGAAATTATATAGGTTGTGGACTAGCACAGCGGGAGTCGGATATACGATCTGAATCGGCACCGGTCAACAAGTCCGAACATCAGTTGTACTCCTAATACAAACTAGTTCAGCGGGATCGAGTACATGATCGGCTTTGGCAAAACCGGTTTAGAGTTCGGGCTACAGGTAGGTCTATATTTTTTGAATTTGAAAATTTGATTCAAAAGTATAAAAAATATATTAAAAAATACACAAAGTCTCAATCCAAAATACCTTATATTTTGGTCTCAACAAAAATGACAAAATATGACATAAATTGGTGCTTTGAAATTTGGCATAGTTCACTATTTTAGAGGCCAGATTTTGATATTTTTCTGCGGCCCAAAATGATGGGTATTTTGAGTTGACATGTTTTCATGTTTGTAGAGTATATTATTTTCTATGTCAAGAATTTTTGGTTTATTTTTTTGAAAACTCAAACCCCCATTTTTAAATGGTTGAAAAAAAAGCTACTCCCTCTAATCCATATTAATTGTCACTAGATTGGATGTATCTAGCACTAAAACATGTCTAGATATATTTATTTTTGCGATAAGTAATATAGATTGGCGGGAGTACCTATAGGCCAAACTACAAACGTTGGCATTCACTTACCTCTTTCATTTGTCTTGGGTTTTGTTACGAGCGGAAAAAAATCATCTAAGATTTTCATTTGCCTTGGCATCTATCGATGGAATATAACCATCTATCGACTTTCCTCTTTCATTTGTCTTGGGTTTTTCATTTGCCTTGGCATCTATCGATGGAATATAACCATTTATTTGATTTTGAGTTTTGTTACGAGCGGAAAAATATCAAAGGCCACATTAAGTTGATACATCTATCAACCATTTAAGGAGAATAAATAACATGGAGTGGCTTTGCATCAACATACTATTCTAAGATTAAAACGTCAGTTAAACTGGTTGTATAAATCCCGTGAAACCATTTTTAGATGATTGCACCGAGTAGCCAAAGCCTACCGCTTCTCCATTGGTTATGGGTAGAACCACGTATTTGCGAAGACAATCTTCGTCCTCTAGGTCCGGCAAAGTTTCACTTTGTTTCGTGTCGGGAGAGTTCTAGGAAATAGGTCTAGTGAGCATTTGTTGTGCTTAAATCTCGATTTCCTACGGTTCGGTATCCTATGCTAACCTAGTCCCAGTATCATATATGTGAGGTGATGAATGTGTGTATGATCATGTATAATATGATCATTGAGGCCTTGTTCGTTTTTTTTTTTGAGAGCAACCATAAATTTTCATTGATAGAAAAACAATTTACAAGAACCCACGTGGAAACTGAAAAACAGACCAGGAGAAAAACGATTGTCCTGAAACATTGCAGATGTACATCTAATGGATAGAAAATACAAAACTATCCCTAGGGTTTCCTGCACTCGTCGAAGCTAGCGGCCGCCGCCACCGTCCAACGCCGCCTAGACGTACGCTGAAAGAGACGACGAGCCTCCACCATTGCTAGATCCAAGAAAGCACCATCACCAACGAGGCTTTGTGAGTCGATGAACAGGCCTGCTGCAAGCAGCGAGGCACATGTCGCTGTGGCACGTCGACCGAGGGACGTCCCCGTGCTGTCTTAGACCAAGATTCACCTCCTCCCACCGACGAAGTCAGGGAATAACGGCCAATCCACCACCTCCGGACCAACATCCTCGCTCCAGAGCATCCATCTCGCCCTGACCCCTAGTGTTGACATGGATAACGACGAACGCCGGCGACACTTCGAGAAACAAATCTCGCCAGATCTAAAGAACGACGAGAAGACCAAGCTGCCGATCCGAAGGATAGACAAGCACACGTTGCCATCAACTCCGAGACGCCGCCGTAAAGGTCGTCGTCGGTGTGGGAGTAGAGTTGAGGCAGATTTATTCGCCCGGACGCCGCTCCCACCACCCCAACGACGCACTAGAGAAGACAAACCCTAACTACAGACCGAAGGAACGAGACCTTGTCCGTTTAATCCTGAAGAGCCGAGGATTGATCTGGATTTCTTCCCAATCCATGCCAATTCAGCCTTGCGAGGTATTTTTCCAGCCCACCTATATTTTAGTCTTCGTTTATTCCTGGACAGAAATTTTGGCCGTCCAGTCCATCTTGTACTACCTGGGCTTGGAAAAAATTATCGCCACATGACCTCTGGATGGAATTCCACGACGGGAGAGAGCGAGCGAAGAAGCACAAGGACGCAGCGATCTGAAATAGGCTGGATTAACCGAATCGTTGAGTGATAACGGAAAGAGGTTAACATGGATTAGTGAGGATTGGGTGAGCGGACTGGATCAACCCAATCCCACGCTGGATCTGTTCCCTGTCTAGATTCAAACCTAGAGAAACAAACAAGGCCTGAGAGTAAGCACAAAAATCCAACACATGTTGATTGACTGTACGAGTGACAGGGTTCTTTTACACATGTTAATCACCAAATGCTGACAGGTTGGGTTAAAACATAAGATTCTACTCACTGATTCATATTTGGCAATCACATAAACACACAAATCTAAAAGAAAAGGCAAAATTGAGGAGGAGACACTACCATGCCTTTATCATCATCAAATCATTAAGAGAGGCGAGTACTCGAAAAAACGGATGTGTAGGATCACAACCATGCGTGTGTACTACTGCAACCCAGGAGAGTTCCCCATGGATATCTAGTCATAAAATACACTAAATTTGGCCATCCAACTTTATAGTGATACATTACGCTAACTTTTGCCATTAACAAAATACACTATCGTATGTGTCAACTTGTTGCTAGTTTTACTTCAAAGTTTAAACTGAGAAATTCTCTTCTTTACAGAAAACACATGCTAAGTGCTCAAAAAAATATTTTCAACAGTGTGACACCCTTTTAATGAAGAGCGGGAGAGAGGCGAGAAAGCGGGCTGATTAGGAGTCTTGCACTTTTTGTCGGCTAGTCAGAAACTTAGCATATCGTCTCCTTTTTCTTTCTCCTGCAAGAGGATATGCCACATCACAGAAAAGTAGCAGTGTGACATATTTTGAGGGATCAATATTTTGACCATTTGTTTAAAACATATAATGACTTGTAAATTTTCTTCGGTCTCGTTGGTCTACTATTTTTGTTGCGACCGATATTCTAAACAATGTTTTGGTCAACAATGTACATCTGTTAGTTAATTGGGCTACACCACCGGCATTGGTGGAGATTCATGACAAACATTAGTACTTTCTCCTCAAATTAATTGTTCCGACTTTGTCTAGATATAATACCTATAAAACAAAAACTAGACAAAGTTGGAACACTAATATAGGACTGAGGGCGTACAACATTACAGCAAGTGAACTTTACTAAACAAATCAAATGCTTGACCGTACCCTATAGAAGTGTTGTACTCCTTCTGTCCAGAAATAACTGACTTAGATTTGTCTAAATTTAAATATATCTAAACATGTTTTAGACAAACTTAAGTCAGTTATTTCTAGACGGAGGGAGTACTAGCAAATCTTGGGTGCTTGATCTTTGAAAAAACAATCTTCAAAGACTTTTGATAAAAAAATCGTAGGCATCCGTCCGTCGCAGGAAGCTCCAAGATAAATTCTCGACCCGAACTAGCATTGTAGGCCTTGAAACAGACCTCTGAATCTCCTTACGTTACCACCGAATTCTCCGTACTCCAAGCTCCTGAACACCTGCAGCGCGCGCACGCCGGCGGCAGCGGCGAGCCTCGGGCTCCACCACGGTGGTTGGAAGCCGAGGTGGGCGGCGATGCGCTCCAGCCCAACCGGCAACGCGGAGCACTCGGCCGCCATCCTCGCGACATCGTAGACCTGGTCACCGAGGAATTGTCGCACCGCGCCGACGAACCCGGCTACGTCGCTCGGCAGCGGCTCACCGCCGGTGACAATCTTGAGCAGATACGCGACGTGGTAAGCACCGGTGTATGTGATCCACGACAGGCCGAGCCGGGGGCCGATCAGGCCGGAATATTCCAGCAGCATAGCGCCGAAGGTACGAGCGTCCACGCCGTGCTTCGCGAACGTGTCGACATCGAGGCCGCGGCCGGCGAGGTAGGCGAGGGATTTCTCGTCGTGCGGGTCGTCGAGGCGGCGGAAGTCACGGAGGTTGAACTCCCAGGCGTGGATCCTGCCGAGGCGGTCGCAGACAGCGATGCCCACCTGGAGCGGCTTCAGGGCGTCGACGTTGGCCTTGAGGAGGGCGTAGCGCTGCTCCTCGGTGAGGGCGTTGTGGTTCTTGCCGGGGAGATGGACGAGGCCCGGGTAATGCACGTCGACGGCGACGTAGCGGGCGCCCGCGGCGAAACTGCGGAGGTTGGCGGACTCATGGTCGAAGTTCGATGCCCACACGGGTTGTACATGGACGGCGGCGGGCGGCGGCGGAGGCGGCCCGTGGACCGCGTGGTAGAAAGCGGGCGGCGGATGCACGAGGCCGCGGAAAGGCGGCGGCGGCGGCGGAAACATCGGAAACATGACTGATGTTCGATCACGCGTAGCGCTGTTTTGTTCCTTTTTCTTTTTGCAAAGATGCGTTGATGTTCTGGTGTCCGTGCTGAGCATTATATATAGAACAGAAAAACTGTAGCTGGAGTCGGAGACTAGATCAGAATCCACCGATAACTCGGTGAGCAAATCAACTTGTATAGGGAATAGGAGCACGGTATAGCCGAGTACGTGTTTGGTTCGTACTAGGAGACTAACCGATTCGTTTTGGTGCCGGGAGAAAAAGAGAGATGACACTACATAAAAAAATATTGCTGCCATATAGATACGTTTTTGCCGTGCCACCGGAACACAGCAAATATAATCTTTGCCGTGTGTAACTTAAAAAATACACGGCAAAGTATGTGAACACGGCAAATTTCTGAAAAAGAACACGGCAAAGAAATATACACGACAAAGACCCATAAAGGAAAACGGCAAAGAAAATACACTCGGCAAAGTCCACAACGGCACACGGCATAGGTGTTGTCACGGCAACGAGGTGAGACCCGTGACTCCACAAGTCCATTTAACGAGAGGAGCTAACGGCCGCAGACGGTGGTCTCTTTGCCGTGTGTCCTCGCCGGTCCTTTGCCGTGTGTATTCCGCAGTATACACGGCACGGCAAAAGGCTTTTATCGTGTGTATTCCGCGGTACACACGGCAAAGTCCTTTTTTCTTCTTTTTTTGCATTTTATCACATTACTCTTAGGAAAATCATAAAAAAATCATTCTAATTCAGAAAAATACAAATAATATATCAAAATTTGCAGAAAAATAAGATCTATCTATATACATTAAAAAATTAGATATTTATATTGAATAAGAATCTTCATGCTCGCCGTTTTGACCATTGTTTAAAGCATGCATAAAAAATTAAAAAAGATCAAAACAATGCGAAACCTTCGCGTGGTGTCATATTATGTCACATAGTTGGTAGGAAAAATATCAAACTTCATATATTGATTATGTCTGAAAAAACCTTCACAAAATGACCTATCTCATTCGAGGTTTCCTGACTTTCGGGTCAAATGACCAATGTTATGGCTAGAATCAATGCATAGTTTGTGATAATCTGCCCATATTGTGCATGCATGTGCATTATGGAATGTCAAATAATTTTGCAGGAGGAAGTTTTCCTTTTCGTCGCACCAAAAAGCTATTTTCCATTTTACGAGTGTAAAAAACGGGGAATTTTATGAAGTAACCACCAAATGGCTAATTCAAAATTCTGCCACCCCATTTTTCAAAAATACTAGACCACCTTAAATGTACAATGTCCTAACGGGGGGATCTCAAACCTTTCCGTCCACTCCAGGTGAAAAAGCAAATTCCTGCCGAATCGGCAGGAAGTGGGTCAGATATGAACTACAGGTATATGATCGGATGGGCATGATATTTTCCAAAAGTCATTTTTAGATTTACAATATGCTATTTCATCAGAGATCCAGTGAAAGTTTAGAGAGGCTCAACTTCGAGCTATAGAATGTTTATACCCGTCGTTCGACAAAGTTTGTCGATAGTTTAAAAGAGTCATAAAAATTTCAAAAACGATCGAAGCAATGCGAAACCTTCTCGTGGTGTCGTATTATGTGACATAGTTAGTAGGAAAAATATCAAACTTCGTATATTGATTATGTTTGAAAAAATCTTCACAAAATGACCTATCTCATTCGAGGTTTCCTGACTTTCGGGTCAAATAACCAATGTTATGGCTAGAATCAAGGCATAGTTTGTGATAATCTGTCCATATTGTGCATGCATGTGCATTATGGAATGGCGAATAATTTTGCAGGAGGAAGTTTTCCTTTTCGTCACACCAAAAAGCCATTTTCCATTTTACGAGCGTAAAAAACGGGGAATTTTATGAAGCAACCACCAAATGGCTAATTCAAAATTCTACCACCCTATTTTTCAAAAATACTAGACCACCTTAAATGTACAATGTCCCAACGGGGGGATCTCAAACCTTTCCGTCCACTCCAAGTAAAAAATACAAATTCCTGCCGAATCGGTAGGAAGTGGGTCAGATATGAACTACAGGTACATGATTGGATGGGCATGATTTTTTACAAAAATCATTTTTAGATTCACAATATGCTCTTTCATTAGAGATCCAGTGAAAGTTTAGAGAGGCTCAGCTCCGAGCTAAGAATCTTCATACCCGTCGTTCGACAAAGTTTGTCGATAGTTTAAAAGAGTCATAAAAAATTCAAAAACGATCGAAACAATGTGAAATCTTCACGTGGTGTCATATTATGTGACATGGTTGCAAGGAAAAATATCAAACTTGTTATATTGAATATGTCTCAAAAAAACCTTCACAAAACGACCTATCTCGTTCGAGGTTTCATGGCTTTCGGGTCAAATGACCAATGTTATGGCTAGAATCAAGGCATAGTTTGTGATAATCTATCCATATTGTGCATGCATGTGCCTCATGGAATGGTGAACAATGTTGCAGGAGGAAGTTTTTCTTTTCGTCGCACTAAAAAACCATTTTCCATTTTCTGAGCGTAAAAAACGAGAGATTTTATGAAGCAACCACCAAATGGTTAATTTAAAATGCTACCACCCTATTTTTCAAAAATAGTATACCACCTTAAATGGAGAATGTCCCGGCAGGGGGATCTCAAACCTTTTTGTCCACTCCAGGTGAAAAAGACAAATTCCTGCCGAAACGGTAGGAAGTGGGTCAGATATGAACTACAGGTGCATGATCTGATGGGCATGATTTTTCACAAAAATCATTTTTAGGTTCACAATATTCTATTTCATCGGAGATCCAGTGAAAGTTTAGAGAGGATCAGCTCCGAGCTAAGAATCTTCATACCTATCGTTCGACAAAGTTTGTCGATAGTTTAAAAGAGTCATAAAAAATTCAAAAACGATCGAAACAATGCGAAACCTTCATGTGGTGTCATATTATGTGACATGGTTGGAATTAAAAATATCAAACTTGTTATATTGAAAATGTCTCAAAAAAACCTTCACAAAATGACCTATCTCATTCGAGGTTTCCTGGCTTTCGGGTCAAATGACCAATGTTATGGCTAGAATCAACGCATAGTTTATGATAATATGCCCATATTGTTCATGTATGTGCATCATGGAGTGGCGAACAATGTTGTAGGAGGAAGTTTTCCTTTTCATTGCACAAAAAAGCCATTTTCTATTTTCCGAGCGTAAAAATCGGAGGATTTTATGAAGCAACCACCAAATGCCTAATTCGAAATACTACCACCCCATTTTTCAAAAATACTAGACCACCTTAAATGGACAATGTCCCAACGGGGGGATGTTAAACATTTCCGTCCACTCCAGGTGAAAAAGACAAATTCCTCCCGAATCGGTAGGGAGTGGGTCATTTATGCACTACATGTACATGATCGGATGGGCATGGTTTTTTACAAAAATCATTTTTAGGTTCACAATATGCTATTTCATCAGAGATCCAATGAAAGTTTAAAGACGCTTAGCTCCGAGCTAAGAATCTTCATACCCATCGTTCGACAAAGTTTGTCGATAGTTTAAAAGAGTCATAAAAAATTAAAAAACGATCAAAACAATGCGAAACCTTTGCGTGGTGTCATATTATGTGACATGGTTGCAAGGAAAAATATCAAACTTGTTATATTGAATATGTCTCAAAAAACCTTCACAAAATGACCTATCTCATTCGAGGTTTCCTGGCTTTCGGATCAAATGAACAATATTATGGCTAGAATCAAGGCATAGTTTGTGATAATGTTCCCATATCGTGCATGCATGTGCATCATGGAATGGCGCTAGAGGAAGTTTTCCTTTTCCTCGCACCAAAAAGCCATTTTCTATTTTCCGGGCACAAAAAACCGGGGGTTTTATGAAGCAACCACCAAATGGATAATTCAAAATGATACCACCCCATTTTCACAAGATTATATGGATGTCATATTTGGATTCCTCACATTTTTCTGATCGATTTAGACATTTTATTTATCGAATTACGATTTACAGATTTAAATATATGAATTATTCAATATTAAATAGAAAAAGGAAATAAAATAAAATCATTTTATTTTTTATTTGGATTCAAGATTATTATTACTTTTCATTATTGTTTACTTAAATAATTGTTTGAAATCTAAAACTGAGATGTGTGACATCATGGCCCAAGAGTTAATATGATTGATATGGAAGTATTAGCAACAAGGTATGATTTCTTTTTCGGAAGCTCGTTCGGAAGGAACGGAGAAGTTAAGCGTGCTAGAGCTAGAGTAGTGTTGGGATGGGTGACCATAGGGGAAGTTTGATTATGAGTATAATTTGACCTAATATTTAACATACAAAGGGTTAAAATATTCTATATGAGATTATCAAGTAAATAATATTTAGAAAAGTTTGAAACAAAATTATTATTTTTTATTTTTTTTAAAAAGGCAGTTTCTTTGCCATATACTTTTTCCACGAGACACACGGCAAAGACAGCTTCTTTGCCGTGTACTTTTCGAGGAGACACACGGCAAAGACAACTTCTTTGTCGTGTACTTTTCGAGAAGACACACGGCAAAGAATAGACACCGTCATCTCCGCGGGAACCGTCATCTTGCTTTACTTTGCCGTGTCTACGCATGAGACAGACGACAAAGTCGTTGCCGTGTGGCATTTGTCGTGTGTATACACACGGCAAAGCCTTTGCCGTGTTCTGAAAGGCCTTTGCCGTGTCTTTTGCCCATACGGCAAAGAGCCTGTGTGCCGTAGTGTGAGGCGGTGGCGATCCATTGCACCGTTTTTTCACGGGTGTTAGAGCATCTCCACTCGTTGGCCGAACCAGGGCGAAATTTGGTCCGTTTTTCGACCGGACTGAACTTGTTTTCGGCCTGAGTACGCCCATTTTCTCACCCGCGTACCCAGGCCGAGTCCCCAAGTTCGGCTAAAATTCATCAAATTTAGGCGATTTTCATTAAGTTGGGCGAAATATAGGCGCATTACATCAAATTTAAACGAAACTAGTACATAAATAAACTTAAAAAGGCCGCCGCCGGTGCCTTTGCCATCCTACATGCCGAAGTTGTCGTAGAACGACGTGTAGTCGGGGTCGTCCCGGCCATCATCCTCGCCGCCGCCGTCGTCGTCGTCGCTCGGCGGCTGGTTCTAGCGGGAGCTGCCCTGGCCAGGGTCGCCGTACCTCCATGGCTGGTAGGACGGGCCTACGTCCTCGTCGTCGTCGTCCAGGACATAGAGAGGGGCGCCTTGGTAGGCGAGCTCACGCCTAGACAGCGCCCGATGCCGGGCGGCCTGCTCCTCGGCATGCTGCTGCAGGCCGAGGATGCGCTGATACTCCGCCTTCTCCCAGTCCCTCCTGGACCATTCCAGGATGTCCGACGAGGAGGGCTCGACCAGCGGCAGCGTCGGCATCGGTGGCGGCGCTTCGCAGAGCAACTGCTCCAGCGCCATCTTCAAGGCGGCATCCTCGGCCGGCGCCGAGCCTTCTGTCTTGGGGCGGCGTAGGCGTAGGTGGCTTGTTGGCGGCATAGGCGCAGACGGCTCGCCGATGACGATACCGCGCGCGCGTGTCCGCGGCGGTGAGACGGCTTCGCGCTTCACGGCCGTCGGCGTGCGAAGCGGCGCGCTGCCGGAAGAGTGGGACGCCGAAGCGGAGGAGGACGAGCTCATGCTCGCCATCCTCCTCGGCGCCCAGTTCGCCGGAGCACGCCGACCCGTCCTGGCCGCCGGCGTTGGGTTGCACGGGGAGCCGAGCCGCGGAGTGTTCCCGCGGTTGATGTGCTCCAGCATGGCGGCGAGCGTCCGCCCTGGTGCGCTCCACCAATGCCGACGCCCCGCCGAGTTTTTGCGCGTCGGCGGGGACTCGTTCGGCGGCCCCTTGTGGCGGGCGAGCTCATGTTGGCGCCGCTCCGCGAAGAAGTTCCCCCAGTAGACGAGGTCGTCGGCGCTTACCGCTTCGGCGAGGTTGTCCATGCCGGCGATGTACTCTAGTACATCGTACGGCAGCTCCTCCGATGTCGGCCTCGGCGGGATCGGGATGCCGCCGGCGCTCAGCCACCACCCCGGAGGCATCCGCGTGTCCGGCGGCGCCATGTACCCTGCCTCGTACAGCATGCGCGCCTCCCAAATCTGGAGGGTGCGTCGGCCGAAGCCGTTCGCCGCAGCGCCGTCGCCGGGGTAGCGTTCGCCCATGGTGAGAAAAGGGGGAAAGGTGAGAGAATTTTCACCGAAGTTGGGCTTGTGGGTGGGAGGAGCCATGAGAGAGTGCGAAGATCTCCAGCAAGGAGTACGGCTTATAAAGGCCGAGGTGAGCGGCGAGGGCGGGAGGGGTGTAGCGGCGAGGGCGGAAAAAGTGGAAACGGCGGGAACTTAGTGACCGCCGGTCCGTCGCGGTAGCCGAGGCGGCAACGGTGGCACTGTAAATCGGCGACGCGTGGACGACGCGACGGGCGGTTATTGCCCGACGGTCGCCGCGTGGTTCCGAGGATGACAACGACTCGGCTTCCGTCACTGACTCGGCGGGTCCACACGCCGCTTTGATTTTTTTTTCGCCGATTTCGCTAAGTCCGGTGTTCCCAGGGCGTATCCGGAAACCTGGGTTCGGCCTGGGTAGTCCGGACCAAAAATGGCCCAAATCCGGCCGAAAACAGGTCCTTGGGTACACGACCGGGCCAGTTTTCAGCGTTTGGACTGAAATTCGACGTCCGAATCGGCCTCCTAGGTAGACGAGTGGAGATGCTCTTACAGCCATGGCCAATGTTGCATGTGGTCAGCTAGCCAGCCAAATCTAGTCGTTACATCTAGCAATGGCATAATAATTTACAAAAAGCGGTTGTAAAAAACAAATATCTCTACTCATATACACTCCTCCTCGAAAAAGTTTTGGTCTTACTATATTAATATAGCAATCAATCCATACAAGATTGAGACCACTGCTAGGACAGACAACAAAAATTGCCCAAAAGAACGAAGAAAAAAAACAAAGCCAACAATGATGGCTTAACAAAAACGAATATAATTTGTAATCGATGCGTCCCTGGAGAATTTTTACCACGCTCGTAGCGCTCCGAAGTGTCGCGTACCAAGCAGCACCTCTAAGATGGAAAACGACGACGACATTGCTGCCTGGACTAGTCCTAGGGTTTCCCCTAGTACTTGGGCAACAGATACACCTGACGCCCTTGGGCAAGGACTGCGACACCCGCAGGCGTCACCGCTCAGTGAATAGACGACAAGGATTTCTCTTGACCCCTCAAAAAACCAAACTCTCGGACGATTCATATTGGTCGACCACACTCGCCGCCCACCAGCACACTCCACCATGGTCTTATAGGCACCACTGTCATCTCACTATGACCCACGTTGGGAGGTCGGTGAAACCGAAAAGAAGAAACTTTGGCAAGGGTCGACAATACAGCATCATGTGGGAGGGAACTGCCTCCATTGCCTTCTAGCAGTAGCTGACCAGATGCAGCAGCAGGAGCAAACCAGGCCCTCCATAGCTTGGCTAAGCCTGAATGGGCTCTTGAAGCCTCTCTGCCGCACTGCAGCAAGGGTGTCAACATCATCGTCAGGCTAGTGGATCCACAACCCGCAGATCCCCGCCACCAAGTAGCAGCGTCGTCGCCCCGTGCTCACCCAGGCCTACCAGACCGCTGATGGTCTGAGGTATACCATGTCGCTCACCGGATAGGTACACAACGGTGCTTCACTTTATACTTTAGCTCTAGTAAAAACAAAACCTTGCATCAAAGAATACTTCTTCTCTAGTAGTTCTTCGAGGTAGGGAACGGTCTAGATACTTGGCTAGGGAACGAACCTTTGTCGCAACAATATCCAGCATTGTATGATATTGTATAACGAAAAGAGGTTTTTGTTGCATATATTTTTCCCTATCACATCTCACAAACATTACAAGCCTTTTTTAATAGGTTAAATGGGGTTGATAATAAAGTAAAAAAGTTGAAACTTTTTTATCAATACCATTGCTAGCTAGGAAGGTGAATATTGATAAAAATGCATTTCAATGTTTTATTGGCGTGTTGGTTGTAAGAACCGACGGAAAAAATGTTTTTCCCCTGGATGTCCCCCGCGGGCGACTCGGGGGCCATTCCATGCACGCAGGTCCCTTTGTTCCTCCCCTCGCCCCTCTTCCATCGTCCTTCAAATACCGGCGGTGCCGGCGGCCCTCCCCTACCCGCTCTTGGTGTCGGCTGTGTGGGGAAGCTTTGGTGGCGGTGGTGCGCTACTAAAGCTCATGGATCTCATCCCGGCCATCAGTGGTGTGGCATGGAGATGGAGGGGTTTGCCGGCGGTGACAAATTTACGGAGTGGTGTAGGTCATGCGAGGGTAGCGGAAAGCGGTGGTGCACCGTGATGGCCAAGGTAGAGCGCCCTAGATATGAGCCCATCTGGGCCCGATCTAGGTATACATGGATCCAAAGGACTCGGTCCTAGCGGTGGTGAGGCAAGAGCCCACCCCTATCTGCATGCAACTAGGGCACCAGATCCGGGCCAGGTGGGCCTAGATCCAGTGACCGGTAGAAGGCCCTCCCGACTCCCTCCATGGTCATGGTATTCATTTCAAGTTCACCTCCCGAGTGTTGGCTACAACTTGACCAGACAGGTATGGTTCTGGTGTTAGTCCCTCCCATTTGTGCTACTAGACTTTCTGTGGTGGTGCTAGCTGTTATGCAGATGCGAAATCATG
The DNA here is from genome assembly GCA_030063025.1 of Avena longiglumis. Taxonomy (NCBI): domain Eukaryota; kingdom Viridiplantae; phylum Streptophyta; class Magnoliopsida; order Poales; family Poaceae; genus Avena; species Avena longiglumis. The sequence goes on from CP125977.1 coordinate 480,848,830, forward strand.
GACGCCTGATCGCTCTCTAGATACCCTGGAAGGTGGACCGTGTGGATCGCTCTCTGGCGAGCGACATTGCGGCGATAGTGTCTCTTCTCTTTGGCCATGTGGATGGTTAAGAGAGGGTGGCGGGGTGTCCTGGTGTTAGTGGTGTGTCAGCAGCGGCAGCATCCATATCATGTCATGGAGGTTAGGTTTGATGGAAGTGGGAGGTTTGTTGGTTTGTGGTATGGCACGAAGATTTTTTTGGGCGAAATCCCAATGCTTCGATGCTAGTGATGGCGATGTCTGTGGGTGTCGTGACCCTCTAGGATTGTCGTTGTGTTACCACCCCCACACCAGAGATCGGGTGAATACCCTTGACTGTTTCGGACTCGATGAAGGCGATGTGTGGTGACGTCACCCACTTGGGGAGGCATCGTGGAGCTCTAGTTCCTTCCGATCATGTTGTGATGGCATCGATGAACATGCTCGGATCTTTGCTCGGTGCACTTTGTACCTGGTGTGGAGCGCTCTTGGCAGCCTCCTATCCATTATTTGCGAGTTAGTTGTCTCCGGACTCGGTACTCGGTGTCTACTAGAAGAATTGGTGCTCCATGGCCTGGAGCGAGATGGTAGGCGGCCCATTTCGGTGATATCTTGGTGGGTTCGGGGCGAATAAGTACGGTGGTTTCACGAGGAGCCCGTGTTTCTCCTCTAGTCGGTTGTCTTGCGTGTTGTAGAGGGTGCGTCTCTCCTAGTGTCTTTTATCTTTGATTTGTTTATAAGAGAATTCTCTCATTACCTTGTATCTGTTCGACCACGTGATTTATTTATAAAGCGACACAAAAGCCTGTTTCGTGGAGGAGGATGAAGGTATACATTGATTTCACACTTAATTTGCATGATTTAGTCCATCTCCACTTTGATTTGTCCAGTGACTCGTTCAAAGCACCCGTTGACAAAATATTCTGCAAATTCCTCATTGGAGCATGTAAATCTACATCCAACCATCTTCTAAAGTTCAATCTTCATCTTATTCATGCCATTTTTTTTAGATAAAAGGCTTTTGCCTGTTATTAAATTAATATGTTGGACTATCTTACATATAAAGCACACCCTAAGGTGTTGGGAAGAACAGTTAACAAAAGAACAAACACACAATAGGTAGATACAAAAAATATGTTTAGCATATAGATGTCGAAGTCTTCATCCGTTGAAGCACTTAATGGCAGCAACCAATGGATATGGAAAATCAACAAGAGGAGTAGCCTTTGTCTGCCTCGAAATGGACAATCTTCATAGAGATATCATACGTCCATCACCGAAGAGATCACTCTGCCCCCTCACCATCGCTCGAAGAGCATCGAGCATTCAAGCGACAAACAACTCACACTTATCGGAAATGGCAACTAGAAATCGGATCACTGCTATAGAAGAAAACCCGAGTTTGACCACCGTTTGGTAGGCATACCACATCGTGAGCAACATCACAAACATCCACAAAAAATAACCAAAAAGACTAGCTGGAGATACCCAATGACACTAGGAAGACGCCTTTAGGAAGAAAGCGATTTTGTTGCGTCACTGCAGCCCGGTCTGGCTGACCCGACCAAGGTTTTCACCCGGAGCCAAGGTAGAGGTGGACAGTCCCATGCCAATGCCACTAGCTAGAGAAATGATGCTCGAGAACGCAGTCTTTGCCAGCACCGATAACATGGGGCATGAATTTTTCCCTAGAACTACTCGCCCACCAGATGACATCCTTGTTGTGCCATGCTCAGAGCTAAATTGGGTAACAAAATTCTCCCACCAAACTCTGACGAGCCTCCGCCAAGGTCCAGCTGAGGGAGAAGGCCACAAGTTCTTACCCCTAGATGGGCGGTTGCAGAACTCGAGAAAGCATTTTGGGGCAGTGCAGTCCTGTTACTACGTCTCACGTCCGGCTCTGTCATTCTCGTCTCTAGCTCCGATTACTCTGTTACCGTCGAGCACCATAAGTGCAGTGCCTTTGCTGCTGGCTCATACACATACAATGTGGAGCAGCGAATGGATAGGTACTAGCTCGGTTCCTCCCCCACGGGAAAATATGGTGGGAGTGAGGCCCAAGTCACGAAAGTTGCAGCCACTTGCCCTCCGCCTCCACACCCATCTTTATATAGGGAGTAGGTGAGGGCACACAATACTTCAGTCCCTTAGTCAACAACCCTAACCCTAGTCAAAGTGGGTCAAACCCATTGGCCGGTCCCTGTTCATCTAAGCAAAGTGTGTGACCTCGGTGGCTCATCAAGGTAAGACGAACACGATTCAGTGCCTCACGATATTGGTGGTAAGTCATAGGAGAGTCAAGGCCATCCCAGTGTTGGCTTAACTCTCTTTCCTCGCAACTGTGATATGTGATTCCTTCCGCCTAAATCCTTAGGAGGACTACCACGGTTAACACTTAACCAAATAGCGCATGGACATGCTTTCTGAATTATATCACACGAGAGAGCCCAAATAATATCTCTCAATGGAGGACGGGAAAATCTCGTCTTGGATGATCCACGATCATGTAGTTTACTTCCTAGGAAGCCCAAGACCCGCCTTATAGCTACTCTCTCCTTTTTCATAATATAAGATGTTTTAGCTTTGTGAAAGGAGTGTATCTAGACCTCTTCTATATGTAGATTCACTCCGAACCTATACACTAAAAAAGTCTAGATACACTCCTTTATCAAATCTAAAACATCTTATATTATGAAACAGAGGGAGTACTAGTTACAAAAAACATTAGCTAGACTCAAAGGGGGATAGTCCATAACCCGGATCATGCAATCACCTCAGGTCTAAGGAATCCATTGCCTTAGTCTGATCGTATGATTTCTTACACAGGTTGACTAAGTGTTTGGTCAGTCCAACTATGTAACTACCTCGGTGAATTACGCTCCTAGATACAAGCCTGGATGAGCGGTAGTGGTTGAAATAGTACGGTGGGGCCCAAAAGCCACTCACGGGTAGACTTTTCGGCCGTCCCAACCACTTCCAACTCAACGGGACCTGTACGGGCGGCGTAATCGGCAGGCGAAGGGATCAACTACATACACAAGTGGGTATGTATGCAAGCCACCATACAAGAGTACATCAGAGCCATACCATCTAGAAAGAAAGGAAATATATAGCATACATACGGCAAGATTCAAATGACCTAGATAGGTATAATATTTTAGGATAATTCCTCATACAACACACATCAGAGTATCAAGCGGAAGCGGCAAAACAAAGTCCGAGTACGGATAAGAAGCAAATCGGCATAAGATGCCATAGAAATAAGCACATCCCGCCCATAGATCTCTCGGATCCCCGTTCCCGGAATCTCTACACCGAACGATCGTTGCCCACATCATCAGCCTCTTCCACCCAGTATCCGTCCTGTGAGGGTACCTGTTCATCTGAACCAATAATTTATCGTGTGAGACCCTAAGGGTACTCAGCAAGTCTTAATGCCTCTAAAGGGGACACAACCTGGGGTGACGCAATTGCAGCAAAAGATAAACCCTAGCAGTTCTACAGATAAACGCTAACCATCCGCCTAACCAATGATAGACGGATGTCCGTGAATTAATGACAACCGTTATAACAGTAATTTCATCAGATCCATCCTCCTCCTCGCTTACCAACGAGGAAGCGGACGAACAACCCCCCATCCGTTGGCAATTTTATTAACCATTCCATGAGTGTGGCGCTATTTACTAGTCAAATTACTTAGTCAGATTAAAGCGGTACTTTAGTTATGCTTGTCTATGATCGAAAGAACGTGCTCCAAGTCGTCCATAACCCATGGACACGGCTTTGAAAGTTTTACCGGCGGGTGCACCAATAGCAACACACGCCGATCAACCTCGGAAAAACCAAATCAAAACCCAACGAGGCCTTCACGACAAAGCAATCACAGGATTGAGAATTATTTGAGGGCCACCCATTGAGTAGACCCATAGCGAAGTTAGTGACTTTGAGACGGACTCAAGGTTTGCGTCAATGGTCAGAACGACGGGAACCCGAAAGTGTGGCTGGGCTTGTCGATACCGCGAAAACATTCCGCTTACCTAAACAGTACAGTGTGCTCCTCGCACAAACGTAATAAACAGTAGCATGGCATAAGTACAGGATAGTAAATAAAACCTCGAACTAGTTTGTGGCCCCAAGAAATAAGACGGAATCAATCTCTGGCTCAGGGGGGTCCCATATACCTCCCGGATGTGGATAGCGCGATAAATCTTGGAACAGGAATCAAGTACTTGGGGTCTTACGGGACATAAGTGAGCAGGAAAAACCAAATAGCAGATGTTTCTCACCGGTGCCACTTTCATTAGTTCTCCCATTACTACTCAGGTTAAGTTGTTTAGGTACCTCGTTATCCATCAGACACTCACAAACCCTACACATGCTGTTCTACAACTCGCATGGCTCAAACAACTCCTGTAGTAATGGCTCATGGGATGGAGGAACAAGCTTGGTGGGGTTTAAAGTAAAGGTTATGCAATACTTGGGATTCAGTTTAATGCAATCGCGACTCAATGATGCAAGAATAAGATAGGGGCAATAGGTACTGTATGTATGCAAGCGTGTGGTAGTGCTTGCACAACTCTCGATTGAGCGAGAGGCGGATGCAGGTAGTGCTCACGGTTCTCTTGATATATCCCGCTCGATGTCTATTCGAAGAAGAACCAAACAAACAAAGGCCAACATAAATAAAGTGCGCAAGCATATGGGTAAAATGCATCAAGCAAACAATCATGCCATGATGAATGATGCACAAGTTGCATGGCAATATAGTAGCATGGCATGGGTGAGGTGTGGTATACAAGAATAAGTCATTTTATTAAGGTTGGGCCACATTTTATTGTCATAATAGTTGCTGTATATTATATATTTACATTATTCATGCTGCAATGGAAGTCATGGATAGCATAAACAGAAAGGTCTCGTCGAGCTGATCATTTTAGACATATCATTTGCTAAATTCGGAGTTATATTTCAAAAGTTATTAATTATTTAAGTTCTAGTGGCATTTGTTGTAATTTAATTCAACTTGGAATTTTAAATGTGCAAAAGGTAATTTGAATAGCATATTTGAAATCCTTACATTTTTCTGGTTCAGAAACATATAACATTTGCATTATTTAGATTTATAATTGAAAAGTTATTTAAAACAGAATTATATTTGAATTCGAATTAAATTTAAATAGGTTTGAATTTAAACAGATGCTCAGAAAAGTTTTTGTTACCAGCCAGAACCTAGCCACAGTGGCCGACGGTGGGGCCAGGTGATCGGACGCCACGCAAGACAGGAAAACAAGGGGGACCGCGGGTTAATTCCTGAAAACCACGGGAGCCTTTTTGCAAAAACAACTGACGCTGACTGGTGGGGCTGGGCTGGACCGCGGGGTTAGAAACAAAAAGGTTGGGGAGAAAGATGCAAAGTGCCCACGGCACTGTTTTTCTTCCTCTCTCGATGGCCAGCGAGGCAGGCCTGGCGGACTCGAACGCTGACCGGGCGCTTCAGCGGACGCGAACCACTGTGGTGTGTCTTTGGACCGGAGGTGGTCTGGGGCCTAGCTAAGGTTCGCTGCGCGACGCAGCGACGCGAGAGCGACGTCGGCCGCCGCGCACCGAGGCCGCTCGACGATATTTCCGGCGAGGCTGTGGGGGTACTAAGAGGCGGGCCATGTCCAGGAGGTAGAGGAGCTCACCGTGGGCTCGGCGGTGGGCTCGGATCGGAGCGGGGAGCGGCGGATCGGCGACGTTGCTGGCGCACCGTCGTCTAGGGTTTGGCGTCGGCGGCGTGCTGGGGCAGGGGTCCTGGGGCTTCTCCTCCGCGGCTCCGTGCACAGGTCGAAGCAGAGGCACTCCACGGCCTTCCCCGACAACCTTAGCACCACGCCCGCCTCCTGGTTTGCTGTGCTCGAGCGAGAACCGACGGTGGTGGCCGGCGTCAGCAGCTGGTGGCGGTGGAAGAAAGGGAGGAGAGGGGAGGCGAGGCAGGGCCTCAGGGGAGATCTGGGGGAGGCTAGAGGGTCGAGGAAGGGGTAGATAAGGCGGTGAGGTTGCGTGGGGAGGAAGGTTGGCTCGACCACCTTTTGGGCACCCTCTCTCACGTGATCGGCGAGGCACATGGGGAGGAAGAGGCTGCAGCTGGGCAGGCGATGCTAGGGTGGAGAGGGGGCTCGGGGAAGGCAGACAGGTCTAGAGGGGCCCCCTAGGGCAGGGAGAGAAGAGAGGGAGAAAGGGGTCGTCTCGGGCCTAGGGTTTTGGATTAGGGGGTGGCCTCGGTTGTTTGGGGTGGGGTAGCTAGGGGGCATGGTGAACATGTGGGGCCATGCTAGGGTAGGTTTAGAGGGGTGGCTCGGCTAGAGAGGAGAGAAAGAGGGGGGTACTTAGGGTTTTGTTTAGAATAGGTGTGGTTTAGGTTTAGCTAGGATGGGGTATGGGGGTGGCTTAGGGTTTAGGTTTTTGAGAGGGGGAAGGATAGATGCTAGGGTGTTCTTTTGACAAGATCAAACTAAGCACCAACCAAAACCCAACAAGACCAAGGCTAGAAAAAGAGGGAAAAGGTGATGATGGTAAGGATGGTTAGGGTGATGGGGTTTAGGCATGATCAAACAAGACCAAACCCAAGGGGTAGAGAGAGATGATCCATTTTAAAAATCAAATAAAAACAAATGCCAAGCTAAAGGGGTACTTGCATGGGCCATGCATAATTAATTACTACCATATTTATCTTTGTGAAAACAAGATTAATTACATGGCATTTTCTTATGCATTCCAAGGTGTGGAGTAAGGCCCAAGCAAAAGAATCTAGAAAGAATTCCAAGTGGAGTATAAGGAGATGATCACATGGGATTATATTTGGGACTTGCTAGTGTGTATATGCCACTAGATATTTTTAAGCCCACAAAATATACCAACATGATGATAACCCCAAAAACAACACATATGGGAGCTAGAATTAGGGTCACACTCACAAGGCATGCAAAGGTGGCCATGTGGCTCTCATATACCAATATTGTGAAAACAACATGGTGCATACATGGGAGCATGTGGAAAAGAATTGGATCCATCCCAACCCACATGAGCTAGAAGTAAAACCCATAAATGCCAAGCTCATATTTAGTTGGATGGTGGAATTATAAGGTGGTGGAAGAAAAGGTGGTGTAGTTAATAAGAGATATGCCCCCAAATCAACTTGGGCATTTAACAATATATCAAGAACCAAATACAATATCAAGAGGCAAATACAATTAATAATGCACATGAGATAAGAACCAAACAAGAAGGGGTTTTATATGATGCTCAAATGCAAGGTGACATGATGACATGAGCATGATATGATGATGATGCAACAATTATATGTAGGAAGTGGCCCTTTTATTACTAGAACAAGTAGCATTACAGGTGTTGAACAACTGGGATGCTACAACTCTCCCCACTAAAGGAATCTCGCCGAGATTCTAGGAAGAAGAAGAAGACACAAAGAGAGAAGGATGGTTGTACGGAGTTCATCTTCACGCTCCCAAGTGGCTTCATCAACAGAATGGTGTGACCACTGAACCTTGCAGAACTTGATGGACTTGTTGCGAGTCCTTCTTTCTGCGGTCTCAAGGATTTTTGTGGGGTGTTCTTGATAAGACAGGTCTTCTTGGAGATCGATTAGCTCATGATCCACGGTCCTGCCGGGATCTTTGAAGCACTTCTTGAGCTGAGAGATGTGGAAAACATCATGAACCTTGAGTTTTTCTGGGAGCTCAAGTGCATAAGCAACTTCTCCTCTTCTACTACGAATCTTGAATGGACCGATGTATCTAGGAGCCAACTTTCCTTTGATACCGAAGCGGTGTGTTCCTCTCATGGGAGTGACACGAAGGTAGACGAGATCACCGAGGACATACACCATGTCCGTGTGCTTCTGTCATAATTGCTCTTACGGCGACTTTGAGCAATCTTGAGTTCTCAAGAATGATATGCACCTTCTCCTGCACGAGTTACAATGTCGGGGCCAAACCAGATTCTTTCTCACACTGTCCGACCAATCGGAGTTCTGCACTTGCGACCGTAGAGAGCCTCAAATGGTGCCATCTTCAGACTCTTTTGGAAGTTGTTGTTGTAGGAGAATTCAGCATAAGGAAGACATTCCTCCCACTTCATGCCAAAAGAGATGGCGCAAGCCAAGCATATCTTCCAGAATCGATTGATCCTTTCTACTTGTCCTTGCGGTGAGGGTGGTAAGCGATCTTTGAAGTTCAACTTTGTTCCCGAGCATTTTGGAAACTCTCCCGAACTTTGAAGTGAAGATGCTTCCAGTGCGAACTGATCTCAAGCGGAACCCCATACGGAGACAATTACATTGATATAGAGCTCAACCAACTGAATTCGAGAAATTGTTTCCTTATTTGGGAAGAAATGAGCCACTTTAGAAAGCATCGATGACAACAAAATTGCATTGTTGCCCTTCTGCGACCTTGGAAAGCCGGTGATGAAATCCATCTCTACTTTCTCCCATTTACATTAGGAGGTTTCAATGGCTGTAGAAGACCGAATGGTTTCGATGGACAGCCTTCACTCTGCGCGGACATCACATTCGAGACATACTTGGCACAATACCGTTTCAAACCAGGCCACCAGATTGTGTTTTCAAGTCCATGTACATCTTTTGCTGCCGGGATGGATAGAAAGAACCGAATCATCGCCTCCTTGAGAACTTGCTCTCTCAAACCCGGGTAGTTTGGAACAAACATCCGTGTTCAAAAAAGCGTGCCTTGATCATCAACGTGGAAGGACTCATACTTGAAGCTCAAGTTTAGAGATGATCTTTTTGGTGCGGATCACCAAGTCGACGAGCGAATATTTTCTTCCAAGAGGAGTAGCCGGAAGGTTCGGAGATGCCCTTGTTCCACAATTTCCAGGTTGAGCTGACGGAATTCCTCGCACAAGAGAGGTTGTTGCTCTTCCATCATGAGGTTGTTGACATAAGCTTTACGGCTAAGAGCATCGGCCATGACATTAGCTTTGCCCGGTGTGTAGTTGATGGTCACATCAAAGTCATTGATTGCTTCAATCCATCTCCTCTGCCGAAGGTTGAGATCAGGCTGAGTGAAGATATACTTCAAACTCTTGTGGTCAGAAAAGATCTCACAACGGTTACCTAGCAAGTAGTGCCTCCATAGCTTCAAAGCAAAGACAACTGCTGCTAGCTCGAGGTCATGTGTGGGATAGTTGATCTCATGCGTCTTCAACTGTCGAGAGGCATAAGCAACCACTTGCTTCTCTTGCATAAGGACCGCACCCAATCCTTGCAAAGAGGCGTCGCAGAATATCTGGAAAGGCTTAGATGTATCCGGAGGAACCAAGACTGGTGTGGAAGTGAGCTTCTCTTTGAGTGTCTCAAAACTTGCTTGACATGCAGGAGTCCACAGGTACTTCTTGCCTTTCTTGAGGAGATCGGTAAGAGGCTTCGCTATCTTCGAGAAGTTCTAAACGAAGCGACGGCAATAACTAGCCAAACCAAGAAAACTCCGCACTTCTTTGACATTAACAGGAGGAAGCCATTCAACAATTGTCTTCACCGTTTCCGGGTTGACTGCAATGCCCTTGGCAGAGATGACATGACCAAGATAGGTTACTTCAGGCAGCCAAAACTCACACTTTGAGAACTTTGCATACAAGCGGTTCTCACGAAGCTTGTTTAGGACACACCGCAGGTGTTCTTCATGCTCTTCCTTGGACTTAGAATAGACCAGAATGTCATCCAGATATACCACAACGAACTTATCAAGGTACTTCATGAAAACGGAGTTCATAAGCCTCGAGAAGGTAGCAGGTGCGTTGGTGAGACCGAAAGACATGACCGTGTACTCATACAGGCCATAGCGGGTGGTGAAAGCTGTTTTGGGCACATCTTCCTTGCGAATCTTGATTTGGTGATAACCACTTCTCAAGTCCAGCTTAGAGAACACCACAGCTCCAGCTAGCTGATCGAATAGATCATTAATCCGCGGGAGGGGATATTTGTTCTTGATGGTTTTAGCATTAAGAGTCCGGTAATCAACACAGAGTCTATCGGTTCTGTCACGCTTCTTCACAAAGATTGTTGGGCTACCCCAAGACGAAGTACTGTGTTGAATGAAACCCAACTTCTCTTGTTCATCAAGTTGTCGTTTGAGTTCAGCCAACTCAGAAGGACCCATTTTATAAGGCCGCTTGGAGATAGGAGCCGTTCCAGGTTCAAGCTCAATCACAAACTCAACCTCACGATCCGGAGGCATACCCAGCAACTCTTCAGGAAATACATCTGGGAACTCACAGACCCTTTGGTACACTCAATAGCTTCCATAGCATCATCATTCGAGCCGCCAAAGAAGAGCTGGACAGCGGAGACAGACTTGGAGAAAAGACTATATGGCCTTGAGAATCTTCAGAGACACCGGCGTTCAAGACAATCAATCACAGCTGCATTTGCCGTTAACCAATCCATGCCCAAGATGACATCAATGTCAGAATTGCCCAGGACAATTAAAGAAGCCGAGAATGAAGAGCCACCAATCTCAACTTGATTGCCATGACTGATCTTAGATGCTATCATATTTGCTCCAGGCGAAAGAACCATTAACTGCTTAAGGATAGGATCCATTGCTAACTCATTCTCATTTGCAAACTTGTGAGACACAAAAGAATGCGATGCACCAGAATCAAACAAAACTCGTGCAGGGACTGAGTTAACGGAAAGCATACCCATCACCACTCCAGGTGCATGCTCAGCTTGAGCGGCGTTGACACAGTTGGCACGAGCAACCGTAGACCCGGGCTTCGTGTTGATGTTGAGAGCCCGAGGTGGTGGTGCACGAACCGAAGGAGAGCTTGCTACAGATCTTGGCGGGGGTGGAGGGAGAGCTTTGTTCTTCAACGGGCAGTTCCAGTTGGGATGTCCATGATCTCCACATGTGAAACAAGCACCATGTGGACGTGGAGCAACATAGCCAGGGACTCCGCCAGGCGCTCCAGGGTAGTGGTGGTTGTAGCCCACAGGCAGATGGTGAAGTTTGGTGGCCTTGACGCGTAACTTGCGGTCTTGGTGGAGCCGGGCGACGGTGGGGTGTTAGGAACCCAGACACGCCGCTTAGAAGGCTGCCAAAAGCTGCAGAGCTTGATGCATCCTGTTGTGTTTCTTGGACTCCTCAAACACTTGCTCGCTTGCTTCCTCTTGCGGTGTGTCTTTGTAGTTCCGGAAAGATGCCGGCCTTGCATGTGTGATTGCATACTTGATCGATGCATTGAGACCTTGCGAACCTCTTCGCTTCTTCTTGTCATCGATACCTCATCGCCACCATAACGAGAGAGATTCATGAAGTTCTGATGTAGGTGTTGACGTTATCATTTCCTTGCTTCAGTTGAGAAAAGCCTCCTTTATCCTTTCCATTACAATCTCGTGTAACTGCTCCTTGAACGCTCCAAAGGAACCTTTCCCAAGTTGGTGAAACCGGTCGGCTTGCCTTCAAGTAATTCTCCCACCAGAGAGCTGCATCTCCCTTCAGAAGGTGAGTAGCACACTTGACCCACTCCTGCTCCGGAACATCAGCAGTCTCGAGCAACCTTGACATCTCACGCAGCCAATCATCCGCGTCCAGAGGTCGGTCAGAAACATCAAACTGACGAGGGTTGAATTTTAGGAAGCTCTTGATGTCTCCTCGCTTGGGAGGTGGAGGTAGTGGAGCAAACTCGTTCCTCCTGACACTCTCCTCAAAGCGCTGCTGGTTCTGCTGCATTGCTGCCAAAGCATTAGCGATGTTTGACAGCACGGAGCCCAGTTCAGGTGGTATGTCCTCATCAGTACGGCGTGGTGGAGCCATCCTGTGATTGATATAAAACTCAAGTCAGTACTATAATGGAGAATGATAATAATCCAAAATAATACCAAGATGGAATTAACCAAGATTAAAGGATACAATTCTTGAGATGATATTAAAATATCAACAAAGTTCAAAGCACCTAAAAGATATTAAGCATATCGCACACGGTAAAAGTGTGGTACACAAATATATCAAAGAAAAATTTTCCACAAATTTCGGCATTAAAATACCAATAGATGCGCAAAATTACTTAACGAATCAAGATTAGTGACTCTACCGATTCAATATACAAAAGCGAATGATAAGAGTAGTGGTATGGTCGCGTCTCCATCCCGCACTCAAATCATTACTCCGCACATGAACAAGTGGAACACATATCCTAACCCCTTCTTCTCACGTTGAACCTAAAGATTAGTAACTACGGAAACGAACACCCCAAACAAGATAGCGTCGGATACAAAGAGTAAGACAGATTGCGTCGGTTTACAACGAATCAGATAGATCGCGTCGGTTCACAAAAGCCTATCGGTATGGAATGTACCAACAGTTGATAACCAAAGGCTGATTATATAACAACTTGGATGCAACAGATAGACAAGGGATTACACACACACACACAACCTATGGTACTACGGAAACCCAGAACACGTGAATCCTAGTTTGAATTTTAAGAAGAGGATTGAAAACGTTGCACTTCCTTACCAGAAAAGGGTGGGTGGGTAAGAAGAAAAGTGGAAGCAGTCCTACTCTCGCGTTTTGTTTTTCCCTAGTATACATAACTACCAAAATATTTGCTAGGCGACAACGACCGTTTATTGAGACCACGAAGGTCGGGATGGCTCGATACCAATTGTAACTACCTCGGTGAATTACGCTCCTAGATACAAGCCTGGATGAGCGGTAGTGGTTGAAATAATGCGGTGGGGCCCAAAAGCCACTCACGGGTAGACCTTTCGCCGTCCCAACCACTTCCAACTCAACGGGACTGTCAGACGGCGTGTCGGCGAAGGGATCAACTACATACACAAGTGGGTATGTATGCAAGCCACCATACAAGAGTACATCGAGCCATACCATCTAGAAAGAAAGAAAATATATATAGCATATACGGCAAGATTCAAATGACCTAGATAGGTATAATATTTTAGGATAATTCCTCATACAACACACATCAGAGTATCAAGCGGAAGCGGCAAAACAAAGTCCGAGTACGGATAAGAAGCAAATCGGCATAAGATGCCATAGAAATAAGCGCATCCCGCCCACAGATCTCTCGGATCCCCGTTCCCGGAATCTCTACACCGAACGATCGTTGCCCACATCATCAGCCTCTTCCACCCAGTATCCGTCCTGCGAGGGTACCTGTTCATCTGAACCAATAATTTATCGTGTGAGACCCTAAGGGTACTCAGCAAGTCTTAATGACTCTAAAGGGGACACAACCTGGGGTGACGCAATTGCAGCAAAAGATAAACCCTAGCAGTTCTACAGATAAACGCTAACCATCCGCCTAACCAATGATAGACGGATGTCCGTGAATTAATGACAACCGTTATAACAGTAATTTCATCAGATCCATCCTCCTCCTCGCTTACCAACGAGGAAGCGGACGAACAACCCCCCATCCGTTGGCAATTTTATTAACCATTCCATGAGTGTGGCGCTATTTACTAGTCAAATTACTTAGTCAGATTAAAGCGGTACTTTAGTTATGCTTGTCTATGATCGAGAAACTGTGCTCCAAGTCGTCCATAACCGCAGACACGGCTTTCAGAAAGTTTTACCCGGCCGGGGTGCACTAGCAACACACGCTCGATCAACCTCGGAAAAACCAAATCAAAACCCAACGAGGCCTTCACGACAAAGCAATCACAGGATTCAGAATTATTTCAGGGGGCCACCCCATTGGGTAGACCCGCAACGAAGTTAGCTGACTTTGAGACGGACTCAAGGTTTGCGTCAATGGCTGTAAACGACTGGGAACCCGAAAGTGTGGCTGGGCTTGTCGATACCGCGAAAACATTCCGCTTACCTAAACAATACAGTGTGCTCCTCGCACAAACGTAATAAACAGTAGCATGGCATAAGTACAGGATAGTAAATAAAACCTCGAACTAGTTTGTGGCCCCAAGAAATAAGACGGAATCAATCTCTGGCTCAGGGGGGTCCCATATACCTCCCGGATGTGGATAGCGCGATAAATCTTGGAACAGGAATCAAGTACTCGGGGTCTTACGGGACATAAGTGAGCAGGAAAAACCAAATAGCAGATGTTGCTCACCGGTACCACTTTCATTAGTTCTCCCATTACTACTCAGGTTAAGTTGTTTAGGTACCTCGTTATCCATCAGACACTCACAAACCCTACACATGCTGTTCTACGACTCGCATGGCTCAAACAACTCCTGTAGTAATGGCTCATGGGATGGAGGAACAAGCTTGGTGGGGTTTAAAGTAAAGGTTATGCAATACTTGGGATTCAGTTTAATGCAATCGCGACTCAATGATGCAAGAATAAGATAGGGGCAATAGGTATTGTATGTATGCAAGCGTGTGGTAGTGCTTGCCTGGCAACTCAGTTGAAGCGAGAGACGGATCTGGGTAGTGCTCCTGGTTCTCTTGATATATCCCCTGCTCAGTGTCTATTCGAAGAAGAACCAAACAAACAAAGGCCAACATAAATAAAGTGCGCAAGCATATGGGTAAAATGCATCAAGAAAACAATCATGCCATGATGAATGATGCACAAGTTGCATGGCAATATAGTAGCATGGCATGGGTGAGGTGTGGTATACAAGAATAAGTCATTTTATTAAGGTTGGGCCACATTTTATTGTCATAATAGTTGCTGTATATTATATATTTACATGATGCATGCTGCAATGGAAGTCATGGATAGCATAAACAGAAAAGTCTCGTCGAGCTGATCATTTTAGACATATCATTTGCTAAATTCGGAGTTATATTTCAAAAGTTATTAATTATTTAAGTTCTAGTGGCATTTGTTGTAATTTAATTCAACTTGGAATTTTAAATGTGCAAAAGGTAATTTGAATAGCATATTTGAAATCCTTACATTTTTCTGGTTCAGAAACATATAACATTTGCATTATTTGGATTTATAATTGAAAAGTTATTTAAAACAGAATTATATTTGAATTCGAATTAAATTTAAATAGGTTTGAATTTAAACAGATGCTCAGAAAAGTTTTTGTTACCAGCCAGAACCTAGCCACAGGCGCTGACGGGTGGGGCCAGGCTGACTGGACGCCACGCACGCACACAGGAAAACAAGGGGACATGGGTTAATTCTCGAAAACCACGGAGCCTTTTGCAAAAACAACGACGCCGATCGGTGGGCTGGACCGCGGGGTTAGAAACAAAAAGGTTGGGGAGAAAGATGCAAAGTGCCCACGGCACTGTTTTTCTTCCTCTCTTAAACCGACAGAACGGTCTGCTGCGGGACTCAACGCGCGATCGGGCGCTCACGGACGCCGGAACCACCGCGGTGTGTCTTTGGTGACCGGAGGTGGTCTGGGCCTAGCTAAGGTTCTGCGCGATGCAGACGCGAGCGACGCCGCCGCCGCCAAGACCGAGGCCGCCGACGATATTTCCGGCGAGTGGGGGTACTAAGAGGCGGGCCATGTCCAGAGGTAGAGGAGCTCACCGTGGGCTCGGCGGTGGGCTCGGATCGGGAGCGGCGGATCGGCGACGCGGCCGGGCGCACCGTCGTCTAGGGTTTGTGCGTCGGGCAGGGGTCTGGGGCTTCTCCTCCGCGGCTGCATGTGTCGGGCAGAGGCACTCCACGGCCTTCCCCGACAACCTTACCACGCCCGCCTCTGGTTTCTGTGCTCGGCGAGAACCGGTGGTGGTGGCGTCAAGGCCAAGTGGCGGTGGAAGAAAGGAGGAGAGGGAGGCGAGGCAGTCCTCGGGGAGATCTGGGGTAGGCTAGAAGGTCGAGGAAGGGTAGATAAGGTCGGGGCAGGTGAGGTTGCGTGGAGGGAAGGTTGGCTCGGCCACCTTTGGGCACCTCTCTCACGTGATCGGCAGGAGCACATGGGGAGGGAAGAGAGGCTGCAGCTGGGCCAGGCGATGCTAGGGTGGAGAGGGGCTCGGGAAGGCAGGCAGGTCTAGAGGGGGCCCCTAGGGCAGGGAGAGAAGAGAGGGAGAAAGGGGTCGGCTCGGGCCTAGGGTTTTGGATTAGGGGGTGGCCTCGGTTGTTTGGGGTGGGGTATCTAGGGGGCATGGTGAACATGTGGGGCCATGCTAGGGTAGGTTTAGAGGGGTGGCTCGGAGAGAGGAGAGAAAGAGGGGTACTTAGGGTTTTGTTTGGAATAGGTGTGGTTTAGGTTTAGCTAGGATGGGGTATGGGGGTGGCTTAGGGTTTAGGTTTTTGAGAGGGGGAAGGATAGATGCTAGGGTGTTCTTTTGACAAGATCAAACTAAGCACCAACCAAAACCCAACAAGACCAAGGCTAGAAAAAGAGGGAAAAGGTGATGATGGTAAGGATGGTTAGGGTGATGGGGTTTAGGCATGATCAAACAAGACCAAACCCAAGGGGTAGAGAGAGATGATCCATTTTAAAAATCAAATAAAAACAAATGCCAAGCTAAAGGGGTACTTGCATGGGCCATGCATAATTAATTACTACCATATTTATCTTTGTGAAAACAAGATTAATTACATGGCATTTTCTTATGCATTCCAAGGTGTGGAGTAAGGCCCAAGCAAAAGAATCTAGAAAGAATTCCAAGTGGAGTATAAGGAGATGATCACATGGGATTATATTTGGGACTTGCTAGTGTGTATATGCCACTAGATATTTTTAAGCCCACAAAATATACCAACATGATGATAACCCCAAAAACAACACATATGGGAGCTAGAATTAGGGTCACACTCACAAGGCATGCAAAGGTGGCCATGTGGCTCTCATATACCAATATTGTGAAAACAACATGGTGCATACATGGGAGCATGTGGAAAAGAATTGGATCCATCCCAACCCACATGAGCTAGAAGTAAAACCCATAAATGCCAAGCTCATATTTAGTTGGATGGTGGAATTATAAGGTGGTGGAAGAAAAGGTGGTGGAGTTAATAAGAGATATGCCCCCAAATCAACTTGGGCATTTAACAATATATCAAGAACCAAATACAATATCAAGAGGCAAATACAATTAATAATGCACATGAGATAAGAACCAAACAAGAAGGGGTTTTATATGATGCTCAAATGCAAGGTGACATGATGACATGAGCATGATATGATGATGATGCAATAATTATATTAGGAAGTGGCCCTTTTATTACTAGAACAAGTAGCATTACAGGTGTTAGACAACTGGGATGCTACAACTCTCCCCCACTAAACAGGAATCTCGCCCCGAGATTTTAGGAAGAAGAAGAAGAAGACACAAAGAGAGAAGGATGGTTGGCACGGAGTTCATCTTCACGCTCCCAAGTGGCTTCATCAACAGAATGGTGTGACCATGCATTTGCGAACTTGATGGACTTGTTGCGAGTCCTTCTTTCTGCGGTCTCAAGGATTTTGGTGGGGTGTTCTTGATAAGACAGGTCTTCTTGGAGATCGATTAGCTCATGATCCACGGTCCTGCCGGGATCTTTGAAGCACTTCTTGAGCTGAGAGATGTGGAAAACATCATGAACCTTGAGTTTTTCCGGAAGCTCAAGTGCATAAGCAACTTCTCCTCTTCTACCACGAATCTTGAAAGGACCAATGTATCTAGGAGCCAACTTTCCTTTGATACCGAAGCGGTGTGTTCCTCTCATGGGAGTGACACGAAGGTAGACGAGATCACCAGGGACATACACCATGTCCGTGTGCCCCAGCGAGCGCCCAGAGATCGACAGTCTAGTACAAAATCATGGTGGCTCCCAGATGAAGAACTGCAGGCGTCCTGCCCCAGCGAGCGCCCAGAGATCGACAGTCTGCTTGATACTACCAAAGATGAGACCTGACACAGGCAACAGCGGAAATCAGAACTCTCTTATGTTTCTAGTCATGTCTCCCAGAAGACAAATAGGAGCAGCGACTGAATCATTTTAACATGTTCAGAAGCCGTTTTAGTAATAACCGATCTCCAAACTTCCTCAATGTTGCCTTGGTGTCTCCAGCAAATCGGATTGAGGGAGGAACAGTCCTGCCATAGCAATACCCTACACAGATCTCACAGGAGACAGGGCAGGACAGGAACAAATGGCAAGCACACTCGAGTTCCCCGGTTGCACATCCGACAAAAATAGCAGTTTAGTCAGCCTCTGCACGACATCCCATCAGCGCATCACAGCCAGTTCTGAAGGAGCAACCAGGAGAAGACCTTGCAGAACGACGGAGCCCAGACCTGCTAAATGAGCTTCATGAAGGTAGAGCTGCAACAGCCACCAAACTGCAGGAGGTAGGCCGACTTAGCCTAGTAGAAATTTCAACTTCATGTTCCCGAGTTGCAAAAACAATCCGAACTGAGGCAATCTTTTAGGATTCACTCTATCTCACACCATTTGTGCAAGCTACAGCCAGGTCGGCTGTTTGATAGCACGTCTGCTTGCACCGTTAAAGATGGCGAAGAAGAGAAGACTGACATCAATCTAATTGTCGATGCCCTAAATAATTGTACAATTGGTCAAATGAACAGTAAGAAACTCAGCTTCAAAGTTGTTTATTGCTATCATTCAGGACAGCTTATTTGCAAATGCGTTCACAAATGAAGCCCGAAGCTATTAAGTACTATGGGAAGAGTCTAAACACAGACCTCACTGGGAACTCAAAGACTGTACGCTTCTCATGAAGGATGATATTCTATTCGGGTCTTTACTTATACCATCAGGAGAACATATTCCACTGCTAACATCCAGGCCATTTGGTTTTAGAGCTGAAGAGGCTTGACAAACATTGTCCGCATGAAGGCCTCCTGCTAACAGCCAGCCATTCTTGCTTTTGACCGACGGCATCCGAAATTTCTCCCAGTTGAATCCTTTGCCACTGCAAACAGATACAGAACGATTTAATCGAACCTATAAATGTGAGATCAATATATGTTTCTAGACAATAACTATATATTCCAAAAATGTAAAGGAGTTCTTTTAGAGAATATATTGAGGAAGCATACACGTTTGTGTGTTCACCACACGCCCTAGTACTGTTTGCAGAGGCACGAGCCCTTACTTATAATGGGTCATGGAAAACTTAGGCACTGAGCATAAAAGACTGTGTGCACTCTGTATAAAGATGGGCACGATGTATATCCTCTGAACCAAAAACCCCACAGGACCGCTACTCGAACTATTTCACTCCAAGAGAATCCATAGTAAAGAAAATACTGCTCTTCTTTGTTTGGTAACTGGTATGTTCAATAAAAGCTTTGCTAGTCTCAATTGTTAACTAATACAACAAGAAACATCAAGATAGCCAGTGAATGAGCAACATCACGTACCTTCCACCCACTGCACTGTCCACCAAAAACCAGTCGACGGCATATTCTTCACTAGGAGGAGAATTGATAAGTTCCCCATCCCCATCAGCATTCAGAACGTATACAATTCGGTTGTTCTTGGCAAGAGCAGGAAGTAGTGCTCGAGAGCTATCTCCATGAAGCTGTGTAAAAGCAACAGATCAGTAAAACTTAGCATAATTACCTGCTGTAGTTCTACAATGTAGAAAGAGATCAGGGAAAATGCACCTGAATGAGTTGAAGGTCGCATGAAGCGGATACTCTTAAGATAGTCTCTTCGTCGTCATCGACAAACACACCAACAGGTTCAGCCCCGTAAGATTTTGCTACTCTGGATATTTCTTTCGCTTCTGACAGTTGGACAGATCGCTTGGAGTTAGGCCAAAGAATCATTCCGATAAGCTTAGCTCCAGCCTTTGCAGCGAATTCTGCATCTCTAGCAGACGTGATGCCACACATTTTGACTATGGGCTCATTTCTTACAGCATCCTCCACGCTGGATGTTAATGAAATGGAAGCACCAGCTCGTTTGTTGGACGGAGGTTGCACTTTAACTAGTGGCAGCCTTGGACGCCCTCAAGAATAAATTGAGTGTAACGACTGAGCATAGGTGGGGATCCTAGTGACGTTGGTATATGTAGTTTCTACTGATAAGCTAATAAAAGCCAAAACAGTAATCCGAAAGCAAACAACAAAGCAGAATGGATCGATGGATGAATGAATGAACATAGAAGAGCCAGAAAAGACTCACAATTGCTTGTAGGCGTATCGACCCGCAGAGGCTGCTTGGTTGAGAACGCTGTCTCCATGGCTGCTACACAGCACAATCAAAGGAACATATGTAAGGTTCTAAGTCACGCAAACGACAGAGAGCGAGCACAACGCCTGGGCACAGGCATTCTATCGAACAGGTGCCGTGCAACCTGGATGACTAGAAAATCTAGCAGAAACAACCGAAGGGTCGAAACCTGAGGAGGAGCAGGGGCGGTGGGGGAGCGTCGTGTTGGGAAAGAAGCAATGCCGATGCGCAGAGGCGGACCTAGAAATTTATCGAAGCCTGGGCAAGCCACAAGGCAATGAAAAATTTTCTCGGACAAATATAAGCTTCACATGGAGAAAATATTGTTTTCACAATATTGTTTGTATGCACTAATATTAGATGTGACCAATAGAACTCCATCTATTGACGATAAAAGTTTAAATGTCCAAATGCACCCACAAAGAAACTCTAGAAGATAAAAAAGAAAAATGAACGATGTCTATGTCCAACTATTGACTATTCACTCTTCTACTTGTTACGCGATTTGTATGTTCATCTTCACTGCCAAAAAAATCGCTCTCAATTAATGATGTTAACACCGATAATATCAGAGCCAACTTATCAATAAGCTTATAGACCAATCGGGAGACCAAATTCCTCCTCGTCGAAATAGGCTTTTGCCCCACTATATTAATATAGCAACCACAATACAACCACGGTAGCCACGAAACGAAATACAAGGACGGGGCAACAACAAACACACGCCCAAAAGAAAAAAAAGTAAAAAAGAAATATAATAGAGACATAAGCGGATCAACTAAATGAAGAAAACCTACAACCGATGTGCCCACCTAAGAAGTTGCACCATGCTCCTAACCGATACACCAAGCACCAAGTAACACCTTCAAGAGGGAAAGCCAACACTGCAGCACAACCTCTGTCGCCCAGAACGAACCGCCGCCAGAAGGGATGGGTCCCCTAAAGCCGCGGGGAAAGGCCTTCCACCGCCACCGGCACTACCCAGCAGGCCTTGCCGGCGGCAGCGACGGGGGAGAGGCGAGGGCGAGGGAGGTTTGTCCTCGTCGGGGTGGCGGCGCGCCGTCGCCCTCGGGGGGGGGGGGGGGGGGAGGGGCGTCGTGAGGTGCTTTTTCTTGGACTTGACCCTCGCAGCAAACAATCGGGAGACCAAATGTTTTGGGGTTTAACCATGTTTCTAGCCGAATTTTGAAAATTTATGCAGTTTAGATACATGTGTGTTTGGAAAAAGGTAAAACATAGAACGGAGAAAGTATTTATCATACACCACAAAAAGTTGCTTAATTTTTTTTAAGATTACACGATGTTGTCCTTTTTAAAGATTTTTTTCCATGTTGCTTAGGTGCTTTTCATATTGTGTTCTTCACTGTTTATTCACGTGCTTGTGAAAAAATTGTATTTTGACTAACAAGTAGGATGTACTGTCCATTTTATGATTTTAGAATAAAAGAAAAACCAGCTTGTGCATTTTGACTAACACAAGCAGGCTGAGAATCAGGCGTCCCAGCCGAACACGGAATAACTCAAGGCACAGTTCAAGGCCCACGTACAACTAGTTCAGCAAGCCTTGGACAGCCGGACGAGTTTGTCGATTCAAAGAAAATGCTGTTCGATTTTGCCCCAAACAGATCGTTGTTTGCCAGCTGAATATGGTCTCGCGCCTCACGCGCGGGGAGACGAAGCCCGGGCAAGCGCCGGGCGGTAGGGGCGCTGCGTCCGCCCGTGCCGATGCGAGCAGCTCCGCTCTGCGGTCTCTCCACGGCGTGGACGAGCGACGAGACGGGGGAAATAAAACGAGGAATGGAGGAACGTAGCAGCCCCGACCGGCAGTAGTGCCGTACCGCCACATTCGTATCGTTCACCTACCGCTCACGTGGCTGAAATCGTCCTCGACGAGCAAAATGCACTGCTACGATCTACTCAAACTTGGCGAACCAGCCTCAAGACAAGAAATACCTCTCCAGTTATTTTGGGTCTAACATTGACCATTAAATTTAACTAAAAAGTATGAGTTACATGACATGACAATTATGCCATTCGATTCCAGTTTGAAAGAAGTTTACCATAATGTATTTTCAAACACATGTAACTTATATTTTGTTGCTCAAATTATTAATCAAAATTAGGTTTGGCGGATCTTGAGATGACGAGGTATGTTGCTCCAGCTGGTCAAGGCCAAATATCTAAGGGGACAACTGCTCTTGGATTGTGATCGCTCGATAGGGCTCCTAGTTCTGGCGATCTATCTAGGAGATTAAGCACGAGATTCATCTATGGATTACTTTCTCCATAGAAAATGGGGAAGGTATCATGTTTTGGATGGATCCATGGCTTAGGGAGCGTAACCCGCGGAGGAATATCGTAGGTGATTTGCTCAGAACCATCGCTTAGGTAGACTCTGTGGCCCGGGAGGGGACATGGAACATTTCGTTTCATAGAACCTTTGGCCCGAAGGAAACCGAGGCACAAATAGAGCTCACTCTCAGACGTAGTACATAGTGTGTCGTGGAGATTAGCCCCTTCGGGGGCCTTCACGGTTAGCTCCGTGTACCGAACCCTTTTTAGAGGCTGATCCTACATTGGACCAAACCATTTTGGAAGGCCCATTTTATAGGGGTTCGTAGCATGGAAAACAAAAATTTTCTATCGCATACAAACAAACAAGCCAAGATCTATCTACTAGATTGTAGCAACGAGTCGATGGTATAACTTACCCTCGAAGATTCCAAAGCGGTTAACGAGAGCAGATTCTCGTGGGTGATGTAGTCGTACTCTTTCCGATCTCAAGATCGTGTAGACGATCCTTCCAGCGCCACGTTCCGGCAGCGCTCCCGCAGTCGGTCACACGTTCGGTACTCGACGAAGACCTTCCTCTCCCTTGTTCCAGCAGGCAGCGGAGGTTGTAGCACTCTCCTCGCGATTCCGGCAGCACAACGGCGTGGTACCGGAAGTAGAGGGAAATCATGAGCTTCGCCTTAAGCCGGTGTAGTATGGTGGAGCTTATGAGAGAGGCTATTAGTGGTCTAGTAATTAGACACACCAATTAGAAGGCTCTAAACCAATTAGAAGGCTCTAAACCGTTGGCTAAAGCAATTAGAAGCTCTAAACCAAAACGGCTCTAAACCGGAGATCTAGAGTAGAAAGTTATGTGTCTATGGGAGGAGCCCCGCCTCCTTATATGGGAGGGGTCCTTGGCCAGGAGGGAGGAGTCCCTCCCAACTCGGACCAGGGCTTGGGCGCCTGGAGGAGTCCAACTCCTCCTCCAGTTGGTTCCAACTCCTCTTGCTTGTTTCCCAGTTTCTTGTTTTGGCAGTTTGACTTTCAAACTGGACATTTGACTTTTCTGTTTTAGGATTCAATTTAATCCTTTATTTGGGACAGCAAGAACACTTAGTACATGATGCAATCATTCAATGAGCAATGACACATTCATGTACCCTTCCCCGAGTGCTTGGACAATCCGAACCTTCTAGAACATTCCATGAAAACACCGGAATCATTCCCGAACTCCGAAACGGGACTTTCCTTATATGAATCTTATTCTCCGGACCATTCCGGATCACCTCGTGATATCCCGGATCCCATCCGAGACTCCGAACAACATTCGGTCTCTTTCTCATAATACCATAACTACTCAAACAACGTCGAATCCTTAAGTGTGTCTCCCTACGGTTCGTGAATTATGCGGACATGATCGAGACACTTCTCCGAACAATAACCAATAGAGGAATCTGGAAATTCATATGGCTCCCACATATTTCTACGATTACTTTGCGATCGAATGAACCACTTACATACGATACCAATTTCCCTTTGTCTCACGATATGTTACTTATCCGAGGTTATGATCGTCGGTATCTCTGCATACCTAGTTCAACCTCGTTTCCGATAAGTACTCTTTTCTCGTTCGTGATATGTGATCCCTTGTGACCAAGTCACATGCTTGCAAGCTAATTGGATGACATTCCACCGAGAGGGCCCAGAGTATATCTATCCGTCATGTGGATGGACAAATCCCACTCTTGATCCATGTGTTTCAACCAATACTTTCCGAACACTCAATGCCACTTTTATAGCCACCCAGTTACGGTGTGGTGTTTGATGTCATCAAAGCATCCATCCGGTAAAGGTGATATGCATGATCTCATGGTCGAAGGAATTAGGTTACTATGTATCAGAAAGCATATAGCAATTGAACTATTGAAATGACTTGATCTTTATGCTACGCTTATCTATAGGAGTATGTCCACCGTATCATTCTCCTAATGATATGATCCTGTTGTTAATAACATCTCTATGTTCATGATCAGGAAACCATGATCATATATTAACCAACAAGCTAGTTTAACAAGAGGCTATACTAGGGACTCTTATTTTAGTTTACAAATCACACAAGTATTAATGTTTCCGGTTAATACAATTATAGCATGGTATGTAAACATTTATCATAAGTGTGAAGATATGATAATAACCACTTTATTATTGCCTCTTGGGCATATCTCCAACAGTCTCCCACTTGCACTAGAGTCAATAATCTAGTTTCAAACCTTTGTGTATTCAACACCTATGGCTTTCTGATGTTGTATGTACACGATTGCTAGTGGTCAACTGATCTCCGGATCTGACACTTCCAGGTCCGTGTGTAATTGCATGTCTTTGCGTCTTCACGCATCACTCATTCTCTAATGAGATGGCTTTGTATAAATTTGGTCTTTCGGTGTGACCTTTAGTTCTTTGGGGTTAAAACATGTTGATAATATTGTCGCACAATATATCTTCATAGTATTATCCCTCTGTGAACTACACCTAGTTTGATAACAAACTACTTGACACAAATGCCCTCTTTTACTGCTATAATAGCAGTCATATACTTAGCCTTTTGTTGTAGTATCTGTCACAATGTCTTAACTTTGGAACTCATCCAAATCCATTATGGAACTCACTTTCCATTATATTGTGCCACCCTTAGTTTAGATTGAGATAAACTTAATTTGTACTTTGCGACAAAACTAGTATCAATGTAGTACTCTTACAATGAACTAACTATCTATTTGTCACTTTTACAAATAATATACTCTTAGTTCTTCCAAAAGATCATAAGAATATCCTTACTATTGTCCAATGATCATCTTACAAATCATTCTGGTATATGCTCACAATATTTAGAGCATAGGACATATCTGGATTTGTACATATCACAGTATGATTGATATAAATACTCTTTGTGATTTCATACATCAAGTATCAATCTATACTTGATTATTTGTTTCACTTTACCAAATGTCAATACACTTGAACATATCATCAACATTGAATTTATTCAATCCTTTCTGTGTGACAAGAAACTTTCTTGTAGTTTCTATATTGAACTCATTCAATATCTTGTCTATGTACTTCTGGCACAACCATATTAGCGTCTATTGATGCCAAATATTTGGGTTTTGCCTAAGTCTTTCATCGGGATGAAATTCTTAATATGTGTTAATAAAAGATACATCTTTTCTAATCAACAATATGTCCTCCACATAATGTATTAGAAATATGTCTTAGCGCTCCCACTTAATTTCTTGCAAACGCAAGCATCTTCATTGTCTCTGATGAAATTAAACTCTTTTAACAGTTTCATCATAGTGAAGATTCCAACTCCGCGATGCTCACTTCAACCATTGAAGTTTGCATATGCTTTTAGCATCCTTTGAATTAACAAAACCCTATGGACCGTGTTATGCACATGTCCTAGGTAACGATTCTATTAGAAGAACTTGTTTTGTTTATTCTACTACCATATAACAAAATTATATGTAGTGGTTGCTACATTAATCCGTCTAGACTAAATATCACTATGAAAGATCAAATCTTGTCATAGTCAACCTTTGAACATTTTGTGAACTCTTTCCCAACATGTCGACTATTTCATAGATGTGAAACATCCATGTCTATTTCTTTATAGATCCAGACACAACTATAAGGTCTTACACCTTTCTCGAGGGTCCTTCAAGTTCAAAACTTGATTTCTCGTGTATGGAACTATCACGGATTTTATGGCTTCAAGCCATTTTACGGAGTCAGGGCCCATCATCGCTTCTTTGCATGTAGTCGGTTCATTATTCTCAAATAATGATCCAACCCTCAAATCTTGGTATTTGATTGTTTACCCGACCTACTTGTTTCAATAGGAACTTAGATCTCCGTGATCACAACCTTTGAGGCACGTGAGCCATGAGCATTGTTGCTGCCTCCGGAACACTTTTCGGCGCTGCGCAACTCTGCACATATAGCTAAGGGTCTTTTAACCTTATCAAAGTTCTATTGTCCTCCCACTTAACTTTTCACGAAAAATTCCTTCTTAAAGAAACTTGACGTTCTAAGCGACAAACACTTTTGTCTCCGGTGTTTTATGGAGAAATACTTAACAAAGACAGATTCATCCGACTTTGGTTGCAAACATCTTTCTTATGTATAACATACCAATGTTTAAGAAAGGACTACTTGGGTTTTATCCCAAACCATAACCTTATATGGTGTCATTTCAACGGATTATGATGAAGCTCTTTTCAGTGGAAAAACGGTAATCTCTAAAGCTTTTAATCTTTAAAATATAATGGCAGTTTTATAAATTATACCTTTGATCTTACCATGTCAAACAAGGTTTAATTACATATCTCGAACGCCCCATACTCTTATGGTGTTTCGGGAAAATGCAAATCCATGGAACGATTCCTTAAATCTTAGGTATTATGCTAAACTCTGTAACTCAAATATCTCCCTTTATGATCTTTATCATAAACTATTTATATTCTTGTTACTATGATTTTGCACTTCATCTTGAAAGTCTTTGAACTTTTCAAATGTTTCATACTTCATCCTTATTAAGTAAATATTCATATATTCACTCAAAATTTTGGAGAAAGCATATGAAGTTGAAATCCATCGCTCTTGACTACACATAATGGACTTCAGACAACAATATGTACAAATTCCAATAAGCTAGTCTTTCGTTCCTTTTGGCCTATGAACGAAGTTTTAATTATCTCTAGGAAAGTTTCACAAGTCATTTGATCAAAATCAAAAGACTCCAAAATTCCATACATATGGAGTTTCTTCATGTTTTCTTTCCAATATAATTTAAACGGCGATGTCACTTCCTAAGTGATCTTTTCAATCAATTTGTCTTTCGACATCTTTAGCATTAGCTTTATGGATGTGATTTTTCCAACGAGATTTTGTGAATCATCCATCTTATATGGATTACGGCAATTATTTGAACAACCCTTTTGTTCTCATAATACCTGATAAAACAAATCTTGAAGGCAAACTTTGATGTTTAACGAGCAACACAATAACCCTTTATTTGTTCTCGATGAACATCATCACATATTCTTTTGCTAGTTACTTAGGCCATTGTAGTTCATGAATTCTGTTGTTTCGTATGACGATTCATACCAACAAATTCAGTATTAAATACTTAAGAACCACATTGTTTAATAAGCAAAGAATATAGCCATAACATATATATCATCTATATACTTAAACTGAACAATTCTAGTCTTTTCCTTTCTGCCATATATTTATGAGATTCTCTTTCAGTATTTCCTTTTCTGTTTGAAAGAATCTATCAATATCAATAGTGGAGTCATACATATGACACATAGTCCAAAGCGTGTATAGTTAAATACCAATGTCTTTGGACTTGCACCTTGAAGTAGATCACCATCATCAAATGTTTGGTGTTCTTTCAAATTCCTTTATTTAGTAATCTCTTGGTGTAGTAAACATTTTACCTACATCAAATATTCAACCTTATCATGGAATCGTCCATGATCAAACTACTTTTAGCTTGTAACGGTGAATCGCAAGTATAATGTTGCTCTCCAAAACCTTTTGGAGGATTAGGACAACTAGTGTCTCCAACCTTTTTGCAAATTCTCATCAAATATGAGAACATGACTTTTGTCATATTATACTCTATCATGTTGTAACCAAAACTTCGTTTCAGATATCACAATATCTTCCACACATCATGGTTTCTGAAACAACTCTTTCAGATCCTAGATAACCTTGATATTAAGACAATCCTTTGAATATCAAGAATCATGGAGACAAACATGATACTTATATACTAACATTGGAATTGTCACTCTTGATTTAATACCAATTATTAAACTTCATGGAGCAACCGGAACTTACTGAAAGTTTGCAATAGGACTTTTAAACTTTAGATTAACACTTCAAAACAATACGATACCAGTTCGTAAAGTAACTAACCAGAATTCTATAGCTCTATCATCTCAATTATAACTAAGCGCAAGGTGGTAAACGGATGCCAATGACTACAACAACTATGCAAATTCACTTTGATTTAGTTTATGATAAATTGAGTTCTAATTAATAATTAAATTAATCTAGGTGAACTCCCACTCAAAACAATATCCCTCACATTGTTTTAGTGATCACACGAACCAAATCCACCACATCAAAACCGATCATCACGAGAGTTGATATAGCTTCAATGGCGAACAATCGACATGTTCATCATATCTACTATATGACTCATGCTCTACCTTTCGGTAATCCGTGTTCCTGAGGCCATGTCATGCATGCTAGGCTCGTCAAGATCAAACCTTAGTTTCGCATGAGCAAATCTGGCTTGCTCACGTTGTATACACTTGCGTAATCTAGCACACCCGATCATCACGTGGTGTTTGAAACAACAAGCTTTAGCAACGGTGCTAACTAAGGGTGAACACTTTATGATTTGAAATTCATGTGCATGAGGATCATCTTATAATGCTACCGTCTGCTACTAAGCAATACAAGATGCATAAAGGATTAACATCACATGCAATTCATAATATGTGATATGATATGGCCTTTCTTCTTTGTGCTTCCGATCTCCATCTTCCGACGAACATGATCTCCATCATCATCGGCATTGCATCAAGGTCAATGACGCTTCTCCATGGTTGTCGCCCACCGCTTCAACTATTACAACTACTTTGAATAGACACGCTGGTCTTAACATAAATTAAAGACAACCATATGGCTCTGCCGGTTGCCAACTTACAATAAGGAACATTGCATACATCATATATAATCACAATCATGGCCATATCACATCACAAGACACCGCAAAACAAAGTTAGACGCCTCTACTTTCTTTGCATATTTTACGTGGTTTGGGGCTTTCAATAAGTGTCGTTCTAACTTACGAACAAGAACCACAACATTGATACTAGCATTGTTGATCACCCGTTGTAAATTGGATCTTAACTATGCTAGGAGAAACATGCACCCATAAAGCCACTTATGCAATACAAGTTACATGTTAGCGTGGAGCAAGTCTCATGAACGATGTCATGTAAGGTTAGCCCGGCCGCTTCATCCCAACATACCGCAAGATACAAAGTACACAAGAAGCAATCGACAATAAAGCATCAACGCCCACAATGACCATTGTGTTCTACTCTGCAATGATCTACATATAGACACGGCTCTGATACCACTGTAGGGGTTCGTAGCATGGAAAACAAAAATTTTCTATCGCATACAAACAAACAAGCCAAGATCTATCTACTAGATTGTAGCAACGAGTCGATGGTATAACTTACCCTCGAAGATTCCAAAGCGGTTAACGAGCGATTCTCGTGGGTGATGTAGTCGTACTCTTTCCGATCTCAAGATCGTGTAGACGATCCTTCCGGTATACGTTCCGGCGCTCCGCATCGGTCACTGCGTTCGCATTTCGACGAAGACCTTCCTCTCCTTGTTCCAAAGAAGCGGAGGTTGTAGCACTCTCCTCGCGATTCCCTGGCAACGGTACCGAAGTAGAGGGAGATCCGAGGCCGCTTAAGCCCGGTGCGAGTATGGTGGAGCTTATGAGAGAGGCTATTAGTGGTCTAGTAATTAGACACACCAATTAGAAGGCTCTAAACCAATTAGAAGGCTCTAAACCGGCTAAAGCAATTAGAAGCTCTAAACCAAAACGGCTCTAAACGGAGATCTAGAGTAGAAAGTTATGTGTCTATGGAGGAGCCACCTCCTTATATGGGAGGGGTCCTTGGCGCCAGGAGGGAGGAGTCCCTCCCAACTCGGACCAGGGCTTGGCGCCGGCTGGAGGAGTCCAACTCCTCCTCCGTGTTGGTTCCAACTCCTCTTGCTTGTTTCCCAGTTTCTTGTTTTGGTTTGACTTTCAAAGGACATTTGACTTTTCTGTTTTAGGATTCAATTTAATCCTTTATTTGGGACAGCAAGAACACTTAGTACATGATGCAATCATTCAATGAGCAATGACACATTCATGTACCCTTCCCCGGAGTGCTTGGACAATCCGGAACCTTCTAGAACATTCGATGAAAACACCTAATCATTCCCGAACTCCGAAACGGGACTTTCCTTATATGAATCTTATTCTCCGGACCATTCCGGATCACCTCGTGATATCCGGATCCCATCCGAGACTCGAACAACATTCGGTCTCTTTCTCATAATACCATAACTACTCAAACAACGTCGAATCCTTAAGTGTGTCTCCCTACGGTTCGTGAATTATGCGGACATGATCGAGACACTTCTCCGAACAATAACCAATAGAGGAATCTGGAAATTCATATGGCTCCACATATTTCTACGATTACTTTGCGATCGAATGAACCACTTACATACGATACCAATTTCCCTTTGTCTCACGATATGTTACTTATCCGAGGTTATGATCGTGGTATCTCGCATACCTAGTTCAACCTCGTTTCGATAAGTACTCTTTTCTCGTTCGTGATATGTGATCCCTTGTGACCAAGTCACATGCTTGCAAGCTAATTGGATGACATTCCACCGAGAGGGCCCAGAGTATATCTATCCGTCATGTGGATGGACAAATCCCACTCTTGATCCATGTGTTTCAACCAATACTTTCCGAACACTCCATGCCACTTTTATAGCCACCCGATTCACGGTGTGGTGTTTGATGTCATCAAAGCATCCATCCGGTAAAGGTGATATGCATGATCTCATGGTCGAAGGAATTAGGTTACTATGTATCAGAAAGCATATAGCAATTGAACTATTGAAATGACTTGATCTTTATGCTACGCTTATCTATAGGAGTATGTCCACCGTATCATTCTCCTAATGATATGATCCTGTTGTTAATAACATCTCTATGTTCATGATCAGGAAACCATGATCATATATTAACCAACAAGCTAGTTTAACAAGAGGCTATACTAGGGACTCTTATTTTAGTTTACAAATCACACAAGTATTAATGTTTCCGGTTAATACAATTATAGCATGGTATGTAAACATTTATCATAAGTGTGAAGATATGATAATAACCACTTTATTATTGCCTCTTGGGCATATCTCCAACACATTTATCCCTTAAGACTAAGATTTTTCTATGGCAACTGCTATGAGATCATCTTCCCTATGGAGTGGAAGTTGTGAAAAGACGTGGGTCAGAATGGGTTATGTCCATTATGTGAGGTCTCCGAAATTATGTGAGATCCCAGAATAAGAAACCCATATAATGTTCATCTGACCCGCGGCTCGGTTTCTTTGGAACTTTACCAGAGAAGTTTTGGGTCCTGATTGGCAGGCCCAAGATCTCAACGAATTTCTAGAGGCTCGGGCGAACCGTGCTAATAAGAGGTGTTGCCTCTTATGGTTGGTATTCGCCGCGTTGTTATGGATTCTCTTGACCATTCATAATAAGATGGTTATTAAGAAGATATTTTATCGGCGTGCTTTTGGCTTGGCTTTTAATTTTTTGACAGGTTTACAGCTTTGATACCCGCTATATAGTCAGCGAGACGAGGTGGAGATCGGCGTGCTTTTGGCTTGGCTTTTAATTTTTTGACAAGTTTACAGCTTTGATACCCGCTATATAGTCAGCGAGACAAGGCGTTAGATCTCCACCTCGTCCAAGCCATTGAGCGCCTTGTTTTTTATTTCTTCTTCGCTTTTGAGAGTTTGTTCTTTGCTCTCTCGGTTTGGACATATTTGTGTTGTTTCCCTAGTAGAGCTATCTTATTCTGTGTGTAGTCGTACGATGTAAATTTGTTTGGATGGTTGAATATTTATAGAACGGGGCAAAAGCATACTTGGAGGAAATCAGAGTTAGACACAAAATAGTACATAAACTAGGTGAGTAGTAAAATTTAGATTCAGAAAAAAACTTCCAACTAAACTTGATATACATCAACAATACGATATCAAATATTTCCTTATGGAAGGCCAGACAAATAAAGATCTAATCTCCCAGCCAGACATTCTCCAATCCTTGGCTTCCTCCTTAATCTTTGCAATGACAACATTAGCAGGGGAGGATGAGTGACGAAAAACTAACTCTAGCGTTGTGCTCCTTCCAAACTTCCCAAGAGATTAACATGATCAAAGAAGCCATCGCCTTCCTCTCCTTGCCCTTTTCAAGTGCTACCTTTGCCCACCAAGTCTCTACATTACTCATCTATACTGTAGAGAATATTCATTCCAGACCACTTGCAAATCTCAGACTTGCATACACATCACAACAAGACAATAAATAAATCAGTGGCTGCTGCATTCAGCTTTTAAGATCCGCAACACAACATCAGATGTATCTACAAGGAACAGCAGTAGTAGAAACGTAGCATTCCAAAGTTCTCACGGTTGGATATACAGACAGCTAGATACATCCAAAGCAAGAGGTAAAGGGTGATGTCTTGTGATCACAGAACCACAAACGACCCAGCATTTCGTGATGAGACACCGGTGTTCTAGGTCTGCTTCTTGCTTTTCGCCGGTCCCCTGGGTATCTTGCTCAGAACCTTGGTATCCAGCACCTCGTAGTGCTTGCGCGCCTCGGTATGGGCCTTTCCGGCAAAGTGATCCACCTTGTCCTGGTACTTGTCATACAAGATCGGCACCGTGTGGATCATCAGGACAGCTGTTTGAGACCTCGAATGTATCAGTCAACTAGTAGCATGTAGCACTAAGCTTTTCGATAATATTGTGCAAGTTAAAAAGATGCATTACCAATGTAGATCAAGGTGAGGAAGTCGCAGCAGCTTCCTACTTCAGAGAGTACCCAAAGAGCAGCAATCACCTACAAAAGCACAAGAAAACTATTAGACAACTGTTCAAGCAACAACACATAATATATCATTATCTGTAGTTGTGATGGAAAAAACATACACCAAGAAATTTCTTCAGATCATGCCCCAGTGCAATCTCCCGAAACAAGTGAAGGGACCTGTTGACGTCGTTGCGCAATGCCCGTGCCACATTCACAGCAACATCTTCAGGTATCTGAACTACAGGCATATCAGGCGGACTCCTGAAAAAGTAACACTTGATGAATGATGGAAGCAGTATCAGCCAAAATACGTGAAGATAATCATGTATCTCACTCACTTCTTGATGAAGGTCATAGCTTTGGACCACAGGAATAAGATGGCCAGGACTCCAATCATCACATGGGATATCAGAGTTAAGAGGTGGTAATCAAGCACTTCAAACAGCATCCATATGAGAGTCGTGCCACCGATCACTATAGCAGTTGTTTTCTTGTCTTTCCATAAGAGTACATCAGCAGCTGCAAAAGATTGTACCAAGACAAGCAAATAGAGCAATCAGAATTGTTATAATGCAGCAATTACTAGATAATTTTGTTTACTGTACTGCATGATGCAGTGTTCTCGTAATCACTGGATCTAATTGTAGTTATAGCAAAAGAAAATACTTCACCCATCCCATGTACAAAGAGCATAACAATTTCCTTGAGAACATAAACTCTGAAACCATGTAAGAGGTTATTACTAATCAAATACCTGACTAATCAACAACTTCACGTAATATGGATTTTATGGATGTCTCCATATCAATTTGTTATCACCAAACAGCACAGAAATAAGAAAAAAGAAACTAATAATTCAGTAGGCCTGAAATTTTTATGTCTGGGGTACTTGATTTTTCCATGATTTGAAGCTTAACTTCAATATTTTGGAATTGTGTGCCTTTGTCTTATAGTGTATCTCTTTTACAATCCTAAAGTTGAAATGAACACTCATGCCTAATCCAGGTGTCCCCTAAAATCGAGAAACTGAACATTTTCGCCTTCAACAACAAAGAAACACTGTGTAGTAAGAAAAGAGGATGTCTCTCCAAGGGTCAGCTATACGTATGCTCAATCAATGGTATAGTTTTGAGGATCAAGTTTTGAGGATCACTCCGTATACAGCATATCAGACAACAGATTAAACTGCAAGAAGGTTTTTTAGAAAATAAGGTTCTAGAAGATAATAATTGACACATGATCAAAGTGTACTAAGAAGGTCCACACGTTTGGTTCACAATCAGTGATCTTGAGAAAGTAGACTCAAGAGCACCTAAACTGAAGTGTGGTTTCCTAGTTAAAATATAGGTGATGCTGCCACTTGCAAGAAGTCACCAACAATAATCATTACAATTCTTCCCTAACATATCATACACAGGAAAGTGGATAAAAGGGTGGTGATTCCAACAGGTACGCACAACTATCTATTTCGCGCTTATTACCATCATCATAGCATCTACTGGGTCCTTTGGATTTTAGAAGTCTTTATGCTTTTATATTGCACATAACTGAGTTGGGGTGGGGGGTCTTCAGATTTTTCTACTTTAAATTGACAAACTTCAGATATTACGAAAAGAAGTGGTCTGAGCCAACAGCTCATAAACTTCACAGTATGTGCAGCCTAGAAGTTAACAAGGAAACGTTCAGTGATAGCATGTCCATTTACTTCATAGAAGTAAGATGCCTGCTTAGATTATCTGCAGGACAAGGAACTCCAAAGCCAAAAGTCCACCAAAAAATAGAAAATAATAGGTGGGTGCTTTCTTGGGATAAAAGATGTCTCCTAATCCTACTAATTCAGAATTAGTTATGAAGACCGAGTAAACGTTTTTATCGCTCAAGCTATCCGCGGTATGCAATAAAGGTGATTTCTTGAGGTAGAAGATGTCCTCTATCCATGGACTGTAAAACAAATTAGATAGGGACAGTTGCAGATAATAGAAGATCTAAGCAGATGTTATTAGAGCACGCATCATGTACAAAAGAAATCAAAAGGAAGTAAGTGCATGCACTGGCTAATAATTGTGATCTAAACACTTCCCAGCTGAACCACACCACACAAAAAACCAAAATGGCCCACCTGAAGCACAAACTAATATTTGAAAAATGAAAAGAAAATCCAGTACTAAAAGTAGCAACGGAAATCTCATCTACAAAAGAGTACTCACCAAAATTAAGCAGGAGCACCAAAAATAAATAAAAAGGGAAAGAAAAAGAAAGAACGGAGAGTTCGTACTTTTACCGCCTCCGAGCACCTTATGCACGGAGGTGTCCTCCCCGAGCAGCCTGAAACCCCGGGACGTCGCCGTAGTCTCCGGCGCAGACGCAGGCGGGGCCGCCTTCTCCGGCGAGGCGACAGCCTCCACAGTCGGCTCCGCCGGCAGCGGCGGAGCTAAGCCGCCCTCTGCGGGCGCTGCCGGGGTCGGCGGGGGCGCGGCGACGGTCTCCTCGGTTGGATCGGCCATGGATGGCACACGGAGCAACAGAAGCTACAGGAAAGCTAAACACGAATTCCCCTCTCTGTTCCTCTGCTCTCTCGTAAAGTGTGCAGTGTGTGTGGAAGTGTGCCTTCGCTGCCTCCTTTTCTTCGGTGGAGGAAAAGATGGGTGGAGATCTCTAGAATATGGAGGGAGGGGGACGGCCGTCAGGGGCCGTGACGGCGCGCTGGCGCCTTTCGGTGGCGGAGCAGGTACGCGTACCCGGGAAAAAGGTGTGTTCGTTCACAAATTTCTACACACAAGGTCCTAAAGAACATCTCTCGTCTAAACACTTCCATTAGAAGTATCTCAACTACTACCTTCTATAAAAAATATATATCTGAACATTTACTTCCTTTGTTCTAAAATATAAGATGTTTTAGTTATTTTTGAAACGTATGTATTTAGCTAGACGTCTTTTAGTGTGCAGGTTCGCAAAATTAGCAAACCTATACAAAAAAAGATGTCTAGATACATGTGATTTAGAAAAGTCTAAAACATCTTATATTTTGCAAAAATCATGGAGTATATCAGAGTGAACATCAATATAGATATGCAGAGTACCAGAAAGTTGTTGAGTTGCCACATTTAAGGATGTATTTCCTCATGTTGAATTTTCGACTTCATAGGCTAGCATGTGAATTATAGTTTTTACCACATTATTACTGTGGTTTACATGTGGTTTTTTATAAATTAATATTTTTGTTTTGTACTATGTTATTCACTTGTCCATTAAATACAAGAAAACGTAGGTGAGTGGCTCGAAGTTGACATGGTGCCCGATATGCTTGTTGCATATGATGTTGCATTGTTATCATGGGATTTTTTTGGGTATATTTTTCTCATATAACCCATCGTCTAATTACATTAAATTTCTCCACCTGCTCTGAAAATAGAAGAACTGGTCGAACAATGAATGACACTTTGGACGATCACGTCCACCGAAACATGTGCAAGGTTTCAACCATGAAGTGTTCTAAGCGCTTCCGAATGGGGCCCACATGCAGAGATGATGAAAGTGGCGCACCTACAAAGAGTTTTGCATTATTTCAGTTGTGTTTGTTTTATTTTTTGTTTAGGAAATGTCTCTTTGAGTCATGTTGCTTTTTATTTGGTAGTTCGATTTGCCATGTGCTTGTAAGCATGTTGACCGTAAGGAACCGTAGTGTGTTTCGTGGATAAGATCTAATATGCTCAACGATTGAAGTTATCTTTTGCAATCTAGCTTTCCATGAAAGATCGGACCTAAAAACCTCCTTGGATCACGCTGATCCTAACGGGAAACTCGCGGATAATCAGCTTTTAAAGACAAACTTGACATCACATCTGGAGTATCAACCAGTCATCTTGTGGTCGGTGCTTATCATCCCCTATTTCGAAGAAATGTATAATTCCGACCATACTAACAATCCGATAATATTACTCTGAAGACACGATGCACAGTAGATATACTCAGTTTACTGAAGAAAAAAAAACCCGGATACTATCAAAGAGACAGTAGCTGCTGGCCGCCAGATGTGTACGCGTAGCCATTATAGCTCTGCCAATGGTAAAGTAACGGAGCTTGAATCCGTCGGCATGGAGCTGGCCGCGGACGGAGATGCGGTGCGGAATCCTGGCGTTGTGCGGATGTGGCAAC
The DNA here is from genome assembly GCA_030063025.1 of Avena longiglumis. NCBI lineage: Eukaryota > Viridiplantae > Streptophyta > Magnoliopsida > Poales > Poaceae > Avena > Avena longiglumis. The sequence goes on from CP125977.1 coordinate 480,886,160, forward strand.
CGACGAGGACGACACGCGAACCCCAGGATTTGCTAGAAAGGTCCGGCGGGACACGTGCATCTGTTGCTCTGGACTAGCTGAACCGATACGAGTGGTGCTGCTGCCTTGTTCTGGGTGCCACGCGTGGCCGTGACCACCGCCTGCCTGCAACCAAACCACCAAAGGCGTGATTGACTTGCTCCCGGTGATATATTCGTCTCGTAGGAAATAGTGAGAAATAGTTGTGGCAACCGAGCACACTGGTTCTCTCTTTTTTTCTAAAGATTTAAAGATGGTACTTTTATGTTTCAGCAGATTTTAATTATTTCCTTGTGAATACGTACACATGGTATGTAACTTTGTGCGAAGTTTCTGCAGAAAATCGTTCCTTTTGGGGGCTAAAGAAAAATTGTGATTGTATAAAGAAATAAAAATTTCTTTTATCCTAAATTTGTTTTTGTGTAGTTTAAGTTTTTTGTTTACGTTGAAATATTTTAGAATCAAACTTCCGACCTACCGTTTGGAGGTGTATATTTAGCTACCTTATTTTTGTCCGAAATTTTGGAAACCTAGAAGTATGAATTTGATTTTTTTCAAAAAAGCCCACTGGCTATCATGTCGAGTTGTTTTCTTCTAATATAAAAAGAGACACATTAATTCTCGAAAAAGAAACACATTAGCTCTTCAAAAGAAAAGACACATTGCCACCTATGTTCTACTCCCTCCCTCCATTAAGAAATATAAGATATTTTTGTTTTATAAAATAAATATATCTAAACATTTTTTAGTATATAGATTTACTTTAAACCTCTACAAACCTATACACTAAAATATATTTAAATATATTCGATTCATAAAGCTCAAACGTCTTATATTTCTGAACTAAAGGAGTAGGACATATACAACATCTTTGGCCATGTTCCCAATATGCCGTCGAACAACAGCGCTGGATTGCTGACGCGTGTTGCCTAGTTTGGAGGACGCTGTTACCCAGCTGCGGTCCTGAAATGACTTACTCTCTCCGATCCATATAACTTGTCGTAGAAATGGATGTATCTAGACATAATTTAATGTTAGATACATACAATCCAATGACAAGTAATATGGATCAGAGGGAGTACCTATTGAAATTTGGTAAGTTTTGGACTGCTGGCCTATTAGAAAATTCTAAAATTCTCTTTGACCCACTTGTGTATGGCAGTATATGGTTGTGCTAGTGGTGCTAAAGTTTAGTTCCACATTTCTAGCGGAAAGGGAGTTGGACCATCTTATATAGTAGAGTGTTGCACCACCCACTAAGGTGTGAGAATGAGCGAAACCCTCGCTCACTCCTCCTCCGACGCTGCCCGCCTCGTCATGACGTTTATGGGTTGCGGGAATCTCGCTGAGCTGAGATTTATTTCATTGTTTGAAAAAATTAATCATGGATTAAATTATGGGACACGTTAATCAATCAGTTGTTTCTAGTTTTTATGGATAGTGAGTTGTTACCGACTCGGACGTGGGATGTGCCACACGATCTCCCTGACCTGCACTATATAAGCGCATGCGCTAAACCTAATCGGTAATCCACACACACGCCTATCTTCAGAACCTTGCGCCGCCGCCATCGTCTTTCTCATCCCGGCTTGCGGCGTGCACCGCAGATCGGGACAGTAGGCCTCCGGAAACTCGCCTCTCATGAACCTGTATTGGTGTGGGGCGATTAGGTTTTTAGGAGCGCTCAAGCGCGACTATTGGCAACCACGATGTCGTTCGACAACGAGTTTCCGAATAACGACTTCTTTCCGGGCGTCACTAACCTCTTCGACAACCTCAACATGAGCGACAACGTTGCTGCTACCACTGTGGCTGCTACTGCCACCGCTGCTATTCAGCCTACACTCTATGTCTGTGATCTTAATCTATCTCTTTCAGATTTTGGTAGAGTTCTTTGTTTTAGCGTTTTGTGTAGATGTGATAGTTTATCTTATATAGATGTAATCTGTTCATCTACTTTGTTAATTTGCATGGTTTTAGTACTTCTTGTAGGATCATGTTTTACCAGTTTATTATTCGGATTAAATCATATGGGTTATTGCTTATATTTTCAATAGTATCCAATTGTCTTTTTGCAACTTCAACATGTTTATGAGTAATCTAGCCAAGTTTCAACACATAAATTAAAAAAAATGTAAAAAAAATATTTCATGCAATTTAAATAAATTGAAATTCAACTTGATCAAGCGGTCTCTCCTTTGAGCCTATACAAAAGCTCGTGAGATCCTTTTGCATTTGCTCATGACCGTTTAGGTCATGGTATTTTGCACGTATGGTGATAAAATCAGCAAACTCAGCCGAACACATGGTGATCAACAACTATAAGAGAATTCAGGTACTCATAGGCATGCGCTGGAGACTTGCTCTCACTCTCGATGATTATGTTGTGCATAGGACCTAATTTTTGTTCAAACTCAATTTGTAACTACTAATAAAGTACAAAACAAACAGCCGCCACCTCCTAAAAAAAAAACCTAGCCGCCGCCTCCTCTCCCGCCAGCAATCGACGGGTCCTCACCTCCTCCGCTTCCGCTCACGCAAGTGGGAGGGGGTGGGGACCTAGGACATATGCTCGACGTTCATCAAGATCCCTAAAGTTAGCGTTTTTGTGGTGTCGTAGTGGAACAATCCAGATGGAGGTGGATGCGCTACATCGAATAAAGGTACCCGGCTTCAATCCCATCTCGACGATGTTTATGGCATCGAGAAGCCTGTGAGATATGGTCTTTGCCGGCGTGTGCTCCAGCTTTATGTGGTGTCGATCTCGTCGCTAATCTGGTCCTGGAGGTCTTGGAGTGCGACGGTGTGGATTGCTTCTGGTTTGTGGTGGATGGTGGAGGATCCGGCCGCTTGATAGGCGTAGTGGCGTTGGCCCTGGATCCGGCGTTGAAGATGCTTGGAGGGCTTCTCTGGCCGATGTTCCTTAGCAGCAGGCTAGATCCAGTCTTATGTGGCTGGTGATTACTGCGGCTCATTAACGCCCCATGGCCAGGGGTTTCTTTAATGCCAAAGTGTGAACCAACTGCTGGTGATCTTCATATTCGGTGACGGCGAAGGATTTGGATTTTTAGTAGTTGCAGCGAGGACGGTTTGCATCTGTCTAGTCGTTTGTTTTCTCCTTGTTTTTTATTATATGCGTATTATCTTTGTATTGCTACAATTATAAATACAAGTAATGTATGTCCATAGGCATACATAGTAAAAAAATAAAGTACGAAACGTTTTTTAGGAATTTCGTTTTTTAAGACAATTTTACGTCTTCAGTTCTGAGATGAAGATTCAGTGATAGCTTTCAGCCAGGTACTAGGCAACTTGGCGCTGCGGCGACACGCCGCGCCTTTGCGGTTAACTCGATTGCTGACGATCACTGTTTGTGCCTTGTTAGAAAATACTAACGGAAAACTTGCAAAATCTGAAACAATTACTGTCAAATAGTGGCCAAAAGTATCGTTGGAGATTATTGGTATGTAATTTAGTAAAATTTGTTGGAGATTATCTGGTATGTAATTTAGTAAAATTTGTTATCCCAAGTTACCATAGAAGATAATTGCGCTATCTTTCCCTAAAAAAAGGCAAAGTATGGTGAAATTAATGTCAAAGAATTTGAAGGGTCAAAAGAATCCGAATTACTCATGGCATATGGCCCGAAAATTACCCACCCTCGAAAAATTATTGAAAGATAATGACCATATAGAAATTGCAGCTTGATAAAGTGTGATGATAAAATAATGCCAAAGAATGTGAAGAAAACCTAAAAGCAATATCATCCATGAAATACAGTTAGAGAATATTTACCAGCCACAAGATATGATGGGTAACAACCAACGGAAAATTACGGCCATGAAGTTAAATACAGTTGTGAAATCACCGTCAGAGAAACGCCTATAAAAAAATTCGGTACGGCAATCCTTGTAGGGTATTATTGTTTGAGTCAGGATCCGTACCGATAGAAAATCGCCGTGAAAAGTACGGTAACACACATGTTGTAATGAAAGAAAAGCTACGATTCGGCAATCACCGTCGAGTATTATTGTTTGAACCGGGACCCATATTGAAAATTTACCGATAGAAAATCACCGTGAAAAGTTTCATAACACTCACCGTACCAAAAAAACTACTGATAGAAAATCACCGTGGAAAGTGCCATAACATACATGTAGTACTGGAAATGTATTGTAAATAATCTAAGTTTTTTCTAAAGCAGTACCGTTGCAATATTACCGTCCAAGAATTGCACATCGTCGACAAATCACTGTTGAGTAGTTACAACCATTAAATAATTACTATGAAAGTTAAACATATGTACCCGAAAATTACTGCAGAAACCGTTAGTAAAACTACTGTAGCATGCACTAATCATATTGTGTAGAAAATATTATTGCAGTGCGTATTGTAACAGATTGTTCTGGGTGTTATTTTAGCGGGATGAAAATCTAATAATCAGAGGCTGTTTTATTTTTTTGATTAAAAGCCGACGGTCTAAAAACCGATGATACTGTTCATGCCCGTGACACTGTTCATGGGACGCTGAGGGGCTGCGAAGGCCAGACGCCTTTAATTATAGTTACTAGGGAGTTTGGCGCTGGCGTGACCCCGTGCCCGTGAGGAACAATGTTATGAATTAATCGATCAAAATTGTTGCTGAAAATTATTATTGTGTGAAGTTTCGGTAGAAGACAATGGTAACACTATTTGTAGATAAAAGAGGCGGCGGATGGTGCGATTAGTGTCGACGAATAAAAGTATAACAAAATTAAATTTCTAATTATGAATTACACAAAAAAATTATTTATCCATGGAAAATTACCGAAGGGTAACTATCATGTGAAAATCACAGATGAAAAAGGGTGATCGGAATGAAATAAACCCGAGACATTGTGTCCGATAAGTAGAAAAATTCTGGTCGGGAAAAGTGGACCAGAAAATCTAAGCCGAATAGTTGAAGAATATGAACGTAAAAAATATGTGCCGTGACACACGATTGAAGGAAATTAGACGATAAATAGTACACGCGTACACGTGGGCCACCAGATAACGGACGAAAAAGGTGGGTCAAAAAATTTAAGCAGAATAGTTAAAAAAGATAAATGTAAAAAAAAAATCGATTAGGGCAAGAAAATTTTAGCCAAAAGTTGTATTGCATCTATGTAACGTGACACATGAGACAAAATTAAACTGCAAATAGCATAGCTGCGGACGCGGAAAAGGTAGGTTAGAAAATTTAAATCAAATAGTTAGAAAAGATATACGGAAAAAAAATTATCTGTTAAGAAAAGAAAATTTTAGCAAAAAGTTATATTGTGTCAACGTACTGACCGCGAATAAATATTGGAAAAATTAGACGATGAATAGTACACGCGCGGACACAGACCGTCGGATCGAACGGACTTAAAAGGTGGACCAATTTTTTTATCAAAAAGTTTATTATGTCTACGTGACGTGATACGTGATTAGGCAAATTAGACGAACGCGGACCGTCGGATTGAACGGCCGGTAAAGTTTGCAAAAAAAATTAAGATGAATAGTTAGAAAAGATAAAGGTTAAAAAATATCGATTGGAAGAAAATTTTAACAAAAATATTATATTGTGTCTATATGACGTGGCACGTGATCGGACAAAATTTAAATAAAATAGTACACGCGGATGCAGATCTTCAGATCGAAAAATCGACCGCCAAGAATAACTCGTTCACTGTTCATTCACGCGCACTGTTCATACGCGATGAACAGTGGCCGGAGTGCTCCAGGCCAGTTCACTGTTCATTCGCGCGCACTGTTCATACGCGATGAATAGTGGCCGGAATGCTCCCAGGATCCCGCGCGCCTTAATATATAGATATATTATATATAGGGCAACAACAGTATATGTGGACCAGCTCCACTAATTTTGTTTTTGAAACAGGATAGGCCCCAAAGGACCTAGATACCCAAAGGACCTAGATACTGTGATTAGTCAAAGCGGTGGGTAATTACAGAAAGGATCAGAAAAGAAAAGACAATACAACAAGGTCCCTCAACTTTGCACATAGCACCCTGCAGGAAAGCGCCCAAACGCGATCGAGTCCTGCACACCGCATCAATCTCGCCTCCGGCCACGGCCGCCGTCGTTGGAACCGGGGACGAACCACTTGGGCCGACGTCGACGCATGATGCCGCGAAGAGGGAGAGAAAAGGCCGCCGATGGCGGTTATAGAAGCTCAGGCACAGAGGCCGTTCGAGCTCGGCGTGGCCATCTTCTTGGCCAAGGATAGCGGGTGGCATAATTCTTCCGCTTAGGAGCCAGAAGAAGTCGCGACATCGCCGCTGAGAACACCAGTACCCATCCTTCTACGGCATCAACGACTCGAGCCTCCTCCTTCTTTCCCTCGCCACCACGGACCGAGATCTGGAAGGGAGCTTGTCGCCCGTCACGCCTCAAGAAGCTCTCGAACTTTATGGCGAACCACCAAGATTGCTCCACCTCTAGTGAATGCATCCACTGCGGCCCTTGCGGAGGGCTGGCGACCTCTGGCGCCGCTCGAAAGCGCCAGAGTAGCTCGAACGCGGTGATTCTCGGCCGTCGCCCAAAACGAGCCATCTCCCCGCCACGGCCGGCCAGAGGACCTCGGATCTGGCGCTTCGCTCAACACCGGCGTCCAGCGGCTTTGTTGAGGAGGCGGTGGTCGTCGTCGCCATCCATCCACCATGGACAAAGAGGCCGACAAGCAACCCTAAAATGCTAAGGATCGTGCACGGATCCCTAGCACGCTCCGACTACGGGCATCCGGCCCAAGACCGGCAAGGCCGGACCACCTACAACTCTTGCTATACAACGGCCATCGCCACCCGCCCATCCAGCCAGAGCCGGAGGAGAGGGGGAGGGGAGCCGGCGACGCTGAAGTGACTCTCAAGGAAGAAGACGAAGAGGAGAGGAGAGGGGGAGAGGAGAGGCTCTTTCCGCCCCACTAATACGCATCGGCACATCAAGCCACGAAAGCCAGGCCAGAACGAGATGCACTATCGTGAGGAAATTGCAGACAACACCACTTGTTGGTGTCGTTTTTGCACATAATACAATTTAAGAAAAATTTTGTACAAAACACCAAGTTTTGCTGTAAACTTTTGCATAAAACACTAATTTCATCGTTAATAGGGTAAATACATAATTAAGCTCGTGGGGTCCATTGACAGTGCCTCTGGCATGGATGCTGGTCGGACTGTCGAATACAAAGAAGAAGACGACTGCGACGCTTCTCAACATTTCAGGCAAATTTAGAAGCCGCCGTAGGGATTAGGAAACAAAGAGTTAGCTACACGAAGACGACAACGACGCTTCTTAGAGTTTTAGACTGATTCCTCCTGTTGTCTTGCGCTGTCGTAGGAGCCGCCACATGGGATTGGGAAACAAAGAGTTAGATGCAAATTTCTACAAGACCGATTCTCTTTTCATTTTATGTTCCGATAGAAAGAAAAAAGTATATAATTAACAAATATAGGATCGATCAATCATCAAAGGAAAACCATGTGGCGATCACACACTTGGTACAATATTATCCTCTACATGGAAACCAGCCAGTGATACATGGAATAATACATACGTGGTTACCATGATCATTAGCGATGAGAAATATTTTGCCTAGTGCCTGGTGCCATCGTCTTTTTCTTAGTGTCCGGCAGTCCTACAATGAGACCAGCAACCACACTAGAGACATTGTCGATAGGCCCCACGAGCCTAAATTACTTATTTATCATGAAATTAGTGTTTTGTGCAAAAGTTTACAGCAAAACATGGTGTTTCATGCAAAAATTTACAAAAATGACGATGTACAAGTGGTGTTTTCTGCAATTTTCTCCACTATTGTCCCATCGCCCATGGCCCATCCAGGCCTACAGGAACAAGATGAGAGACAATTGCTTTACATGTCCCCAAGTTCCATCTGGAATTATTCACCGGATTGAGCTCATTTTGTCGTTATGCTCTTGTATCGGTTCAGATGAAGCGAATAGAGCTGGCGTGATATCGCATTGAGAGCCCATCACATTCCGTTTCCAAGCATGCATCTGCATGGGCTGTGCCGCGTGCGTAAGGTTGGGCCTTCCGTGATGGGCATAATAATGATATAGTGTAGAGCAGAGGACCTGTACTAAGCCAGCCCATTAGTCAGGCCGATCACAATCCAGCAGGCTTGTGAAGAAGATGAATCTAGGCTTGTTTTAGTATATACACACTAAAAGAAGTTTAGATTCATTTTCTTCACAAATCTAAAACATCTTATATTTTGAAACGGAAGAAGTAGTTTAATACCAGTGCGATGCCACGGTCATTTGGTTTTGTCATCGACACACAGCGTATAGACATGTTATATACGAAATTCAAGTGGTGTCAGGACATGTGAACAAACACACATTATTAATCACGTTCTAACAGGTGTGCACCATCTGCCTATAGAGGAATAGCATGTAGTTTAGGTTAATCATTGGAATACTATAGGCTATCCTAGTTCTCGGTATCACCTCCACCCCAATTTTATAAAGAAATGGTCAGTGATATGGCTTATAGGTTGATGCTATGTCTCAATCGACCAAAAGCTAAATAATACAATGATATAGAGAGACAATTATCCAAATACCATTCAGTGGCGGGCTCAGAAATTTCACAATGGGTATTCATAATAAAAAAATTGAAAGAAAAAACAACAAAAAATGATGTATGAATGGAACTTGAACTTGTCATCAATTGTCTTGTAAGTGTTTGAACTAACCAACTACTCACATGGGTACTTACAATAGATTTTCAATCAGTTTTCTATCAAGCAGACAAAAATATAATGCACTACCATATAATCTAAAAGTTTTGGCAAAACTTTTGGGTATTCAGCTGAATACCCTTGATACAAGCTGGGCCCGCCCCTGCAACCATTGCACCCAACTTAGTTTCTACCATGTCAGTGATAAACATCAATTCCTCCCATCTCAAAAATATAAATAGATTTCTATCAAAATGTGCTATGGTGTGTACACGTGTCAACAGATGTGGCAATCGACTATTGTCTTTCTCTAGATTTCTCTTCTCCATCTCATATTGGTCTTGGTCTTACCCATATCCTATCGTTCGGTTGATCATTTTTTTTTCTCTGATGACTCTTCTTCCTCTCGTATAGGTCTCTAAATTCTCTATCCCTACACCATGAGAGGACAAGGGATAGTTGTCCATATCCATTTGACACTCTTTGTCCATTGGCTTTACCTCTAGCTACATCTCCAATATATCGCCGCTCTTTTTCATCACCTCAAAGTCGTTCTGCACTAACATGGCACATAAAAAGAAATGTAGAGAAGGTACTTTATCATAATCATAATTATACAATTCACTGCATCGCTTTGTTCGTCTGCCAATCGACCCTGTCATAACTTGTTGTTCTAAAAAATAATAAGACATTTGAATTATATGTCTCTAATTGATGGACGGAGGATACAACTAAGAGGCTGCAACTAACGAACAAAATCATGAAAGCATATTGTAACCCCCCAAGAAGCAAACGCACTTGTCATTTGCGCAAGTATCCAAATGGTTCCTCTAGAACATTCTACGAGCTTCCGGTCAAAACACCGGAAACATTTCCGAACCCCACAAATTGACTTTCCTTATATGAATCTTATGCTCTGGACCATTCCGGATCTCCTCGTGATATCATGGATCCAATCCGAGACTCCAAAAAATATTTGGTCTCCAACTCACATTCCATATCTATTTAAACAACATCAATTCCTTAAGTGTGTCACCCTATAGTTTGAACTATGCAGACATGATCGAGACACCTCTCCGATCAATAACCAATAGCGAGACCTGGAGATCCATAATGGCTCCCATATATTCAACAATAACTTTTTGATCGGATGAACCATTCATATACGATACTGATTCCCTTTGTCGCGCGATACTTTACTTATCCGAGGTTTGATTGTCGGTATCTCTATACCTAGTTCAACCTCGTTACCGATAAGTACTCTTTACTCGTTCCGTGATATGACATCCCTTGTGACCTAGTCACATGCTTGCAAGCCAATTGGATAACATTCCACCGAGAGGGCCCAGCGTATATCAATTATATGCCTCTAATTGATGGACAGAGGATACAACTAAGAGGCTGCAATTAACGAACGAAATCATGAAAGAATATTGTAACCCCCACCCCACCCCCAAGAAGCAAACACACTTGTCATTTTTGCAAGTATCCAAATGGTATCTAAGAGTGAGTCAGAGACTATAGTCAGCGGTAGCTAGCGCCCACTAAACAACATTTGTATGAAAAAACAAATCAGTGAATATAATATTGTAACCCCCAAAACAAACTCACCAGGTTGTAATTGAATGTCGTTGAAGTAACAAACCTAATGTGAGCAGTTTGACTATACCAGAAAAGTCAAAGTATTTTATAGCAGCAAATTATCTACATTACTACCAATTAGATCGTGTTATGATCATAATAGGCAAGTTAGCAGTATGACCCAATGGATCGAGATGAGATTGAAACAATTATACAACAGATCGAAGCACTTGATTCATTGGATGCAGAGAATAAGAACAAAGGAAACAAACGGAACAAGCTAATGGTAGACTCCGAGAATATTCCAGCTAGGATCACCTGGAGCAAGGTTGTGAACCTAGTGAAAGACACTAGGAGAAAGAAAAAAATTGAATTTGAACTATTAATTTGAATTTGTATGATAAATTTGAACTAGTATCAATGTTTGCATTGAATTCGAACTAGTGTGACACTCCTAGTTTGTATGTTGAATAATCCCATAATGTATGTGTTATTGCAAGTTTTCTATGGTCATCCACCTAGTTTCTTAGCACTTCTTAGTTTTGCCCTGGTCAACATATTAGGTTTAGCTAGTTCATGGTTTAAACCATAGCAAACGTTAACCAATTGATCCGACATTTGGCACACTTTTGTATCTTGGATTGATCCACCATATCATATTAGAAATTTTGGATTTACCAGTAGTCAGTCATATTTTTATTTTTCTAAGTAACTAAATTCAAAAAATAGTTTTAGGGTTAGTTTAATTCAAAAAAGGTCAAAACATAGTGAAACCTTCACATGGAGTCTTGTTATGTTACCTACAACCTAGCATAAATAAGAAAGGAAATAAAGAAAAATGGAGTTTTCTCCTAAACCACTTCTTAGTCCCTTCTTGAAATGAGCTACTAGCTATGATGATGTATGGCTTTCTGCTCAATCCACCTCCAAAATAACCCATCCGAAAACATACTTTGTCTAAATGAGGCTAAATTTGTAACACTTCTTAGACCCTTCTTATTCTAAATAACCCATCCCAAAAACACATCCTAGTACCTTTAGAATGATCCACTAGCTATGAAGATGTATGGCTTTCTAATCTATCCACCTCCAAAATAACCCATCCCAAAACATACTTTGTCTAAATGAGGAAAATTTTGAAACACTTGTGTATATTTGAGTTGCAAACAACACATTTTCCATTTTTTATGCCAAAAGCTTTAATTTCACTTACTCATTTTTTATTATTTTAGTTCCCTTGTTTTACTTATCTCTACTCAGTTTTCCCCTTTCGCTCAACTTTTCCTCACTTTTCCCCTCTCCCCTGTCTCAAACCCTCACAATAGCTCAACTTGCGCTCAGTTTGGCTGAGCTCTGATTGGTTAAGATTTATGTCACATGGATCTTGGCTAACCATCATGATCTGACAGGCTAGACGTCTCTCTCTCTCCCGATGGGCGCACCTACCCTGTGCAGAGAGGAGAGTCCGACATGCTGGATGTCTCTTCCTCCCTTTCCCTGTCGCACGTATACCAGCCGCATCAACTAGTGCTCACTGCTCAGTTTGGCTGCGCCCTAATTGGTGAAGATGTATGTCACACGGATCTTGTCCAACCATCGTTCAATACATCATGATCCGACGGGCTGGACGTCTCCCTCTCTCTCTCCTGATGGATACACCTACCATGTACAGAGAGGAGAGGCCGACGGGCTGGATGTCTCTCCCTCCCTTTCTCTGTCGCACGTATACCAGTCGCACCTTCCTCCTCTCCTATCAACGTGCGGCGACGTAGATCTAACTACGGTAGTCCGAACACCGTGCGGAGGTGCGGACCTAAGCGTGGACGCCCGGACGGCATGCAGCGGCGCGGATCTAAGCATGGAGGTCCGAATGGCGCGTGGCAATTCGAATGCTGTGCGGCGGCGCGTACCTAAGCGTGGCGGTCGGAACGACGTGCGTCGGCGCAGACCAAAGCATGGTCGTCTGAACGGCGTGTGGCAGGGAGGATCTAAGCGCAGCGGTACGAACGCCATGTGGTGGCGTGGGCCTAAGCGTGGTGGTCAGAACAACGTGCGGTGGAGCGGACCTAAGCGTAGCAGTCGAAAAGGCATGTGGCGGCATGGATCTAAGCATGTCGGCTAGAACAGCGTGCAGCGGTGAGTATCTAAGCGTCTGAAATTTCTATAACGTATGTCTGTCTCACTTTAGTTCAACTCCTCAGATCCGTTGCTGATGAAAAACACCGAGGCGGCGATGGTGCTGACAGTGGTCATCGATGCGATGATGATTGAAGCCATCATCTGCCCCATCACTGCAACAATAGTGGTGCTGACAGTGGTCATCGATGCGACGATGATTGAAGCCATCAGCAAAAACATCACTGTGATGACGTTGATGTCGATAGTGATCATCGATGCGACGATGATTGAAGCCATCGTCTGCAACATCATTGTAGCAGCGCAAATCTAGCCCTTGTAAACTGAAGTTGTGGAAGGTAGGTCGCTGCCGCGGCTGGCACGTCGAGGTGAACTTTGATGGTGAAGGCCGGATGTACCTCGCAACCGAAAGGATGGGAGCGGTTTGCTCGTACTTTTTGTAGTACACATACGGCGGGGAGGGCGGCAAGCTCACCATCAATGGCGCGAACGGTGCCGCAAGTAGTACTTTTTAGGGTCCCAATTTTTTAGGGATTTCTATTTTTGTTCCCTTGGTTCGCTAGTTGTACTCAGTTTTCCCCAGCCGCTTAACTTTTCCTCACTTTTCCCCTCCCTCTATTATGAAACCCTCACAGGCGTTAGCAGGCCGTCGGACGGAGGGATACCGTCAGGTCAAAGGCTTGACCGTTACATGCTGACTGATGGGACCGCGGTTGGGCGGGCCATGCGTTGAGCGTGACGTTACATGGCCTCAGCCATTACATGCTGACTGGTGGGGCCGTGTTGGGACGAGTCATGTATACGTGGTGAAGGGTGGGACCGTGTTGGGACGGGTCTTGCATACGTGGTGAAGGGTGGGGCCGCATGGAGACACGTTGGACCAGCCATTCTCGCTCACCCAAAGCATTCGCTTCCCCCGAGCCTGGAACAGCTCCCACACCGCCCGTCCGCTGCCCCGCAGTCGTGCCCTCCTACCTTATGTCGTCCTCGGTCCTAGAGTACCGCCCCCTAGCAGCGGATCCCACTTCACCTTCGTCTCTGCTCCCGCCCCCGCTAGATCTACCCCTTTCACCGAACAGTATGCAACTGTTGGGCCACGTAGAGATAAAACAAAACTTTTCCCTCTAACTGGTGATCCCAAGATCTAGCCGAGGTAGAAGGCCACGAGGTTTACCACTAGACGCGCAGTTGTGGATTACTAATAATGCGCGTCAGTTGATGCAGTGCAGTCCTTTGCGATCCGGTCGTCCTGGTGCTGATCGTACAACACCTCTGCTGGTATCCACACGTACGAGGAGGAGCACCGGTGGCGAACCGGTAGGTTCGTATCGACGATAGGACTACTGTGGAGCTAGGGTTTCCAACACATGGAATGACCTAATCGAACAACGATTAACCTTTCTGGGTTACGGTGCTCCACTATATATAGGGAGTGAACGTGGGCTCCACTCTCGTGGCCCATTCACTAAAGCCCATATAACACTAGTCACCGTGAGTCTGACTCACTGACTCATTCCTGATCCGGCTCGGGTCCAACCCGACCAGATTTCCGGTTCAGATCCAATCCGAACTTGCTCCCGCTCTTAAGTGTGTGACCCGACAGGCACATGGCTTACTCGGACACGATTGTAGTCCGACTGTCAATCGATCAGTCGGCAGCGGCTCCTAGCAGAACGTGCCGACTCCCAAGTACCAATGAGTCATGACGACTTGCCTTTCCAATGCGACTTACGTCCGAGTCCCTTTTGCCTCACGATATACCTTGTCAGACTATAGGCGAATATTCGCCATCCCTTAAATAGTCCGACTCTATTCTCGATCCGAGATAAGTGATTCACCCGACTAAATCTTAGTCAACCGCCTCGGTTAACACTTAACCAAGTCGTGCATGGCCATGCTTTCCGAATCATATCTTCCGAGAGGGCCCAGAGAATATCTCTTCGAGTGGAGGGGGAAAATGCCATCTTGGTTATTCATATCACGCAGCTTGATTCTCAGTCGACCCGAACTCTGCCTTTATGACTCCCCAGTTACGGATCAGCGTTTGACAGAACCTAAGTCGATGATCCTCAACTCGGACTATGCAACAACCTCAGGTCTAAGGATTACATTGATTGAGATATACAAATGACTACTTGTTCGTTGTACCTCAATATGGGTCAATCCGACTCGCTAAACTCTTTAGCCGAATCTGTGTAAGTCAGAATAGCATCTCCATGCCCATGACAAGTGGAACCGAGTCATCAAGCCGACTTTCACATTGGTCTAAGTTGTGTGTCCAGCACAACCTCGATGACCAAGGACATTTAGTACAAACAACATGAATGCATAGTTCCACAACCGAATCACATATTCAATGATACACATCCGATGTTTATACAAGGACAACTTAATAACTTTATGAATACAATGGGAAATGTCATCGTACATGATTGCCTCTAGGGCATATTACCAACAGTCTCCCACTTGCAGTAGAGTCAATCTTCCGACATCACATGTCTAGGCATCTAATGCCCATGGCTCTCAGGTGCGCCTCATGCTTCGGCTGTGGTAACGGCTTTGTCAACGGATCCGCAATATTTGCATCCATGTGTACCTTGCATAACTTGATATCACCCGATCCTGACTGGCGAATCGGTGGTACCGCATGAGTATGTGCTTGTTCTTACGGTGTTGTCTAGGTTACTTGGCTTGTGCAATAGCACCATTGTTGTTAAAATACCGTCTACGGATTGGATGAGCCACGAACCACACCAAGATCCATGAGGAAATTCCTCATCCAAACATCTTCCTTCTTTGCCTCCAAGGCGACAATATACTCAACCTCATTGTAGATGCGGAACCACGTCTCTTGCTTGGAACTCTTCCACTCCAGCACCTCCGTTTATAATAAACACGTATACGGATTGCGAGCGAGAATCATCGAGTCGATAAGATAACTTCGCATCCGTGTAACCCTTTACAGAGTTCATCTTCACCACCATAAACCAAAAACATATCCTTAGTCCTTCTTAAGTACTTTAGGATATTTTTGCTTGTTGTCGATGGATTTCTCCAGGATCAGCCTGGTATATGCTCACAACACTTAGAGCATATGAAACATCCGGCCTAGTACAAATCATGGCATACATGATGGATCCGACTGCAGAAGCATACGGAATCGCACTCATCCGACTTTGCTCATCAGTTGTCGAAGGACACTGAGTCTTGCTAAGTTTTACACCATGGGACATCGGTAAGAACCCCTTCTTAGACGATTCCATGTTGCACTTCTTCAACACTTTGTCCAAATAAGTACTCTGACTCAATCCAATGAGCCTCCTTGATCTATCTCTATAGATCCGTATTCCGAGGATGTATGTTGCCTCACCCAAATCTTTCATTGAGAAACTCCTTTCCAACGATTCCTTGGTTTCTTGCAACATCTGGACATCATTTCCAATCAATAATATGTCATTCACATATAAGATTAGAAAGTTTACTTTGTTCCTACTAAACTTCTTGTACAAACAAGAATCATGATCACTCTTGATGAAGCCAAACGATTTGACTACCTCATCAAAGCGAATATTCCAACTCCGAGATGCTTGCTTCAACCCATAAATGGATTTCTGAAGTTTACATACCTTTTCAGCATTAGTCGGATCGACAAAACCCTCGGGCTGTATCATATACACATACTCGGTTAAATTTCCGTTAAGGAAAGCCATTTTGACATCCATCTGCCATATCTCATAGTCGAAATAGGTTGCTACAGCTAACATGATCCGAACTGATTTAAGCATCGCTACGGGCGAGAAAGTCTCGTCGTAATCAACTCCTTGAACTTGTCGGAACCCCTTCGCGACAAGACGTGCTTTATAGACAGAAACATTTCCATCCATATCAGTTTTCTTCTTAAAGACCCATTTGCACTCAACGGGTCTTGCACCGTCAGGCAGATCAACCAAGTTCCAAACTTAATTTTCATCCATGGACTTTAAGTAGGATCTCATGGCTCCAAGCCATGACTCGGAATCAGATCCCACCATCGCTTCCGAATAATTTGCTGGTTCATCACTGTCTAATAGTAACACATCGCGAACACTTCGTAATCTAGCCGATCTTCGTAGTACAGGTGTTGCTGCTGGCTCAGCTGCCACGACCGGCTCAAACTCCAAGGTTTTTGCCGACTCGCTACTAGCCGGTTGATCTAAAATTTCTTCGAGTTGCACTGTTGTGGCATCCCGCAAAACCACTACTAGAAAATCGCGTTGAATTTGTGCATTGCATCGTCATCATCATGCATTGTTTGCTTAAAACTATTTTCGCAAAACCTGTTTTTGTTTTCTAAAACGCCCCGTCTTGTTTTCAAATTCAAACCCGGGTCGCCGAAATATTTTGTTGTCTACTCTCGGTTTGCAAACGGTGCATTTAAAATAAATAAAAGATTAAATTATTTTTAGTGGGGCAGTCGAACGGGCCGAATAGACCCGAACGACTACCCCCAGAAATTAAAACGGTCCAACTAATTCCTAAACTTACGCAACCTAATCTACCCACACCCCCTCCACATCACCCCACCCAATCCCCACCTGACACCTCACCTCTCCCCTCCCTCTACCCTATCCCACGCTGCCACTTGGCCATAGCCCTCTCTCCCTTCCCTCTCTCTCTCAGCACCCTCACCCCTGGCCACACAACACCCACGCCACACACGCCTTGGCCCTGCCACCCCCACCTCCTGCCGGCCCGCAGTGCCCACCCCACGCCTGCCCCACCCCCAACACGTCTGCGCCTCTCTCCTCCCCACTCTTCCCCTCCTCGCCTCTGCTCATCCCAACGCTCTCTCCTCCCGCGGTCACGCTCCTCTCTCCTTCCTCTAGCCCTCCGGCTCCTCGCCTCTGCCGCCGGACCCCCTCGCCGGAAGCCCCTCCGCTCGCCCGTGTCCGCCAATCCCTGCAGTGCTCCGCCCGCTCCCGGCGGCGCGCCAGCGCCCTGCGCCTCCCTCTCGCCCGAACCGCCTCTCCACCTCGCTCGCCTCCATCCGCGCTCGCCCCCGTCCCCCCTCCTCCTCTCCCGTGCTCGCCTCACCGGCCTCGCCCGTCGCCCGCTCCACCCCACCTCTCCACCTTCGCCTCTCCCCATGGCTCCTCAGCCGCCTCAGCTTCGCCCAGGCGCCCGCTCTCCCGACTCCTCCGCCACCAACCACCGTCGCCCGCCCGCCCGCTCGCCATCGAGCCCGATCACCGGACCGCCCCTCGCCATAAGCCGAGCCCGCCATGGTCCCCAACCACGCCGACCTGCGTCGCCCGCCGCCCGAGCCTCCTCCTCCCTGGTCTCCCCTTGGCAGGCTGCCCCCTCTCCGCGTCGCCATGGCACCGCGCTCCTGCCTGCTGCGAGCCTCCCGGCTTCTCGCCGCCTCTGCTTCGCCCGCCCGCCTCCGTCGGCCCGCTCTCCCACGGCGTGCGTGCTGTTGTGTGTCCGAGCTGCTACCCGAGTTAGCAAGCAGCTGCAACCTTGCCTCTATGCTCTTTGGAGGCTCGTTTCCTCGGGTATCGTTGCGTGTCCTCCTGGTGCCGTGACACGGGCGTACGCAGACAAGGTAGCAGTTGGGTATTGGCCGCCGTCAAGGTGACTGATGCTTGGGCACTCAGCACGAGTACTCGACGCCGTTCCAGTTCCTTCTTCGACATCTGAGCCGGAGCCCTAAGGCGATGGCGCTACACTCCAAGATCGTCGCCACGGAGCATGAAGATCTTCATGGTGTGACAACGAGATCGCCTGCACGCATGCGAAGGTCGCGATTCCCCAACCCTCGAAACCCCAAGGTCGCCAAGATCTTCGATGCGGAGACCCCCGTACCGGCACCGACAAGATCTTCTCGAAGCAGAAACAACAAGAACTTCACGGACCCTGGAAGACTGATCACGGCGTCCCCCTCACTCTAGGATCCGAAGACCGAACTCCGGTGTGACAAGGACTCCTTCCCGGAACGCCAAGATCGCCGATGCGAATACGCCAAGCTCGTCGAGATCCCGGAAGCCAAGTACTTCACCGCAGGACGACAAGTTCTCCGTCTTGTATCAGATCCCGCTGATCCCGTCGAACCCTGGACCCCGAGACCCGACCCCGAACCCCGGAACCCAAGATCTGCCGAACCCTAATGTGTGATTCCCCTTCCCGAAACCCTATTTTGTAACATAATACAACTTGTCGCATAATAATTGTCTTGCATGCATACATTCATGTGGTTTGGGGGCCTTATGCCAATTCACCTTATAATTAAATATGGGGCCCATATGCGGGCAAATCTAGTCTCATATTGGCCTCATTTAAATTTGTGTAGCGAACCGGTGCTATCTTTTGCCATGCTAAAACCACATTTAAAATGCGGGGTTTCAAAACAACTTGAACCATTTAATTAATGTCGGGACCCCGGTTCCGCCTAATATGACCTAATTGCTTTGCACCGTCACCATGTCATGCATCATACATGCATCATGCCGATCTTCTGCCGTTGTATTAAATATTGCACCCGGTGTTTATCCTAGTGATTTGCTTCTTCGCGGATACGGCCGTTGAGTTGATGTGAGCTTCGCCCCGATCTTCGGTTGAACCTTCGACAATGTTTTCAGGCGAGCATCTCCCCCTTTCTTCCTATCTTACTTTTCCAGTATTTATTCCCTCCTGTTGATCTTTGCTATCTGTGTTGCGATGCTCTAGTTTTCGTACCCATGATATCCCTTGCAGCCATCTATAGCCCTGGACACATCCTATTACCTGTTGTTTGGTAGCTAGTTGTACCCGCGTGTCGTAGTCGCTTGCTCAAGTGTTTTCGCTTGTCGTCAAGTACCACAATTGTTGGAGAATTGCCGCATGTGGATGTTGGAGATGATCATGGCTTTAATTATTGTTTCACTTTAATTACTGTTTAACAACTAAAATTGAATTAAGCAAAGGCATCGGTGGGTTATAGGTAATGTTGGTTTTCCGAACGCCCACTTGTGTCCCGTAGGACCCGAGTTCTTGACACCTGTTCCGAGATCGAGCGCGCTAACCACAGGTGGGGAGATATGGGCCCCCCATTGATTATTACCTGATTTCAAAGTATTGTACTGGGGGCCACAAACTAGTTTGAGGTTTTATTTATTATCCTGTACTTATGCCATGCTTTACTGCTTTATTTAAATTGTGCGAGGAGCACATTGTACTGTTTAGGATCGGGACACGTTTTCGCGGTGTCGGCGGTCCCGTTTGGGGATTTCTTTGTCGTTCACGACCGTCTACCCAAACCCTAAGTCCGTCTCGGAGACGGCCGACTTCGTTGGGTTCGACTTGGTGGGTGGCCCCATGTACTTGCTTTGGAGTGCAGGGAACGTCGTGACTTAGGCCCCGCCGACATACCGATGGGTGTATGTTAGCGATCGGCAAAAGGGTCAAGTGCACGTGGATACTTTGGTGCACCCTGCGGTTAAATCTTTTAGAAGCCGTGTCATGTTATGGACGACTTGGAGCACAGTGCTTTGATCATAGACAACTATAACTAAAGTTTATTGTTATAAATTGACTTGTATCCGATATGACTAGTAATCAGCTTCACTACAACGGAATGGCTAAGCAAAAGCACCAACAACTGCTGGGTTTTGGGGTTATCTCATGCTAATGGTATCTGACTAGTAAGTGTTGCCACTATAACGGAATGGTTAACTAAAAGTGCCCACTGCTTACTTCATCAGGATGATTATCTAAACCTGACTAGTAATTGCTGCCACGATACGAATAAGTAAAGCGCCAGCTGTGAGTTCCTCGGCTGACTTCCTCGATTGGTCTCGAGGGGGAATACCAGGATGGGATTGTTTGGTGTTAGTATCAGGTTGGTTCCGAATAGGTCTTTCTTCCCCCTCTCTGATTGCCGTCAGTTGTATCGAGTCTCTATAGGTTGTTTAGTGCATCTTTGCCGCGCTTGATCCACCATACCTATGTAGGCGAGGACCTTAATTCTAGCCTCGCCGTGTCTTGGCCTCGATCGACTCCTCTTTTCCTTTGCCCTTTGTCGGCACCCCTTTTGTTAAGCAGGTTTGAGATCGGCGTCGTTAGCGGGGTTACCCTTCCGGCTTGGCACAGGCGGGGTTATGGACGTCATTGGTTATTCTTCAGGGCTCTTAGCCCCATTTGCATCTTGTCCGTAGCTGGACGCTCTATCGTTTCAAGGTGATTTGGATCTTTGTTCTATATATCTGTATTCTTGACTCATGGAGTCCTGTTGTATATATATCATTACGTGGGTCCCATCGAGGACTGTTGTGTAATGTTATTACCGTTTTCCACCCGCGAAAGTGCTGGTGCACCTTGAATCGTTTCTATGCGGGTTTGGCGGGTTTTGCTCAAACTTGCATAGGGCCGATTCTGAGGGTGTTACAAAGTGGTATCAGAGCCCAGCAGTTGCGATACCCCACGAGTCCAGCCTGTAGGATAACCTAGCTAACGGCCGAAGTAGAGTGTCAAAACTATTTTTGCAAAATCGGTTGGATATATCTGATTAGGTCTGGTTTTACTCCTTACCCCTCTGCTATTCTCCTCTCATCTCGACGTGTTTTGAATCCGCTCTCTTCTCTCTCTTCGAGTCCAGGATTTCTCGTGGTTGGGTTCCGTCGTACCTTCAGGGTTTCGCTTCCCCCTCTGATAACGATGTTCTACCATCCGGTGTTCTTGCTGCCTGTGGAATCCGTCTACGGTGTTACCATTCTTTGTTCCTTGTTTGTGCCTTCCGGTGTTTTCCGACGCGACGACATCATCTACGCTAGATCCGATGCAGAGCCTGCATCACCCCTTTGTTCCTGAACCTTGTTTGTCGAGATCTTCAGTCTGAATCCTGAGGGTTGGTTGCATAACCTCTCTGTTCGTGTACAGAGTAATGCTTTGAGTGCGGGATGGAGTCGCGACCATACCACTACTCTTATCATTTGCTTTGTATATTGAATGGTGGGTCGATTCAATTCTACCCCTTCCATGGAAGCTAGAGGTGGCCTTACCTTTAACTTCATCCGTTGTTTTCCGGAGTGCTCTCTTGACGAACGGGATAAACGATCTCTTGTTAGTGGTGTCGCGAGGATCTACACGAAGCGCGAAGGATCAGACCGCCGGCCTTCCTTCCGGTACCATGAGGCGGATCTCGAGGGCGAGATCCCTTGTTAGTGGTGTCGAATTGTGGCATCCCGCAAAACCACTACTAGAAAATCGCGTTGAATTTGTGTATTGCATCGTCATCATCATGCATTGTTTGCTTAAAACTATTTTCGCAAAACCTGTTTTTGTTTTCTAAAACGCCCCGTCTTGTTTTCAAATTCAAACCCGGGTCGCCGGAATATTTTGTTGTCTACTCTCAGTTTGCAAACGGTGCATTTAAAATAAATAAAAGATTAAATTATTTTTAGTGGGGCAGTCGAACGGGCCGAATAGACCCGAACGACTACCCCCAGAAATTAAAACGGTCCAACTAATTCCTAAACTTACCCAACCTAATCTACCCACACCCCCTCCACATCACCCCACCCAATCCCCACCTGACACCTCACCTCTCCCCTCCCTCTACCCTATCCCACACTGCCACTTGGCCATAGCCCTCTCTCCCTTTCCTCTCTCTCTCAGCACCCTCACCCCTGGCCACACAACAACCACGCCACACACGCGCGCAGCGCCTGCCACCCGGCCCACCTCCTGCAGCCGGCCCCACCCGCAGTGCCCACACCCCACGCCCTGGCCCCACCCCCACCACGTACGCGCGCCTCTCTCCTCCCCCGTCCTCTTCCTCCCGCTCGTCGTCTCTGCTCATCCCTGACGCCGCGCTAGCCCTCCCCGCCGGTCACCGCTCCTCTCTCCTTCCTCTAGCCCTCCGGCTCCTCGCCTCTGCCGGACCTCACGGAAGCCCCTCCGCCCGTGTCCGCTAATCCTGCAGCCTGGCTGCTCACGCCGGCTACCAAGGCCTCTCGGCCATGCGCCTCAAGACTCTCCACCTCGCTCGCCTCCATCCGCGCTCGCCCCCGTCCCTCCTCCTCCTCTCCCGTGCTCGCCTCACCCGCCTCGCCCCGCCGCTCCACCACCTCCCACCTCGCCGCTGCCTCTCAGCTTTCCCTCAGCGCCGCCGAGCTTCGCCCAGCGCCCGCTCTCCGCCAGCTCCCTCCGCCACCAACCACCCGTCGCGCCCCCCGCCCCGCCGCTCGCCATCGAGCCCGATCCACCGGACCGCCCCTCCGCCGCAAGCCGAGCCCGGCCTGGTCCCCAACCACGCCACCGACCTGCGTCGCCCCGCCCGAGCCTCCTCCTGGTCTCCTCAGCCGTGCAGGCCCGCCTCTCGGCAGCCTCCTGCGCTTCTCCAAGGCTCCTTCGCCTGCCATCCTCCGGCCCCTCTCTCCCCACGACGTCTGTGTTGCTGTTGTGTGTCCGAGCTGCTACCCGAGTTAGCAAGCAGCTGCAACCTTGCCTCTATGCTCTTTGGAGGCTCGTTTCCTCGGGTATCATTGCGTGTCCTCCTGGTGCCGTGACACGGGCGTACGCAGACAAGGTAGCAGGTGGGTATTGGCCGCCGTCAAGGCGACTGATGCTTGGGCACTCAGCACGAGTACTCGACGCCGTTCCAGTTCCTTCTTCGACATCTGAGCCGGAGCCCTAAGGCGATGGCGCTACACTCCAAGATCGTCGCCACAGAGCATGAAGATCTTCATGGTGTGACAACGAGATCGCCTGCACGCATGTGAAGGTCGCGATTCCCCAACCCTCGAAACCCCAAGGTCGCCAAGATCTTCGATGCGGAGACCCCCGTACCGGCACCGACAAGATCTTCTCGAAGCGGAAACAACAAGAACTTCACGGACCCTGGAAGACTGATCACGGCGTCCCCCTCACTCTAGGATCCGAAGACCGAACTCCGGTATGACAAGGACTCCTTCCCGGAACGCCAAGATCGCCGATGCGAATACGCCAAGCTCGTCGAGATCCCGGAAGCCAAGTACTTCACCGCAGGACGACAAGTTCTCCGTCTTGTATCCGATCCCGCTGATCCCGTCGAACCCTGGACCCCGAGACCCGACCCCGAACCCCGGAACCCAAGATCTGCCAAACCCTAATGTGTGATTCCCCTTCCCGAAACCCTATTTTGTAACATAATACAACTTGTCGCATAATAATTGTCTTGCATGCATACATTCATGTGGTTTGGGGGCCTTATGCCAATTCACCTTATAATTAAATATGGGGCCCATATGCGGCAAATCTAGTCTCATATTGGCCTCATTTAAATTTGTGTAGCGAACCGTGCTATCTTTTGCCATGCTAAAACCACATTTAAAATGCGGGTTTCAAAACAACTTGAACCATTTAATTAATGTCGGGACCCGGTTCCGCCTAATATGACCTAATTGCTTTGCAATCACCATGTCATGCATCATACATGCATCATGCCGATCTTCTGCCGTTGTATTAAATATTGCACCGGTGTTTATCCTAGTGATTTGCTTCTTCACGGATACGGGTTGAGTTGATGTGAGTTACCCCGATCTTCGGTTGAACCTTCGACAATGTTTTCAAAGCAGCATCTCCCCTTTCTTCCTATCTTACTTTTCAGATTTATTCCCTCGTTGATCTTTGCTATCTGTTGCGATGCTCTAGTTTTCGCACGTGATATCCCTTGCAGCCATCTATAGCCTTGGACACATCCTATTACCTGTTGTTTGGTAGCTAGTTGGACCCGCGTGTAGTCGCTTGCTCAAGTGTTTTCGCTTCAAGTACCACAATTGTTGGAGAATTGCCGCATGTTGATGTTGGAGATGATCATGGCTTTAATTATTGTTTCACTTTAATTACTGTTTAACAACTAAAATTGAATTAAGCAGAGGCATCGGTGGGTGATAGGTAATGTTGGTTTTCCGAACGCCCACTTGTGTCCCGTAGGACCCGAGTTCTTGACACCTGTTCCGAGATCGAGCGCGCTAACCACAGGTGGGGAGATATGGGCCCCCCATTGATTATTACCTGATTTCAAAGTATTGTACTGGGGGCCACAAACTAGTTTGAGGTTTTATTTACTATCCTGTACTTATGCCATGCTTTACTGCTTTATTTAAATTGTGCGAGGAGCACACTGTACTGTTTAGGATCGGGACACGTTTGGCTGTGTCGATAGTCCCGTTTGGGATTTGTCGTTCACAGCCGTCTACCCAAAACCCTAAGTCCGTCTCGAGACCGGCCGACTTCGCTATGGTTCGACTTGGTGGGGTGGCCCCATGTACTTGCTTTTGTGTCCGGGAACGTCGTGACTTAGGCCCCGACATACCGATGGGTGTATGGTAACCGATCCGCAAAAGGGTCAAGTGCTGGATACTTTGGTGCACCCGCGGTTAAATCTTTTCGAGAAGCCGTGTCCGCGGTTATGGACGACTTGGAGCACAGTGCTTGATCATAGACAACTATAACTAAAGTTTATTGTTATAAATTGACTTGTATCCGATATGACTAGTAATCAGCTTCACTACAACGGAATGGCTAAGCAAAAGCACCAACAACTGCTGGGTTTTGGGGTTATCTCATGCTAATGGTATCTGACTAGTAAGTGTTGCCACTATAACGGAATGGTTAACTAAAAGTTCCCACTGCTTACTTCATCAGGATGATTATCTAAACCTGACTAGTAATTGCTGCCACGATAACTGAATAAGTAAAACTGCCAACTGTGTGAGTTCCTCGACTGACTTCCTCGATTGGTCTCGAGGGGGAATACCAGGATGGGATTGTTTGGTGTTAGTATCAGGTTGGTTCCGAATAGGTCTTTCTTCCCCCTCTCTGATTGCCGTCAGTTGTATCGAGTCTCTATAGGTTGTTTAGTGCATGCTGCCGCTGCCCACCATACCTATGTAGAGGACCGCCAATTCTAGCCTCGCTGCATCGGCCTCGATCGACGCCTCTTTTCCTTTGCCCTTTGTCGGCACCCCTTTTGTTAAGCAGGTTTGAGATCGACGTCGTTAGCAGGGTTACCCTTCCGGCTTGGCCTGGGCAGGGTTATGGACGCCATTGGTTATTCTTCAGGGCTCTTAGCCCCATTTGCATCTTGTCCGTAGCTGGACGCTCTATCGTTTTCAAGGTGATTTGGATCTTTGTTCTGTATATCTGTATTCTTGACTCATGGAGTCGTGTTGAATATATATCTGTTCTGTGGGTCCCATCGAGGACTGTTGTGTAATGTTATTACTTCGTTTTCCACCCGCACGAAAGTGCCTGGTGGGCACCCTTGAATCGTTTCTATGCGGGTTTGGCGGGTTTCGCTCAAACTTGCATAGGGCCGATTCTGAGGGTGTTACAACTGTGCTCCCACTTACTCCCCGACTGATAAACTCTTTCTCAAGGAAGACACCGTTCCGAGCGACAAACACTTTGCCCTCTTCTCGGTTGTAGAAGTAGTAACCCAGGGTTTCCCTCGAATACCCCACGAAGATACACTTATCCGACTTGGCCATAAGCTTGTCCGACTGAAGTCGTTGACAAATGCTTCACAGCCTCAAATCTTAAGAAAAGACAAACTCGACTTATTGCCTGTCCACATCTCATGCGGTGTCTTCTCTACCGATTTTGATGGTACTCTATTTAGTGTGAACGCCGCTGTTTCTAGACAATAACCCCAAAATGATAAAGGCAGATCTGTCCGACTCATCATTGATCGTACCATGTCCAACAAGGTCCGATTCCGCCTTTCCGAAACACCGTTCCTTTGCGGTGTTCCTGGCGGAGTAAGTTGAGGAACTATTCCACAACTTTTTAGATGGTCATCAAACTCATGGATCACGTACTCGCCTCCTCGGTCTAACCGAAGAAACTTTATTTTATTGCCGAGTTGATTCTCTGCTTCATTCTGGAATTCTTTGAACTTTACAAAGGCTTCCGACTTATGTTTCATCAAGTAGATATATCTATACCTACTCAAATCATCAGTGAAGGTAATGAAGTACTCATAACCACCTCTGGCTATCGTGCTCATTGGTCCACATACATCACTATGTACTAGTCCCAACAAGTGAGACGCCCTTTCGCAACTCTTTGCAAAAGGTGTCTTAGTCATTTTGCCGAGTAGGCAAGATTTGCATGTCTCGAACGACTCCAAGTCGAACAAAGTTAGGAGTCCATCATCATGGAGCTTCTTCATGCGTTTCCAACTTATATGACCAAGCCGACAGTGCCAAAAGTAAGTCACATTCAGATCATTTGGATTCAACCTTTTAACATTTATGTTATAAACCGACTCACCATCAAGATTCAAAATAAATAACCTGTCCTGGACGGGTGCAAAGCCGTGAAACATATTATTCAAATACAAAGAACAACCATTATTCTTGATATTCGACTCATAGCCTTGCCTCATCAAACATGAAGCAGAAATAATGTTTCGACTGAGCACTGGAACATAATAACAATTATTCAGTTCCATGATGAATCCAGAAGGTAAATGAAGTTGCATCGTGCCGACTTCCAACGCAGCAACTCTTGCTTTGTTGCTGACCTGAATATCAACCTCGCCTCTTGCTACGCTCCTAGTTCTTACCCGTCCCTGCAACGAGTTGCAGATGTGAATAACTGATCTGGTATCATATACCCAAGAACTATTAGGTGCATCAGCAAGATATATGTCTATAACATTACAAACAAGTGTACCTGAGTCGGTAGTCATACCTCCACTCTTGGCTTTGTCGGCCAAATACTTGCTGCAGTTCCTCTTCCAGTGGCCATCCGCCTTGCAGTAGAAGCAAGTGGATCCGACTGAAGGAGATGGCTTAGTCCCCGAGGAAGCGCTTGCGACTGGGTCCTGAGCCTGTTTTCCTCCTGACTTAGCCTTCTTCTTAGTCCAAGAACTCTTCTTGAACTTAGCCTTATTCTGCACCATCAACACTTGAATGGCGCCCTTCTTGAGATCCGCCTCTGCCTGCTTGAGCATCCCATGAAATTCAGTGAGCTTCTTATCCATACCATGCATGTGGTAGTTCGAAATGAACTGCCCATATGCACTAGGAAGAGAGTTCAGAATTATATCCGTAGCGAACTCTTTGCTAATGGGGTAGCCAAGCCTCTCTAGAGACTGCACATAACCAACCATTTTGATCACATGCGGACTCAGTGCATCACCATCCTTAAGCTTGCAACTCAGCAATGCCTGAGAGACTTGATACCTCTCAGTCTTCGCCTGAGCCTGGAACATACTTTTGAGGCTTTCGATCATATCGTAGGCCTCAACATTCTCGAACTGCTTTTGCAAGTCCGGTTCCATGTGAGTAAGCATAAGACAGCTAATATCCATGGACTCATCCTTAGCCCGACGGTAGGCATTGGTGGCAGCGACAGTCGCATTCTCATTCAGCTCATCTGGAAGTGGGTTGTCTAGGACATGGTCCTTCTTTTCTTGTTTGAGAACAATTCTCAGATTTCGATACCAGTTGGTAAAATTATTGTCGTTCAGTTTATCTTTCTCAAAAATGGTTCTCAATGCAAAACCGGATATCTAAGAGTGACTGCTACTTGGTCCCATGATCTACAACAGAAAAAATGCAAAACACTTAAAACATGTATTCATAAAAGAGCAAGCATATTAAACACTTTAATATTTTATGCTCCCACTAGAACCAACACCCCTCCGATGGTTACTTAGTGATTCAGGATCCTAAATAAGCAAGTCGGCTAGTGAGCTTTAGGATCACCGCTAGCCTCTAAGTGATCTAGGTAGACAACTCCTTGTCAATCGGATATCATACGGCTCCTGTTGGATGGGTGGCATCACATGCCCCGGCTCCCATCCGACTTTTCCCCGAGCCCCACAACCGTTGTGATAGACCCGTCTAGCTTACCGAGTGTTTCCGCTATAAGAGTCCGACTCGAACCCACCTAGTCGGAAATAATTTGCAGCACCTCAATTTTATGAGCCCACTACCAAAAATGTTCGACTTGTGATGGTGCAAACACTGGCGGGAATACCGACTAGACCTTCTTTTGAGGGATTAAATTTTACCGACTATCTAATAGAGGTAAAACAGAGACATATCAATAACCCAAAATAAAGCAATTATAATGTGAAATGGTATGTCTCTCTTCATGGCGATCTCCATCTCCACAAAGCCTGTAATCCGACTCGTGCCAACTGTTGTCACTTGCCGTCTTACTCCATGTCGCCGACATGTACAACGCCTTGCATGCCTTCCGGGTCCTCCAAACAACTACACTAGCCAAGTAAAGTAAATTACAAGGATAATCTGACACGCATGTCATTATACAATAAAATGACAGCATCTAGGCTCCAACCGGCTGAAAAAACCGTGATTCGCAGATCACATATGGATTACACATATACACCACATGCACATGAACCATACCATTCAGAACTTCCTGCAAAAACAAGTTATGCATAGATACAATATCTACCGGCGTTGTGAAACTCACAACGACATCTAAGGCGCTAGGACAGGGCGAATCCGGTGGTCCCGCTAGCCGGATAGCGGGCGGGGATCGAAGGGGTAGCGTCCCTCGCGGGTGCGGGCAGCGCCTGACGATTTTTTCAAAAACGTAGATCTCATATACGATCCGTACATGGATTTCGACCATTGTTATGATTCGATCAAACTTTTTGATCATCGATCATCTCCTCTGGATTTACATGTCACAGTCTACCCCGATGGCGGAAGCCGACCGGTAGGGGTATGTCGTTCCACGACCTCAGCAGTATGATCACGGAAATCAGATCTACCATTCCCCGAGTATAGTTGATCCAATCAACCTTGTACAAAACTGATCCATCTCATAGATCGACCACCAAAACAGCATATATATCTCATCTACAGCCTACCGCATATCACATATGCAAGATCTCGAGCCTAATACCAGAAGCTATCGCTCTGATACCACTGTTGGGCCACGTAGAGATAAAACAAAACATTTCCCTCTAACGTGGTGATCCCAAGATCTAGCCGAGGTAGAAGGCCATGAGGTTTACCACTAGACGCGCAGTTGCGGATTACTGATGAAGCACGTCAGTTGATGCAGTGCAGTCCTTTGCGATCCGGTCGTCCTGGTGCTGATTGTACAGCACCTCTATTGGTATCCACATGTACAAGGAGGAGCACCGGCGGCGAACTGCTAGGTTCGTATCGACGGCAGGAATGCTGTGGAGCTAGGGTTTCCAACACATGGAATGACCTAATCGAACAACGATTATCCTTTCTGGGTTACGGTGCTCCACTATATATAGGGAGTGAACGTGGGCTCCACTCTCGTGGCCCATTCACTAAAGCCCATATAACACTAGTCACCGTGAGTCCGACTCACCGACTCAGTCATGATCCGGCTCGGGTCCAACCCGACCAGATTTTCGGTTCAGATCCAATCCGAACTTGCTCCCGCTCTTAAGTGTGTGACCCGACAGGCACATGGCTTAATCGGACACGATTGGAGTCCGACTCTCAATCGATTAGTCGGCAGCGTCTCCTAGCAGAACGTGCATAGTTCTACAACCGAATCACATATTCAATGATACACATCAGATGTTTATACAAGGAAAACTTAATAACTTTATGAATACAATGGGAAATGTCATCATACATGATTGCCTATAGGGCATATTCCCAACAGCAATGCTGGCTGGTGTACCGGCCATCATCGTCGAGCATGGAGAAGATTGGGTGCAATCGAAGGGATCTAACGCATAGATTCCATCTGGGTAAGCATCATTTCCCTTTGTGGATTGATTATAGGCAGTATTCGAGCGCGAATCACTGGTGCTCAACTAACTGCCTTTCAGTGCTAGCATTTCGGCTGGCGGTTAGACTGAATACTAGCATAATTCGTGGTTGTGAATAATATCTCTCTGAATTTTACTTCCTAGCGGTGGTTGCAACCTCCATAACTCTCAGAGATTTGAAAGATAAAATCTATTCTAAATTCCCCTGGAGGAGTGGCAATTCAGTTGATTTGCAATATTTCAACATTAGCGAGCAAAGATTGCTCCCACTAAATAGCGAAGATGATATGGTAATGCTTTTATCTTTGAATGCCGCCGAAGTTTTGGCCGAATTCGTCTCCATGTGCAACCTAAAGTTGAGCACACAGGAAAGCGGGTTAAATCATCATATGGTGGTTAGGCATCATCAGGTGGTCGGGCATCATGTGTCTCTGTTGTCTCTATTAATAGTGTGTGCCCTTGCTCTCCTTGTAGGTCCGCGACGGTACCATCTATTCGCACTGCGAGTGTAAGCCAAATCGCTCATGTGGCCGATGTGGAGGACGAAGCATAGCCTGACGAGGGAGCGCCTCCACTTGATGATGAGGATGAGTTGATGTTTCCTAAATTGGTAGATAGATATAGTAAACAGACACTAGAGGATCAATACATAGAGGAAATTGCCCATGGTTCCAGATTTAATGAAAGTGATGACAAAGAGAACAATGACAACCTCGTTTTAGCCGAGTACAATGGTGAGAACTTGCCGGTAATTGAGTGGGACAAGGACGATCCTAAGATTTTGGAAGGCACCGTATTTGAAATGATGCGGGACTATCGTAATACCCTTACTACATATTGCATTCACACCAATAATGATTATGGTGCTATTAAGAGTGAGCTAGCAAAGTTCACAGTGAAGTGCCCATACAAGTGGTGTAGGCGGAGGATGCATGCATCCACTATGCTCAGGAGCAGTTTGGTTCAGGTATTACAACCATTTGTGTATTTTAGATCATTGTGTAGAGTTTGTTAGTGATACGTCGTAAACGTATTTATAATTTTTGATGCTCCATGCTTGTTTTGTATCAACGATCTTATTTTTTGTCTACACTTTGAGGCATTTTTATACATTTTCTGGAACTAACCTATTGACAAGATGTCGCGGTGCCAGTTGCCTGTTTTTTGCTGTTTTTGGTTTCAGACAAGTTAGTAAAGAAATATTCTCGGAATTGGACGGAACAAAAGCCAACGTCAATATTTTACCAAAGCGAAGACGGAGTCTAGAGGGGGGACAAAGAGGCGCCATAGGGCGGCCGCACAACCCCCTATCACGGGCCCACCCTAGGCCGCACCAGGGCATGGTGTGGGCCCCTAGCCCTCAACCGACCTCGCCCCTTCGCCTATATAAACACCCCAAGGTAAAAACCCTAAGTACCCGATCAGAAATTGTCACATCCCAAGATTTTCCAAATCTTGTAATGTGAAAAATAAATGAATAAAATAAAACTTTGTTGATTTTCAGGGTGAGAAGAAACTTTTGAATCCAATTGGGAACTTTCAAAACCTATTTGGATCAAATGAAATCCTAAAGGGATTTAAAAAGTTAAATAAACAATAAACTTCAAAATATTTAAAAATTACTATTTTGGATCTTTTAATAAAAGAATTTGGTTTTCAAAATAAAAGGTGGATTTATAAATAAAGGTTATTTTATAGAGCCAAATTAAACCTTGGCCAAGTTTTTGAAATAAAATGTTTTGTTTTGATAAAAATAGTAAAGGTTTATTCAAAATAAATTAATAAGGATTTAATATCCAAGTTTTATAAATAAAGGTTTTACTATTTTATTTAAAACATCAAAACTTATTAAATTATTTTAAATAAGTTTTTCCAAGTATTCTATATTCCCAAGTAAAACCTACTGAGTGTTTTTGGTTTTATTTTAGTTTTCAAAATAAAGTTTTTAATAAAACAAATCCTATTTGATTTAATAACTAAGGTCCATTTTATTTAATTATTAATGGACCCTAAGATAAAATGTTATTTTATTTTAAAACAAGTTTTCCAAGTATCTTCTATTTTCAAATAAAACCTACTGATTTGGTTTTGAAAATATTTAGATTTCAAATGGAGTTGTTAAATAAATTAAAACCCATTTGATTTATTAACTAGTGTCCATTTTATTTAATTATAAATGGACTCTAAAATAAAAATATTATTTTATTTTGGATTTTGGTTTATGTTGTTAAACAGAACCAAATTCAAGTGCAAAGAGTGTTGAATGTTTGAATTGTTTGAATGTTTGAATGTTGTTTGGAATTTCAAAACAGAAAATAGTATTGGAAAAAGAAAAAGGTTTCAAACAGAAAAAAAATAGGATCTGGACCAGCCCAGCCGACCAAGCCCAACAAGGCCTAGTACCAGCCCCTCTCTCCCCCGAAGCATTCTTTTCTCACTCACCAGACGACCCGCTAAGCAAATGACTGGTGGACCCTCGTTTCCTCTTCCTTCTCTCGCTGCCAGAGGACCCCACCGCCACGTCCCCCTTCTTCCCCACACGCAGACTACACCCTCCCCCTCGCCGGCCGTTGCAGGCGAATTAAGCCAGGCGTAATACGCGTTAACCACACCATTAATCGGTCCCCTGACCACGCACGTTAAAGCGCCAGCCCCTCCTCTCCACTTCCCCTCTGTCGCCCCAACTCGACACGCCCCCAGGCTGCCGAATTTCGCTAGACACTGCCCACTGTTCGACGATGCTCCGGTGCAAATTCCGGCGACCCAGTGCCGCCCCTTGCCTCATCGACCTCACACACATACCCTACACATCCTGGCGCATCTTCCCGTGCCATTGGTTCGCCCGCAAGTGCCCTATAACCTCGGCTTCGTCAACACAGAGCGTGCGTCGCCGTCTGCCATTGCTCCGACGAGCATTCCAGGTGAACTCCGACCACCCTAAACTCTATCGATGATGCACACAACTTCCCCAGACCATTCCGCGTCTAACCATTCCCCTATCTTGCCTTAGGGTGCCTTGTAACCCCATCCCCGACGACGCCAGTGCATGCCCGACGCTGTCCTAAACTCCGGCGAGCGATTGCCGTCCACCCCGAGCGCCCCTTCGACGGAGACAACCACGTTGAGCATCAGCATTCCACGGCGATCACTATGAGCATCTCCCCACCTTCCTTTGCTTCCTGTATCGCCGGCGCCGCCACCATCCGCCGCCCAGCCACCATGGCCAGCTTTCGTTTAGGGTCGAGCTCACAGCAGCCGTCCGATCCCGATCTGGTGGATAGGATAGAATCACTTAACAGCGAAGGGGTACGCGTTCTAGGCCACGCGATCTGTTTAGATCCAACGGCTGCAGCTGTGCGATCCGAGCGAAGCGGTACCGACGAATGAGAATAGGACGCGTGTCACCAGACGATTTAAAATAGAATTTGAAATCAGATTTAGATGCCATTTTGAAACCCTTGTAACTTTTAAACCACACGTCCAAATTTTGCAAACTTTATATCATTGGAATCAGTGGAACAAGCCCTAGCCAACCATGCCATTTGTTTAGTAAAAAGCTTCTGGAAAAGTAGTTGTTTTTACAGAAACATTTGTATGCTTCTTAAGGATGTGAAAATTGTTTAAAAATGAATTTGGGGATAAAATCTTTTGCAAATGGATTGCTTTGAACCTACTGACCATAGGAAACACTTTGTGGATTCAAAAAGTATTTGGTGAAGGAAAAGAATGATTCTTTGATTTAAAACCATTTCTAGTCAAATAGAAATGCGGTTTATTTATTAAAATTGGATTTGGAAGAAAACCTTTGGAAAATGTTTTGTTTTAAACTCTCTGACCCCAAACATCAAGTTTTATGGTTTGAAAACATATTTTGTGAACCCTATAGATTAATGCCTTAGTAAAAATATTTCTACACCACATAAAATGATACTTTGTTTTGAAAATGGTTTTTGAAGTGAAACATTTTGCAAATGACTTTGCCACTTGACAAAATGACCATTAGGTGTTTTCAAATGTTTATGACCCATTAGTAACCACTTTTCCAAATAAAACAAAGTTTGGCATGCTAGCATGCATTATCTTAGTTCTATGATTTATGTGTTGTTTTGCTTGATTGGTAGTTTGAGTTTGTGCCTTGCTTGATTGATTTGTAGTGACTTGAAGAGTGTGATTGTTGCAAGGACAAGGAGTGAACCTATACCCTCTACCAAAAAGGCAAGTGATGCGTCATACTTTTTGTCCCATTACTTTCACTATGCATTAGTGATTTTTCTAAGTAAAACTTGCATGGAATTTTGCTAGGTATAAACCTTGCTATAGAAATCCTAGTAGATGAAACCTTAGTAGAAATTCCTAAGTCAAGATACCTACTACTATCATGCTTATCTTAGCTAATAGAAAACAAGGGTGGAAATATATTCATACTATGGAAAAATTTCTAAGTCTGAGGACTTGTGTTTTTGTTTAATAAAATAACTAAGTTAATGAATCACCTGGGTGGAATGGTAATTGCTTGGTGGATTTTGGTTGAGTGGTTCACAAGGCCCATGTTTATGGTTTACCTTGTGTATCTCACTTGTGGATGGCCACCCAGGAACAAAGATATTTGAGATGTCAAATGTTGGGAAGCTTCAAGTGCAACCACTTGGTATTATGGGCTCTGCCTAGATCATATAGGTTGCAAGAACTTAGCCATATGGACAGTTGGTGGTAGTGTTTGATAGGTTGGAGCGCGTCCATTTTGGTCTAAGGGAAGGCTTCTGAAAGATCTTTTCTTGGGAAACCAAGTCTCGTGGGGAAAGTGCACCACCTCTGTAGAGTGTAAAACCTAAGTACTTAGCCATGTCCCTGGTAAAGGACAATTTGAGCATCAAGACATGGAAGCAATCAAGAATCTCATCATTCAAATTTCTAAGATAAAAACTTATGGTTGAACAAGGGTTAAAGGATCTTCAATCTTTGATTGGTAGGTGCCTTGAGTAAAGATGTTTTTGTCAAGCTAAAACTTAGCGTTTTCAAAATGATAAGGAAAATCTATTTTGAGCAATGCAAGCCTCAACTCCACTTAGCCAAATGCATATAGATGATAGACTCCACTATACTACCATAGTATCACTTGCCAATACAATTCAAATGTATTGACCCTTGTGGCTGTAACTTGTTATGTTGCAAGTTTGATTGATTTAGTGAAGTTGATTGATTAGGAATACAAAGTCTACAACCAACATGTCTGCCTGTGGCACTTTGAAGTTGAAGGACCCCATGCTATAGATATTCTGCTGCAATGTAATGTAATAGCCAAATGAGCTATGTAAAGATGTAATAAAATTATGTTATTCCTGGTTATAAATTTATATTATGACCCTTGTTTCTTGATATTACATCTAAACTGTGGATGCTAGCTATTGATCCAAGGACTAGCATTGTGAACACAGGGGACACCACCTTATGTTAATAAAGGTTGGGACACTCCCTCTACAGATGGTATCATAGCATTGTGTTGCCTGTAGGATTTGTAAACCTAGGATTGGACAAAAAAAACCCTTAGAAAAATAGGAGTTGTATTTTGTTCCAAAAACTATTTACAAAAACACTTGTAAACTCTTTCCTCAACCATTTTGGTTTCAACTCTACATCTCTTCTATTTAAACTTGATGGAAAAACCTACCCCATGACCAAAGACTACACCATGTGCAAAGGACTCCATCAACTCTAATGGCTTCAACTTCTTCAACTCTAATGACTTCAACATCTTCAGCATATTCACCAAGGACTTCCAACTTGGTTATCACTAAGGACAAGTGAGACAAGAAACCTTACTCAAGAATTGAAGACTAAGGAAACACAAGTTAGAAGGATCCAACATCACCTTTGAAGTTTTTGTGACAAGAGTTTTCTCAAGGAAACCATGATCTCATACAAGAAGAAATCAACCAAGAAGGATGGAAATATCTCAAGTGAACCATATAGATGGACCACCATATTTAGTTAAGTCAAAACACCAACTTATGTGGTGTAACAAAAGTATTTTTGGTTACCTAAAAATATGCTTGAAACTTGTTGTTTGAGTGGAATATTTGTTTGTGATTGTTTGCACATTGCTTGAGTGAATTGTGATGTGTGTGATTAGAATTATTCCCTTAGAAATACCTTGCCTATTCTAATCCCTAACCAACCCAAACAGATGACTTCTCCAAGAAACTCCAACATCAAGGATGGTGACACCAACAACAATCAAGAGAACAACATGAGAGAACTCATAGCAATCCAAAACCAATTGAGCCAAGAGACAACTCAGCTTTTAGCCAACAACAATGGACTAGACCCAGCCATACAAAGGATTTTGAAACTTCAATCCAAATTGTTGCAAGGATTGGCTACTCAAATGATCAACATGGGAGAAAACTTTTCCCAAGGAGCTAATGATAACAAGGATGACAAAGATGTTATTCTAGAAGGAACCAAAGCTTGCAATATTTGTGGGGACAGGGATCACACTTCCAAGGAGCATGGAGATCAATGCCCCAATTGTGAAAAGAAACATCCAACTAATCAATGCCCCACATCTCAAGTGACTTGTTTCCTATGTGAAGGAAATGATCATGCCCCTATTCAATGCCCCATCTATCCTATAGTTCAACAAATGAAGCAAGATGGAATGCATCAAATGTTCAGAAACCTCCATAAGGGAACAACTTCTACCAAGATGGATGAAGGCAAAGTCAGAACCATGCCAAATAAAGCCAAATCCAAAGTGACCACAAAGTGTTGCTACTCTTGTGAAGAAGAAGGTCATATCTCTAGTAACTGCCCCAAGAAGAGAGAAAGATTTCCCACCTTTGAGGTGAGGTATGAAGAGCATGAACTAGAATAACTCCTAGCTTTGGAGAAACCCAAAAAGCAAAAGAAGGACAAAAGCCATGTGCAATGTCATAAATGTAAGGAAATGGGACACTATGCCAGTGATTGCCCAGAAAAGAAGAAGAACCAAGGAAACAAACAAGAAGAATTGTTACCCAAGGAAAATAAAGATATTAGCCAAGTGTGGTGCAACAAATGCAAAGAGCTAGGACATTATGCAAGCAACTGTCCAGAAAAGATGAAGCACAAGATAAACAAGCCTATGAGATATCTCAGCCTTGTCACATGTTTCAAATGCAAGGAGCTAGGCCACTATGCAAACATCTGCCAAGAGAAGTTTCCCTAGGACCCCAAGAAGGCCAACATGTAATTTAGTTGGAAAAATTTTAAGGGTGGTAGTACCCTAGATGATTCTGAGCCAACTTGAAACCCCTAGCCTCCCCAAATCTCGGGACGAGATTTATTTTAAGGGTGGTAGCCTGTCACATCCCAAGATTTTCCAAATCTTGTAATGTGAAAAATAAATGAATAAAATAAAACTTTGTTGATTTTCAGGGTGAGAAGAAACTTTTGAATCCAATTGGGAACTTTCAAAACCTATTTGGATCAAATGAAATCCTAAAGGGATTTAAAAAGTTAAATAAATAATAAATTTCAAAATATTTAAAAATTACTATTTTGGATCATTTAATAAAAGAATTTGGTTTTCAAAAGAAAAGGTGGATTTATAAATAAAGGTTATTTTATAGAGCCAAATTAAACCTTGGCCAAGTTTTTGAAATAAAATGTTTTGTTTTGATAAAAATAGTAAAGGTTTATTCAAAATAAATTAATAAGGATTTAATATCCAAGTTTTATAAATAAAGGTTTTACTATTTTATTTAAAACATCAAAACTTATTAAATTATTTTAAATAAGTTTTTCCAAGTATTCTATATTCCCAAGTAAAACCTACTGAGTGTTTTTGGTTTTATTTTAGTTTTCAAAATAAAGTTTTTAATAAAACAAATCCTATTTGATTTAATAACTAAGGTCCATTTTATTTAATTATTAATGGACCCTAAGATAAAATGTTATTTTATTTTAAAACAAGTTTTCCAAGTATCTTCTATTTTCAAATAAAACCTACTGATTTGGTTTTGAAAATATTTATATTTCAAATGGAGTTGTTAAATAAATTAAAACCCATTTGATTTATTAACTAGTGTTCATTTTATTTAATTATAAATGGACTCTAAAATAAAAATATTATTTTATTTTGGATTTTGGTTTATGTTGTTAAACAGAACCAAATTCAAGTGCAAAGAGTGTTGAATGTTTGAATTGTTTGAATGTTTGAATGTTGTTTGGAATTTCAAAACATAAAATAGTATTGGAAAAAGAAAAAGGTTTCAGACAGAAAAAAATAGGATCTGGACCAGCCCAGCCGGCCAAGCCCAACAAGGCCTAGTACCAACCCCTCTCTCCCCCCGAAACATTCTTTTCTCACTCACCAGACGACCCACTAAGCAAATGACTGGTGACCCTCGTTTCCTCTTCCTTCTCTCGCTGCCAGAGGACCCCACCGCCACGTCCCCCTTCTTCCCCACCCGCAGAATACGCCCTCCCCCTCGCCGGCCGTTGCAGGCGAATTAAGCCAGGCGTAATACGCGTTAACCACACCATTAATCGGTCCCCTGACCACACACGTTAAAGCACCTGACCCTCCTCTCCACTTCCCCTCTGTCGCCCCACCTCGACACGCCCCCAGACTGCCGAATTTCTCCAGACACTGCCCATTGTCCGACGACGCTCCGGTGCAAATTCCGGCGACCCGGTGCCGCCCCTTGCCTCATCGACCTCGCACACATACCCTACACATCCTGGCGCATCTCCCCGTGCCATTGGTTCGCCCGCGAGTGCCCTGTAACCTTGGCTTCGTCAACACCGAGCGTGCGCCGTACGCCATTGTTCGACGAGCATTCCGTGAACTCGACCACCCTAAACTCTATCGATGATGCACACAACTTCCCTGCACCATTCCGCGTCTAACCATTCCCCTATCTTGCCTTAGGGTGCCTTGTAACCCCATCCCTCGATGCGGGCATGCCCGACGCTGTCCTAAACTCCGCGAAGCGATTGCCGCCCACCCCAGCGCCTTCGACGGAGAAGACCACGTTGAGCATCAGCATTCCACGGCGATCACTGAGCATCTCCCCACCTTCCTTTGCTTCCTCAGACGCTGGCGCCGCCACCGCCGCCCGCTGGCCACCACCGCCATGCCGCTTGCTTAGGGTCGAGCTCACACAGCCGTCCGATCCCGATCCGTGGATAGGATAGAATCACTTAACAACGAAAGTACGCTACGGGCCACGCGATCTGTTTAGATCCAACGGCTGCAGCTGTGCGATCCGAGCGAAGCGGTACCGACGAATGAGAATAGGACGCGTGTCACCAGACGATTTAAAATAGAATTTTAAATCAGATTTAAATGCCATTTTGAAACCCTTGTAACTTTTAAACCACACGTCCAAATTTTGCAAACTTTATATCATTGGAATCAGTGGAACTAGCCCTATCCAACCATGCCATTTGTTTAGTAAAAAGCTTCTGGAAAATTAGTTGTTTTTACAGAAACATTTGTATGCTTGTTAAGGATGTGAAAATTGTTTAAAAATGAATTTGGGGATAAAATATTTTGAAAATGGATTGATTTGAACCTACTGACCATAGGAAACACTTTGTGGATTCAAAAATGTATTTGGTGAAGGAAAAGAATGATTATTTGATTTAAAACCATTTCTAGTCAAATAGAAATGTGGTTTATTTATTAAAATTGGATTTGGAATAAAACCTTTGGAAAATGTTTTGTTTTAAACTCTCTGACCCCAAACACCACGTTTTATGGTTTGAAAACATATTTTGTGAACCCTATAGATTAATGCCTTAGTAAAAATATTTCTACACCACATAAAATGATACTTTGTTTTGAAAATGGTTTTTGAAGTGAAACCTTTTGCAAATGACTTTGCCACTTGACAAAATGACCATTAGGTGTTTTCAAATGTTTATGACCCATTAGGAACCACTTTTCCAAATAAAACAAAGTTTGGCATGCTATCATGCATTATCTTAGTTCTATGATTTTATGTGTTGTTCTACTTGATTGGTAGTTTGAGTTTGTGCCTTGCTTGATTGATTTGTAGTGACTTGAAGAGTGTGATTATTGCAAGGACAAGGAGTGAACCTATACCGTCTACCAAAAAGGCAAGTGATGCGTCATACTTTTTGTCCCATTACTTTCACTATGCATTAGTGATTTTTCTAAGTAAAACTTGCATGGAATTTTGCTAGGTATAAACCTTGCTATAGAAATCCTAGTAGATGAAACCTTAGTAGAAATTCCTAAGTCAAGATACCTACTACTGTCATGCTTAGCTTAGCTAATAGAAAACAAGGGTGGAAATATATTCATACTATGGAAAAAATTCTAAGTCTGAGGACTTGTGTTTTTCTTTAATAAAACAACTAAGTTAATGAATCACCTAGGTGGAATGGTAATTTCTTGGTGGATTTTGGTTGAGTGGTTCACAAGGCCAATGTTTATGGTTTACCTTGTGTATCTCACTTGTGGATGGCCACCCAGGAACAAAGATATTTTAGACGTCAAATGTTGAGAAGCTTCAAGTGCAACCACTTGGCATTATGGGCTCTGCCTAGATCATATAGGTGGAAAGAACTTAGCCATATGGACAGTTGGTGGTAGTGTTTGATAGGTTGGAGCGCGTCCATTTTGGTCTAAGGGAAGGCTTCTGAAAGATCTTGTCTTGGGAAACCAAGTCTCGTGGGGAAAGTGCACCACCTCTGTAGAGTGTAAAACCTAAGTACTTAGCCATGTCCCTGGTAAAGGACAATTTGAGCATCAAGACATGGAAGCAATCAAGAATCTCATCATTCAAATTTCTAAGATAAAAACTTGTGGTTGAACAAGGGTTAAAGGATCTTCAATCTTTGATTGGTAGGTGCCTTGAGTAAAGATGTTTTTGTCAAGCTAAAACTTAGCGTTTTCAAAATGATAAGGAAAATCTATTTTGAGCAATGCAAGCCTCAACTCCACTTAGCCAAATGCATATAGATGATAGACTCCACTATACTACCATAGTATCACTTGCCAATACAATTCAAATGTATTGACCCTTGTGGCTGTAACTTGTTATGTTGCAAGTTTGATTGATTTAGTGAAGTTGATTGATTAGGAATACAAAGTCTACAACCAACATGTCTTCCTGTGGCACTTTGAAGTTGAAGGACCCCATGCTATAGATATTCTGCTGCAATGTAATGTAATAGCCAAATGAGCTATGTAAAGATGTAATAAAATTATGTTATTCCTGGTTATAAAGTTATATTATGACCCTTGTTTCTTGATATTACATCTAAACTGTGGATGCTAGCTATTGATCCAGGGACTAGTATTGTAAACACAGGGGACACCACCTTATGTTAATAAAGGTTTGGACACTCCCTCTACAGAAATCCACGAAAGAGTCCTTATCCACCGCCACCATCGTCCCTAGATCAGGGAGGGGATCTGAAGCTCTTCCCGGCACCCTGACAGAGGGGAGAGATCATCCCGGAGGCCTTCTTCATCACCATGCCAGCCTCCAGAATGATGCATGAGTAGTTCACCCTTGGACTATGGGTCCATACAGTAGCTAGATGGTTGTTTCTCCTCCTTTTTGCTATCATGTTTAGATCTTGTGAGCTCCGTTCATGATCAAGATCATCTATTTGTAATCCTACATGTTGTGTTTGCGGGGATCCAATGGATATTGAGATACTCTGTCATATTGATTATTGATTCTATCAAGTCTATGTTATTTGTGATTTTGCATGATCTTTGTTGCTAGTAGATACTTTGGCCAAGTAGATGCTTGTAACTCCAAGAGGGGGTATTTATGCTCGATAGTAGGTTCATGCCTCTAGTAATCTGGGAGAGTGACAAAAACTTCTAAGGTTGTAGATGTCCTGTTGATACTAGGGAGAAAACAACAATCCTTTGTCCAAGGGCAATTGTATTGTTTACTTTACACACTTTGTTTAATGCAATTATCTGTTGCTTGCAAACTAATACTGTAAGGGGTTCGGATGATAACCTGAAGGTGGATTATTAGTCATGGATGTAGTTGGATTACGGTCTATATATCATGTTTTAATTCCCAAAAAATCTCATAGAGATCAAAATGTCTAGTATATGCATTGTTATGCATTCTCAATCTGTCAATTGCCCCACTGTAATTTGTTCACCCAACATGTTATTTATCTTATGGAGAACACCTCTAGTGAACTATGGACCCCGGTCCATTCCTTACCATTGATATACCATCTACTGTTTACCGTTTAGTTTTTACTTTCTACAAGCAATTACTATCTTCCACATTATACGTTTAATCCTTTGTTTTCAGCAAACCGGTGAGATTGACAACCTCACTGTAAGTTGCGGCAAAGTATTGTGGTTGTGTTGTGCAGGTTCCAAGTTGCAAGAAACACCTTGGAGTTATTTCCTTACTCCTACTGGTTCGATAACCTTGGTTTCATAACTGAGGGAAACTTGTTGATGTGCTCAACATACCTTACTCTTGGGGTTCCCAACGAGCTCTACATATCTGAGCCATCAAGCACTTTTCTGGCGCCGTTTGTCGTGGTATTGCCGACGAGTACGCCATGGAGCGGTCCTCACAGTGCGTGTTTAGAGAGGTGGGGGAAGGCGGACGGTTGATGGGTAAGAGGTAACACAGCTTACCCAGGTTCAGATCCCACAACGGTGGCGGAATCCTACTCCTGCTATAAATCACTATAATGGCAATACGCGGAGTTACAGAGATAGGTTCGCTGTGCGAGGTTATCTATGAACGTCTGAGATTGTCTACCCTAAAGGATCCCATAGGCCCGACTTATATAGTCGCCAGGTCCTAGGGTTACAGGGAAAAGTCCTAGCCGGACAGGTTACACAGTCCTACACCGTCTATTACTAGTCTTGTGTATCTTGCACTCCAAGGCTCCGGGTACGTCGGTGACTCCAACCGTAGCCTTACTTTATCCGAAATGGGACTCCCTTCTGGATCCATCTAACTGGGCCGCCTAGCAGGCCATGGGCCATGCTACCAACTGTGGGCCACCCGGGTTATCCGGATAAGAGACATGCTATGAGGATACCCATATAGCATATCCCCAATAGTAGCCCCCAGAGAACTTCGAGATCTTGCGCCGTCTTGCCTCTTTGTGTGGAATGCTCCATCTAGATGGATGTCGGCAAATCGTCA
This sequence comes from Avena longiglumis, assembly GCA_030063025.1. NCBI lineage: Eukaryota > Viridiplantae > Streptophyta > Magnoliopsida > Poales > Poaceae > Avena > Avena longiglumis. The sequence goes on from CP125977.1 coordinate 480,929,527, forward strand.
AGCAATATCTTGTAGTCCTCCCAAAGAACCCTGCAAGGTTTTCTCCGTCTTCAACATCTAAGTCGGAGAAATGTTGAATCTTCCATCGTACTCTTCTGTAGCTGGACTGGATACGTCCATGCCAGAATCTTCTGATGTGACGGCTCATCTGCCCATGTCAGCTAGGACGATGTAGGCTTAGGTCAGCGACGCCTCGTAACTCAGACATGCAGAGAACGCAATCATGTCCGATTTTCCCGCGCGAGCGATACGAACCGTTGGCGGCGATGGTTGGAGACGTGGAAAAATTTCCACGCACGTTCGCAAACATGTCGTCTATGCGGCAACCGTCCGATCAAGCTGCACGAATCTTGATGCTGGAGATGATAAATAGTAACCGTGGTGGAATTTCTACCTTTTACCTCATTCTCTTCTCGCGTCGTCTTCTTCCTCCAGCGCGTGCCTCCTCGAGCTCTCCGCGCAAAACTCGCGAAAAACCCTAGCCTCAATCCGCACCAGTCACCTCCAAACTCTCTCCATGGCCAGCAGCAGCACCTCTCCTTCTATGGCGGCGTCGAGCGAAGCCGCGGCGAAGCCGGCGAGCTCTATCGTCGTGCCCCCAGAGGGCTTGGTCATCCCTTCCTCAGCGGTGATTGAGTCCATCGACGGTGACCACAATCTGGCGGCGCTGGAGCCGTTGGAGGAGGAGCTGGATTCACACAAGGGCGACTGGCGTGGCTCATATATCACCAACCATGATATCCAGGAGCTGATCGCCGAGGGCTACCTCCCTGTGACGGAGGGGATCGCCTGGCGGGTGGCGCCGGCCATCGAGGTGACACCTTCTCCCCAAGCCGGAGAAAAAGTGTACCTCAAAGCCCAACTGGTACGTGGCTTCTCCCTGCCCATCTCCAACTTCTTCCTCTCCGTCTTGAACCACTATAGAGTCCAGCCCCAGAATCTTTCTCCCAACAGTATCTTAGTGCTTAGCAACTACGCGGCGCTCTGCGAGGGTTACTTAGGGATAAATCCTAGGCTAGATCTCTTCGTGTACTTCTTCACCGTCAAGCGTGAAGCCGGAGCTAGTAAGGAAGAACTTAGGAATTGCGGCACCATAAGCTTAAAGATCCGACCTGGCCGGCGGTTCCCCGACATCGTTGGCCATAAGTCCTGCAAAAACTGGCAGCGGACGTACTTCTACGGTCCAGATATCCCTCTGGTTGGCCGACAAGTAACGTACCCGGACTTCGTTGACGGAGCCGCCGCTAAAGCCTCGTCATGGAGATCCCATGCCTCCCTTCCCTCTGACCTCGATGCTTCCTGCGCCATAAGGCGGATAGAATGGTTCATGGAGACGGGTTTGACCGGCTTGGACCTAGCCATGTGCTGGTTCATCAGGCGAATCCAACCTTTGCAGCACCGCGCGAAGCTCATGCACGAGTATACCAGCGATAGAAGGGATAGCCTCCGCATCTCCGTGCACAACTTCTCGAGCGAATCCGTCAAGCTCCACCTTAAGGACATCGTCAAGGTGAAGGACAAGAAGCGTGGCTTCACCATCACCTATGACATGTTCGTAGACGATAAGTACCCAAAGGTAGTTATTTATTTTCCATGTATGACATATACTCCAGTTCTTCCGTCTTGCAAATGCCATATCATCTAACACGGTGACTTCTCACTTAACAGCTTAGCGACATAGATGAGGGCAGCATGGCTCCTCAAATCTATGATCCAAAGATGAAGGAAGTCACCGTCGTGTCCGACGACGATGCTCCGTTGGAGCGAAAGTGGAAGAGCTCCACCTCTGACGCTGCCGACGGAGGCAAGAAGAAGACGATGGAGGGTGGAGCCTCCAAGAAGGGAGGCGAAGAAGAGAAAAGTTACCGGGATCCCCTTTGCTAAAGCACCCCCACTTGTGTAAGCTTCTTTCTTTTCGACATTGTCTATTTATCTGTCTTGTTCCTGTACTTATGCATTTTGCACGTTTCAGGAAGAAAGCCACGACCAGCCTGAAGAAGACCTCCAAATTGGGGGCTTCTAGAACCATCAAGGACATGCTGCATCGTGAGACATCTCCCGCCATCGCCCCTGCCACTCCCTCCGTCAAGACCTCGTTTGCCCCGACAAGCTCACAAGCTAAGGAGGCATCTGGCCCTTCCGCCATGGAAGTGGACTCAGGTGCCTCTACCGAGGTTGCTATCGTCGGCGAGCAGGCAATGCAGGAGAGTGCCGCCCACCAAATGGCTGAAGCTTCGGCTAAGGATGCCATCGATGGTGGTAAGGCGGTGGTGGAAGCAGGTACTTCTGTCGTTGGCGGTGCCCCTGCACCCAAGAAAACCATAACCTATCCAAAGATAGTCTATCCAGTCCTTACACCGGGTAGCACTGCTCTAGTTCCTGGTGCGGCACCGATATCTCCGACGTGCGGTCTAGAGGAGCTCCACCGACATGCAGAAATCTTGCAACAGCGAATCCTTTGGCAAGCTGCTGGCTGAGAGTGCTACGAACCTCAAGATCATTGCACTTGTAAGTTTTATTTGCCTTCTGCATTTCATATGAGTATCCCACTGTAGCCCCCGAGGATGTAGACGGAAAACCATAGGTTTTGCATCTATATGCTCTAAGAGTGACTAAGTTAGAAAACCTCTCACTGTAGCCCCCAAGCATGTAGGTGGAATGAATTATTCCGACTAGATGCTTTTAAGAGTAGCATACGCAGTGTTTACAAATTTCAATACTGTAGCCCCAAGCTTCTAGTTGTAACTGAATTAGTTTCGACTAGATGCTTAAAGAAAAGCTAAGCATATATCCGAGTTAAAAAACTTTATATTGTAGCCCCCAAGATTCTGATCGAAAACTGAATTAGATCCGACTAGATGCTTAAAGAAAAGCTAAGCATAATGCTAAGTCAAAAATTCCAGCTGTAGCCCCCGAGCGTCTAGGTGGAAAATTTCCGGCTAGATGCTCCAAGCAGACCAAACAACGTTTTTACTTTGACCTTTTTTCCACAGAACGAGAGTGCTCGGAGGGGCATGGCCAATGACAAGTACCAGAAGATGCGCGCAGATTTGGAAGCTGAAAAGGGTAAAACTGCCTTCTTGAAGGAACATATCACCAAGAGCAAGCGTCTGTTTTCTTTTTCGCATTCTGACTTGGTTTTGTGCCCATATTCTCCGAGTACTCACTGTGTACTTTGCTTTATCCGACTTGCAGAAACCATTGCCAAGGCAAAGAATATTGTCGAGCAATCCAAGCACATTCAAGAGCTGGATAGCGAGAACAAAATTCTTAAGCAGGAAAGGAAGGACATGCTGAAAATGCATGAGGAGTCAATGAAGGCCCTACAGGACTCCGCCACTGAGGAAATCAATCGCTTGAAGGAGGAGATCTCTATCTTAAGAGGTCAGAAGCAAGCTGCCGATGAGCAGAATCAACGCCATAGTGAGGCGTATAAGCTCCTCCAACAAGATAAAGAATCCCTGGCGGAGACCCTTTGGCAAGCTGAGGCCAACATCTTCAGTAAGTTTTCTCTGTCTTGGATTTCTGTAGTCTGGATACTCTGAATTGTTGAACTTATGTATTTCTTGTCAGAATTTGCAGCTCTTATAGGTTTAACCCGATCGCCACCTCGAGCCAAAGAATGCATGATTCTAGCCGGAAACTTCACCAACACCACCATCACACAAGCTAAGGAGATTGCCAAGCCCCTCCAGATAAATATCAAGGCATCAGACTCCGTGGCGAAGTACTCGGAGATTCTGCGCCGAGCCCCCGAGCGTATCACCACCTGGAAGGCTTCATGTGCACGGGCGGGCGCAAGGATGGCGCTGTCAATGGTGAAGGCCCACTATGATGATGCCGACATCGACACGGTGACCTCCGGCATTCCCGACGCAGACGACGATGGCAAAGAGATTAACCATGAATCCATCTTGTCGTCGCTCGCGGGTTATAACACCAGATTTGCCGACTTGGTCGATATCAACGTCTTCGTGCCAATGAACACCATCGATGGCGGCAACCAAAGCTCCTTCGAGTCTCTTCACACCGCCGACTTCGAGGGTGGATCTCCTGCTGGTGATGACGCTGCTTCTAAGTCTCCTGCGCCAAAGGAATGAAGAACAACTTTGTATTATTTGTTTCACCTTTGGTGCATGTATGGAAAAAACTTATTGATGTAACTTAAGGCGGAAAACAATGGTTGTTCTTTCCTTCTACTCAAGAACTAGTTTCTAGCATGTATATATGTTTAAGCAAGTGCTGGCTTATCCATTACTTTGGTTATTATGCTTGACTTTTCATGAGTTGGAAGACTCTTTGTCGGAACCATGCGCTCAGGTGATGATGCCCAATGGCACCGTCAATAACCTAAGCACAAAATCGCCGACAATAAGTGCTGAAAGTCACTACTCCAGAATCCACATAAAAACGACAAAGAATGTGTAGACCAGAAAACTTAAGCTAACGCCCGTAGGCGGAATTTTCACAAGTGCAATCGCAAAGCTTGTGCATAAAAGTTTTACATGATCCAAAAATGAATACTAAAGGAGGTAAAAGACTCATAAATATGAGTGAACCAGAGAGCTTTATTTCATTGATCATATAAGAGGTACACAATTAGATAAAAAATGCTAAGTGTAAAAAGGACATAGCTGTGCTATGTTCCATGTCCGATCAAGCTCCGGGTAGTCATCATCCGGGTCATGTCGCTTACGCTTATGATCCGCGTTGGGTCTATCCTTCAGTTCATGATTGTCAACGAGGTAGTAGGACCCATTGAGTAGCTCCTTGCTTATGATGAACGGTCCTTCCCATGGCGGGGAAAATTTGTGTGACTTCTTCTGCTTAAGTCGGAGCACCAAATCCCCCTCTTTAAACGAGCGACGCCGAACGCGGCGACTATGGTAGCTGCGTAGCTTCTGCTGGTAGATGGCGGATCTTTGGCATGCCAAAACGCGCCCCTCTCCGAGAAGGTCCACATCTAGGCGTCTGGATTTTCCAGCATCATCTTCATCGTAGGCGGCAACCCTTGGTGCATCGTGAAGTATGTCGGAAGACAGGATGACTGGAGGTGCAACAACAACGACGATGACTGGAGGTGGTGGCGTAGCTGCGACGATGGCGGCCGAAGGCGGTGGCTGAATCGGAGGATCTCCGTCAATGAGCGCAAGCGCTGTCTGAGCTGCCGCGTAGTTGTTGACGGTGCTCACCATGCCTTCAAGAGTAAGGCGTCCCGACGCCTGCTGCCATCTTAGAGAAAGCCGGAGAAGCGTGCCACGGTGCCCTTCTACGAAGTGATATATAGCATTATCATCGGGGTAGTGGGCCAGATCGGCTCATATACGGAGCTACCTGGCAAGGTAATCGCGGGGGTTTTCGCTCTCTCTCTGAATGCAACGCGCCAGATCGAAGATGGTAACCATGCCGACGAACTTGGATCTCTGCTGTCCAGACGCACGGGCGAAGCCGGCGGACTTGCAGCGATCTTCCACCTTTATATCCTGCACAGGGGCGGTTTGGGTGGGCCTTGAATTTTTCTGATCTTTGCCGGCAAACTCCGAAGAGAGATCCGACATCGATCCTTCAGCGAACATATCCTGCCCGTAGGCGGTCCGTGCGGGCCTTGATGCTCCTCCGACTCCCAGGGAACTAGTGCCCGAGTCGGTTTCGCCGATGAAGAGATGGATGTCTCCGATAGGAACGATCGAACACCGCGTAGGGTTCGTCTTCGCTGGGATCCAGAACTCATCAGGGGGACGATCGGAACGTTGCCGGAGAAGAGAACGCGACCGATGGATACAGTTTCTACGATTCCCGTGAAGATCTTGGTCCTCGCCCGCTGAAGAGCCTGAAGCGGCTCTTGCCCCACGGTGGGCGCCAACTGTCGTGGTATTGCCGACGAGTACGCCATGGAGGGGTCCTCACAGTGCGTGTTTAGATACATGGGGGAAGGTGGACGGTTGACGGTTACGAGGTAACACAGCTTACCCAGGTTCAGATCCCACAACGGTGGCGGAATCCTACTCCTGCTATAAATCACTATAATGGCAATACGCCGAGTTATAGAGATAGGTTCGCTGTGCGACGTTGTCTGAGATTGTGTAAGTTATCGTCTGAAGTTGTGCCCTAAAAGCTCCCACAGGCCCGACTTATATAGTCGCCAGGTCCTAGGGTTACAGGGAAAAGTCCTAGCCGAATAGGTTGCAGTGTCCTACACCGTCTATTACTAGTCTTGTGTATCTTGCACTCCAAGGCTTCGGGTATGTCGGTGACTCCAACCGTAGCCTTCCTTTATCCGGCATGGGCCTCCCGTATGGATCCATCTAACTTGCCGCCCAGCAGGCCATGGGCCATGCTACCAACTGTGGGCCACCCGGGTTATCCGGATAGGAGACATGCTATGAGGATACCCATATAGCATATCCCCAACACCGTTGCCGGGGAGATAAGGATAACTTCAATCTCTTACTCCCCGTCAATCACTTTTTAGGGAGAAAGAAGATTCTTGCAAGGGGAGTCTCTCACAACCAATCTCTTTACTTTGTTTTTGTTTTGCTTAGTTTATTTTGCTTTGTTTTTCTTGTTTCCTTTTATCAAAAATACAAAAAAAAATAGTTGCACAGCTTGTTTCTTTTTATCAAAAACACAAAAAAATTAGTTCCTACTTTAGTTTCTATTTCTGTTGGCTTACTTTACTTTTGCAAAAAAATGAATACTCTAGAAAACACCAAGTTGTGTGACTTCACTAGCACAAACAACAATGCTTTTATGTGTACACATATTGCTCCACCCATTCTTGAAGCTAATTTCTTTGAAATTAAACCTGCTTTGCTGAATCTTGTTATGAAAGAGCAATTTTCTGGTGATAGTTCTGATGCTGCTGCTGCTCACGTTAATAATTTTGTTGAACTCTATGAGGTGCAGAAATATAAGGATGTAGATGGAGATATTATTAAGATTAAATTGTTCCTTTCTCTTTGAGAGGAAGAGCTAAAGAATGGTTGCTATCTTTGCCTAGAAATAGTATTGATTCTTGGATTAAATGCAAAGATGCTTTTATTGGAAAATATTATCCTCCTACTAAGATTATATCTATGAGAAGTGAAATAATGAAATTTAAACAATTTGATAATGAACATATTGCTCAAGCTTGGGAAAGACTGAAATCTTTGGTAAAGAATTGCCCCACTCATTGACTGACTGCTTGGATGATTATCCAAACCTTTTATGCATGACTAAATTTTTCTTCAAGAAATCTGTTGGATTCTGCTGCTGGAGGTACCTTTATGACCATTACTTTGGGTGTTGCAACAAAGCTCCTTGATAATATGATGGTTAACTATTTTGAATGGCACACTAAGAGAGCTCCACAAGGTAAGAAGGTAAATTCTGTTGAAGAAACGTCCTCCTTGCGTGATAAAATTGATGTTATTATGTATATGCTTGTTAATGGGAAAGCTCATATTGATCCACATAATGTTCATTTAGCCTCTTTGGTTGCTCAAGAAGAGAAAGTTGATGTGAACTTCATTAGAAATAACAATTTTAGCAACAATGCCTATAGGAATAATTTTGGTAATAATAATTATAGGCCATATCCTCCCAATAATGGTAATGCTTATGGAAAATCCTACAACAACAATAGAAGTGCACTATCTGAACTTGAAGTCATGCTTAAGGATTTTATTAGTAAACAAAATGCCTTTAATAAAACTGTTGAGGAAAAGCTTTCGAATGCTGAAAAAAATATTTCATCTTTGTCTGAAGCACAATCTTCTTTGATTAATAAAATGGCTGCTAAACCTAAACTATGGAAAATCCCTTTGCTGCTACTAATGCCATACAAGTTAGAATTGATGAAAATATTAGGATATTAGCTAGAAATAATAATATGACTAAAGTTTGTACCATTACCACAACTAGTAATGTTGATGCTAGCAAACCACCTAAAGTCCCCATTCCTTTTTCCAATAAAAATGCTGAAATTCTTCGAAATATGGGAAACAATAATTCTACTACCTTGGATGCTAATTTTTATTTTGATCTTGATGGTTGCAATATTTCTAAATTAATTATGTTCTTACAAAAGCTAGCTAGAAGTACTAATGCTAGTTCTATGAATATGGCTTTTACAAAACATATTACAAATGCTCTCATGAAAATTAAGGAAGAAAAATTGAAACATAAAGCTTCTATTCCTATGAAATTAGAATATGGTTGGGAACCCATCATTAATATGAAAGTGAATGATTGTGATCTCAAAGATTTATGTGATCTTGGTGCTAGTGTCTCTATTATGCCTAGAAAGATTTATGAAATGCTTGATTTGCCAACATTGGAAGATTATTACTTGGATGTCCATCTTGATGATAATGCTAAAAACAAACTTGTGGGGATCATTAATGATGTTCTTATAATGGTTAACAATGCCTTTGTACCCGTTGATTTCTATGTTTTGGATGTTGAATGCAATACTTCTTGTCCTATTACTTTGGGAAGACTTTTCTTAAAATTGTTGGTGCCGTTATTGATATGAAGGAAGGCACCATTAAATATCAATTCCCACTCAATAAAGGTATAGAACACTTCCCTACAAATAGAGAGAAGATACCTTTTTCTTCTCCTATTAAAACAAAAGTTGATCTTAATGCTTCTTCATTCGAAAATACTTGATTCTTGCTTTCTATGCCTAGCTGAAAGGCGTTAAAGTAAAGCACTATTGGGAGATGACCCAAATTATTTTTATTTCAGTAAGTTTTTATTTTGTTGAGTATTGGAAGTTATTGACTCTGTAATAACCTCTCCTTATCCTTTTTGTGGTTTTTGTGCCAAGAATAACTTCAAATGAGAGAGAAGTAAGATTTGGGGAAGTTGCTGTCCCGAAACAGATTTCTGTCCTTCACTGTAAAAAATCATGAAAAATCCCAGTATGTCGGATTGAGCTGTATTTTTCTGTTCACATGCCCCAGGTTATTATCTAACTTTAGTTATTTTAAAATTTTGCGATTTGAGCAAAAGAAGGTCTTCAAAAAAAATCAGTCTTTACCTGCTGGTCTATTTTGACAGATTTGTGCCATTATTTGCATTTGCCTCTTAATCGGTTTATTTTAAGTTATCTTTGATCACTTGATATTTTAAAAGGAATTGCTACAGTATATTGTGTTTTAATGTAAGTTTTGCTTGTGTTGAAACTAAACCCAATGACTTATTATCTTGAATACACTAATGTTGCTAACAAAGAATTGTGTGAAGTTTTGTATGAAGGAAATTTTCAAGTGTAGGGAGAGAACGATGTGATGAGATGAAGTATGGACAAAAGCTCAAGATTGGGGATGCCACCCGTGTCACCCCAAGAAATATTCAAGAGGTACAAGCGTCAAATCTTGGGGATGCCCAAGGCATCCCCTTCTTCATCAATAAAAATCTTAGGTCTTCTTTCTAGACACTTTATTTTTACTGCTTCATGCACTATTGTGTTGTTCTTGGAGTGTCTTTGTTTTAGTTTTTAGTTTTCTTTTGTTTGGTTTGCTTCAATAAATTTGTTGGACCCCCGCATTCTTATTTTGTTTCAAATAAGTTGATTGGTGTTGGAAAAGGGTATTAAACTCCATGCTTATAGTGGTACAAAAGGAAGCTTGTTTTGACTGTGGCCTAGACTTTATCATGTCATGTTAGATGTTGCTTTGACCATATGCTTAGTGATTATTGCTGTAGCATGACTTGTTCCAAACAAATTGATATTTCTTAATGTGCCTTGAAATAATCATGCGTTGTTTTAGCATATAAAAGCATAATATTGTGGTATTATCCTTTGATGTTTTATCTGGGTTGACTTGGCACATGCTTACACCATGTTAAGACTATGAACCAGTCACCTTAGAATCTATGATCATTTAGTTTTTGACTTGTGATATCTCTTTATGCTTTAATTAATAATGTTTTGTCGCTTTGCATGATTGTGGCCATTATTTCTCTCTTAGTTGGTCGCTCCCAGTATTTTGCTAGCCTCCACTTGTACTGAGTATGAGCTCTAATCATGCATCCAACTCCCAAGAAACCAAGTTATTCCAAAGAGTCCACTATAAATTCCTATGCATGGTGTGTTACACCATTCCAAGTATATTCATGTGTTTATCTATCTTCCAAATTAAACTTGTTATGTGAAAATTAGTGGTTAAAGCTCTCACAAACTTGATGGCACACTTTAATTTATTGCACTTAATAAACTTGAACCATTGTGCCCATCTATGTTGCTTATATGCTTGCAAATTATAAGTTGGGAGTTAGCAGAACCATGCTGTCATGGGGAACGCTTTCAACACTTGTACATATCTATCTAGTTGATATCATGATCTTTTGTTTATGGATGTCGGCGGTGTGAAATAAAAGGGGAGCTTGTAAGTCCATGGAGTATTGTATATGTGTTAGAGAAACGCCTGGGCGGCTAGCCTAATCCATGCCTAATCATGGTGGAAACTTGCAGCATAACCATAATGATCATTCTGTGAAGCATACCCAATAAAACCTATGCAAATAGCAAATGAAAAGATCGCTGAGATGCTCATTGTCTGTTCCTTGTCATTTTGATATGGGATAGCTCCTGTGTCATGGGGCAAGGGGTACCCCGTTGGCGGTTCTCTATGATACACATATACTTACAATGGCAAGAACTTGCTTGTGACTAAAGTTCAGTAGCCTGAGGAACGACCCTCGTACTCAAGGGACATGAGATTTTCAACTTATGATCTGTCAAGCATATACTTCATATTTGTGTCACTTTAACCTTAATCACCTCAAGATGCTTTTGATAGGGGCAATGAGAGCTGAAAGCTAATAAGTACCTAGTTTTTGGAAGCTCTTTATGAAACTTGAAATCCCTGCTTCCCTCTGTGAAGGGCCTTTCTTTTAACTTTTATGTTGAGTCTCCATATTCTATCCTTATGCACCAATTAAGAGAGCATAGTTGTCATTCTTAGTTTAGTGTGCATTGTCCCAATACTTATTGATTGATTCATAATCATGGTATTACTTGTTCTTAAATTATTAGTAACTTTGGAGGTGTCCTATGCATTTATGTTTTCCTATACCATGAAGGACAAGCTGAATACCATTCATGCTATGTTTTCTACATGTGAAATAATGTCTTTCAATGCATTGTTATTCATGATCTTTTGTTTGTACCTTTTCATGTTGCAACAGAGTTTCTTTGTCTTATTGTTAGAACTACATCTTTCATGCTCATGTTTAGAATACTATGATCGCAGCTATCAATGCTTTACAATATTTGATCAAGGTTGTGATGGTGCATGTCACCTAAAAAATTATTCTTTTTATCACTTACCTACTTTAGGACGAGCAGGAGTTAAGCTTGGGGATGCTTGATACGTCGTAAACGTATCTATAATTTTTGATGCTCCATGCTTGTTTTGTATCAACTATCTTATGTTTTGTTTACACTTTGAGGCATTTTTATACATTTTCTGGAACTAACCTATTGACAAGATGCCGTAGTGCCATTTGCCTGTTTTCTTCTATTGTTGGTTTCAGAAAAGTTAGTAATTGGACGGAACAAAAGCCAAAGTCAATATTTTACCAGAGCAAAGACAAAGTCCGGAGGGGGGCGAAGAGGCGCCACAGGGCGGCCGCACCACCCCCTGGCGCGGGCCCACCCTAGGTCATGCCAGGGCATGGTGTGCCCCCCTGGCCCTCAACCGACCTCGCCCCTTCGCCTATATAAACACCCCGAGGCAGAAACCCTAAGTACCCGATTAGAAATCCACGAAAGAGTCCGTAGCCGCCGCCACCATCGTCCCTAGATCGGGGGATCTGAAGATCTTCCCGGCACCCTGCCGAAGGGGAGAGATCACCCCAAAGGCCTGTTGGGGATATGCTAAATGGGTATCACCATTGTATGTCTCTAATCCGGATAACCCGTGTGGCCCACAGTTGGTAGCATGGCCTATGGCCTGCTGGGCGGCCCAGTTAGATGGATCCAGAAGGGAGGCCCATGCCGGATAAAGGAAGGCTACGGTGGAGTCATCAATGTACCCGGAGCCTTGGAGTGAAAGACACGTTAGACTGGTTGTATACCGTGTAGGACTTTGTAACCTGTCCGGCTAGGACTTTCCCTGTAACCCTAGGATCGGGTGTCTTTATAAGCCGAACCTAGAGGAGCCTTTATGGAAAAAATCAACCCATATCACGCACAGCGAACCAATTACTGTAACTCGGCATGTTGCCATTATAGTGATTTATAGCAGGAGTAGGATTCCGCCACCATCATGGGATCTGAACCTGGGTAAGTTGTGTTACCTCGTACCCGCCAACCTTCCGCCTTACCCCACATCTCTAAACACGCACTGTGAGGACCCCTCCATGGCATACTCGTCGGCAATACCATGACAGTTGGATCCCACCATGGGGCAAGAGGCGTTTCAGGCTCTACAACGGGCGAGGTCAAAGATCTTCGCAGGAATCGGCTAAACCGTAGCCATCGGCCATGTTATCTTCTCCGAAAACATTCCGATCATCCCTCTCGACGAGTTTTGGATCCCATCAAAGACAAACCCCACCCACTGCTCGATCGTTCCAATCGGGAACATCCACCTCTTCATCGGTGAAATCGACTCGGGCACTAGTTCCCTGGAAGTCGGAGGATCGTCAAGGCCCGCACGGACCGCCTACGGGCAGGATACGTTCGCGGAAGGATCGAAGTCGGATCTCTCTCCAGAGTTTTCCGGCTTAGATCGGAAAAATTCAAGGCCCACGCAAACCGCCCCTGTGCAGGATATAATGGTGGAAGATTGCTGCAAATCCGCCGGCTTCGCCCATGCATCTGGAAAGCAGAGATCACAGTTCGTCGGCATGGTAACTATCTTCGATCTGGTGCGTTGCGTTCAGAGAGAAGGTGAAAACCCCCGCGACTACCTAGCCAGATGGCTCAGTATATGGGCCGATCTGGAGCATTACCCCAGTGATGATGCCATTTATCACTTTGTGGAAGGACTTTATCGCGGTACGCTTCTCCGGCATACGCTAAGGTGGCAACAGGCCAGAGGTCTCCTCACCTTCGAGAGCATGATCAACACCGTCAACAACTACGTGGCTGATGATGCAGCTGCTCAGGCCGAGATCGCTGCCATACCCGGGCCACCGCCGCCACAGCCTCCGCTGCCACCGCCTCCAGTCAACATCCCTGCAGCCTCAGCATCGTCCTCCATCATCGAGCCGACCCCCACACCCTCCGACTCCGTTTTAGATGCGCTCTACACCGACATCAGCCTGGACTCGGAGGAGATGGATATCAACCCGGAGGAACTCGACTCTTCCATGCAGGAGATGGAGGAGGATATAAAAAGTGAGCAGGCCGGCAAGGCCATCACATCCTGAGAGGTGTTCATCGCCATTGGGAGTGTGATGGAAGAAGACCAACTCAGACAAGCTCCGCCTAAGCCGCTGGACAAGGGGAAGGGACCAGCTGATGCTGCTGACAATGGTCGCGCAAAAGCCATGCCCCCTCCGCCTAACCCAACGCAGCAGCCGCAGGAACTCAACATCGGTCCAAGTCACCCCAACACCGCAAATCCGCCGCCTCTAGCATCTACGTCTGCGGCCGCCCAAGTCACTCCAGCTGATAGAGTGATGTACGGTAATTTACTCGTTGAGCTAGTGACCGTGGACCATATACGGAATGTAGTCCAGCTTAAAGAAAAGCGCCAGCAGCTATTGGAGGAAGCGCAGGCCATCGCGGAGCAAATCTAGATCGAGATCTGGCCAAGGCGCAAAAGTCAATTGAGGCAGCTAGAGCCATGGAGGCCGAGTACAAGACTTTGCTCAAGCAGCAGAAGGCTAGGATTTTGATGCTCCATGCTTGTTTAGTATCAACTTTCTTATGTTTTGTCTACACTTTGAGGTATTTTTATACATTTTCTGAAACTAACCTATTAACAAGATGCCGCAGTGCCAGTTGCCTGTTTTCTGCTATTTTTGGTTTTAGAAAAGATAGTAAGGAAATATTCTCAGAATTGGACGGGACAAAAGCCAAAGTCAATATTTTACCAGAAGGAACACAGAGTCCGGAGGGTAGCTGAAGTGGGACCACGAGGCGGACACACCCTGTGGCGTCGCATCCAGGGGGCGCGCTAGCCCTAGGTGTGGGCCCCTTGAGCGCCCACCGACCTTGCCCCTCCGCCTATAAAAGCACCCCGGTATAGAAACCCTAAGCAACTGATCAGAAATCCATGAAACAGTCTGTAGCCGCTGCCACCATCTTCCCTAGATCGTGTGTGGGGGATCTGAAGCTCTTCCCGGCACCCTGCCGGAGGGGAGAGATCATCCTGGAGGCCTTCTTCATCACCATTCCAGCCTCCGGAGTGACGCGTGAGTAGTTCACGCTTGGACTATGGGTCCATACAGTAGCTAGATGGTTGTTTCTCCTCCTTTGTGCTATCATGTTTAGATCTTGTGAGATCCCTTCATGATCAAGATCATCTATTTGTAATCATACATGTTGTGTTTGCAAGGATCCGATGGATATTGAGATACTATGTCAGATTGATTATTGATTCTATCATGTCTATGTTATTTGTGATCTTGCATGCTCTCAGTTGCTAGTAGCTATCTTGGCCAAGTATATGCTTGTAACTCCAAGAGGGAGTATTATGCTCGATAGTAGGTTCATGCCTCTAGTAATCTAGGGAAGTGACAGAAATCTCTAAGGTTGTAGATGTGCTGTTGATACTAGGGAGAAAACAACAATCCTTTGTCCATGGGGCAATTGTATTGTTTACTTTACACACTTTGCTTAATGCAATTATCCGTTGCTTGCAACTTAATACTAGAAGGGGTTCTGATGATAAGGTGAAGGTCAATTATTAGTCATAGATGTAATTGGATTACGGTCTATGTATTTTGTTGTAATGCCCAATCAAATCTCATAGGATTCAAGATGTCTAGTATATGCATTTTTATGCTTTCTCAATCTATCAATTGCCCCGCTGCAATTTGTTCACCCAACATGTTATCTATCTTATGGAGAACACCTCTATTGAACTGTGGACCCCGGTCCATTCTTTATCATTGATATACCATCCACTGTTTATCGTTACTATTTACTTTCTACAAGCAACTACTATCTTCCACACTATATATTTAATCCTTTGTTTTCAGCAAACCAGTGAGATTGACAACCTCACTGTAAGTTGGGGCAAAGTATTTTGGATTGTGTTGTGCAGGTTCCAAGTTGCTAGCAACACCTTGGAGTTGTTTCCTTACTCCTACTAGTTCGATAACCTTGGATTCATAACTGAGGGAAAACTTGCTGCTATGCTCATCATACCTTCCTCTTGGGGTTCCCAATGAGATCTACATATCTGAGCCATCATCTACACGAACAAGTAATCAAGAAGCCAATTCCAGGCATTAGTGAGCTTAACGACCACTGGTATGGATGGGGCCCGCCCATACCGTCCTCCCGTACCATGTGATGGTGGTTCCATCTCGTCAAACCCTATGAATTTCGTGAAGATGCCTATATATTTTGAGGCTCCAGCCGCCAGGCAGAGAGCCACCATTCTCAGATTTCATCACAACACTACCAAAGGAGATCCACCCCATTGTTCATCATCCCCTCCATTAGCCATAGACATTACTTTGTACTTTAGATCTCCTTGTGATTTGGCGACCATTGTTAGAATATTTGATTTTAATCTAAGTATTTGGCACAATGTTTTCTTTCCTAGATCTATTTGTTATGAGTGAGTAGTCCTCACGGACTGCGGGTTGGGGAGAAACCTCACAACAATTATGTGCATCTAATCATGGGAGTATTGTATTTTTTTTTAAAATTGAGATTTGTATATTTTGTTTCTTTGTCTCTTGTCTCGATCTGTGGACTTGTAGGTACCCAAGATCCCATAGATTGATAAAGGCTTGAGGTGAGATCTTTGGCTAGCGGCGATCTCATAGGAACCTTAGTGACATAAAGGATTGTACGGTCTTCGCTTAGCGACCCATTCGGGATCACAAAAACATCACCACTTAATGTTTTAATCTGTGTTCTACACTTAATAATTATGTGTAGTTGCTTCGGTGTGCACTCGATTTGATTAAAAGACTATTGCTATGCCCGCTACATCATGGTGGATCTAGTATAATAGGATGTGTTGCCCACAAGAGATTATCTCCATTCAAACATTACACATGACTATGCTTATTATTATCTTTTTATCGCATATGATGTGCAACTACACGTGGATCTTCAACCCTGGCCTATCTCCATCCATTGATTCAAACCACTATAAAAGTAAACTAGATTGGTCTGGTAAACTAAGGTAAAATAAAGAAACAGAGACTTATAGACGTGTCCTTTTTATTTCCTTTTAGCATTGCTTTCCATGGTTTAATTAAAACTAGGTCTTCTAGGGAAAAAGCTATTATACTACATCCGTGAATCCGGATCAAAGGTATCAACCTTTTTTGGCACCGTTGCCGGGGAAGCAATTTTGCTATCCTAGTGAGGTCACTAGATACCTTGTTTTTATTTTTATTATTAGTTTGTAGTTTAATTCTTGTTATATATTTACTTTCTTGTTATCTATTTGAAAACCCCAAACAATAGTTACTTGTTATTTGTTTTGATGACTTAAAAATTACCAAAAATATAAGAGCGATGGCTCAAAGGAGACTTGGGGAGTATGCTACTCCCACTGATGATTTTATTCATGCACCTATCACTCAGCCCGCTATTGATGCAGAAACTTATGAAATTAAGCCTAACCTTTTAAGCTTGGTTCAATAGAACCAATTTGCGGGCTCATCTTCTAAGGATTCAGGTTTGCACTTAAACACTTTCTCTGAAATTTGTGACATGATGCGTATTAAGGATGTTGATCCAAATGATGTTAAATTAAAATTGTTTCCTTTCTCTCTTAGAGGAAAGGCTAAGAATTGGTTGCTAGCTCTACTAAAGGGCACTATTAAATCTTGGGAGGAATGTACTAATTTGTTGATGACTAAATTTATCTCCACAGCTAAGACTATGCACCTAAGATCCAACATTACAAGCGTTAGGCAAGAAGACCTTGAGCCACTAGAGCTTGCGTGGGAAAGGATGAAAGAAGCCATAATAAACTGTACTAGTCATGGGATGGAATAATGGCTTATATTACATTTGTTTTATAATGGTCTTAACTCAATGTCTAAGTCTATGCTAGATACTGCAGTAGAAGGAACAATCATGGGAAAGCAAGTGAGTGTTGCAAAGAAACTACTTGATGATATGCAAAATAATCATGCCCAATGGCATGTGGAAAAAATGTCGAAGATAGTAAGTTCAATACCCGAGGTAAATAATGAAGAGCTTACATCTAAGGTATACGAGTTTCTAAGCATAGTAAAAGGTAAGAAGATACCGAAGTTAATACTATCGCTATCGATGTTAATGATGTTAATTTTATAGCTCGCACTCCTTTTAATCCTCAAAAACATTATCCTAATCCTGCAGGAGCTCCTTACAGTAATTATGAAAATAATAATGGAGAAAATCATGGAAATATCTCGTTTGAACAAACTGTTAGAACCTTTATACAAGCTCAAATCAAGCAAAACAATATGCTTATTTAAGTCACGGAGATCCATGAGAGTAGTATAGGAAAATTATCTAACCAGGCCATTGCAATTAGAAATGATGTACATGCTCTACATGAAAGGACAAAGACCGTGGAGGCTCATCTGGGTAAAGTAGCTGAGAGCCAAGTTCTCATATTAGCAAAGTTTGCTATTAAACCCGAGCCAAATCCGGTAGAAGACCTCAAGATGATGAGGGTGGTAACCAATAAAGAGAAACCTGGAGAGCTTGATTATAGCATGTAACATCCCAAAATTCATGAATTGCAGAAGCATACATTGCATTCATATTGTCATAGCATATTTATCTTGCACAAAAAATTTCAAACCAAAACTCCAAATAAAAACATTAATATACCTATTATTTATATATCATATGAGGCATGGTTTTAATTTTACTTTCAAAGGACCAAATTGTGTTTGAGTAAACATATGTGTTTAACACACTTTTGAGTGCAAGGATCATTATATAAAAATCTGGAAAAGATTTGAATTCAAACAAGTTTGAAAGGGTTTGAAAACCATTCCTGAAAAATCAAACAGAAAAAGAAAAGGCTAAAAGAAAAAAAGAAAACAGGCGCCAACCTTTCGGCCCAGCACCAGAACCAGCCCAACAGCCCACCCAGGCCATTCCCCCTCCCCCTCTCTCTCTCACCCGCGCTCACCCTACCCCGTTGACACTGCCACTGGGCCCTACGCCAGCTCATCTCTTTCTTCCACAAACCCTGCGCCCCAGACCCCGTCGTCGCCATTACCTCCATCAGTGCCGCATTGATTCATGCTTTATTGCTGATCAATGCCTACATAATACCCGCCCCCAACGCCTGCGACTTAACCCCCACATCACCGCGGCCATTTCCCCCCAACCACCATCACCAGAGCGCCACCAGGCTGGCTGTATTTGGGCTTGCGTAGCCGCTGACCGAGCGTCTCCGACAAGATATTCCGGTGAGTGTCGTGCTCACCCCCGTCCCTCGTTCATACGGTGATGATCCCATGTTCCTTGCGCTTCTTCTAACACCACTGGTTCATCCTATAGGGCTTCATCAAGCACCGTGAGCACCCGACACCGTCCTCGTCTCCGGCGAGCAATCCCGGTAAGATACGACCGCCCCTCGCCTTCTGATTCAAACCATCTTGTTCACCTGAACCTTTCACATGTCCTGATACACTTGGTTTGCGCTAGGGTGATCCAGAGCGTCGCCGTCGTCTTCGCTAAATCGTGCCTGACGCCAGTGAGGATTCCGACGAGATTTTCCAGCCGTAACAGCACGCCCCTGTCCAAGCCGAAGCCACCTTGAGCATCCTCGCAACTGTGCGACGCTGGTAAGCCACTGCTGAAAGTACAAAGGAAGTCGCCTAGAGGGGGGGGGGGGTGAATAGGCTTTTAAAAATATTACGTTTTAGGCTCAAGTAAATGCGGAATAAAACTAACGTTTAATTTATTGAGCACAGAACCTAGCCACTAAGTTCACCTAGGTGCACCAACAACCTATGCTAAGCGATACAAGCAACAAGGTGATAGCAAGGTATAAATACTTCAAGCACGATGGCTATCACAATGTAAAGTGCATAAGTAAAGGGTTCGGTTGAGAGATAACCGATGGACGCGGAGACGAAGATTTGTTTCCCGAAGTTCACTTCCAAAGAAGCTACGTCTCCGTTGGAGAGGTGCGATGGCGCAATGCTCTCCGAACGCCACAAATGGCTCACCTCGAGGTGTGGTGGCTCGATGCTCACTCAACGCCACACAAGGCCTCACCCCGGATGCGGAAGCACGCAACTCACCGACGCCACAAAAGGCTCACCCTATTCTCCCAAGTGCGCACCACAAAAGGCGGGCACTTGCTCCACTATGGGACGCTTCAGGGCGGTCACCGAACCCGTACAATATTGGGGCTAACTCCACAACTCAATTGGAGGCTCCCAACAACAAAGCCACAAAAGGCCAATAATGCCACAAAAGGCCAACAATGCCACAAAAGGCTACAAGACCACTAAAGGTCAACAAGACCACAAAAGGTCAACAATCCAACCACACAACCGTCTAGGGTTCCAAGGAACCCAAGAGAAACAAGCTCACAAGCTTGAACTCGCCGAATCTCCGAGGAGAACTCAAACCTATGCACCAAATGCAAGGGCAAGTCCTTCTCCCCCAAATTCCAACAAAGCTACAAAAGCTATTGGGGGAATGAGGGAGGAAGAACACAAGAGTAGAACTCAAACGTATGCACCAAATGCAAGGGCAAGTCCTTCTCTCCCAAATTCCAACAAAGCTACAAAAGCTATTGGGGGAATAAGGGAGGAAGAACACAAGAGGAGAACACAAAACTCTCCAAGATCTAGATCCCAATGATTCCTTCACAAAGAAGGGATTTGACTTGGGGGGATTGTAGATCTAGATCTCCTCTCTCAAATCCCTCAAAAAGATGCAAGAATCATAGGAGGGGAAAGGGAGAGGGAAAGCTTCTTCAAGGTTGACAATGGAGGAGAGAGAGAAAGCCAAGAACCAAGAAGAAAAGCTAGTGCCCACGAAGGGGAAGAGGAGCCCCTTTTAAAGGGCTCCCAGATCTGCCCGTTATGGGCATTCGCGACACCTGGCCGGAACTTCCGGTGGGAGGCCGGAAGTTCCGGTGGCACCCAGCCAACGGACGAAAACTGCAGAGCGAGAAACTGAAAAAACGAATCATGGCCGGAACTTCCGGCTCTGGGGCGGAAGTTCCGCCCAGCCTGGCTCCAACGGTCATCAGACCGTTGACGCCTGCTCCAGAAGCGCAACCGGAAGTTCCGGTCAAAACAGACCGGAAGTTCCGGTGAACTTCCGAGCAAGTTCCGATCAAGTTCCTGCTAAATAGCACACTTCTAAATAGAAGGTTACTGAGCCTTCACCGGAACTTGGGGCGGAACAAGGGGCGGAACTTATGGGTCGCAAAGCGAGTCTAACCGGAAGTTTCGGCCTTCAGGCGGAAGTTCCGCTCAAGAACTTTTGCCAGGACAAGTTCCGATGCAAGTTCCGGCAAATAGCACACTTCAAAACAGAAGGTTACTGAACCGCCACCGGAACTTGGGAGGAACTAGCGTCGGAACAAACTGTAGAACAACCCGAAGAAAGAAGTTTGAGCGGAACTTCCGGTGGGAAGCCGGAACTTCCGGTCAGGGAAATTC
Source organism: Avena longiglumis (assembly GCA_030063025.1). Classification (NCBI taxonomy): domain Eukaryota; kingdom Viridiplantae; phylum Streptophyta; class Magnoliopsida; order Poales; family Poaceae; genus Avena; species Avena longiglumis. The sequence continues at coordinate 480,950,299 of CP125977.1, forward strand.
CAGAAACCAGAAAACTAGAAACGCAATAACTTTTGCATCCGAACTCCAAACGGGATGAAACCAATTTTGTTGGAAAGATAACGACGAATAGAATCCAACAAGGTGTGGAGCCAATGGAAAAATATTGGGTATCACCTTGGGAGAAAATATCATGAATATATATGTGATCTATCCCCCAAGGTGTGGAGCCGGAAATCTCGCAAGATCAAAAACCGCAATAAGATATGCAAGTGAAATCCTTAGATGATGAGCTAGAGCTTGTTATGATGGTGACCACAAGCTCTAGATCCTCTCATGGACAAGAACCAAATAATAACCAAGAAAGATGATGATATGAATGCAAAGGTTTGAGCTTTCTCCGAGTGATGCAAACGAGACACCCGCTTGAGAGCCCCTCTTGATAGTACGGCCATCTATCCTAAACCCGCTCTCCCAACTAACAACACGAGACTGGCAAAAGAGAAGCCCTATTTAACATACCTTTGCCTTGAGTGTCCCACTTGAACTTGATGTAGACCGTATTGTTCTTCTATAGTGGGAACACCTTTCTTGTTTGCTCTTGCTTGATGAAGACTTGCAAAATGCTCCCCCATACTCCATGGGGAAACCTCTTCTTTGAACTTGTCTTCATCATTCCATGAGCACGAGGATGGCAAGCTTCAAGCATGAGATCTTCTAGAGATGGCGCATCTTGAGCTCGTCCTTCTTCATCCTTACTTGAGGTTGATCCATCTTGATGCAACTCTTTGCACATGCCTTTATCGACCTTCAAGCTCCTTCTTTCTTCATGATTCCAATGGGCACAAAGCCCTTGGACATTTCTTCATCTTCCAACCTTGAGACCAACACATGGCCCAAGTGATGCCAATGGACAAACCGTTGGTTGAGGTCCTTCTTCATCCTTACTTGAGGTTGATCCATCTTGATGCAACTCTTTGCACATGCCTTGATCGACCTTCAAGCTCCTTCTTTCTTCATGATTCCAATGGGCACAAAGCCCTTGGACATTTCTTCATCTTCCAACCTTGAGACCAACACATGGCCCAAGTGATGCCAATGGACAAACCTACAAGTGAAACTCAAATTACACATTAGTCCATAGAGATTGTCATTAATTACCAAAACCACACATGGGGGCATACATGCCCTTTCAATCTCCCCCATTTTGGTAATTGATGACAATCCCTTAGCGAGGGTTTAAATATGACAATTAATGACCAAAGAGGTTGCCCCAACATCAAATACTACACAAGTATGTGATGTTGGTACAACCACAATATATGGAGCAAACTCCCCCACAATCTATGCATGTGTGATGAACTTGAATTTCATTGCATAGATTGCCAACCGTTACCGTTGGTTGAGTTTCCTCTATATATTCAACATGCAAAGCAAACACAAAGATGCAAGAGCATGAGAGGCAAATGCTTAAGAACACACTCAAAGCAAAGGCCAACTTCCCTTAAACCCTCCAAAACTTCTCCCCCATTGACATCGATTGCCAAAATGGGTGAAAAGTTCTAGACGGCCAACATAGTGAGAATTCCTCCAAAGGTGTGCATATGCACAAGGCAAATGACGAGAACTAGGGAGGAAGTAAAACTATATTGAGGACCCAAAGAATGCAAAAATAAAAGAAAGAAAAGAAAAGGGCTTCAACAAATGAAGCGAGCAATCAAAATATCCAAAAGAAACAAATGAAACACCAACAAATGATGTCAAAAAGGAAACAACAACTGAAAAGTGTTTAAATAAAAATAGAGAAGCTCCCCAAAATTTGTGCAAAGATTAGAATACTTGTATTGAATACAATATGCACAAATATGGAATCCTTGCTCCCCCATAAGCATTTAAACCACAAGAAACGAGAAAGAAGGAACATGTGCATCATTAAATGAATTATAGAAGCTCCCCAAAGATTGTGCACAAATTATAGTAATTATATTTGGAAACAACATGCACAACCATGGAATCCTCACTCCTTCAAAACCATTTAGTAATGCACACAAAATACAATAATTTGGAAACCATCGAAGAATCAAAATGAAGTAAGAGGTGATTTCCAAGAAATGCAAAAACAACCAAATATTGATCTTCTCTTGTGTGTATAAATTTTTAGGTGGAAAATATCACAAAGACATATAACCACAAAGAAACATGCACACACAAAATAGATACTCAATAAAGCACATGAAGACCCAAAAATAAGTCATAGAATATATTAATAAGATGTTTTGCTTGAAAGCATGCCCAAGGGCTCAAATATATCTGATTGTACATCAATGAGCTTCAAACACCAACATACCCCATACAACACAACTATTCTCAAGGGAAGAAGAGGATAGAAGGAATATATGGGGAAAGGCAACAAGTATCACAAAATAGAAATCAACTTGGCAAAAATTCTCACTATTGCATATGAGGGATATTGAGGAAACGATATACAACAAAATTGCTAGATTGACATATTTGGGATTAGTGAATCATGAGCATGATTTAGTATAGTCCCCATTATATGCACTCATCTCAACATACACACATTTGCAATAGAGAGAACTCTTCAAAGCCAAAGCAAGAAATCCTACATATGGAAGAACACAAAATCATGCCAATAAGCAACCTACATAAGGTTGGGAACAAGATATGTATGCATGAGAGAGAGAGATACTTGTTACCGAGATATAATTGGTAGGATGAAGATGATATGAATTCGTTGATCATCCTAGCTTGCATCCAACTAACATGTAGATGCCACTTCTTCCTTGTTCAAGATACAAGCACCCAATATATATCTCCAATGTACCTAAAACACAATTAAGTACACTATGGTACCCAAACAAATTGGGTCCAAAGTAGTTAGTCAAACTACAATACATAGGAGAGCCCCCACACAAATATGTGCATATTGATATGAAATTGAATTTCATGCACATCTTAGCCCATTAGGATTTGGTGGAGTTTCCCCTATATATTGGATCAAAGAAAGCGAGCATGCCATAATATATACAAGAAGTAAATATGCATGCATAGGCTTTCAAGAACCAAAAGGAGATACAATTTGAACAAAAACACCAAGTAAACCAATAAGACACACACAAAAGTGTGACTTGACAAAAGGTGTCCAAATTGTATCGAAGAGCCAAATCAACACATGAAAGAACACAAGTTCAACAAATGAACTCGAAAGAGCCAAAGAAAAAGGATAAGAAAAATACCAAGGATCAAGGATTTATCTCATCCTAAAAGAACAAAACAAGTGAAACGGAATGAGATAAATCCAACTCCCAACGAGAGCAAGGAAAGAATAACCAAAACAAACTCTTCACACTTTTCATGATGGCACACAAAGTACCAACACAAAAAGGATCGAGCTTACAAGCAAGAAGGATCAAATCAAGAAGCATAAAACAAGTTCTAGATAATATAGGAGAGCTCCCACATAAGTAAAGCATTATATATAATTTTGCCTTTGAATGCAAAATGCCCACAAATGAGATCATCACTACTACCTACACTAAATAAAACACAAGGGGAAATAAATAAAAATAAGAAGATCCACAAGAGGCAAGGAAAGCTTGGGAGAAAATAGAAAAACATTTTATTGGCCAAAGATAATATAAATAAGAAAAGGCCAAAACAAATATGATCAAAGAATCCTACCATATATTAAATACTAATTGTCCAAGGACAAAAAGTAATAGGGATAATTTTCCCGAGGTAGTTTGCAAGGATATCCAAGATCATATTCACACAAAGAAGCATATAACAAGATAGGAATTAAGCTTGATGCTTCGAAAGAGATTCTTGATTGCTTCAAATAGTCACACAATCACTAGTGATTGGATTAAATAGAAGCAAGTGGTTCCCATGAGGATATGTAGATCCAAATATGAGGAAACACATACCAAGAATCACTATCACGAACAAGATCCAAAAGATGAGCAATAAAAACATTTAAGCAAATTGGAACTTGTATGAGCAAATGTGCCACATAGGAACTAGACAATTCTCAATATCAAATCTAAGTGGCACTACCTCAAATGTCCACATTTTCTAGGTTTGTAATATGAACAAAGTATATGACTCCCCCATAATGTGATAAATCAAGAAATCTCCATGAAGACTTGCAAAATGCTCCCCCATACTCCATGGGGAAACCTCTTCTTTGAACTTGTCTTCATCATTCCATGAGCACGAGGATGGCAAGCTTCAAGCATGAGATCTTCTAGAGATGGCACATCTTGAGCTCGTCCTTCTTCATCCTTACTTGAGGTTGATCCATCTTGATGCAACTCTTTGCACATGCCTTGATCGACCTTCAAGCTCCTTCTTTCTTCATGATTCCAATGGGCACAAAGCCCTTGGACATTTCTTCATCTTCCAACCTTGAGACCAACACATGGCCCAAGTGATGCCAATGGACAAACCGTTGGTTGAGGTCCTTCTTCATCCTTACTTGAGGTTGATCCATCTTGATGCAACTCTTTGCACATGCCTTGATCGATCTTCAAGCTCCTTCTTTCTTCATGATTCCAATGGGCACAAAGCCCTTGGACATTTCTTCATCTTCCAACCTTGAGACCAACACATGGCCCAAGTGATGCCAATGGACAAACCTACAAGTGAAACTCAAATTACACATTAGTCCATAGAGATTGTCATTAATTACCAAAACCACACATGGGGGCATACATGCCCTTTCAACTGCGTCACCCTAGCCCCCTCTGGAATCGCTGGAGCACCGTCGCCAGTAGCGCTGTCACCGCCAACGCCCATTCGCGCCGCCCAACTATGGTCGCATACGTTGGCACCGTTAGATCTAGATCCTAGGGTTTAGATTAGATCACTTATTCAAAACGGTATTAGTAGATCTAGCCGTACATCGTCACTTAAATCCTACGCCCCACGTTGATCGATCCGCGCGAAGCGGTACAGGCAAATCAGAAGCGCCCACGTGTCTGGCAAATAGATATAAAATCTGTTTTTGAATCTATTAGATTTGCAAACTTGTAAAATTCATATCTTTTGTTCTATTTATCTAAAAATGCAAATAATATATCATTGGTTTCATTTCATTTGCATGCATTCATATATATTTTTGCTTGAATATTTGAATGTGAATTTGGTGCTATCATTTTATGTGTAGATTTTGGTGCTAGTGGTGATTGTGAGTGTAAGTATTGTTGCTACTCCCTCAACTACCAAGGCAAGTGGTGCTTCAAGTATTTTGTCCTATTATTTTGACTATGCACTAGTGATATTTTGAATAGGGCTTGCATGGAATTTTAGCTAAGTATTTATATGCAATGCCTTGGGAAATCCTAGTAGTTGTAGTCTTAGTAGAATTTTCTCTAAGTTAAGATACTTGTTATGTTATCATGCTTATCCTAGCTAGTAGCAAACAAGGGTGGAATATATTCATGCTATGGAAATTTGCTAAGTCTTTGACTTGTGTTTTGATTAATAAAACAACTAAGTGAATGAATCACCCGGGTGGAATGGTATGATGGTTTATGTTGAGTGGTTACACAAGGCCCATGTATATGGTTTACCTTGTGTATATCACTTGTGGAAATCCGCCCAGGAACAAAGGGATTTGAGATATTTAGTGTTGAGAAGCTTATAGTGCAACCACATGGCATATGGGCTCTGCCTTGACCACATAGGATGCAATAACTTAGCCAGATGGACAGTTGGTGGTAGGGTGATAGGATGGAACGCGTCCATGGTGGTCTAAGGGAAGGCTTCTGAAAGGTCTCATCTCGATGCATGTCGAGTCTTGTGGGGAAAGTGCACCACCTCTCAAGAGGGTAAAACCTAAGTACTTAGCCGTGTCCCCTGCAGCGGACAATTTGAGCATCAAAGACATTGAATCTATCAAGAATCTCCTCATCCCAATTTCTAAGTTAAAAACTTGTGGTTGAACAAGGGTACAAGGTTCTCCAATGTCTATTGGTGGTTCCTTGGGAGTTTTTGACAAACAAAAACTTAGTGTTTTCAACTGATAAGAAAAACCTATTTTGAGCAAAGAAAGCCTAAGATACACTTAGCCAAATTCATATAGATGTTAGTTACTACTATACTACTAAGGTATCACTTGCCAATACAATTCCAAATGTATTAACCCACTGTGTCTATAAGTTATGATGTTGCAGGTTATTCTGATGGAGAATAGGGTTGTGAGTCTACACTCAACATGCTTGCCTGTGGCACATGAAGATGAAGACTTATAGTTATTTACTTTATGTTATGAACTCTTGTACTAGCCTTTGGCTATTGATTTGTCAAAGACTATGTTTATCTCTAGAATGACGATGTAATAAAAATCTTTGTATCTGTGTACTTCATCTTAAACTGTGGATGCTATCATTTGATCCAGGGACATTGCAATCACAGGGGCCTTTACCTTATAAAGGTGAGGTCTTACAGATGGTATCAGAGCACTGTGTTGCCTGTATGATTATGACCCTAAGTTGGATTAGACTAAGAAAACCACTAAGGAAAAATGCAACTCTTTGCAAAGTCCACACTTGTCTTTTCTTCTCGTAAATCTCTTCTAATCTTCTTTCTCATCTCAATTTGTAGATGGCCGCCATCAACGAAGCCGTCAAGAAGGGATCACTCATGACGATGGCTTTAGAATGTGAGACGGAATTTCCCAAAGCACTCAAAACCCTTATGGTTAGCTTGGGGATACATAGTGAGGCCGTGTACAAGGAATTTCCAGTGATGGATGAAGGAGAAGAATATTGGTGGGTGCAACTTCACTTGTACAAAAACAAGGGAGACAACCACAAAGAGTCGGGATTCTACATGGGCACCAAGTCAGAAATGTATATGGCATTCTTTGACTCTGCAAGAAATGCAGCTTGGAATGCTATCAAGGAGCTTGGTGAAAGACTCAAGTGTAGAATGCTCAACATCCAAAATGACCTTAAGGAGGAGAATAAGTATACCCAAGACTTAGAGACCGCCATAAAACGTCTAAGGGAGGATATCATAGACTTGGCATATGAGTGAGAATTGTAACGTACTCCTCTAGTTGGACCACCACACTTGTCGTTTTCTCGCAAAAATTTGTCTAAGTTATGTTTGAACCTTAGTACTTGTGGTAGATTTGTGTATGCCATGACTTGTATGTTTTTATTGTTGAATGTATAATTTTGGCTTTTGGTTTCATTATCTTGTTTTTGTCTCTACTTGTATTGTTTCTATTTTTCTCTATCTTATGCATTAGATGCCTAGCTTTGTGATCAACACTGCCAAGGAGTTCAATGGAACTTCTTTTGGTTCATGTATCATGCAATTCACTAGTGTGCTCAACCTCCCACTTCCTAGTATTAAGGCACTTCATCTTACCAAGTTTGAGAGGAAGGATCTTTGGGGCTTTAGAGTCTTGCAGCCTGGACGCCAGACAGAGCCACTCACGGAGGAGATTACCTTCAAGCTGATGCACGATGATAAGGAGAAAGGACTAGATGTAGTCATGCATGAGCTACTTGGTCATCTCTGCGGGCGTCACACCACGGAGCTCAGGGGCCTCTACTTCCACCCGTTCGGGAGACGTGAAGAGGAGGGAGAGGCATAGTGTATGATGGCGCTGCTAGAGAGACGATAGAGCCAGTTCGTCTGTACCTCTAGGACCTAGAGGATCTTATTAGACACCTCGACACAGATAGGACCAACGTCATGCTTAGCAATGATGATCTCCAGGTTCAGTTGAGGGAGAAGGACAAGCTCTTCGTGGAGCAAGACGAGATCGTCAAGGAGATGGAGGCCAAATTCGAGAGCCAGGACAAGAAGTTCAAGAATCAGGAGATGAGGGTTTCAGGATAGAAACAAGAAGATCAAGGACATGAGGGCCAAGATTGAGGCCAAGGACTTTGAGTTAGAGACTCAGCGGGGAGTGATAGAGAGTATTCGATCGCAGAAGAGAGCCCTTCGTGCGAAGATTGAGGTCTTGACCACTAGCGTGGAGGAGTACAAGTCAGCTATGGAGAAAGGCAGACTTACTCTTGTGGATGTGGAGGTCGACATGGAGGAGTAGTTTGATTATTCGACTACCTATTTATCTATCATCCTTTGATTTATTGAGTCGCAATGATCATCCAACATGTGGATGGCTTTCTATTATGTTTACCTTTCCAAAAACTTATCGTTTACGTTGTTTAAACTCTATGTTTATCTTGTGATTGTTAATTGTGTTGTTGCTATGTGATGTATTGTGCATGGCATCTATGGGTTATATCTCATTACTTATCCTTATTGAAACCACAGATGCCTCCCCATCGTGCCAACCCCAACCCAAACAACAACAACAATAATGTCAATCTCGAGATGCAGCAGTTGATGACAGCTCAAACTCAACTGATGCAGATGATGACCCAGTTCATGGCAAATCAAAACCAGAATCAGAACCAGAACAATAAAAACAACAATCCCAAAAATCCACCAGCCTTTGACATGCTTACAAGGTTTTTGAGGTTGAGGCCAGACAAGTTCTTGGGAACCACTCATCCAATGGTAGCCAATGACTGGTTACTTTCCGTGAACAAGGACTTGGTCACTGTTGGCTGCATCGATGAAGAAAAGGTGAGATTCATAAAACATCTGCTCAAAGGACCAGCAGCAACATGGTGGGATAACTTCCAGATCACCACTCCTATCAAGGATGTGACTTGGGCAATATTCGAGGATGGTTTCTGCACTGCCCATATCTCATCGTGAGTGATGAACTTGAAGAAGAAGGAGTTCCACAATCTGAAATAGCATCACCGCAGTGTGACTGAATACATTGAGGAGTTCAACAATCTGGCGCGCTATGCACCGGATGAGGTTGATATGGATGCCAAGAGGAAGGAGAAGTTCCTCGATGGATTGAATGATGAGATGATCCTGCAGCTATCTATTGCCTATGTCCCAACATATCAATCACTGTGTGACAAGGCCACCATATTGAAAAGCAAGATGAAGCAGGTTGAGAACATGAAGAGGAAGCATCACTTTGACAAGCACAGCTCGGAATCGTCTCACAAGCGTTCCCATGGTGATGATAGTGGAGGTTTTGGGTCCCATAAGCATGGGAAGTATAACATCCACCACAATAGTAACCGTCACCATGACAACAAGCACCACTGTAGCCATGACAATGATAGGTATAAGAACCACAAGCGTGGACACAAGATCCACCATAGTGGGAGTGGCAATGGAAGTCAGCCTGCTAAAAGAGATATCAGTCAGGTTGAGTGCTTCAAATGCAAGAAAACTGGGCACTATGCAAATGAATGCCTTGAAAAGAAAGTTGAAGGAGCCAACAAGCCCAACCCTTCCCAGAAGGGACAAGTGAACCACATCAATGTGGAAGAAATATATGAAGAGTCTGATGCTGTGGCTGGTAAGTTCAAGCTTAATTCTTTTATAGCACTTGTTCTTTTTGATACTGGCGCATCACATTCATTCATATCAAGAGCATTTGTTGATAAAAATGGACTTCCAACTGAAACTATTGGGTGTCCTATTAAAGTAAGCTCTCCCAGTGGAGAGATGATAGTAAATTCTGGATGTCATGATCTAGTGATGGAATTTGGAAAGTATAAGTTTCCAGTTAGTTTGATAATCCTAGATTCCCAAGGATTGGATGTTATTCTGGGCATGGATTGGATGGATAAGTATGAGGGAGTACTAGATTGTGCCAATCGTACTGTTACACTTACAACCCTGGACAAGAAACGGATTAGGTTCAAGTCTAACTTTGAATCTAAAGGGAGTAAGCTAAATTCTCTTAAGGGGGTTAGCATAGACAGTGTACCAGTTGTGAAAGAATATCCAGATGTGTTTCTGGAGGAATTATTAGGAATGCCACCAGATAGAGATGTGGAGTTTCTAATTGACTTGTTACTAGGATCTGGGCCAATAGCAAAGAGACCCTATAAGATGTCAGTTGATGACTTGAAAGAGCTCAAGAAACAACTTGGAGAATAGTTGCAGAAAGGATTTATTCAACCAAGTTACTCACCTTGGGGTGCACCAGTTCTGTTAGTTGAGAAGAAGGATAGAAGTCAAAGGTTATGCGTAGATTACCGCTCACTCAATGAGGTGACAATAAAGAACAAGTATCCTTTGCCTAGAATCAATGATCTATTTGATCAGCTAGCAGGATCCCTAGTGTTCTCAAAGATTGATCTCCGATCAGGCTATTTCCAGCTAAAGATTAGAGAGCAAGACATACCTAAGACTGCTTTCACCACTCGGTATGGATTGTATGAGTATACCGTGATGCCATTTGGATTGACAAATGCACCAGCTTATTTCATGAACATGATGAATAAGGTGTTCATGGAATTTCTTGAAAAGTTTGTTGTCGTATTCATCAATGAAATTTTGATCTATTCCAAGAGCAAAGAAGAGCATCTGACTTTGATACTTGAGAAGCTCAGGGAGCACAAGTTGTATGCTAAGTTCAGTAAGTGTGAATTCTGGTTGAATGAAGTTGGTTTTCTCAGACATATTGTGTCGGGAGATGGGATAGATGTCGATCCCGCAAAGGTGTCAGCTGTAACTGAGTGGGAATCTCCAAAGTCAGTGAAAGAAGTTCACAGTTTCCTAGGCTTGGCAAGATACTATAGAAGGTTCATTGAGAATTTCTCAAAGGTAGCTAAGCCAATGACGGAATTACTTAAGAAAGATAAGAAGTTTGACTGGACTGAAGGTTATGAAGTCAGTTTCCAGGAATTGAAGAAGATACTAGTGTCAGGACTAGTCTTATGTCTGCCAGATTTGGAGAAGGATTTCCAAGTCTATTGTGATGCATCTCACCAAGGATTGGGTGGAGTTTTGATGCAAGAAGGGAAAGTTGTGGCTTATGCCTCAAGACAACTCAAAACTCATGAAGTGAATTATCCTACTCATGATTTAGAGTTAGCCTCTGTTGTCCATGCACTCAAAACATGGAGACATTATCTTTTGGAAAAACGTTGTGAAGTGTTCACGGATCACAAGAGTTTGAAATATATCTTCACTCAGAAGGAAATCAATATGAGACAAAGAAGATGGCTTGAACTCATCAAGGACTATGACTTGAGTTTGCAATACCATCCCGGTAAAGCAAATGTTGTAGAAGATGCTTTAAGCCGTAAGGTTTATGTGAATGGACTTACTAAAGGAGAATTGCCAGATTATCTATGTGCTCAATTCAAAGATCTCAGATTGGAGATAGTGCCCGAAGGATATCTCATGTCATTGGATGTTCAACCCACATTATTGGACAAGATCAAAGAAGCCCAAAAGTTGGACAAAGAAATTGAAGAGATTGAAGGTAAAATTAGCAAGGGAAAGGCTAAAGGATTCCATGAAGATGAACAAGGTACTTTGTGGTATGGAAAGCGTATCTGTATTCCGCAAGATCTAGAACTTTGGAAGTTAATTCTGCAAGAAGCACACAATTCACCATATTCTATTCATCCAGTTAACACCAAAATGTACATGGATGTGAAGGAAAGATTTTGGTGGAACAATCTCAAGAAAGATATTGCGGAACATATTGCATTGTGTGATGTGTGTAGTCGAGTAAAAGCGGAACATCAGAAACCGGTAGGGTTATTAAACCACTACCTATTCCTGATTGGAAGTGGGATAAAATTGGTATGGACTTTATCACCGGACTGCCAAGGACCAGATCTAGATATGATTCTATTTGGGTAATTGTGGATCGCCTAACTAAAGTGGCTCATTTCATACCCATGAAGACTACCTATAGAAGTGCTAAGTTAGCCAATATCTATATGAACAGGATTGTATGTCTACATGGAGTACCTAAGAGTATTGTGTCTGATAGAGGAACTCAATTCACTTCGCATTTTTGGCGACAACTGCATGAATCATTGGGAACAAGGTTAGAGTTCAACATAGCTTTTCACCCCAGACTGATGGACAGACAGAAAGAACCAATCAGATTTTGGAGGATATGTTGAGAGCATGTGCCCTATACTATGGTGCTAGTTGGGATGAAAGTCTGCCTTACACAGAATTCTCTTACAATAATAGCTATCAAGTCAGCATTGAGATGACACCGTTTGAATTTCTTTATGGAAGTAAATGTACTACGCCATTGCTATGGAGTGGTGTAGGAGAAAGAAATTTGTTCGGACAGGGAATGATTAAGGAAGCTGAAGAGAAAGTTAAATTGGTAAAGGACATATTGAAGATAGCACAGTCCCGACAAAAGAGGTACGCAGATCCAAAGCATAGATAAGTCACCTATGAGGTAGGTGATAGAGCTTATCTTAGAGTCTCACCACTTCGTGGGGTGAAGAGATTTGGAGTCAAAGGAAAATTGGCACCAAGGTATGTTGGACCATTCAAGATTTTGAGCCGAAAAGGAGAAGTGGCTTATGATATTGAATTACCCGAATCACTGTCAGCAGTTCACAATGTGTTTCATGTGAGTCAGTTGAAGAAGTGTCATCCGGAGATGGAAGAAACTTCTCTGAAGGATACTGTACCTTTGGAAGAGGTTTAGTTGGAGAGTGACCTTACCTATGAGGAGAAACCTATCAAGATTCTTGAGACTGCAGAAAGAGTTACTCGTACTAAGACTATCAAATTCTGCAAAGTACAATGGAATCATCATACTGAAGAAGAAGCAACTTGGGAAAGAGAAGATGACCTTCGGAAAGACCACCCACACCTATTTTCTAGCCAATCCGAATCTCGAGGGCGAGATTCATCTTAAGGGGGTTAGATTTGTAACATCCCAAAATTCATGAATTGTAAAAGCATACATTGCATTCATATTGTCATAGCATATTTATCTTGCACAAATTTTTTCAAACCAAAACTCCAAATAAAACCATTAATATGCCTATTATTTATATATCATATTAGGCATGGTTTTAATTTTATTTTCAAAGGACCGAAGTGTGTTTGAGTAAACAGATGTGTTTAACACACTTTTGAGTGCAAGGATCACTATACAAAAATCTGGAAAAGATTTGAATTCAAACAAGTTTCAAAAGGGTTTGAAAACCATTCCTGAAAAATCAAACAGAAAAAGAAAAGGCTAAAAGAAAAAAATAAAATAGGCGCTAGCCTTTCGGCCCAGCACCAGAACTAGCCCAACAACCCACCTAGGCCATTCCCCCCTCTCTCTCACCCGCGCTCACCCTACCCCGCTGACACTGCCACTGGGCCCTGCGCCAGCTCATCTCTTTCTTCCCCAAACCCCGCGCCCCAGACCCCGTCGTCGCCGCCGTTACCTCCATCACTGCCGCGTTGATTCGCGCTTAATTGACGATCAATGCCTACGTAATCCCCGCGCCCGATGCCTTCTACTTAACCCCCACACCACCGAGGCCATTTTCCCCCAACCACCATCACCAGAGCGCCCCCAGGCTGGCTGTATTCGCGCTTGCGTCGCTGCTGCCCGAGCGTCTCCGATGAGCTATTCCGGTGAGTGTCGTGCTTGCCCCCGTCCCTCGTTCATACGGTGATGATCCCCTGTTCCTTGCACTTTTTCTAACACCACTGGTTCATCCTATAACCCCCTAGGTCGTCGACTTCGTCAAGCACCATGAGCACCCGACGCCGTCCTCGTCTCCGACGAGCAATCCCGGGAAGATACGACCGCCCCTCGCCTTCTAATTCAAACCATCTTGTTCGCCTGAACCTTGCACATGTCCTGACACACTCGTTTAATATAGGGTGATCCAGAGCGTCGCCGTCGTCTTCACTAACTTGTGCCCGACGCCAGTGAGGATTCCGACGAGCTTTTCCGGCCGCAGCAACACGCCCCTGTCCAAGCCGAAGCCACCTTGAGCATCCTCGCAACCGTGCGACACTGGTAAGCCATTACGTCACCCCTAGCCCCCTCTGGAATCACCGGAGCACCGTCGCTAGTAGCGCCGCTATTGCCAGCACCCATTCGCGCCTCCCATCTGTGGTCGTATGCGTTGGCACCGTTAGATCTAGATCCTAGGGTTTAGATTAGATCACTTATTCGAAATGGTATCAGTAGACCTGGCCATAAATAGTCACTTAAATCCTACAGCCCACGTTGATCGATGCACGCGAAGCAGTACGGGCCAATCAGAAGGGCCCACGTGTCTCGCAATTAGATTTAAAATCTGTTTTTGAATCTATTAGATTTGCAAAATTGTAAAATTCATATCTTTTGTTTTGATTATCCAAAAAATGCAAATAATATATCATTGGATTCAGAAAAATGAGCCCTACATTACTGTTGGCTTGAATTTGTATTTTGATTCTGGAAAATAGGATTATTTTGCAGAACACATTATAGGCTTAATTTGGCTTTATAAAATGTTTATAAAATTGTTTTAAGGCAAATTTGAGTTTCTTTAGACTTTAGATAGATGTATTTGTGTTCAGTACTATTTGATTGACTTGCTTAGTATAGAAAAATCATTTAATTGCATTTGCATGCATTCATATATATTTTTGCTTGAATATTTGAATGTGAATTTGGTGCTATCATTTTATGTGTAGATTTTGGTGCTAGTGGTGATTGTGAGTGTGAGGATTGTTGATACTCCCCCAACTAGCAAGGCAAGTGGTGCTTTATGTATTTTGTCCTATTATTTTGACTATGCACTAGTGATATTTTGAATAGGGCTTGCATGGAATTTTAGCTAAGTATTTATATGCAATGCCTTGGGAAATCCTAGTAGTTGTAGTCTTAGTAGAATTTTCTCTAAGTTAAGATACTTGTTATGTTATCCTGCTTAGCCTAGCTAGTAGCAAACAAGGGTGGAATATATTCATGCTATGGAAATTTGCTAAGTCTTTGACTTGTGTTTTGATTAATAAAACAACTAAGTGAATGAATCACCTGGGTCGAATGGTATGATGTTTTATGTTGAGTGGCTACAGAAGGACCATGTCTATGGTTTACCTTGTGTATCTCACTTGTGGAAATCCGCCCAGGAACAAAGTTATTTGAGATATTTAGTGTTGAGAAGCTTCTAGTGCAACCACATGGCATATGGGCTCTGCCTTGACCACATAGGATGCAATAACTTAGCCAGATGGACAGTTGGTGGTAGGGTGATAGGATGGAACGCGTCCATGGTGGTCTAAGGGAAGGATTCTGAAAGGTCTCGTCTCGATGCATGTCGAGTCTTGTGGGGAAAGTGCACCCCCTCTCGAGAGGGTAAAACCTAAGTACTTAGCCGTGTCCCCGACAACGGAGAATTTGAGCATCAAAGACATTGAAGCTATCAAGAATCTCCTCATCCCAATTTCTAAGTTAAAAACTTGTGGTTGAACAAGGGTAGAAGGTTCTCCAATGTCTATCGGTGGTTCCTTGGGAGTTTTTAACAAACAAAAACTTAGTGTTTTCAACTGATAAGAAAAACCTATTTTGAGCAAAGCAAGCCTAAGATACACTTAGCCAAATTCATATAGATGTTAGTTACTACTATTCTACTAAGGTATCACTTGCCAATACAATTGCAAATGTATTGACCCACTGTGGCTGTAACTTATGATGTTGCAGGTTACTCTGATGGAGAGTAGGGTTGTGAGTCTACACTCAACATGCTTGCTTGTGGCACATGAAGATGAAGACTTATAGTTATTTACTTTATGTTATGAACTCTTGTACTAGCCTTTGGATATTGTATTGTAAAATACTATGTTTTTCTCTGGAATGACGATGTAATAAAAACCTTTGTATTTGTATACTTCATCTTAAATTGTGGATGCTAGCATTTGATCCAGGGAATAGCATTGCAATCACAGGGGCCTTTACCTTATAAAGGTGGGGTCTTACATAGAAATGCGCCAACATCGGAATATACCGTGGAAGATCTATTGAAGATGATCACCGTAAAGAATCCTAGTTTAGAACAAGGTAACGATGCTATGTACCAACAATTTATACAACAAGTGGCATCTAAAGTTCACGATTTAGAGATGGAGTATAAAAGACTAGCTGATAAGCTTTCTGCTAAGCTAGATGATATATTTGAGCCCACTATTAAAGTTAGTTTGGGAGTCAATGAGATATCCGCACTTTGTGATCTTGGTGTGAGTGTCTCAACAATTTCCAAAAGCTTATTTGATAAATTAAACTTAGGGCCATTCATTACTACTGAATTAAGACTGTTGGGAATATGCCCTAGAGGCAATCATGTATGATGATATTTCCCATTGTATTCATAAATATATTAAGTTGTCCTTGTATTAACATATGATGTGTAACATTGAATATGTGATTCAGTTGTGGAAATATACATTCATGTTGTTTGTACTAAATGTCCTTGGTCATTGAGGTTGTGCTGGACACACAACTTAGACCAATGTGAAAGTCGGCTGATGACTCGGTTCCACTTGTCATGGGCATGGAGATGCTATTCCGACTTACACAGATTCGGCTAAAGAGTTTAGCGATTCGGATTGACCCATATTGAGGTACAACGAACAAGTTGTCATTTGTACATATCAATCAATGTAATCCTTACACCTGAGGTTGTTGCATAGTCCGAGTTGAGGATCACCGACTTAGGTTCTATCAAACGCTGATCCGTAATGGGGAAGTTATAAAGGCAGAGTTTGGGTCGAGTGAGAATCAAGCTGCGTGATGTGAATAACCAAGATGGGATTTTGCCCCTCTAGTTGGAGAGATGTTCTCTGGGCCCCCTCTCGGATGATATGATTCGGAAAGCATGGCCATGCACGACTCGGTTAAGTGTTAACCAAGGCGATCGACTAAGAGTTAGTCGGATGAATCATTTATCTCAGATCGAGAAGATAGTCGGAATATTTAAGGGATGATAGTTATTCGCCTATAGTCTTACAAGGTATATTGTGAGGCAAAAGGGACTTAGACGCAAGTCGCATTGGAAAGGCAAGTCGTCATGACTCCTTGGTACTTGGGAGTCGACACGTTCTACTAGGATCCGCTACGGACTAATCGATTGAGAGTCAGACTCCAATCGTTTCCATGTAGCCATGAGCCTACGGGGTCACACACTTAAGAGCAGGAGCAAGTTCAAATTGGATCTGGACCAGAAATCTGGTTGGGTTGGAATTGAGCTAGATTTTGGATTGAATCAGTGAGTCGGACTCACAGTGACTAATATTATATGGGCTTTAGTGAATGGGCCACGAGTGAGTGGAGCCCATGTTCACTCCTTATATATAGTGGGGCGCAGAAACCCAGAAGGGTTAACAGTTAGCATGTGTTGGAAACCCTAGCTCCACAGCAGTCCAGCCGTCGTATCGAACCTAGCAGTTCATCGCCGCTGCTCCTTCTTGTACGTGTGGATACCAGCAGAGGTGCTGTACATTCAACACTAGGACAATCGTGATCGGATCAGATTGTGGGTACCGCACTGGATCAACAAACGCACTTCATTAGTAATCCCCAACCGCGCGTCTAGTGGTAATACTCGTGGCCTTATACCTCAGCTAGATCTTGGGATCACCATGTTAGAGGAAAAAGACTGTGACACGTAAATCCAGAAGCGGTGATTGAAGATCAAAGAGTTTGATCGAATCGG
The DNA here is from genome assembly GCA_030063025.1 of Avena longiglumis. Lineage (NCBI taxonomy): Eukaryota > Viridiplantae > Streptophyta > Magnoliopsida > Poales > Poaceae > Avena > Avena longiglumis. The sequence continues at coordinate 480,967,818 of CP125977.1, forward strand.
AACAATGGTCGGAATCCATGTCCAGATCGAAGATGAGATCTACATTTTTGGAAAAATCATCAGAACAATTATCATAATCCATGTCTGTGAGGGGCTCTTCCCCTTCGATCCCCGCCCGCTATCTGGCTAGCAGGACCGCCAGCTTCGCCCTATCGTAGCTCCTTAGATGTCATTGCGAGTTTCACAACACCGGTAGATAGCGTATCTATGCAAAACTTGTTTTTGCGGGAAGTTCTGAATGGTATGGTTCATGTGCATGCTATGTATGTGTTTAATCCATACGTGATCTGCGAATCACGGTTTTGTTAGCCGGCTGGAGCCTAGGTGCTGTCATTTTATTGTATAACGACCTGCATGTCAGATTCTCTATGTAATTTACTTTACTAAGCTAGTGTAGCTGTTTGGAGAACCTGGATGGCATGGAAGTTGATGTACATGTCGGCGAGATGGAGTAAGATGTCAAGTGACAAGAGTTGGCATGAGTTGGAATACAGGCTTTGTGGAGATGGAGATCACCATGAAGAGAGCCATATCATTTCACATTATAATTGCTTTATTATGTGTTATTGATATGTCTCTGTTTTACCTCTATTAGATAGTCGGTGAAATTTAATCCCTCAAAGAAGATCTAGTCGGTTTTCCCGCCAGTGTTTGCACCATCACAAGTCGGGAATTTTTGGTAGTGAGCTCATAAAATTGAGGTGCTGCCAATTCTTTCCGACAAGGTGGGTTTGAGTCGGACTATTACTGTGGAAACACTAGGTTAGCTAGACGGGTCTATCACAACGGTTGTGGGACTCGGGGAAAAGTCGGACGGGAGCTGGGGCATGTGATGCCAACCGACCAACAGGAGTTGTATGAGATGCGATTGACAAGGAGTTGCCTACCTAGATCACTTGGCGGCTAGCGGTGATGCTAAATCTCACTATACGACTTGCTTATCTAGGATCCTGAATCACTAAGTAACCATCGGAGGGGTATTAGTTCTAGTGGGATCATAAATACTAAAGTGTTTAATATGCTTTCTCTTTTATGAATACATGTCTTAAGTGTTTTGCGTATTTTCTGTTGTAGATCATGGAACCAAGTAACAGTCACTCTCAGATATCCGGTTTTGCTTTGAGAACCATTCTTGAGAAAGATAAAATAAACAACACTAATTTTACCAACTGGTATCGAAATCTAAGAATTGTTCTCAAACAAGAAAAGAAGGACCATGTCCTAGACAACCCACTTCCAGATGAGCCGAATGAGAATGCGACTGTGCTGCCACCAATGCCTACCGTCGGGCTAAGGATAAGTCCATGAATATTAGTTGTCTTATGCTTGCTCACATGGAACCTGACTTGCAAAAGCAGTTTGAGAATGTTGAGGCCTACAATATGATCGAAAGCCTTAAAAGTATGTTCTAGGATTAGGCGAAGACTGAGAGGTATCAAGTCTCTCAGGCTTTGCTGAGTTGCAAGCTTAAGGATGGTGATCCACTAAGTCCGCATGTGATTAATATGGTTGGTTAGTCTCTGGAGAGGCTTGGCTACCCCATTAGCGAAGAGTTCGCTATAGATATAATTCTGAACTCTCTTCCTAGTGTGTATGGTCAGTTCATTTCGAACTACCACATGGATGGTATGGATAAGAAGCTCACTGAATTGCATGGGATGCTCAAGCAGGCAGAGGCAAATCTCAAGAAGGACGCCAATAAAGTGTTGATGGTGCAGAATAAGGCTAAGTTCAAGAAGAGTTCTTGGACTAAGAAGAGGGCTAAGTCGGGAGGAAAGCAGGCTCAGGACCTGGTCCCAAGCGCTTCCTCAGGGACTAAGCCATCTCCTTCAGCCGGATCCACTTGCTTCTATTGCAAAGCGGATGGCCACTGGAAGAGGAACTGCAGCAAGTATTTGGCCGACAAAGCCAAGAGTGGTGGTATGACTTCCAACTTAGGTACACTTGTTTGCAATGTTATAGATATTTATCTTGCTGATGCTCCTAATAGTTCTTGGGTATATGATACTGGATCAGTTATTCACATCTGCAACTCGTTGCAGGGACTGGTAAGAACTAGAAGCGTAGCAAGAGGCGAGGTTGATATTCAAGTCGACAACAAAGCGAGAGTCACTGCGTTGGAAGTTGGCACGATGCAACTTCATTTACCTTCCAGATTCATTATGGAACTGAATAATTGTTATTATGTTCCAGTGCTCAGTCGAAACATTATTTCTGCTTCATGTTTGATGAGGCAAGGCTATGAGTCGAATATTAAGAATAATGGTTGTTCTTTATATTTGAATGATATGTTTCACGGCTTTGCACCCGTCTAGGACGGGTTATTTATTTTGAATCTTGATGGTGAGTCGGTTTATAACATAAATGTTAAAAGGTTGAAACCAAATGATCTGAATATGACTTACTTTTGGCACTATCGGCTTGGTCATATAAGTTGGAAATGCATGAAGAAGCTCCATGATGATGGACTCCTAACTTCGTTCGACTTGGAGTCATTCGAGACATGTGAATCTTGCCTGCTCGGCAAAATGACCAAGACACCTTTTGCAAAGAGTTGCGAAAGGGCGTCCGACTTGTTGGGACTAGTACATAGTGATGTATGTGGACTAATGAGCACGACAGCCAGGGGTGGTTATGAGTACTTCATTACCTTCACTGATGATTTGAGTCGGTATGGATATATCTACTTGATGAAACATAAGCCATAAGCCTTTGAAAATTTCAAAGAATTGCAGAATGAAGTACAAAATCGACTCGGCAAGAAAATAAAGTTTCTTCGGTCGGACCGAGGAGGCAAGTACATGAGCCATGAGTTTGATGACCATCTAAAAGGTTGCAGAATAGTTCCACAACTTACTCCGTCGGGAACACTGCAGAGGAACAGTTTCTCGGAAAGGCGAAATCGAACCTTGTTGGACATGGTACGATCAATGATGAGTCGGACAGATCTACCTTTGTCATTTTGGGGTTATTGTCTAGAAACAACAGCATTCCACTAAACAAAGTACCATCAAAGTCGGTAGAGAAGACACCACATGAGATGTGGATAGGCAAAAAGCCGAGTTTGTCTTTTCTTAAGATTTGGGGTTGTAAAGCATTTGTCAAGCGACTTCAGTCGGACAAGCTTACGGCCAAGTCGGATAAGTGTATTTTCTTGGGGTATCCGAGGGAAACTTTGGGTTACTACTTCTACAACCGAGAAGAGGGCAAAGTGTTTGTCGCATGGAACAATGACTTCCTTGAGAAAGAGTTTCTTAGTCGGGGAGTCAGTGGGAGCACAGTGCAGCTCGAAGAAATTTGAGAGGAACCGACTAGTAGAGAGTCGGAAAAAACCTTGGAGGTTGAGCCGAGCATGGTAGCTGAGACGGCAGCGGCACCTGTGCTACGAATATCGGCAAGATTGCAAAGTGTTCGTGATGTATTACTGTTAGACAATGATGAGCCGACAAATTATTCGGAAGCGATGGTGGAATCTGATTCCGAGTCATGGCTTGGAGCACTGAGATTCGAGTTAAAATCCATGGATGAAAATCAAGTTTGGAACTTGGTTGATCTGCCAGACGGTGCAAGACCCGTCGAGTGCAAATGGGTATTTAAGAAGAAAACTAATATGGATGGAAATGTTTCCATCTATAAAGCACTCCTTGTTGCGAAGGGGTTCCGACAAGTTCAAGGAATTGATTACGATGAGACTTTCTCGCCTGTAGCGATGCTTAAATCAATTCGGACCATGTTAGCTATAGCAGCCTATTTCGACTATGAGATATGGAAGATGGATGTCAAAACGGCTTTCCTTAATAGAAATTTAACCGAGGACGTGTATATGATACAACCAGAGGGTTTTGTCGATCCGGCTAATGCTGACAAGGTGTGCAAACTTCAAAAATCCATTTATGGGTTGAAGCAAGCATCTCAGAGTTGGAATATTGGCTTTGATGAGGTAGTGAAAACATTTGTCTTCATCAAGAGTGATCATGATTCTTGTTTATACAAGAAGATTAGTGGGAAAAAAGTAAAACTTCTAATCTTATATGTGGATGACATATTATTGACTGGAAATGATGTCCAGATGTTGCAAGAAACCAAGGAATCATTGGAAACGAGTTTCTCAATGAAAGACTTGGGTGAGGCAACATATATTCTTGGAATCCGGATCTATAGAGATAGATCAAGGAGGCTCATTGGATTGAGTCAGAGTACTTATTTGGACAAAGTGTTGAAGAAGTTCAACATGGAATCGTCTAAGAAGGTGTTCTTACCGATTTACCATGGTGTAAAACTTAGCAAGACTCAATGTCCTTCGACGACTGATGAGCAAAGTCGGATGAGTGCGATTCCGTATGCTTCTGCAGTTGGATCCATCATGTATGCCATCATTTGTACTAGGCCGGATGTTTCATATGCTCTAAGTGTTGTGAGTAGATACCAGGCTAATCCTGGAGAAATCCACTGGACAACGGCTAAAAATATCCTAAAGTACTTGAGAAGGACTAAGGATATGTTTTTGGTTTATGGAGGTGAAGATGAACTCAGTGTAAAGGGTTACACGGATGCGAATTATCTTACCGACTCTAATGATTCTCATTCGCAATCTGGGTATGTGTTTGTAATAAACGGAGGGGCTGTGAGCTGGAAGAGTTCCAAGCAAGAGACTGTGTCTGTATCTACAATAGAGGCTGAGTATATTGCTACCTCGGAGGCAGCAAAGGAAGCTATTTGGATGAGGAATTTCCTCATGGATCTTGGTGTGGTTCAGGGCTCGTACAATTCGTTAGACGTGTATTGTGACAACAATGGTGCTATTGCACAAGCCAAGGAATCTAGACAACGCCAGAAGAACAAGCACATACTCATGCGGTACCACCTTATTTGCCAGTTCGTGGATCAGGGTGATATCAAATTATGCAAGGTACACACGAATGCAAATATTGCGGATCTGTTGACAAAGCCATTACCATGGACAAAGCATGAGGCGCACCAAAGAGCCATGTGAATTAGATGCCTAGACATGTCATGTAGGAAGATTGACTCTAGTGCAAGTGGGAGACTGTTCGGAATATGCCCTAGAGGCAATCATGTATGATGATATTTCCCATTGTATTCATAAAGATATTAAGTTGTTGTAACACCCTCAGAATCGGACCTATGCAAGTTTTAGCGAAACCCGCCAAACCCGCATAGAAACGATTCAAAGGTGGCCACCAGGCACTTTCGTGCGGGTGGAAAACGAAGTAATAACATTACACAACAGTCCTCGATGGAACCCACAGAACAGATATATACAACACGACTCAAAGAGTCAAGAATACAGATATACTGTACAAAGATCCAAATAACCTTGAAAAGATGGAGCGTCCGACTACGGGCAAGATGCAAATGGGGCTAAGAGCCCTGAAGAATAACCATTGGCGTCCATAACCCTGCCCAGGCCAAGCCGGAAGGGTAACCCTGCTAACGACGTCGATCTCAAAACCTGCTTAAACAAAAAGGGGTGCCGACAAAGGGCAAAGGAAAAAGAGGAGCGTCAGTACTGAGGCCAGTACACGGCGAGGCTAGAGTTCAGCGGTCCTCGCCTACATAGGTATGGTGGACTAAGCGGCAGCGGCAACATGCACTGAACAACCTATAGAGACTCGATACAACTGGCGGTTAACAGAGAGGGGTAAGAAAGACCTATTCGGAACCATCCTGGTTCTATCATCAAGCAAACCCATCCTGGTGTTTCCCCCTCGAGACCAATCGAGGAAGTCAACCGAGGAACTCACACAGTTGGCAGTTTTAATTATTCAGTTATCGTTGCGGCAATTACTAGTCAGGTATAGATAATTGTCCTGATTAAAGAAGCAGTGGGCCCTTTTAGTTATTCATTCCGTTGTAGTTGCATCAATTACTAATCAGATACAGATAGCATGAGATAAACCCAAAACCCAGCAGTTGTTGGTACTTTTATTCAGCCATTCCGTTGTAGTTGCAATACTTACTAGTCAGGTACAAAGGTCGCAAGCGACGCTCCAAACAAGCAATTGTGGGCAGTATTATTTAGCCATTCCATTATAGTGAAGCTGATTACTAGTCATTATAAAGTCAAATTTATAGCAATAAACTTTAGTTATGCTTGTCTATGGTCGAGATACTGTGCTCCAAGTCGTCCATATCCGCGGACACGGCTTCGTAAAGTTTTACCCGGCCGGGGTGCACCAATAGCAACACACGCTCGATCAACCTCGGAAAAACCAAATCAAAACCCAACGAGGCTTTCACGACTAAGCAATCACAGGATTCAGAAATATTTCAGGGGGCCACCCCTTGAAGTCTTACCCGCAACGAAGTAAGCTAGCTCCGAGACGGACCCAAGGTTTGGGTGGACGGTGGAACGATCGGGAACCCAAAACTGGGCTTGTCGACACCGCGAATCGTGTCCCGATCCTAACAAAGACAAGGTGCTCCTCGCACAATCGTAAATACGTAGTAGCATGGCATAAGTACAGGATAGTAAATAAAACCTCAAACTAGTTTGTGGCCCCAAGAAATAAGACGGAATCAAGCTCTGGGGGTCCCATATAACTCCGGATGTGGATAGCGCGATAAAACAAGGAACAGTATCAAGTACTCGGGGTCCTACGGACACAAGTGGGCGTTCGAAACCAAATGTTATCTATCACCCACCGATGCCTCTGCTTACTTCAATTTTAGTTGTTAAACAGGAATTTAAAGTGAACGATAAGTAAAACTATGATCATCTCCAACATCACCCTGCGGCCATACATCAACAAGCGTGTAATCGACGACACGCAACAGCACTTGAGCAAGCGACTTCGACGCGCAAGTCCAACTATCTACCAAACAACAGGTAATAGGATGTGTCCAAGGCAATATATGGCTGCAAGGGGTTTCACAGGTACGGAAACTAGAGCATCGCAACACAGATAGCCATAGATCAACAGGAGGGAATAAATACTATAAAAGTAAGATAGGTAGAAAGGGGAGATGCTCGCCTGAAAACATTGTTGAAGGTTCATCCATAGATCGGGGCGAAGCTCACATCAACTCAACGGCCTTATCCGCGAAGAAGCAAAACACTAGAAGAAACACCGTATGCAATATTCAATACTACGGCAAAAGATCGGGCATGCTGATGATATGATGCATGGCATGGTGAATGGTGCAATGCGATTAGGTCATGTTAAGCGGAACCAGGGTCCCGACATTTAATTAGGTGGTTCATGTTGTTTAGCTACCCCGCAAATTAAATGTTGCATTGTCAAGACAAAAGATAGCACCGGTTCGCTACACAAATTTAAATGAGGCCAATATAAGGCTAGATTTGCCCGCATATGGGTCCCATATTTAATTAGAGGTGAATCGGCATAAGGCCCCCAAACCACATGAATGTATGCATGCATGACAATTATTATGCGACAAGTTGTATTATGTTATAAAATAGGGTTTCGAGAAAAGGGGTCACACATTAGGGTTCGGCAGATCTTGGGGTTCCGGGGTTCGGGGTTCGGTCTCCGGGTCCAGGGTTCGACGGAACGTTCTCGGGATCCGGGGTTAGGGTCTTCGGATCGGGGTAGATCTTATCGGTCTTGGCGGTCGGTAGTAGTTCTTGGCGTTCGGGTAGATGAACTTGGCGTGGCGTCGGGGCACATCGGTTTAACCCTGGACGGTGTCGTTCTTGTCGTCGTGCCGATCTTGTCGGGTCCGCGCTTCGGATTCCGTGAGGCGATCTTGACGCTCCGTGTCGAGGTCCTTGGGGTTTTTCTTCTTATTCACCGGTGGCGAACTTGGAAACGGCGTCAGGGTCCTCGGGGTACGCCAGGTCCATTCTTCAAAACATCATTATCGAGACGATCTTGGCGTCCAAGGGTTCTCGACATCAGATCCGGAAAGAAGTGCTCTGCGTCCTCGAGGGGTACTTGTCGCACCGGGGTCGCGGTGCCTTAGGGTACCGATTGTAGATCTTGGCGTTTCCGAGGTTCTTGGTGTTCGACGGGGTTCGGGCGCGCCGGGATCGGTCTTCGGTTTCCGTGAGAAAGATCTTGGTTCATCGGGTCCGTGCCGAAGGTCTTGGATTCCCGTGGCGACGATCTTCGCGAACGGGGTCTTGACATCCGTGAAGGAGTACATGAAGCCGATGCCGGGGTTCGCACTTTGGTTCCGAAATGGCGAACTTGTTGTTCTGAGGGACTCGGATCTTCGGATTCCGGGGTTCGCGAAGGGGTCATGGCGATCCAAGATGGAGGTATTGGCGTCTTCGGGTCACAGGAAGAGGAAGCGCCGGGCCGACAGTGACTCGCGACACGGGACTGGCTGCACCTTTGTTTTGACACGGCACCACGGCTCAAGGGCGTCACGGGGAGGACCTGCTCTTGGCAGAGGCGCCAGCGGCCGGGAAGCATGCAGGCGGCGGCTTTCCAAGCCAGAGGGCCCGATGCGGGATGGGGAAGGAGGGCGACGGCGGTCTGCCGGCTCGCATGCGGCAGAGAGGTTGCGGGCCGCACGCGGGGAAGGGGAGCGGTGGATGGCGGGGAGCAGAGGCGGGGCTCGGGGTGTGTCCGACGACGGCGCCATGGCCGGGCGAGCTTGGGCGGGCCGACGTTGAGGCGGCGCTGGTCGGCGGAGGTCGGCGACGGAGAGGATGCGGCGACGGCCGGAGAAGGGAGGCTGGCGCCGGGCGCTCGTGGCCGGCGGGAGTCGCGGAGGACGGGACGAGGCGGTTGGGATCCGCCAGAGGCGGCGCGGCGAAGCGGCGCGAGAGGGGCCCAGCGAGGTGGGGGACGGTGGCGAGCTCACTGGGGAAGGAGGAGCTCACGGGCGGCGCGGGAGGAGCGTGGAGGGCGGCTCGGCCTGCGCGGCGCCTAGGGAGAGAGGCCGCGGGGCTGGGCGGAGCGGGACCGGAGGCGGTGGCTCACGGAGGACGAGGTGGGAGGAGCGCGACAGACCGCGTCAGGGAGGGCAGACGGCGTGGAGGCGAGACGGGCCGGAGCGGAGGGTGGAGGCGGGTCGCGGGCGCGGTGGGGCGGTGAGCGGAGGGCGCGGAGCCGGCGAGAGAGGGCGAGGCGCGGGGCAGAGGGACCGGCGGCGAACGGCGGCGTCGGGGCGAGGGTCTGCGCGCGGACGCGTGGGGAGGAAGAAGGGGTGGGGCCGGGGGTTGGTGGGGATCGGGGCCAGGGTGGGGGTTGTCGGTGGGGGATCGGGTGTGGGAGGTTGGGGGCGTGCGTGCGTGCGTGCTCTGCGTGTGGGCTGTGTGTGGGGAGGGAGTGTGGGGGCAGGGGTGTGTGTGTGGTTGGAGGGAGAGAGAGATGGGGGAGGTGGCAGCACATGGTTGGATGGGGGAAGGGAAAAAGGGGAGGTGGCAAGTTGCTATTGGGTGGGGTGATGTGGAGGGGGGTGTGTGGGTAGATAGGTTGGTAGCTGTAGGATTAGAGGGTGGACCGTTTTAATTTTCTGGGGTGGTCGTTCGGGTCATTCGGCCCGTTCGACTGCCCCACTAAAATAATATAATTTTTATTTAACTTTGCAATAAGCTTCTGTTAATAGTTTTTAGACAACAAAATATCCGGAAGCATCCGAGGTTTAATTTGAAATAGAAGGAGGGCTAGTTTCAGAAAACCATAGACTTTCGCAAATAGTTTTAGGCAAAATAATATGCATGATGGTGACGATGCTCAAATGCAATGTGGCATGATGACATGAGCATGCGGTCATGATGATGCAATGCACAAAAGCAACGCGATTTTCTAGTAGTGGTTTTTGCGGGATGCCACAATTCGACACCACTAACAAAGGATCTCGCCCTCGAGATCCGCCTCATGGTACCGGAAGGAAGGTCGGCGATCTGCATTTTCTCGCTTCGTGTAGATCCTCGCGACACCACTAACAAGAGGTCGTTGTCCGTGATCGTCGAGAGGACACTCCGGAACAAAAGGTCGAAGGTAGAGGTATCCACAAATAAAGCCACCTCTAGCTTCCGTGGACGGAGTAAAACTGCTGGATCCACCGATTCGATGTACAAGAGCGAATGATAAGAGTAGTCGGATGGTGATCAGTCCATCGCGCACCCAAACCATTACTCTGCACACGAATAGGCGAATTATGCAACCAACTCTCAGAATCAGACTGAAGATCTCGACAAGCGAGGTATGAAAACAAGGGAGTGATGCAGACTCTGCATCGGATCTGGCGTAGATGATGTCGTCGCGTCGGAAAACACCGGAAGGCACAAACAAGGAACAAAGAATGGTAACACCGTAGACGGATTCATCAGGCAGCTTGAACACCGGATGGCAGAACACCGTTATCATAGAAGGAAGCGAAACCCTGAAGGTACGACGGATCCCAACCACGAGAATTCCTGGACTCGAAGAAAGAGAAGAGAGCGGATTCAGAACACGTAGGGATACGAGGAGAACAGCAGAGGGGTAAGGAGTAAAAATCAGACCTAATCAGAACTATCCAACCAGTTTTGCAAAATAGTTTTGACACTCTACTTCGGCCGTTAGCTAGGTTATCCTACAGGCTGGACTTGTGGGGTATCGAAACTGCTGGGCTCTGATACCACTCTGTAACACCCTCAGAATCGGACCTATGCAAGTTTTAGCGAAACCTGCCAAACCCGCATAGAAACGATTCAAAGGTGCCCACCAGGCACTTTCGTGCGGGTGGAAAACGAAGTAATAACATTACACAACAGTCCTCGATGGAACCCACAGAACAGATATATACAACACGACTCAAAGAGTCAAGAATACAGATATACTGTACAAAGATCCAAATAACCTTGAAAAGATGGAGCGTCCGACTACGGACAAGATGCAAATGGGGCTAAGAGCCCTGAAGAATAACCATTGGCGTCCATAACCCTGCCCAGGCCAAGCCGGAAGGGTAACCCTGCTAACGACGTCGATCTCAAAACCTGCTTAAACAAAAAGGGGTGCCGACAAAGGGCAAAGGAAAAAGAGGAGCGTCAGTACTGAGGCCAGTACACGGCGAGGCTAGAGTTCGGCGGTCCTCGCCTACATAGGTATGGTGGATGGCGGCAGCGGCATGCACCGAACAACCTATAGAGACTCGATACAACCTGGCGGTTAACGAGAGAGGGTAAGAAAGACCTATTCGGAACCATCCTGGTTCTATCATCAAGCAAACCCATCCTGGTGTTTCCCCCTCGAGACCAATCGAGGAAGTCAACCGAGGAACTCACACAGTTGGCAGTTTTAATTATTCAGTTATCGTTGCGGCAATTACTAGTCAGGTATAGATATTTATCCTGATTAAAGAAGCAGTGGGCCCTTTTTAGTTATTCATTCCGTTGTAGTTGCATCAATTACTAATCAGATACAGATAGCATGAGATAAACCCAAAACCCAGCAGTTGTTGGTACTTTTATTCAGCCATTCCGTTGGAGTTGCAATACTTACTAGTCAGGTACAAAGGTCGCAAGCGACGCTCCAAACAAGCAATTGTGGGCAGTATTATTTAGCCATTCCATTATAGTGAAGCTGATTACTAGTCATTATAAAGTCAAATTTATAGCAATAAACTTTAGTTATGCTTGTCTATGGTCGAATCATGCTCCAAGTCGTCCATATCCGCGGACACGGCTTTCGAGAAAGTTTTACCGGCCGGGTGCACCAATAGCAACACACGCCGATCAACCTCGGAAAAACCAAATCAAAACCCAACGAGGCTTTCACGACTAAGCAATCAGGATTCAGAAATATTTCAGGGCCACCCTTGAAGTCTTACCATAGCAGTAAGCTAGCTCGAGACGGACCCAAGGTTTGGGTGGACGGTTGTGAACGACTGGGAACCCAAAACTAGGCTTGTCGACACCGCGAAATCGTGTCCCGATCCTAAACAGTACAGGGTGCTCCTCGCACAATCGTAAATACAGAAGTAGCATGGCATAAGTACATGATAGTAAATAAAACCTCAAACTAGTTTGTGGCCCCAAGAAATAAGACGGAATCAAGCTGGCTCGTGGGGTCCCATATACCTCCGGATGTGGATAGCGATAAAACAAGGAACAGTATCAAGTACTCGGGGTCCTCACGGACACAAGTGGGCGCTCGAAACCAAATGTTATCTATCACCCGATGCCTCTCGCTTACTTCAATTTTAGTTGTTAAACAGAATTTAAAGTGAACGATAAGTAAAACTATGATCATCTCCAACATCAACATGCGGCAATACATCAACAAGCGTGGCCTTTGGGCGACACGCACAAGACTTGAGCAAGCGACTGACGCGCAAGTCCAACTATCTACCAAACAACAGTAATAGGATGTGTCCAAGGCAATATATGGCTGCAAGGGTTTCACAGTACTAAACTAGAGCATCGCAACACGTATAGCCATAGATCAGGAGGGAATAAATACTATAAAAGTAAGATAGGTAGAAAGGGAGATGCTTTGAAAACTGAAAACATTGTTGAAGGTTCATCCATAGATCGGGGCGAAGCTCACATCAACTCAACGGCCTTATCCGCGAAGAAGCAAAACACTAGAAGAAACACCGTATGCAATATTCAATACTACGGCAAAAGATCGGGCATGCTGATGATATGATGCATGGCATGGTGAATGGTGCAATGCGATTAGGTCATGTTAAGCGGAACCAGGGTCCCGACATTTAATTAGGTGGTTCATGTTGTTTAGCTACCCCGCAAATTAAATGTTGCATTGTCAAGACAAAAGATAGCACCGGTTCGCTACACAAATTTAAATGAGTCCAATATAAGGCTAGATTTGCCCGCATATGGGTCCCATATTTAATTAGAGGTGAATCGGCATAAGGCCCCCAAACCACATGAATGTATGCATGCATGACAATTATTATGCGACAAGTTGTATTATGTTATAAAATAGGGTTTCGAGAAAAGGGGTCACACATTAGGGTTCGGCAGATCTTGGGGTTCCGGGGTTCGGGGTTCGGTCTCCGGGTCCAGGGTTCGACGGAACATTCTCGGGCTCCGGGGTTAGGGTCTTCGGATCGGGGTAGATCTTATCGGTCTTGGCGGTCGGAAGTAGTTCTTGGCGTTCGGGTAGATGAACTTGGAGTGGCGTCGGGGCGCATCGGTTTAACCCTGGACGGTGTCGTTATTGTCTTCGTGCCGATCTTGTTGGGTCCGCGCTTCGGATTCCGTGAGGCGATCTTGACGCTCCGTGTCGAAGTCCTTGGGGTTTTTCTTCTTATTCACCGGTGGTGAACTTGGAAACGGCGTCAGGGTCCTCGGGGTACGCCAGGTCCATTCTTCAAAACATCATTATCGAGACGATCTTGGCGTCCAAGGGTTCTCGACATCAGATCCGGAAAGAAGTGCTCTGCGTCCTCGAGGGGTACTTGTCGCACCGGGGTCGCGGTGCCTTAGGGTACCGATTGTATATCTTGGCGTTTCCGAGGTTCTTGGTGTTCGACGGGGTTCGGGCGCGCCGGGATCGGTCTTCGGTTTCCGTGAGGAAGATCTTGGTTCATCGGGTCCGTGCCGAAGGTCTTGGATTCCCGTGGCGACGATCTTCGGGAACGGGGTCTTGACATCCGTGAAGGAGTACATGAATCCGATGCCGGGGTTCGCACTTTGGTTCCGAAATGGCGAACTTGTTGTTCTGAGGGACTCGGATCTTCGGATTCCGGGGTTCGCGAAGGGGTCATGGCGATCCAAGATGGAGGTATTGGCGTCTTCGGGTCACAGGAAGAGGAAGCGCCGGGCCGACAGTGACTCGCGACACGGGACTGGCTGCACCTTTGTTTTGACACGGCACCACGGCTCAAGGGCGTCACGGGGCGGATCTGCTCTTGGCAGAGGCGCCAGCGGCCGGGAAGCGTGCAGGCGGCAGCGGCTTTCCGAGCCAGAGGGCCCGATGCGGGATGGGGCAGGAGGGTGACGGCGGTCTGCCGACTCGCATGCGGCAGAGAGGTTGCGGGCCGCATGCGGGGAAGGGGAGCGGTGGATGGCGGGGAGCAGAGGCGGGGCTCGGGGTGTGGCCGATGACGGCGCCATGGCCGGGCGAGCTTGGGCGGGCCGACGCTGAGGCGGCGCCACGGGGTCGGCGGAGGTCGGCCGGCCGAGAAGTGCGCAGCGGCCGGAGAAGGGAGGAGGCTGGCGTGGCGCTTCGTGGCCGGCGGGAGTCGCGTGGAGGACGGGGCGAGGCGGTTGGCCGGCTCGGCGAGGAGCGGTCATGAGGCGGCGCCGGAGGGAGGGCAGGCGAGGTGGGGCAGTGGCGAGCTTCGCCCGGCGGAGGGAGGAGCTCACGGGCGGCGCAGGAAGCGCGGGAGGCCAGCGGCGCTCGGCTGCTGGCCTAGGGGAGAGAGAGGCGGCTCGCCAGGGGCCTGGGCAGAGCGGGACCGCGAGGCGGTGGCCTGCGGAGGACGAGGTGGGGCGCGGCAGGCCGGCGTTGGGGAGGCGAGATGGCGTGGGCGAGACGGGCGGAGGCGGAGGATGGGCGAAGTCGCGGCGCGGTGGGGCGAGCGAGGCGTGGAGCCGGCGAGAAGGGCGGCGGGGCGAGGGACCGCGCGAACGGCAAGGCGTCGAGGCTGTGCTGGACGCGTGGGGAGGAAGAAGGGGTGGGGCCGGGGGTTGGTGGGGATCGGGGCCAGGGTGGGGGTTGCCGGTGGGGGATCGGGTGTGGGAGGTTGGGGGCGTGCGTGCGTGCTCTGCGTGTGGGCTGTGTGTGGGGAGGGAGTGTGGGGCAGGGGTGTGTGTGGTGGTTGGAGGGAGAGAGAGATGGGGGAGGTGGCAGCACATGGTTGGATGGGGGAAGGGAAAAAGGGGAGGTGGCAAGTTGCTATTGGGTGGGGTGATGTGGAGGGGGTGTGTGGGTAGATAGGTTGGTAGCTGTAGGATTAAAGGGTGGACCGTTTTAATTTTCTGGGGTGGTCGTTCGGGTCATTCGGCCCGTTTGACTGCCCCACTAAAATAATATAATTTTTATTTAACTTTGCAATAAGCTTCTGTAAATAGTTTTTAGACAACAAAATATCCGGAAGCATCCGGGGTTTAATTTGAAATAGAAGGAGGGCTAGTTTCAGAAAACCATAGACTTTCGCAAATAGTTTTAGGAAAAATAATATGCATGATGGTGACGATGCTCAAATGCAATGTGGCATGATGACATAAGCATGCGGTCATGATGATGCAATGCAAAAAAGCAACGCGATTTTCTAGTAGTGGTTTTTGCGGGATGCCACAGTTGTCCTTGTATTAACATCTGATGTGTATCATTGAATATGTGATTCAGTTGTGGAACTATACATTTGTCGTGGTATTGCCGAAGAGTACGCCATGGAGGGGTCCTCACAGTGCGTGTTTAGAGACGTAGGGGATGGCAGACGGTTGACGGGTACGAGGTAACACAGCTTACCCAGGTTCAGATCCCACAACGGTGGCGGAATCCTGCTCCTACCATAAATCACTATAATGGCAATACGCCGAGTTACAGAGATAGGTTTGTTGTGCGAGGTTGTCTGAGATTGTCTAAGTTATCGTCTGAAGTTGTGCCATAAAGGCTCCCATAGGCCCGACTTATATAGTCGCCAAGTCCTAGGGTTACAGGGAAAAGTCCTAGCCGGACAGGTTACAGAGTCCTACACCGTCTATTACTAGTCTAGCGTGTCTTGTACTCCAAGGCTCCGGATACGCTGGTGACTCCACCGTATCCTTCCTTTGTCCGGCATCGGCCTCCCTTCTGGATCCATCTAACTGGGCCGTCCAGCAGGCCATAGGCCATGCTACCAACTGTGGGCCGCCCGGGTTAGCCGGATAGGAAATATGCTATGAGGATACCCATATAGCATATCTCCAACAGTAGCCCCCGGAGAACTCCGAGATCTTGCATCGTCTTGCCTCTTCACACTGAATGCTCCATCTAGATGGATGTCGGAAAAACGTCAAGCAACATCTTGTAGTCCTCCCAAAGAACCCTACAAGGTTTTCTCCGTCTTCAACTTTGTAAGCCAGAGAATTGCTGAATCTTCCATCGTACTCTTCCGTAGCCAGACTGGATCCGTCCATGCCAGAATCTTCTGATGTGATGGTTCATCTGCCTATATCAGCTAGGGTGACGTAGATGTAGGTCAGCAACGCCTTGTTACTCACACGTGCAGATAACGCAATCATGTCCACTTTTCCCGCGCGAGCGATACAAACCGTTGGCAGCGACGGTTGGTACGTGGCGAAATTTCCGCGCACGCCTCCGCACACATTGTCTACGCGGCAACCGTTCGATCAAGCTACACGAATCTTGACTCTGGGTATCATAAATAGTAACTACGGTGGAAAATTTACTTTTTCACCTCATTCTCCCCTGCGACTTCTTATTCCTCAGGCAAGCGTCTCCTCGAGCTCTCCGCGCCTCGCATGAAAAATTCTAACTCCCAATCTCGCCAGTCACTTCCAAATGCTCGCAATGGCCAGCAGCAGCTCCTTTCCTTCGATGGCGGCGTCGGGCGAAGCCGGCGAGCTCCGTCATCGTGCCCCCAGAGGGCTTAGTCATCCCCATGTCTTCGATGGTCGAGACCACCGGCGGCGACCACAATCCAGCGGCGCTGGAGCTGCTGGAGGAGGAAAACGACTCCCACAAAGGCGATTGGCGCGGTTCGGACATCACAGACCGCGACATTAAGGAGTTGATCATTGAAGGCTACCTCCCCGCGACGGAGGGGCTCGCCTGGCGGGCGGCACCGGTCGTCAAGGTCACACCCTCTCTCCAAGCCGGAGAAAAGGTGTACCTCAAAGCACAGATGGTATGCGACGTCTCCCTGCCCATCTCTAATTTCTTCCTTGCCGTCTTGAACCATTACCGACTACAACCTCAGAACCTTTCTCCCAAT
This sequence comes from Avena longiglumis, assembly GCA_030063025.1. Classification (NCBI taxonomy): domain Eukaryota; kingdom Viridiplantae; phylum Streptophyta; class Magnoliopsida; order Poales; family Poaceae; genus Avena; species Avena longiglumis. Next base: position 480,984,651 of record CP125977.1, read on the forward strand.
AGTATCCTAGCGCTTAGCAATTACGCGGCGCTTTACGAGGGTTACTTAGGGATTAAGCCTAGGATAGACCTCTTTATCTATTTCTTCACCGTCAAGCGTGAAGCCGGCGCCAGCAAGGACGAACTTAGAAATTGTGGCACTATTAGCTTCAAGACCCGGCCTGGCCGGTGCTTCCCCGACATCTTCGGCCACGAGTCCTGCAAGAACTGGCAGCGTACTTACTTCTATGGCTCAGATATCCCTCTGGCCGGCCGAGAAGTAATGTACCTGGACTTCGTCGATGGAGCAGCCGCTGAAACTTCGACGTGGAGATCCCAGGCATCCCTTCCCTCTGACATCGATGCTTCCCGCGCTATTAGGCGGATAGAGTGGTTCGTAGAGACGGGTTTGACTAGCTTGGACCTAGCCATGTGCTGGTTCATCAGGCAAATCCAGCCTCTGCAGCGCTGCTCGAAGCTGATGCATGAGTATACCAACGATAGAAGGGATAGCCTCCGCATCTCCGTGGACAATTTCTCGAGCGACTCCGTCAAGCTCCGCCTCAAGGACATCGTCAAGGTGAAGGACAAGAAGCGTGGCTTCACCATCACCTACGACATGTTCGTAGAGAGCAAGTGCCCAAAGGTAACTGTTTATTTTCCGTGTATGACATATACTCCAGTTCTTTCATCTAGCCATTACCGTCTCATCTAACACGTAGGTTCTTCACCTTAACAACTTAGCGACATAGACGAGGACAACATGGCTCCTCAAATCTATGATCCAAAGATGAAGGAAGTCACAGTCGTGTCTGACGACGATGCTCCATTGGCGCGAAAGCGGAAGAGCTCCACCTCTGACGCTGCCGACGAAGGCAAGAAGAAGAAGATGGAGGATGGAGCCTCCAAAAAGACTACCGCCGCCCTGGAGGCAGAGAAAAGAAAGACTACTAGGATCCCCTTTGCCAAAGCACCCCCTATTGTGTAAGCTTCTTTCTCTCCGACATTGTCCATTTATCTGTCTTATTCCTGTACTTATGGATTTTGCATGTTTCAGAAAGAAAGCCACGACCAGCTTGAAGAAGACCTCCAAAACATCGGGGGCTTCTAGAACCATCAAGGATATGCTGCATCGCGATGCATCTCCCGCCATCGCCCCTGTCACTCCCATCGTCAAGCCCTCATCTGCTCCGACAAGCTCTCAATCCAAGGAAGCAGCTGGCCCTTCCGCCATGGAAGTGGACTCAGGTGCCTCTACCGAGCTTGCTATTGTCGGCGAGCAGGTGACACAGGAGAGTGCCGCACACCAAATGGCTGAAGCTCCGGCTAAGGATGCCATCGATGGATGGTAAGGCGGTGGTGGAAGCTGATACTTCTGCCGAAGGTGGCGCCCCCGCACCCAAGAAAACCATAGAGTATCCGAAGATAGTCTATCCGATACTTACACCGGGTAGCACTGCTCTGGTTCCTGGTGAAGTGCCGATATCTCCGATGTGCGGTCTAGAGGAGGTTCTCCGGCAAGCAGAGATCTTACAAGGAAACAATGTATCCTTTGGCAAGCTGCTGGCTGAGAGTGCTACTAACCTCAAGATCATTGCACTTGTAAGTTATTTTTGCCTTTTACATTTCATATGAATATCCCACTGTAGCCCCCGAGGATGTAGACGGAAAACCATAAGTCTTTGCGTCTAGATGCTCTAAGAGTGACTAAGCTAAAAAACTTCTCACTGTAGCCCCCAAGCATATAGGTGGAATGAATTATTCCGACTAGATGCTTTAAGAGTAGCATAAGCAGTGTTTATAAATTTCAATATTGTAGCCCCCAAGCTTCTAGTTGTAACTGAATTAGTTCCGACTAGATGCTTAAAGAGAAGCTAAGTATACATCCGAGTTAAAAACTTTATACTGTATCCCCCAAGCTTCTAATCGAAAACTGAATTAGTTCCGACTATATGCTTAAAGAAAGACTAAGCATATTCCTAAGTTAAAAACTCTCGCTGTAGCCCCCGAGCGTCTAGGTGGAAATTTTCCGGCTAGATGCTCCAAGTAGACCAAACAACGTTTAACTTTTTTCTTTCCACAGAATGAGAATGCTCAGAGGGGCATGGCCAACGACAAGTACCAAAAGATGTGCGCGGACTTGGAAGCCGAAAAGGGTAAAACTGCCTTCTTGAAGGAACAGATCATCAAGAGCAAGCGTCTGTTTTTTCCTTTCTTTTTCGTATTCCGACTTGAACTTGTGTATTCTCCGAGTACTCACTGTGTACTTTGCTTTCTCCGACTTGCAGAAACCATTGCCAAGGCTAAGGACATTGTCGAGCAATCCAAGCACATTCAGGAGCTGTATAGCGAGAACAAGATCCTTAAGCAGGAGAGGAAGGACATGCTGAAGATGCATGAAGAATCGATGAAAGCCCTGCAGGACTCCGCCACCAAGGAGATGAACCGCTTGAAGGAGGAGATCTCGATCTTAAGAGATCAGTAGAAAGCTTCCGATGAGCAGAATCAGCGCCATCATGAAGCATATAAGCTCCTCCAACAAGAACAGGACTCCTTGGCGGATACCCTCTGGCAAGATGAGGCTAGCATCTTCAGTAAGTGATTCTCCGTCTTGAATTTCTGTAGTCTGGATACTTTGAATTTTTGAACTCATGTGCTCCTTTGTCGGAAATTCGCAGCTCCTATGGGTTTAACCCGGTCGCCTCCTCCGGCAAAGGAATGCATGGTTCTTGCCGGCAACTTCATCAACACCGCCATCATGCAAGCCAAAGAGATTGCCAAGCCCCTCCAGATCAATATTAAGGCACCGGACTCTATGGCAAAGTTCTCGGAGATCCTGCGCCGAGCCCCCGAGCGTATTACAAGCTGGAAAGCTTCATGTGCACGGGCTGGCGCAAGGATGGCACTTTCAATGGTCAAGGCACACTACAAGAATGCCGACATCGACACGGTAACCTCTGGCATCCCCGACGTAGATGACGAAGGCCATAAAATAAACCATGAGTCCATCTTGTCGTCACTCGCGGGTTATGACGCCAGAGTTGCTGATTTGGTCGACGTCAACGTCTTCGTGCCAAGGAATACCATCGATGGCAGCGACCAAAGCTCCTCCGAGTCCCTCAACACTGCCGACTACGAGGGTGACTCTCCTTCTGCCGATGATGCTGCTTCCAAGTCGCCTGCGCCAGAGGAATGAAAAACAATTTGTAATATTTGTTTCCTCTGTGATGTGTATGCGGAAAAAACTATGTATTAACTTAAGGCGGAAAACAGTGATGTATGTCCTGCTACTTAAGAACTAGCTCCAGCATGTATATATTTTTTAAGCAAGTGCTGCCTTATCCATTACTTTGGTTCTTATGCTTGAATTTTTGTGAGTCAGAAGACTCGTTGTCGGAACCATGCGCTTAGGTGATGATGCCCAATGGCACCGTCAATAACCTAAGCACAAAATCGCCGACAATAAGTGCCAAAAGTCACTACTCCAGAATCCACATAAAAATGACAAAGAACGTGTAGACCAGAAAACTTAAGCTAACGCCCGTAGGCGGAATTTTCACAAGTGCAATCGCAAAAATTGTGCATAAAGGTTTTATATGATCCAAAAATGAACACTAAAGGAGGTAAAAGACTCAGAAATATGAGTGAACCAGAGAGATTTATTTCATTGATCATATAAGAGGTACACAATTAGATAAAAATGCTAAGTGTAAAAAGGACGTAGCTGTGCTATGTTCCATGGCCGATCAAGCTCCGGGTAGTCATCATCCGGGTCACGCTACGCTTATGATCCTTGTTGGGTCTATCCTTGATTCACGATTGTCAACGAGGTAGTAAGACCCATTGAGTAGCGCCTTGCTTATGATGAACGGTCCTTCCCATGGCGGGATAATTTGTGCGACTTCTTCGCTAAGTCGGGCACCAAATCCCCTCTTTAAGCAGCGATGCGAGCGGCGACTATGGTAGCTGCGTAGCTTCTGTTCGTAGATGGCGGATCTTTGGCATGCCAAAACGCGCTCCTCCTCGAGAAGGTCCACATCTAGGCGTCTGGATTCTTCAGCGTCATCTTCGTCGTAGGCGGCAACCCTTGGTGCATCGTGAAGTATGTCAGAAGGTTGGATGGCTTCTGCTCCATATACCATGAAGTAAGGGGTGTAGCCGGTGGATCTGTTGGGTGTAGTTCATAAAATCCACAGCACAGATGACAATTCTTCCGCCCAAGCTCCAGCTGCTCTATGTAGCGGTGCCTCAAGACGTGGCTTGATTCCCTGCAGAATTAATCCATTGGCTCTCTTAACCTGACCGTTGGATTGTGGATGCACCACAGATGTAATGTCAAGTCGGATGCCCTTCTCTCAACAATATGCCTCCACTTCTCCGAGTGATAAATTGCTGCCGTTGTCGGTGATAATGCTATGTGGGAGACCAAATCTCACCACCAGATCCCGGACAAACCTGAGGGAAGTTGCCCCATCAAGCTTTCTAATGGGTTTAACATCTATCCATTTAGTGAATTTATCAAATGCTACTAGCATATGCGTAAACCCACATTGCTGCTTGGCTGGAGCTTTCTTGGCCTTCTGCTGCTGCAGCAGAGTCTTATACTCGGCCTCCATTGCTCTAGCTTTCTCTATGGATTTCTGCGCGTTGACCAGATCTCGATCTAGCTTAGCGCCTTGCTCCGCGATGGACTGCGCTTCCTCCAGCAGCTGCTGGCGCTTCTTGTCAAGTTGTTGTGGCTCAACGAGGATATTGCCGTACATCACTCTATCAGCTGGAGTAACTTGGTCAGCGGCAGATGTAGATGCCGGGGGCGGCAAGTTTGTGGTGTTGTTGTTGCTCGGGCCAGTGTCGAGTTCCTGCGGCTGCTGCACTGGGTTAGGCGGAGGGGGCATGACCTTTGCGCGATCATCGTCGGCAGCAACAGGTGGTCCCTTCCCCTTGTCCAGCGCTATAGGCGAAGCTCGTCCGGATTGATATTCATCCATCGCCATCCCAATGGTGACGAACACCTCTCGAGACGTGACGACATTGTTGGCTTGCTCGTCGCGCGTGTACTCATCCTCCATCTCCTGCATGGTGGAGTCTAGTTCCTCTGTACTGAAATCTATCTCCTCTGAATCTGCACTAAAGTCGGCGTATAGCGCGTCAATCACAAAGTCAGAGGGTGCCAGGACTTCCTCGATGACGGGCGGTGGAGGTGCAACAGCATCGACGATGACTGGAGGTGGCGGCACGACTGCGGCGATGGCGGCCGGAGGCGATGGTGGCGGTGGCTGAATCGGAGGCGCTCCGTCAATGAGCGCAAGCGCTGTCTGAGCTGCCGCTTCGGCCTCTGCGTAGTTGTTGACGATGTTCACCATGCCTTCGAAGGTAAGGCGTCCCGACGCCAGTTGCCATCTTAGAGAATGGCGGAGAAGTGTGACATGGTCCAGTCCTTCCACAAAGTGATACATGGCATCATCATTGGGGGTAGTGGGCCAGACCGCTCAGCTCGTATCTGAGCCACGCCGAGTAATCGCGGGGAGGGGGGTTTCGCCCTCTCTCTGAATGCAACGCGCCAGATCGAAGATGGTAACCACGCCGACGAACTTGGATCTCTGCTGTCCAGACGCACGGGCGAAGCCGGCGGACTTGCAACGATCTTCCACTGTTATATCCTGCACATGGGCGGTTTGGGTGGGCCTTGAATTTTTCCGATCTTTGCCGGCAAACTCTGAAGAGAGATCCGGCATCGATCCTTCCGCGAACGTATCCTGCCCGTAGGCGGTCCGTGCGGTCCTTGATGCTCCTCCGACTCCCAGGGAACTAGTGCCCGAGTTGGTTTCGCCAATGAAGAGGTGGATGTCTCCGATAGGAACGATCGAACACCGCGTAGGGTTCGTCTTCGTCGGGATCCAGAACTCATCGGGAGGGATGATCAGAACGTTGCCGGAGAAGAGAACGCGACCGATGGCTACGGTTTCGCTGATTCCTGCGAAGATCTTGGTCCTCGCCCGCTGAAGAGCCTGAAGCGCCTCTTGCCCACAGTGGGCGCCAACTGTCATGGTATTGCCGACGAGTAAGCCATGGAGGGGTCCTCACAGTGCGTGTTTAGAGACGTGGGGGAAGGCGGGCGGTTGACGGGTACGAGGTAACACAACTTACGCAGGTTCAGATCCCACAACGGTGGCAGAATCCTACTCCTGCTATAAATCACTATAATGGCAATACGCCGAGTTACAGAGATAGGTTCGCTGTGCGAGGTTGTCTAAGATTTTCTAAGTTATCGTCTGAAGTTGTGCCCTAAAGGATCCCATAGGCCCGACTTATATAGTCGCCAGGTCCTAGGGTTACAGGGAAAAGTCCTAGCCGGACAGGTTACAGAGTCCTACACCGTCTATTACTAGTCTAGCGTGTCTTGTACTCCAAGGCTCAGGGTACGCTGGTGACTCCACCGTAGCCTTCCTTTGTCCAGCATGGGCCTCCCTTCTGGATCCATCTAACTGGGCCGCCTAGTAGGCCATAGGCCATGCTACCAACTGTGGGCCACCTGGGTTAGCCAGATAGGAAACATGCTATGAGGATACCCATGTAGCATATCCCCAACAACATTCATTTTGTTTGTACTAAATGTCCTTGGCCATTGAGGTTGTCCTGGACACGCAACTTAGACCAATGTGAAAGTCGGTTGATGACTCGGTTCCACTTGTCGTGGGCATGGAGATGCTATTCCGACTTATACAAATTCGGGCTAAAGAGTTTAGCGAGTCAGATTGACCCATATTGAGGTACAATGAACAAGTTGTCATTTGTATATCTCAATCAATGTAATCCTTAGACCTGAGGTTGTTGAATAGTCTGAGTTGAGGACCATCGACTTAGGTTTTGTCAAACGCTGATCCGTTACTGGGCAGTTATAAAGGCAGAGTTTGGGTCGACTGAGAATCAAGCTGTGTGATGTGAATAACCAAGATTGATTTTGCCCCTCCAGTTGGAGTGATGTTCTCTGGGCCCTCTCGGATGATATGATCCGAAAAGCATGGCCATGCACGACTCGGTTAAGTGTTAACCGAGGCGATCGACTATGTTTTGGTCGGATGAATCACTTATCTCAGATCGAGAAGAGAGTCGGACTATTTAAGGAATGACAGTTATTCGCCTATAGTCTGGTAAAGTATATCGTGAGGCAAAAGTGACTCAGACGCAAGTCGCATTGGAAAGGCAAGTCGTCATGAATCTTTGGTACTTGGGAGTCAACACGTTCTGCTAGGAGCCTCTACTGACTGATCGATTGAGAGTAGGACTCCAATAATGTCCAAGTAGCCTTGAGCCTGCGGGGTCAGACACTTAAGAGTAGGAGCAAGTTTGGATGGGATCTGAACCGGAAATCAGGTTGGGTTGGACCCGAGCCGGATTTTGGACTGAGTTAGTGAGTCGGACTCACAGTGACTAATATTATATGGGCTTTAGTGAATGGGCCACGAGTGATTGGAGCCCACGTTCACTCCCTATATATAGTGGGGAGCAGAAACCCAGAAGGGTTAACAGTTGGTCATTCCATGGGTTATAAACCCTAGCTCCACAATAGTCCAGCCGTTGTATCGAACCTAGCAGTTCGCCGTCGCTGCTCCTTCTTGTACATGTGGATACCAGCAGAGGTGTTGTGCGTGACGATCGTGATCGGATCAGATCGTGAGTACTGCATTGCATCAACAAACGCGCTTCATCAGTAATCCGCAACCGCACGTCTAGTGGTAATCCTCGTGGACTTCTACCTCAGATAGATCTTGGGATCACCACGTTAGAGGAATTTTTTTTATCTCTACGTGGCCCAACAAATACTCCACCTAGCAGATTCTACTTATAAACAAGCTGTTGGGATAAATAAAATATAGTTGTTGAAATGAAAGGTAGTTCAACTCTTATTGATCTTGTTATTGTGGATGTGGCTGAAGATCACATAGCACCTATAATTTTAGGTAAGCCATTCCTAAGAACTATTAAAGATTTGATTAATTTACATAAGGGGAATGTGAAAATAGGGATACCATCTAGAGATACTTTTGTAGTCTAGTTCCCTAGGAAAAAGAAGGCCAAGCCTAATGATGATGATGGTATAATTACTTTGAAAGCCAACTACTTCGGAGTGGGTATTCCACTCCTCAAATCAAAATGATTGACATCAGGGTCAAGTTAATTGATCGTAACTAGAAGCACTTCATGGGAGGCAACCCATGTGAAATAAAATTTTACTTTTGTGTTAGTCTTGTTAGTTTTGTTGTTTTTATTTTGTTTGATTTTAATAAAGAGTGGTCAAGAATACCATTGGAGAGAGGATAAGAAACAAGGTGATTCTTGATCTTTTATTTTACTAACACATGCCCATAAGAGTATCGCTGAATTTTTATGAAGTATGTTTGCTGTTATTTTGACTTATGATACGGTGTTCAAAGGGGCATAGTGCTAGTAATTAAAATTTTGAAGTTTTATAGCTCACAGTGCACTAAATGACCTATGGTACGACCGAAGAGGCCTGTACCGTGCGTCCGTACCACCTCGAGTCACAGAAAAATAGAAACTCTGATTTTTCCCGTAGGAATCAGTGCCGTTAACGACCACCAATACGGACGAACGCGCCCGCATGGCGCATACGTACCGTATCCTCGAGCAAACATCAGATTACAAGTGAGCATTGCGGTATAAATATTGACCAGCAGTACGGGCACGCGCAACCGTACCGCGCGCCCATACCGAGTGCACCTCCAGGGAGCAGCCGTCACCCCCAAGGTATGTCACCCGGTATGCGCGGTCTCCGCCCGTATCGCCCGCCCTTACCACGAACGCGGCCATCATATTCCGTCGAGGAGGTAACCTAAAAATCCCCAAAAACAATCTCTCTTTCTTCTTCCTCCAAACTCCAAACCACCTCCATTGGATCTTCAAATTTACTCAATATTTCTTTGATTCCTAGCACTGAATCGATCTAAGGTATGATTCTCCTCCGATATTCAACTTATTTTTGCAAAATCTCCACTCAATCATTCACCATTGTCAATCTAGACTTAGGTCTTGTTCTTGGTCCAATCTTGATATTGAGTGACGTGGGCTCAGTTAACTGTAGAGCCTCATTCGGAGACCCCAAGAGCAAGGTGTGATGAGCATAGTAGAAAGTTTTCCCTCAGTTATAAAACCAAGGTTATAGAACCAGTAGGAACAAGGAAACAACTCCAAGGTGTTGCTCACAACTTCGAATCCTGCACAACACAAACTCAATACTTTGCCCCAACTTACAGTGAGGTTCTCAATCTCACCGGTTTGCTAAAAACAAAGGATTAAACGTATAGTATGGAAGATAGTAGTTGCTTGTAGTAAGTAAACGGTAACAGTAGATGATGTATCAATGATAAAGATTGGACCAGGGTCTATAGTTCGCTAGAGGTGTTCTTAAGATAAATAACATGCTGGGTGAACAAATTACAGCGGGGCAATTGACAGATTGAGCAAGCATAACAATGCATATACTAGTCATCATGACTCCTATGAGATTTGATTGGGCATTACAACAATATACATAGACTGTAATCCAACTACATCTATGACTAATAATGCACCTTCAGGTTATCATCCGAGCCCCCTCCAGTATTAAGTTGTGAGCAACGGATAATTTCATTAAAAATGTGTGTAAAATATACAATACAATTGTTCCATGAACAAAAGATTGTTGTTTTCTCCCTAGTAGCAACAACACATCTACAATCTTAGAGATTCCTGTCACTTCCCTAAATTACCAGAGACATGAACCCACTATCGAGCATAAATACTCCCTCTTGGAGCCACAAGCATCTACTTGTCCAAGATAGCTACTAGCAACGGAGAGCATGCACGATCTCAAATAACACAGACATGATAGAATCAATAATCAATCTGACATAGTATCTCAATATCCATCGGATCCCCGCAAACACAACATGTATGCTTACAATAGATGATCTTGATCATGAACGAAGCTCACAAAATCTAAACATGATAGCACAAAGGAGGAGAAACAACCATCTAGCTAATGTATTGACCCATAGTCCAAGGGTGAACTACTCACACATCATACCGGAGGCTGGCATGGTGATGAAGAAGGCCTCCGGGATGATCTCTCCCCTCTGGCAGGGTGCCGGGAAGAGCTTTAGATCCCCCGATCTAGGGACGATGGTGGCGGCGGCTATGGACTATTTTGTGGAGATTTGATCCGGTGCTTAGGGTTTCTGCATCAGAAGACTTTTGTAGGTGAAGAGGCGAGGCAGGAGGGAGTCCAGGGAGCCCACACCATAGGGTGGCGTGCCCCCCTTGGGCTGCGCGGCCCTAGGGTGTGGCCACCCTGTGCCCCCCTTCGGCTGCCCTTCAAACTCTGTGTTCTCTCCGGTAAAATATTGACTTTGGCTTTTGTCCCATCCAATTCCGAGAATATTTCCTTACTAGCTTTTCTGAAACCAAAAACAGGAAACTGGCACCGCGACATCTTGTTAATAGGTTAGTCCCAGAAAATGTATAAACATACCTCAAAGTGTAGACAAAACATAGCAAAGTTGATACTAAACAAGAATGGAGCATAAAAAATTATAGATACGTTTACGACGTATCATTGGGCATGCTTAGTATTGTTTTATTGGAGTAGTTCTTTTATAACTAGTGTAGAGAATCACATATTATATGTTTCTACTGAATCAAAATTTATCATTAGCAATTTTTATTATTACTTATTTATTCTATCTTATTATTTTTAGATGAACAGGAGGAGCCATACACGTGTAGTGGCTGCGGAATCCTCCACACCACCCGTTGATATATTGACCCCCCGAGTCACTTGGTATCGAGTTCACCAAGGAGTTTTAGCTAAACCATTTCAATCGTCTCAAACTCCAAAAAAATCAAGTCCACCAAGTGGGTTTGTCCCTATATCTTGAACAAACTTGGCATTCGCGCTGATTTCGATTTACTTTGCAAGAATGTTGGTTTGTATGACTGTCTTTCAGGATGTCTCCACGTATCTCCGCTTGACACTTGAGTTCCTCAGCACCTTGATGCATATGTTGGATCATTACTATTGTATCGAGGAATAAAGGCCCAAAGTTGATCGCATCAAGTTCTGACTTATAAACCATGAGTACATCCTAACACTCAACCAATGGGCTCAATGTTTTGGGTTTGCCAACAACACCACTGATGTATGCACAACTATTTTTGTTTTAAATCCTGCACCTTGAGAGTACTTTAATTTGATGAGAATTCGTGGAAACACACTCAAGGGAAACCAAATTGATCATCCTGCTATTCGCTATCTGTTTTATGTAATTGCTAACACCTTGTAGGCATGTGGTGAGTTTACTAGAGTTAATGAGGAGGACATGTTGATCCTCACGAAAGATGCTATTGTCAACTATAACTTAATGCCAAATTTCAGCGCTTTGCTTGTGTTTTACCTTAAGAATCAGGCTCTTCAATATCATGGACCCATATGCGGAGGGGGAGTTGTGACCATTCTCACACGCGCACTTCACATCAACCTAGGTAACATCCCACTGTTGGTAGGAAGTCACCTTCTCAGTCTCCCTACTCTAAGAGCATGTGGTGTGGCTTCTAAAACTCATGGTAGATATTTCCTTAATATACCTGGAGCGGATCACTTGATCCCAGCTCCTTCGCCTAATGGTCTATTCTCAATCGAGGAGGGACGTTTGAGTTTTGACGCGCGGGTTGAAGCTAATCTGCCCCAACAATAAATAACCGTGGGAGGAGGAGAAGATGAAGAAGTAGAACAAGGAGGAACCAAACAAGATGAGCAGCCACCAAACTACTACACCACCTATGAAGACATCTATGCACTTGAAGGAAATATTCAAAACATGAACAACCTCTCCATCAACCTTCGAGATGCTACTACAAGCCTCGCCACCCAGTTCCATGATTGGAATAACCAATGGAACATGGGAAAGTATCCACCGCCACCACAATGAGCAACAAAAGTGCTTGCAAAACCCTGAGCTTGGGGATGTGTTCCCCTAGAAAATTTATTTGTGTAATAACGAGGTTGTACTCCAACTCCTTGGGAGCTTTGAAACACTCGTGTTGGCTTGTTCCAACACTTCACTTTTTTCCTTTGCTTTTATTTTGCATTTGTTTTTATTTTCTTAAAAACCCTTGCTTGGCTGCAAGATATTTTATATTCTTTAATCCCTATCGTCAAAAATACAAAAAGATTTTTCTGTTTTTCCTTTTTTTCGTAAATGTGGATTCGCAATTTGCCTCTTTGCTTTGATATTATTATGAAAGTAATCGTGTTTGAGTTTTGAAGGAACACATCACTATAAGGAAGAGAATCATGAAGTCGCTTATGAGAGGTATTTCCTATGTCTCCCACTTTTGAAGTTTGGGTTGTTTATCTTAGTTGGCCGATTTGCTAAGATGCTATGCATGTGGGAGTAATTTAATTTAGTTAGAGTAAAGCTTTTTATTAGTACGATGATTAGTTGTTGAAGCTCTTTCTCTAGTTCTTTTAGCTAACCGAGTCTTGACTTTGAAATAATAATGCCAAACAAGTACAATAAGAAAAAGTCTGAAATTTATGACTTGTTTGATGAATGATTGTCTTGAGAGTATACCCTTGAAGATACTTAACCCCATAGACATTTTGATAGTCTTGACGACCCTCATGAAAGGAGTTGTTTGATTGAAATAGAGTCTAGTGGTAATTGTGATTCATGCCAAGGCTAACCTTGTGGATCAAACCGTGGTACCAGCTCATAAAAAGAGAGATAATTTTTTTCTGCTTTTATGTTTCTAGTGCACACCTTTGGGATGCCAACAACTTCGCTGGCTTTTGAACTATCTATCGTATAACCCCGAATTTCGCCTATACGTTGATGACATGATTGGCATAAGTGTCAATGTATGGGCAAAAGTATTGGTATTCTCAAAGGTTGTGCAAGCACTTACAAAAGAAATAGCCAGCAATCCGTGAAAGGATAAAAAGAAAAAAAAAATCTTTGAAGATCCACATACCAAGTCCTTGGCATGGTCTCATTACTACTCTATGAATTTTTCTTGAAAGACAATGATTGGATTAGAAGTGTTTTAGATAAACTTGATTTATTGATGTGGGTGTAAATAAGACACATCATTGTTATACTACTTAGGACATGAAACTCTCTTACTTAATCATGCTATTTAAACATCCTAGTGTTCCTTGGCAAGCTTAAAGTTAACTAGAATAATTGGATTGATTGCTACACTTCTATTTATTTATACTAATATTAAACTATACTTTGATTATCTTGACTTACCGAAGCTTGTATATTACTCTTGTCATCTCTCTAACTTTGATAAGCCTCACAAATGAATGAAGTGTTATGTGCATATGACTACCAACCGTAAGTGAATTCTTATTCTCGTTGTTTCAAGTTTACACGCTGAATTACTTATGGTTCTTTTGTTTCTTCTTGCTCGAGGGCAATCAAGGTTTGAGCTTTGGGGAAGTTGATGGCTCTGATATTTTCCATCTTCCATCGTGTTTAAACATTGTTTTTAATCAAGTAATTGACAAGAAACTCTCAATCCTTGACACTAATGACTAATAATTGCAAAGATATGCAAAACCTTGCTTTGAATTATGTTGTGCAAATCACGGGTTGTAATGCGAAATCAGGAGTCATAGTGAAGGATTTTGAGGAAGTCTACACGGCTAAGTAATCACGAAGCCAATTCCAGGCGTCAGTAAGCTTAACGACCACTGGTACGAACGAGTCCCACCTGTATCGTCCACTCGTACCATGTGGCGGCGGCTCTGTCTCATCAAATCCTACGACTTTCGTGAAGACGCATATATATTTTGAGGCTCCAGCCACCATGCAGAGAGCCGTCATTCTCAGATTTCATCACAGCACCACCAAAGGAGATCCACACCATTGTTCATCCATCCCCTCCATTAGCCATAGCCATTGCTTTGTACTTTAGATCTCATTGTGATTTGGTGACCATTGTAAGAATATTCGATTTTAATCTAATTATTTTGCACAATGTTTCCTATCCTAGATCTATTTGTTATGAGTGAGTAGTCCTCACGGACTGCGGCTTGGGGAGTATTGTGCATCTAATCACGGGAGTATTGTATTTTTTGCAATTGAGATTTGTATCTTTTGTTTCTTTGTCTCTTATATCGATCTGTGGACTTGTAGGTACCTAAGATCCCATAGATTTATAAAGGCTTGACGTGAGATACTTGGCTAGCGGCGATCTCATAGGACCCTCAGTGACATAAATGGTAGTATGGTCTTTGCTTAGCGACCCATTCGGGATCACAACAAAATCACCACTTAATTCTTTAATCTGTGTTCTACACTTAATAATTGTGTGTAGCCCGTTGCTTCGGTGTTCACTCGGTTGGATTAAAAGACTATTGCTATGTTCGCTGCATAAGGTGGCTCCATTATATTAGGATGTGTTGCCCATAAGAGATTATCTCCAATCAAACATTACACATGACTATGCTTATTATTATCTTTTATCCCATATGATGTGCAGCTGCAGGTAGATCTTCAACCCTGGCCTATCTTCATCCATTGATTCAACCCACTATAAAAGTAAACTAGATTGGTCCAGTAAACTAAGGTAAAACAAAGAAACAAAGTCTTGCAGACATGTCCTTTTTATTTCCTTTTAGAATTGCTTTCCAAGGTTCGATTAAACCTAGGTCTTCTAGGGAAAAATAAATTATACTACATCCATGAATCCGGATCGAAGGTATCGGCTGGGCACCGCCACTGCCTCCAGCTGTTGCTATGGGTTGTGCCGATGCTGGGGCTGGTGGCCCACCCCGCCACCGCCTCTAGCCCACCTGGGTGTAGCCTCTTTTTTTGGTTTTCCCTTCGGCTTTTAGTCCCACATGGGGCACCTAAAGGGGAGGTAACACCTCCCTACTCCTATATATAGAGGTGCTCATAGGAGGATTAAAATACACAATAAAATAAGAAAAAGGCCTTTGGTTGCCTATCTCTCTTATCTCTCTTGTGACTGTGGCCTCCTTGTCAGGGTTGTGTGAGCGAGGAGTCCTTCACTGCGGAGCGCCGTCATGCTATGGGATCCAAAGCCAGGAGATCTACTTCTGTAATCTTGGCTGGATCGAGGAGAAGAGGGAGTCATCATCAAGCATAGTACGTGTGTGAATCCCTCGGGCGGCGCCATGATTTCGACACTAGGAGTTATCGGGGCCATTGGACTTCATGACCTCGAGGTCAGCGTCAAAACGACTTCATCAACCATGTTCCCCGTGGTACTTTAACCAGGCTCCGTCTTCAAAGGTATGAATACCATATCCCCTCTAGTTACAGCATTGCTAGTAGATAGATCCTGGCATTAGGGTTTCGATCGTAGGAATTTTTTTGTTTTCCGCCCTCGAACCCCAATAGTTGTATCAGAGCTGATCTTTGCATAGTGCTGCTAGTACGGGTAGAACACATGAGTTGTAACGTGTGGGTGTTGATTCTATAATTGTTACCCTCCCACATGTACTTGTTTATATCATGGTATTGATTGATGAAGTGGACCGGACTGATCTTATGCATACTCTTACACGAGATTGGTTCCACACTCTACATATGGCTTGTTATGTATAAGTGGCTAGCGGGTGTCTGTCTCTCTTTCAATAGTTGATATGGCATTTACAAAGGAGGGCCCCAAAAGGGGTGTAGTAGAAACAATTATCTAATCAGCATTGTGGTTGAAGTTCGTAGGTAAGAACAGTTCTTGCGTGAAATCCCTAACAACCACGTAAAACATGCAAAGATAAAGTAGAGGCGTCTAAATTTTTTTTGCAGGGGCGTTGTGATGTGATATGGTCATAGTAAAGGTAAAGTGGTTTACTTTCTGTTGCTAAGTCATAGTGACGGTCATCTTTATGGTGGGCTGCATGCCGGAGGCGCCGGTACCCTGGCGCCGGATGGAGATCTCATCGCGAAGGACCATATCGCATCGCACTTACATTTGATGTATTTTGTTGTATGTATCTTGTTGTGTGCTAAGTATTAGATACTCGATGGTAGAATCAATAAGATGACTTCTACTAACTTAATTCCAATGATAGGGCTCCCCTCGTATGTGCATGACCAATAAAGTTCTCCTTTTATGAGGCAGGCCATGACGATCGGGTGTCAGACATAACTGCGTTCGCATACAGTGGGTGTAAACCATGTTGCACTGCAATACACACAAGTTAGAATTGGTGAGCCTAGCATTTACAAACATGGCCTCGGAACACGAGATGATTGAAAGATCAAGCACGAGTCACATGAATGATGTGATCAACGTGTGGACATCCACCTTTCCAACTATGTTGCCGGCTGGGACGATCGAGGGTGATGTAGTGAATTAGGACCGTGTAATAACTAAGACATTCTTTGGATAATAGTTTTAGTGGAGTTATTTGAAATGACATTTTTATAAACTCAAGTTAGATGGACCCAACTTCTCATATTGGCTAGTGCGTCCGAACTCTCTTCTTGCCAAGAATGATGTAGTCGACTACATATGCTACAGTGTGGATTTGGAGGAGCCGCAATATGATATAGAGACCCCACAACAACGGTATGACTACTATTTTCATCGTGACATGTCCATGTTCATCCATCTGATCATGCGTTACAGAATGGTGGATGAACTTCACCCTCTCATGGGCAATCTTAACCCATATGCGATGGTGGATCAACTGAGAGTGCAGTTCATAGGCCGAGTACGCATGTGGAAGAATGAGCTAGTTGGTGAATTCCATGCCATTCAAATGGAGGAAAACACCTGCCTAGAGATCCACCTGATTTGCATACATGATGCATATATGAGGTTGGTTCATTTCGTGGACTAATGGATGCATGACTCATTCAAAATAGGAGTGCTTGTTCGGTCGCTCCCCTAGCTACCAAGAGTATTCCAGGGTTTGCATCATGAGAGGAGATATGGAAACGCATGATTTCCATGAGTTCATATCCCGCTTGAGAAGCGTGAAGCTTGAGCCCATTGCTGAAGAGGTCATCAATGGTGAAGGTATATATGATATACAAAAGTTTATAAATGTTATAATCTTGCAAACACTTATTATGGCATTAAAGTATCTCATACTTGTTCTATTTATAAAAACAGATCCTACTGCATGAGAGATGATTGTGAGAAAGGAGGTGACAATGCGTGTTCCTGGCGAGCATGATGATGATGATGGACGACGACACTCTCCCTTGACATTTATCATTTAGTTTATTGGTCTTGAATAATTATTGTAATCAATGGAATATGAACTTCATTAGTGTGTCTTACACTTTGTGAGATGGTTATTCATACAAGTTTGTAACAAATCAGTTGTTCTGCTTTTATGAATGATTTCTATTCGTGTTCATATGTTGTTTTCGATTATGTGTGAATTATTCGAGTTACAAAACTAATTGATAATACATAAAAATTTATAAAAATGCCTTATTGTCATTAAAGTGGGAAATATGTGGCACTAAATCAAATAGAATGATGTAGCGTTAGTAAAGACCATTGATTGGAAATGGAAAACACTCATTTAGAATAAGGTAAACCATCTAGAATTCATAAAAGGTTTTGGGTTTATCTTATAAAACTAAAACAATAACGAACAAGTCCTTGGAAACCTTGAAATACAAATTCCATGACTAGAACCAAAGGAAGGCAAAACCAGTATTGCTAAAGGTTTGGTGCATTCTCGAGAAAGTATGTTTCGCGACAATGTTGTTAATGGAATAAAGTAAGAGAATGATGAAGGTCTTCAACCCTGCATTAGTGTGTTAAGAAGCACAATGGAATGTGTTCTAGAATGTGACTCTTCACATTAAAGAAAAGAGATCAATGATTGTGATGATTGTGTTTTTAAATTATGCTTTTACATAAAGAAGTAGGATTCTCAAATACGCCCTACACCTAGTGTGGATATGTATATATATATGAATTACTTGTCACGCTTATTAGAACAATACATACCTACAAACTACAAGGTAATTGATGGTAGACTAAAGATACAAGAAATGAAATCCTAAAATTGAAACTTCACTTAAGATTGAAAAGTAAAACTGTTACTGAATCTCACCGTGAAAATAAGTTACTTGATATTTCCAAAGGACCACAATGGCATAGGAAATAAGTGGGAGTCTTAAAAGACAAAGCGCAATTTGCCAAAAAGATGTCTTGGACGAATCCAAATGAATTTGATTCAGAAGCGCTATAACATGGTGGATTTAATACTAGTAAAGTACTACAATATTGTAAAAGGAATTTTCATCTTGATAGTTGATCAAGAGATTTCGAAGTTGTTCGAAATATTTTGAAGATATGCAATATTCATAAAATTGTGCGGGAGCTAGAGAGTCTTCCCAAAATTAATATGTGAATTACATAATTTTGAGTGGGAGCAATGTGAAGTTCAGACTCATATATGTAAGCATCATATTTTGAGTGGGAGCTTGACAAGTTTCATATGTGTAAATGGCGCATTTTGAATGAGGACCAAAAAGCCAATAAATAAACAAATATTGATTTATGAGAGTAAAGTTGAAAGTATATTGGACATTGAAATCTTAGAGATTTATATATGTCCTATAGCATTATGTTTGAATGAATTCCCAAAAAAGATTCTGAAGATTTCATAATATTAAAAATTTATTGGATTTTCTTTTTATTTCTCTAATTCGCAAATCCATTTTTCTATATAGAATAGAATTGATTCTGCTTCATGCAGGCGAGTTGCAGCCTGCAATCCGAACTGAGGATGGGTTTTTGGAGTTAGCTCACCCAAATTGATTCAGTATTATCAGACTGCAAGCTCTACCCTTGAATTTACAGGATACCCCTTTTTCCTCCCCATGGGATTATATCCACAGTTATTGTGAAAATAAAAAATAAATAGGTTATTTAAGTCAATATTCTCGAATTTATTGCTACTGCACTGTTCTTTCTAGTTCCTACTGCTTTTTTACTTATTATTTATGTAAAAACAGTCAGCCAAAATGATTAGTTGGAATTCCAATTAATCATTGAAGAAATGCAAATGTGATTAAATAAAAAAATCCAAGTCTTAAATGAAAGGATCTGGTTGGAATCTTAAAGTGTCGTAGAAAGTACTACATCAATTAGGGAACAGTCCTAAATCATTCAAACTAGGAAAAACCATTAAGTATAAACATCGATGGTTTAAAAGAAAGAATAGGATGTCCGACATCCACTATGTTTTGACATTGGATTCTATCTTAAAACCATGATAAAAACTCAACATAAGAGGATCTCGGTTCTTAGTAAGAAGAACAAGTTTAGAAATGATTCAGTGTAAATCATTAAACAATGAGTTAAGTTTGTCCATAGTATCTAGTGAGATCTGTAGAGATGTTTCTGGATATGTGAAGGACGACATACCTAAAGTATAAAGTTTTATACATCAAGGATATATTTTGGTATTAATAAGAATGGAAATATCTGCATTAAAAGGTTACCTAAGCTCAGTTGAAGCGTGGTGGCAAATATTTGAAATTGCACATAGTGAATTCTGAATTTGAAAACTACATTTATAATACAAGTATATGAATACTACCAAGTGATATGCATAATGTTAAAGCTTAGAGAATATTTTTCACAGAGTGTGTTCTAATACTTAGTGCCCATGAGACCAATCTAACGTCACTACCGGTATCTGGAACTAGAGACCACACTCTATTGCCAAAGACTATTATGCATACAGAGAAGTTATCATAGAGATGATAAAAAGTATTAGTTCATATAAGACGACATTAATAAGTTACAAATGATTCATAAGGAATGAAATGTTCATATCGTAGACTTAAACCTCTCCCATGAGCAATCATAATCAGAAGTGCCAAATTGTATGGTACTAATGATTGTATAATAAATGCAGCTAGTTTATTTGTACTCTAGTGCAAGTGGGAGACCGAAAGAAATATGCCCTAGAGAAAAATAATAATATAGATTATTAGCATATTTCATAAAGTTTATGATTAAGTTTTATGTCATGCAATAACTGTATTGAATGGAAACGTTAATACACGTGTGATATACAAACATCCAGGAGTTCCAAGTAAAACTCTAGTCACTGGTTCATTGGTCAACAGATGATCAAGGTTTCATGATCATGTTGGTGCCTCGACATCAATTGATAATGGAGGTGAACATACCCTAACTAAATCATCATAACATGATCATGTCACAAAGTTCAAGTTGCGATGATTAGGAAATGTAGTGACTCGTTTCTTAGACTGTGAGACCATATCTAATCACTGTCTCTCGAGAATACTTTAATGACATCTAATCCGAATGGTGGTCATAAGGGTGACATTGGGTATTCGGAGGAACAGGTAGAGGCGTATACGTCAAGAGCGGGATTTGTCCATCTGCGTGATGGAAGATACTATGGGACCAATCGGATAAGTTATATCCATAAGTTGCGCAGCGTGTAACTAGGTTACGGGGATATCACTTATCAGATCGAGTAAAGTAGCTATTGTCGGTAACAAGGGTGAACCTGACATTGTGATTTCATTCATCAAGCCTCGGACAATACAAGTATCATAGAGACAATAAGAATAAGACACAACATTGATGGTTCGATGACAATTTTCGTGGAATGCACATGTGGTCATCATTGGCATCCATGTCCCGTTGTTGATCATTGGTTAGAGAGGAGTCTTGACCATGTCTCGAGTGTTCCCAAACCATTGGGTAGCACGCTTAAGGGTTTGACAAAGCTCAGAGATCGTTATTCACATATTCAAAATCACCGAAAAATACAGAGAGAGAAACCATGATTGTTCTAGAGAGATCCTACGATGTTCGAAGAAAGAAAGAAAGAAAGAAAGGGACTGAAAGGAGTTTCTGATAAATGGAAATTTATTATATATATTTATTATATGTTAATTGTGAATTAATATATTCTAAATAATTATTTAAATTATGATTTATAAAGTAACTTTCTCATTAGACCAAAATCCTAAAAGAAATTGGTCTAGGAGAAATCTGCAAGGAAAAGAAAAGGAAACAACCCACGTGGGTGGCAAATATTTGCCATCGCACCGGGGTGGACTGCAGCTTCTGCTGCTGCTGTAATACGGTCCATGGGCGTGGGTGACCGGCCTACCTGGCCGCGCTGACCGCCGCTGTCGTGCTAGGCCACGGGTGAGCAAGGCCGGCCTACCCGGGACCTTATGCTGCTGTGGATTGCCTGGCGGGCCGCGGGATGGCCGTCCCACCCGGGCGCCTCCCTGATAGCCGCATAGGAACACGCTGGGCCGCGTGGGCGTGGGGTGGCCCATCCGACTGTTCACCGCCGCTGCTGCGGGTTGGGCCGATGCTGGGGCAGGTGGCCCACCCGGTCACCGCCTCTAGCCCACCTGGGTGCAACCTCTTTTTTCTGGTTTTCCCTTGGTTTTAAGTCCCACATGGGGCACCTAAAGGTGAGGGAAAACCTCCCTCCGCCTATATATAGAGGTGCCCATAGGAGGATTAAAATACACAATAAAATAATAAAAAGGCCTTTGGTTGCCTATCTCTTCTCTCTCTTGCGACCGTGGCCCCCTTGTCAGGGCTGTGCGAGCGAGGAGTTCTTCACTGCTGAGCGCCATCGCGCTGCGAGATCTGGAGCCAGGATATCTACTTCCACAATCTCGACTAGATCAGGGAGAAGCGGGAGTCATCGTTAATCATCGTATGTGTGTGACTCCCTCGGGCGGCGCCGTGCTTTCGACGCTAGGAGTTGTCGGGGTCGTTGGACTTCGTGACATCAAGGCCAGCGTCAGAATGACTTCATCAGCCATGTTCCCCGCGGTATATTAACCGTGCTCGGTCTTCAAAGGTATGAATAACGTATCCCCTCTCATTAGTGCATTACTAGTAGATAGATCCTAACATTAGGGTTTCAATCATAGGGAATTTTTTGTTTTCTGCCCTCGAACCCCAACAGTTGATCCCCTGCATTTGAGGGTTATGACGTGCCTATATTATTTACATCCATATTGTGATTTTTGTTATTATTATGATGTGCGATATTGATTGTCTTTGTTATGTGTATTGCTTGTTATCTAATTTAAGGGCCCAAATAACATGATCCAAATAACCACATAGCCAAGATCTTGTTTGCTAAACACTCGGCGACCTCTGAGTGGCACGTCTGATATCAAAGAGGATCTAGTATAATTCGAGGAGCACGAGGAACCATGAAGCTTAAGGAATTGATTGGGCTCACGACCTTAAATTCCATTCTAACAATAGCTGGTGGTAATAGGAAAAAGAATCATCAGAGTTAGATGAATTAAAACGGAGGAGCCTCGGCTAGTAATGGGTTGATCGGATACTTTCACACTTATATGAAGAATTACAATTACCTATTCCATTTGTAATGTTTACTATCACTATGAACTGAATGTCTGCGCCTAACCTTTGTGCTACAGGAACCTCAATCAACCTTCGTACTATTTACTTTTATGTTATTTACTTTTATTCTCTATTTAAACTCCATTTCTCACTCAACCATACTCACATCATTTTCACCTTCAATACTTGCAGTCAATTCACTCAATACTAGTGACACCTTGGGTGCGATAGAAACACCTCGGATAAACTCTTCCCTAGGCTCTTTGTTGATCAACATAAAAACCAATTTCACAAAAACATGCGTTGACGAACATGTCACTACAAGAATCTGGACGGTACATGATGATCTGATTTTGTAATGAATGAGGATGAAAATGTCACGGATATCCATCTATGACTAATTCTGTGACAAAAAGGTTGTGAACCTCACATCATAACTGGATCCATGACGTTTTTCCTATCTCAAAAGGTCACACATTGATGACGTTTTTTGGCGCATCATAAAAAACATCATGTACCATTCGAATTCTTGTTGTGTGTGCTCTTGTAGACATCAATATACTTTCACCAATGACTTGAGCGGATATATATGTTTATATGAATTTGTTGAGGAAGAAGTATGAGACATTTGAAAAATGTTCAAACGTTTTCAGCATGAAGTTTAAAAATCATCGTAACTAGAAAATTAAGTATTTATGATTGGATCATAGAGGAGTGCATTTTAGTTATGAGTTTAGCAAGAATCTTAGAGTCGAGGAATTGTTCCACAACCTTGCGTCTCGTGAAACGCCATAAGATTGTGGTGTGTTCAAGATATGTAATCGAACCTTGTGAAACATGGTAAGATCAAAGATGACATTTATAAAACTGCCATTATATTTTGAGGATTCTGCTTTAGTGACCACAACTACACCCCAAATCTAAACCATGTCAGCGAGCGCTTGACCGAGGCAGCCCAGACCTCTCCCCTCATCACCAACCCCATTGCCTCACTCCTCTCCTGCAACACTCATTTCTCCTCCCTCATGTTCCCATCGACGCCACCAACCTCCCATGCATCTCTCCTCTCTCTCTCCCCCGGTTTTCTCTCTCTTTATGCTATGCATGAGACCTCCCGTATCGTCCTTGGTCCTAACCATCTCCTCTTCCACGTGCCCTCGAGAGCATTCTCTACCTTGCACCGAGTTATGTAGAGGAAGATGAGGGGACGAATCAACTACGCCTGCGATGGGATGGCCCGACTACCCTCATCGCGACTATGCGGCAGCGTACGATTGACTCCGTTAGGGAATGGGGAGGTCAAGGTGGGGCTGAAGATGCAAGACGACGATTGATGCTACCGAGGATGGCCATTGGTGGAGCGGGAATGCGAGGCGCAAGGGGGGTGTAGCCGCCGGTGATCTATGGTAGTGGAACATAACGAGGTGCCCCTCGTCATCATTGTTATGAACTTCATAGTCTCGAGTGTTCGATGTGTGAGAGGATAAGTTCCAGTCTAGGGATAAGAGAGATATTTTGGATCCAATGGTTCAGAGCCACGATCTGTGGCAATTAGACATCGACCAATCAAAATATATCGCTTTTGCTAAGTGTCTTAGGCCTCAACCAATCGGAGTGCAACGTTTTTGCCTAAGTGTCTTGAAAAAACACTCAGAATACTTCTCGCTTTGCTGATTGTTGTAAAAACACTCGGCAATATCTTTGACCAAATTTTAAGAGTTGCAAAAAAAATATTTTTGTGTAACCTCGGATCCTTTATGTGTAATAGCTGCGAAACAAAATTATAAACATGGATTGTGTCAATTCATGCCAAATTTTTTTTCATAAAATGAACTATCATCTATAAAGGTGGTCCTTATGTAGAAATTGCATCTTGTGGAACCGCTAGCGTATTTGTGATAAGTAACACCTCGTAAACCAAAATATGATTTTTGTGAAAAATGAAGAGCCAACTATGAAATAATTGAAGCTAAATTTTGACCTGCTTCCAACTAAACCGGCAAGATACTTGTGGAATTATGAAAAATAGCTAGAAATCTTTAACATTGAGATACATGGTGAATCGTAAATAAAATTAGGTCTACTATTTTTTCCAAAATGGTTTGGTCCAATTTTGGAATGATGTTTTGGTATCTACTCCACAAATCTAGAACTAAGAAAATAAAAATGTGTAAAGAAGATGAAAACTCCCTGTGACTACATTGCGGTAAATTCCAAAATGCACTCATATATAAAAATATGGGCTCATTCAAGTAAACTATCCATGGTTAGATCATGACTTAGCTCATTTGTCTTGAAAGCATGAAAGTTCGTACTCGTGGTAGCTCAATTTTCGAATGGTTTTTTGAGAATAACTATGGTATTAAATGATATAATTGTGGCAATTATACATTAAATGATATACGATTATTACATTAACTTTTGTGTCTTAAGCGAGTAGTATGATATCATCATTAATTGTTACATTATGATACATTAATTGAGTATTATTTTATATACTCCCTCCTTCACGGTTTGCAGGGCGTCTAATCAAATTTGGATATTTTCAAAACTACAACGTTCCTAGGCGCATAAGAATTAATTATTGATTAATATGGCAGCTTTCCTTCCAACTTCCTATGCATGCAACAGTCTTCCACCAATGCATGTATTTTAACCGCTCATTAATATGCCTAATTTTTAGCCAATACGTTACGCCTAGATCCGTGAGATTTTTGTAGAGCGCCCTGCAAACCGTGAAGGAGGTAGTACTTTAATTGATATGAAATTATGAAATAATTGATATACATTAATTACAAATTAATATTTTCCAAAAGAAGAGAAAATCTTATCACATGTATCTCTTTAATTAATTTCTATTGCTGGTGGTTCCATGCTTTCCAAATTATTTATAGTCGTCTCCGCAACATCATTCTCCCCATCAGCCTAACCATCAACTCCTCCATAGATATCAAGCTTCACCAAACCCATCAACTAATCCAACACCAGATAACAACAACCCTAACAACCATGAAAACTAGCCTCCTCCTTGTTGCCATTGCCACTATCATATGTGTTTCTGCTACACCTGCAACAGCAACCCTCGGTGGATGGTCAAAGATCAATAACATCACTAGAGGAAAAAGGGCCATCCGTTCGCGACCCCTCGGAGCATTAGTCCCGGTTGCGCCACCAACCGGGACTAATGCTGGCACGCGTCCCGGTTGGAGCGGGCACGGGGCCAGGGGGCATGCGTCCCGGTTGGTAAGGGGGAATACGTCCCGGTTGGAGCCACCAACCGGGACTAAAGGTTTGGCCACAGCCACGTGGCGTGGCACGCACCTTTAGTCCCGGTTGCTGGCTCCAACCGGGACTAAAGACCCCTTGCCCTCTATAAATCTGCACGACCCCCTCTGCCTCCACTCTGTTTTTTGAATGGTGTAAGGTGTGAGGTGTGTGCTAGTTTTTTCTCATGCATGCATTGAAGGTGTTTGCTGAAATGTTTGAGTGAAAATCCGTTGAATTTCTCATAGAACAAAAATATAGAAGGTGTCCGAGACGCACTTGAGCTTTCTCCTCTTTATTTCCCTCGATCGAGGTTAGCAATCTTATCTTTTCTAGGTCATTGATACAATTTATGTGTCGGTGTGAATTGGTTATTTCACTATTTATGATGTCCTGTTTTTTGATAAACTTACTTATATGATGCGGATGAGCGGTCGAATGGATGTACGGTGACCGGGTAGCCGGGTATATCAAAGGCGTGGATAAATTTATCGATGTGGCTACGGCAAACGAAGAGAATGGATTTATACGTTGTCCATGTGTTCAATGTCGGAACAACAAGGAGTACTCTTCCTCGAAAATCATTCGTGGCCACCTGATTATGAAAGGTTTCATGCCCAACTATAATTCTGGACCAAGAACGGGAAGAGGGGTTATGATGGAAGATGGTGAAGAAGAAGATGATGATAACAACTATCATCATATGTTTCCTGAATACAGTGATACCGCAATGGAAGACAATGGAGAGGAAAAAGGTGAAGAACGGGCATCGGATGAGCCGGTGATGAACTTGGTAGGGTCATTTCGATGCAAAGCGAGGCGTGAAACAGAAAATGAGAAGTTGAAGTTAGAGGGCATGTTAGAAGATCACAAGAAATTGTTGTACCCAAATTGTGAAGATGGCAGCACAAAGCTCGGTACCACCGGAATTGTTGCGATAGAAGGCGAGTGTGGTCTAACCGACTCCTCATTTGAAAAGATGCTGAAAATAATGAAGCCAAGTTTCCAAAACATAACGAACTTCCCGAGAGTACCCTACGAAGCAAAGAAGACTCTCATCCTCGGGATTAGATGTGAAAAGATACATGCATGCATTAATGATGCATCCTCTACATGTAAGGAGTATGAGAATTTAGATAAATGCCGGTATGCAACGCGTTGCGGTATAAGATCGACGAGATGACCACAGTGATGTTGAGGAGAGCCCCTCGGAAGAGGGTTCTGCTAAGGTTATGTGGTATGCTCCTATAATACCAAGGTTGAAACGCATGTTCGAAACAAAGAGCATGCCGGGTTGTTGCGATGGCACAAAGAAGACCGTAAGAAATACGGGAGTTGAGACACCTGGCGATGGGTCACGGTGGAGAAAAATCGAGAGAGACTTCCCGGACTTTGCGGTGGCGCAAGGAACTTATGGTTTGGTCTATGTACGGATGGCATGAATCCTTTTGGGGAGCGAGTTGCGATCCACACTGGCCCGTGACTCTATGTATCTACAACCTGCCTCCTTGGTTGTGCATGAAGCGTAAGTTCATTATGATGCGTGCTCATCCAAGGCCGAAGCAACCGGCAACGCGACATTGATGTGTACCTTAGGCCATTAGTTGAAGAACTCTTACAGTTGTGGGGCAAACCAGGTGTACGTGCGTGGGATGAGAACAAACAGGAGCCATTTAATCTACGAGGGTTGTTATTCGTAACCATCAATGATTGGCCTGCTCTTAGTAACCTTTCAGGACAGACAAACAAAGGATATAAGGCATGCACCCACTGTTTAGATAAGACCGAAGGTACATATTTGCATAAATGCAAGAAGGTTGTGTACCTGGCGAATCGACGATTTCTTTCGACCAATCATCCTGTAAGAAAGAAAGGCAAGCATTTCAAAGGTGAGGCAGATCACCGGAAGAAGCCTGAACTCCCTGCTGGTGATGATGTATTTGGTATGAATCAGTTCCGAACGACGTCGCTACAGGACACGCACCCATGTGGAAGAAGAAATCTATATTTTGGGAGCTGCCATATTGGAAAGTTCTGCGTGTCCGCTCTTCAATCAACGTGATGCACGTGACGAAGAATCTCTGCGTGAACCTGCTAGGATTCCTAGGCATGTATGGGAAGACAAAAGATACACACAAGCAGGAGGACCAAAAATTATGAAAGACCCAAAGAACATGCATACAGATAACAAGGCGGATAAAGGCGTCACTTAAGTCGTACAGCTATGCTCTTACCAAAGCGAGAAGGAAATCTTTTTGAAGTCCTTTAGATCAAGGTGCCATCGGGCTTCTCATCTAATATAAAGGGATAATAAATATGGCGGAAAAAGTTCCAAAACCTGAAGTCTCATGACATCACGTGATTATGACGCGATTGCTTCGATTGCATTGAGGGGCTTCTACGGAAAATGTTCGAGTACCCATTGTGAAGCTGTGTGCATTCCTCAATGCAATATCTCGAAGGTAATCAATCCAGATATTACGCCAAGGTTCTGAAGGATGTGGTACAATGTCTTGTTAGTTTTGAATTTGTGTTCCCACCATCCTTCTTCAATATTATGACGCATCTCTGGTTCATCTAGTGGAAGAGATTGCCATTCTCGGTCCGGTATTTCTGCACAATATGTTCCCCTTTGAGAGGTTCATGGGAGTCTTAAAGAAATATGTTCATACCGTGCTAGACTGTAAGGAAGCATCTCAAGGGATATGGAGCAGAGGAGGTCATTGAGTTTTATGTTGACTTTATTCGACCTTAAGCCGATTGGTGTTTCGACTCATGGCATGAGGGAAGACTAAGTGGAAAAACGCTGGGAAATAAAGCAATGATATGTAGGGACGGGATTCTTTCACTAAAGCACACTACAGTTCTACATAATTCCACCTTGGCAGCTCCGTATATCGAGGAACACAAGAATATTATGCGCTCCAAAAACCGGGAAGCTGAATCATGGATTCTGACGATGAACACATGAAGTCTTTCGGTGGTTGGATGCGGACACATCTCTTGAATGACACCTTGTTGGAGATCAGCTATACTTGTTGGCGCGTCACCATCTTCTCGTATTGAATTTCCAAAGTACGAAATAAATGGGAATACATTCTACACGATCGCCCAAGATAAAAAGAGCACCAACCAAAATAGTGGTGTCCACTTTGATGCAATAGACGAGAATGGACAAAAGGACACATATTATGGTTACATAGAGGAGATATGGGAACTAGACTATGGAGTCTCTTTTCAGGTCCCTTTGTTTAGATGCAAATGGGTCAAACTGACTGGGGGAGGGGTAAAGATAGACCAGGTTATGCGGAATGACAACAATGGATCTCAACAATCTTGGTTATAGAGATGAACAATTCGTCCTAGACAATGATGTGTCTCGGGTTTTCTATGTGAAGGACATGTCCTCCGCATCGAAAAAAGAAAAAATATGCAAACGAATACATCATATGATGAGCCAAAGCGTCACATAGTTCTTTCAGGGAAAAGAAACATCGTGGGAATCGAGGACAAGACAGACATGTCAGAAGATTATAATAAGTTTGATGAAATTCCGCCCTTCACAGTGAAAACTGACCCAAGCATTCCGTTAAGTAAAGAAGATGCTCCATGGTTACGTCTGAAGCGGTCATAAGGAATGACATATGCCAAGAAGTTCATGCTCATATTATGTAACTCTAGTTCATGTCTTTCACGGTTTGTGGCTTGACTGAAGGATATCTTTCGCGGTTTGTGGCATTTAGTCCCGGTTTTGTAGTCTCAGTTTTTAATATTAATAAATGTCTTGAGTGTTAGTCCCATTTTATGGCTGGACCGGGAGTGCCTCTATGACCAGTTTCTTGGAGATTCCGGAGGACTGGGCTCCGTCGGCATCTCCCTGAAACTGGTCGTAGTGCTGTCCCTGCTCTCGAAAACCATCTTGCAGCTTGTAACTTCACTAACTAGATCAATACGCCTCGGAGCTAACTAATTTCACATATTAGGGAGTGCCTCTATGACCAGTTTCTCGGAGATGCGGAGGCCCAGGCTCCGTCGGCATCTCCCTGAAACTGGCCGCAGTGGTGTCCCTTCTCTCGAAAACCATCTTGCAGCTTGTAACTTCACTAACTAGATCAATACGCCTCGGAGCTAACTAATTTCACATATTAGGGAGTGCCTCTTTGACCAGTTTCTTAGAGATGCCGGAGGACTGGGCTCCGTCGGCATCTCCCTGAAACTGGTCGTAGTGGTGTCCCTGCTCTCGAAAACCATCTTGCAGCTAGTAACTTCACTAACTAGATCAATACGCCTCGGAGCTAACTAATTTCACTAATTAGGGAGTGCCTCTATGACCAGTTTCTCGGAGATGCCGGAGGACTGGGCTCCGTCGGCATCTCCCTGAAACTGGCCGTAGTGGTGTCCCTGCTCTCTAAAACCATCTTGGAGATGCCTCAAACTGGCTAGAGGACTGGACTCACAAGGATGCATATTTATAGTACAAGCAGCTCGGCATAATGTCGACACTCACGACATAATGTCGACACTCACCCCTATTATTAGTGCTGACTCATCTTTAGTCCCGGTTGGTGTCTCCAACCGGGACTAAAGGTTCATCTTTAGTCCCGGTTGGTGACACCATCCGGGACAAGGTAAGCCATACGACATAATGTCGACACTCACCCCTATTATTAGTGTTGTCCGCCCACTGCCGCAATCCCTTGATCGCGGTTGGTTTCTCCAACCGAGACTAAATATGAACCTCTCTTTATATAGACATTTCCCTATTTATTAGGTAACACTTAAGACATTTATTAATATTAAAACTGGGACAAACCGGGACTAGCTAACACTCAGCCTAAAGCGCCCCTTTAGTCATAATCATGCCTAGTCCTATAGTCGCAGCTTGTGGTCTTCATCGTCGTCGTCATCATCGCCGTCATCGTCACCCACTCCGGGATCCTCGGCCCATCCATGGCATATACCAGGGCCATTCAGCCTCGGATTCACGGCGGGTGGGAGAGGTCTCTGGAAGATGATGCCGCCACGCCGATGTGGGGGCCTGTGGCGGGTGGACTCGTGGGCACCGTAGGCGAGGATGGTCTCCCCCGGCGATGTAGCACATCACTTCGATGATAGTACGGTTCGCCCACCACAGACGACGGCCACTGACTAGGTGTCATAGTTGTCGGGATCCCACTGGGGATCCATCCGCTGCTCCGGCGTGAGCTCGTGGTAGAAGTGGTTTGTGATGGCCGCCTGGCGTGCGGAACCTTGAGGGACAGGAGGGACAGGAACCCCTCCGGTTCGAGATCCAGCGGCGGGTGGCGGTACCCGGTGGACAAGGGTAGTTGGGCGCCAGCCTCGGTCTCCTCGAGGGTCGAATGGCCCGATGGCGTTGTCCATTGTTCTAAGAGAGGAAGGTGTGGATGTGTGGATAGCCATGACACGATCACCCTAAATATAGAGGGAAAGGGCGGGAAAACTTGGCGTGAAGCTTTGGGAAATGGCGGGAAATATCTTTGGTCCCGGTTAGTGATTACATCTGGGACTAAAAGCTCTAGTAGAAAGGAAAGGGCGGGAAAACTTAGCGGGAAGAGGTGGGAAATGGCGGAAAATATTTTTAGTCCCGGTTTGTGACTACATCCGGGACTAAATGTGTGCCGAACAATGATCATGTTTCGAAAAAACCTTCACAAAATGACCTATCATGTTCGAGGTTTCATGGCTTTCGGTCCAAATGACCGATGTTATGTGCTGAATCACGGCATAGTTTGTGATGTTGTGCCCATATTATGCATGTGTGTGGACATTGGTATGGAGAACAATGTTGCAGGAGGAAGTTTTCCTTTTTGTCGCACGGAAAATCCCTTTTCCATTTTCCGAGCGCAAAAAGCGTCGTTTGAAGTAACCACCAAAATGCCGTTTCACAATGCTACCGTCCATTTTCCTAAAATACTAGACCACCTTACATGGACTATCTCCCAACGGTACATCTCAAACCTTTTCGTCCATCCCGTAAAAGGACAAATGTCTGTAGAATCGGTGGGAAGTGGGTCGGTTTGTACTACAGTACATGATCTATCGCCTGTGATTTTTGAAAAAATCATTTTAGAATCGCAATATGTGGTTTCTTCAGAGATCCAATGCAAGTTCTAACGATGCCCGCCCCTATCTTCATGCACGGTTCGACCATAGTTAGAAATTCAGATAATTCAAAACGGGCATAATAAATTCAAAAAAAAATCCGAACAATGAAAATCCTTCGCGTGGTGTCATATTATGTTACATAGTTGAAAGGAAAAATACCAGACTTGGTATATTGATCATGTTTCGAAAAAACCTTCACAAAATGACCTATCATGTTCGAGGTTTCATGGCTTTCGGTCCAAATGACCGATGTTATGTGCTGAATCACGGCATAGTTTGTGATGTTGTGCCCATATTATGCATGTGTGTGGACATTGGTATGGAGAACAATGTTGCAGGAGGAAGTTTTCCTTTTTATTCAAATCCATACACTTCTTATGTTTAAAGTTTTTCTAAATTCCAAATTGATATTAAAAAAATATAAGTTAATTCATTTTTAATTGTAAATGGTTCATATTTTAAATGGTTACATTAATTATTTTTTAAAACAGAAAATGTTTTTGAATTATTTATTTAAATCCAAACACTTTTTATGTTTAAATTTTTTCTAAATTCCAAATTGATATTAAAAAAATAAGTTAATTCATTTTAATTGTAAATGGTTCATATTTTAAATGGTTACATTAATTATTTTTAAAACAGAAAATGTTTTGAATTATTTATTTAAATCCAAACACTTTTTATGTTTAAATTTTTCTAAATTCAAATTAATATTCAAAAATATAATTTAATTCATTTTAAAGGTTACATTAATTATTTTTAAAAATAGAATATGTTTTTGAATTATTTATTCAAATCCATACACTTCTTATGTTTAAAGTTTTCTAAATTCCAAATTGATATTAAAAAATAAGTTAATTCATTTTTAATTGTAAATGGTTCATATTTTAAATGGTTACATTAATTATTTTTAAAATGAAAATGGTTTTGAATTATTTATTCAAATCCAAACACTTTTTATGTTTAAAGTTTTTCTAAATTCCAAATTAATTATCATTTAAAAAACAATACAAATTTAAACCCCAAAATAAAAAATAAGGCGGGAACAGAGAGAAAATACCTGAATTTTTTTGAAAACAGGGGAATATGTCCCGGTTGGAGCCACCAACCGGGACTAAAGACAGGGGAATATGTTTAGTTGGAAGAACATCGATACCCCTCATATACATGTGAGTTTGACGATGCACCTTTGCCAGGGCATTCCAAACCCTCTTCTTCTTCTTCTTCCCCATCTCATTCATCGACGCGCGCACACAGGAACCCCCCCCCCACGACGCCGGCAGGCTGCCCGCCGAGCTCGTCGCCGAGGAGCTCCGCCGTGCTGGACTGCGTCTCTACGCCAAAGGAATCGTCCCCGCTCGGCCTTAATCAAGCTCTGCAACCCATCTTCCCGAGCTCCGGCCGCCGTCGATTCGCCTCCGTTCGGCCACCCCTTAATTAGAAAACAAAATCAACCCCTCTCATATACTCCGGAGTTTCGCCGAGTTAGGGTTTTCACCCCTCGGAACCCCGTTTAAATTGCCGAGCATGTCTTAGGGTTACTTTTTAATACAAATTAACTTGTCATATCATTATCCTTGTTTTAATCTATAAGTCATAAAAATATGAATAATATATCAAAATGTTCGGAAAATGAAACCTAGCTATCTAAGCTATAATCATGCATTGTTCAACAACTTAAATTACAAGTTTAATTAGAAGAACAAATCCACCCTCTCATGTGTTAGGAGTTTCTCGAGTTAGGGTTTTCACCCTCTAACCCCGATTAAATCGTCGAGCATTTCTTAGGGTTACATTCCAATGCAAATTAACTTGTCATATCATCATACTTGCTTGAGCATTGCATCGATGCCATGTGTTGATTGTTTCCCTTTCTTTTGGTGTTTGGATTATTAGGTTTATTATTAGTTAGGTATTATTAGGTTTATTAATTAGTTTGGTATTATTGGTCTTCGCCCCACCTGGTCATCCATGGGTAGCCCGCACCGATTCACATTTTCAAGCAACTTAGGTGCATGTGGGTTCGACGATGTGCCTATCTACTACACGGTTTCCTTTCTCTTCATTTTTATTATTGTGTATGTATATATTAGGGTTTCTCGAATTAGGGTTTATATCTCTCAACACCGTACTTAACTTTCTCCTTTAGCCGCTTTGACTTATTCGTTTTCCACCTATGCGTAAAATATGGACCCACACGTCGAGACGAAGAAAAGGAAGAGTTGATCCAAGGTGTGATCCGTGGGAAGATAATTTAGACGTATCAATGTTTACGAACAACTCCGGTGAGAGTGATCCTCTTTTTAGGAGTAGACAACTTGTTTGAGGTTGAAGGTGTTGCCTTCATGAGAGAAAGCGATGCCTTGTGTAATCGAGAAGACTACGCTCGGCGAGGTGCATGTAATATAAATCAATTCATTAATTAATCATCTGCTATCTATATAGAAATAGTAATGACGATCTTCCTTCTTTTAGCCCTCCGGATCGAAGGAATCTACTGAAAAGAGCGGACGAGGCCCAACCAAAAAGTTGCAAGACCATGAGAGGTTCAGATCGAAGATGTTCTTTGAGGCAGACCGGCGGCTCGAAGTTGTCGCAACCAAATTGTGGCACAATGCGGAGTAATCGTTAGGGACTTAATCCCGATCACCATTAGAAATTGGAATAGGCCTGCTAATGCGGATGAAGAGGAACATGTTTATTTGTCCCTAACCACGCCAAAGATTTCTTGTGGAAGAGGCTCATGGTTAATTTCAAACTAGAAGATAGAGCTGGATCCAAATGCGGAGGATCCGATTGAGGACGCCTTACAACATGGGAGAGCCATGGAGGCTAAGGTCGTGAGTGGGCTTTGAAGAAGATGGCCCAGTGTTTCACCAATCGGAAGAAAAGATTGCACCTTGACTATGTCGTGAAAAAGAAGACTCGATTTCAAGAATATTCAGTTTGAGAAGATAAAACCATTACGGGATGAGTTTGTGGAATACAAGAAATCGAAAAAGCTAAGAAAATGTCTCAAACGAATAAGTTGAATCTTGCTAAGAAGAAGTATCACCATACTATGGGGCAAGGTGGCTACAAGGTTGGCATTCCTAAGTGGGAGAAACTTGAGCAGGGCTGCGTGATAAAAATATCACCCAGAGATGCGATTGGGTAGAACGTGCAAGGAATTGGTTTTACGGGCATGGGGCACGTTGGACTCGGAAGGAGGTGTATATATAACATATGACATAAAGAAGACCCTTGCCAATCGAGAGGATCGGAAAGCATAAAGGTTGTTAAAGATGGGGACTTCATTCGATAGAGAGAATGATGAGCTCACACTCCCTTGGAAATAAGGAACATGATGGACGAACACGAGGCACAATAGGCTCCCAATCATGGAGGACTGGGTTTCCAAGAGAGGAAGAAATATCCCGATAGAAGCCGTCAAAGGAGTAAGGACAGGCGAGTTGAAGCGAAAAGTCGAAAGAGCGAATGCGTTTAATTGAAGAACGATTAAAGCAACAAAAGATGAAATTAACACACTTAAAGAGCAAAGTACTACCGGCCCATCTCAGCGGACTGCGCATTCGATGCTACCGCCTATCGAATAATCGAAAAAGCGATGTGGCTTCCACCGAGATCCCGGTGATGACAATGACGATGACGATGATGCACCGACGATGGCTCTGTTGGCTACCCAGTGGATGATATCACAAAGATGACACACTGCGAGCTACATGTCAAAGTTGTGAACATATCAATGAAGGTGGCGGTCGGCTATGCCTTACCAATTGGACCCACACCAACTTACCACTGTCGTCCGGTTCCAGAGGGCTACGCTGTTGTCGGCGTGGATGAAATCATGCCCACCTTTGAGGTTTTGGATCTTCACTACCCTGCTGGTGAAGGGGATGTGACTGTGGGTGACGCAAAAAACGTCACCATTCTATGGCCGAAGGATTGTATCGTGCTTCGAAATCACACGCCAAGGCCATCTTCGCCGCCGCCTCACCCGTCTCCAGCGAGGTCGTCGCCGCCGCGGCAGCCGTCTTCGTCGCCTCACCCGGCTCCGTCGCCTCACCAATCTCCGGTGCAGCCATCGCCGGCGCCTCAGGATAAAAAGCGTAAGCGTACCGCTACTGTGCGTCGTAAGCGATCGCCGAAACGTAAACAAGAGCCTCTTCCAAAAGTACCAACGGTTCCTCCCAAGAGAGCTTATGACTGTACTGAAGAGGAGACTGCGGCGATCGTTGATCTTGGAAACGACAAGCGTTTTTCGCTAAGGCGGCCGAAGAGCCGAGTTCCCCACCAAAGAAGAAAAAGCCAAAGTGTTGAAAATGCTAAAGAATCTTCATCAACCCGAGCCAAAGCTGTCATCGGACTATGAGCGTTCTATTCTCAAGTCACATGCGGCACAAAAAGCCTCAAGAGCGATCGATGCAAGCGGAAATCTGTTGCCCACTCGGAGAACAAGCAAAAGCAGTTGCGCCCCTCTCAAGGTGATTTCTCAAACCAATGTGGGTCGAGCAAATATGGGGCGAAGAGCGGTATGATCCAGAGGTAGTTGCTGTCTGAGAAGCTGCCGCTGCTCAAGGTATGAGTATTGCCCAGTACTTATCCCAGTTAGAGTTCTTCCCCGTGAGTGAAGTAGAATACCAATACCAGTACGGAAAACCTCTCGTCAAACCTGAGCAGGTAAACAATCTTCCAACAAAAATGCGAAGATTGCATAACTGGTACATGCATGCCACAAGGGCCGGGGCTAACTGGATAGTGCTGAGGGTTACAAAAAAGCATCATGGGAAAGATAAGGATGACATGATATCCATTGAATTTGATAAACTATTTCAATTATTCAATCAAGACGCCTTGAACAAATCGATCATGAGTCCCTATTGTCTGTAAGTACTAATTCTGTAATTAATTTAGTCTCCATCTATATTATTTTGTTTATTGCATGTATATAATCATACTGTAATATGCAGAATGAAGATTCTCGAATGCAGCAGAGGACAAATCTATGACATTGGCTTCATTGACCCATATTGGGTTCATGAAGCTAATCTCAAAATAAGCCCCCAGGATACGGAGGATAATATAGTACACGCGTTAAGGTTTCAAGAAACCAAAAGGGAAATACTATTTCCTTACAACTTCCAGTGAGTGTTATTGTCTTGTATACACTTTCTATTTCGCTTACTCGATGTTAAGTATATAATTGATTAGTTCTGCATTCGCAGGTACCACTATATTCTGTTAATCATTCAACTTGACAAAGGGCGTGTACTAGTCATGGACTCGAAACATAAACCCCTTTAGACGTGGAAGGACATGCAGATACTTCTCCAGCGGTAATTCTAATCATTACGACACTATATCAGCAACGTTCGTGAATTTTATGATATCAAGTACTTAATAACTTATTTTATTCGTTTTCTCGCCGGCAGCTTGGAAGCGGTTCACCAAGAAGGCTAGGGTGTTTGGAAGAGGAGCTTACATTTCAACCACTAGATGTAAGCACCACTAGCTATATCCGCGCATCTCTTTGATTCTAGTTTTGATACAGTTATTATCATGCTTGATTATTATTTTGATTGAACTCTTCTCGTAAAGTGCACGCGAGGACCAGGTAACAATCTATGTGGATACTATGTATGCGAGTTCATCCGGCAGACGTGCGATGAGAAGGGCAGAAATTTAGAGCAACTCCACGTACGTAAACAATTTATATAGTTTTTATTACAATCAAATTGTGTTTAGTTTCATATTCATATAGGCTGACTCCTTTTTTAAATCAGATCGAACGTCTACGGGACGGTCTTCTGCCAAAGGATCGCATACAAGCAATTCAGGAGGAATTGGCGGGATTCTTGGATGCAGAAGTCCTAAACACACAAGGGGAATACTACTCGGCTGTGTATAGACAATAGGAATTGTAAAAATAGCAACTTTCAAGAAATTGGCCGGTAGCATTGAATAACAACTTTTGTATGTAGTGCATGAACTCGATCCGTGTATTGAATGTAATGTTGTCATGATGATCTTGTGTAATATAAGGTTCCTTCGTTGATAAGTGCAAAACACTAAATAAACAAAAAAACAACCTAAATGAATTCTCTGCCGCGGCACAAAAAGTGGCGAAACTGCTGCCGCGGCAACAAAATGTGCCAAAATGAATTCTCTGCCGCGGCAGAGAAATGTGCCAAATCTCTGCCGCGGCAGCAGGTTATTAGTCCCGGTTCGTGTTACGAACCGACTATCTCCACCCTCGCGCTCGATGCACGCAGTGTGCCCATTTGTCCCGGTTGGTGGGGCAACCGGATTAATCGTTAGAGCTTTAGTCCCGATTGCCCCGTCCCGATTGGGCAACCGGGACTAATGGCCCTTACCAACCGGAACGCATGGGCCCTTTTCTACGAGTGCATCACCGACCCGCACATTCAGGAGCTCGGAAAGTGGGGGGTAATGGAGTTCAACAAAGTGGGCAATGATAATCTCACGTTTCAAAAGGTTGTGAGCGGCGAGGAGCAGTACGTTCATGGCATAAACTACCGTCTCGTCATTGATGCCCAGAGACTCGATGGCTCACATGGCACGTACATGGAAGGGTTGTTCGAGGAGGACTCTAGTAACCCCAATACGCGAAAGCTCACATCCTTCAACCCAGCAAACTGAGCAATGCTCGAACGATGATATTTATACTAGTCGTATTACCATGAGTGTAATAAAAAGTATGGAGAAATTTCCTATTTTGTATGTGTATTTGTCCTAAGCTTTTGAGATCTTGTGATCTAGTGGAAGTTAATATTCATAGACAGTTCCTAATTCTTAAATTTATTAATCAGAGTATATCTTTAATTAGTTCTCATTTTTCTACTAAATTTTGCAACTAGAATATTTTGTCAACATAAAAAATTATTTTAATGTATTTTTAATATATTGCAAGTACAAACCATATTCAATATTTCACATCCTAAAATTATTTCCTCTGTTTTCTATGATTGGGTAAAAAAGTCCCCTGGATATATTTTTTCTCGGATTTTTGGCCTGCAGCGATTTTTGTGGGCGTGATAGTGTGTGATTCCTTCCCTCTTTTCCGTCCAAGGCTGACCCCATGAGTCGGCTATGTCCCTTGGATAGTACTCGCTCCGTTTGGAAATATAAGATGATTTAGGTTTGTGAATAAGATGTATCTAGACACCTTTTGTGTTTAGATTCATTTGAACCTATACACTAAAAGATGTCTAGATACATTTCCTTCACAAACCTAAAACATCTTATATTTCTAAACGGAGTAAGTATTTCCTCACCTTTCCAGCTGTTATGGCGGTGACGGCACGCTACGTTCTATCAGTTCTATCTTCGGCGTCGTTTTCGTGGCCCCACTCAGCTGGGCGTACATTCGACTACCTTCTGCCGCAACGTGTGCCGGGTATCCCGGCGATTTTTCTCCTTCTGACCCTCTACGGGCGATGTCTCCCCTCACGGGCTGAGTGACGTTCATGCCGTCTCAGCGTGGCGCCACTTAGGAGACGCGTCGAGCATGTGGCAGCCTTCCCGTCTATGTGTCGACACCACTAGTAGAAAAACAACCTTTTGTTTGGAACTGCTCCAGCCTCTGGTCCCGCCCCTGTTTGAAATCGGGACTAGTGTTAGCACTAGTTTTTTTTTTCCGGGAAAAGCACTAGTCCCGATATGTGAACTTTGCAACGGCTAGATTGCGTCACATGACTAGTCATGGTCCGTGGGCAACCTCTAGTCCCGGCTGGTAACACAAGCCGGGACTAGATCACCTATGGGAACCATGGCTATATTTAGTCTGGGTTCTTGTTATCACACGGGACTAGAGATCAACCTCTAGTCTGAGTTCTTTTTACCATCCGGGATAATATATTACCACTATATATCCCTCTTCGACCCAGCACAAAAGCATGGCCATTTCCTCCAAGGAACATCTCAAGTTCATCCTCATTTTTTGTGCAATTTGATAGCAACTTTCAATCCAAGCTTTGTCAAGATTTGGTGGCATCATCTATCAATCCAAGCTTCTAAAATGGTTAGCAACTTCAATCTTTCATCTCTTATTGTTATAGTTTAGCTCAATGCTCTAGAACTAGAATGAGGGATTTCATGCTTAGAAGTGCAGAGGGAATTTTAGATGTGTAATTTTAAGCATAGTTTGATTATACAAAAAGCTACTGAAAGTTGAGATGTGCATTTTAAGAGTTTCAGATCTCAGAATTGAATAAGATTTTCACTGCTAGATCAATAATTAAATAGTCAAGATTTTTATGTTAACAGTTTTGTCCAATTCAAAAAATAGTGCATGTAAAATTTTAATATGATAGAACATTTTAATTCAAAAATTAGTGCATGTAAAAGTAATTGTAGTAAAAATGATCCAAACTTTTTATATGATAGAAAATTTTAATTATACTATAGATGAGCCGAGAATGGATGTACGACGCTCCCCGAATGTCTGACGCGTTCATTAAAGGCATGCATTCTTTCCTCGATTTGGCTGAGGAAAACAAGCGGAATGGTTTTATGTGTTGTCCGTGTCGTGTTTGTCGGAATGAGAAGGATTAATCTTCATCCAAAACCATTCACATCCACCTGATTCAATCAGGTTTCATGTCAGACTATATTTGTTGGACAAAGCATGGAAAAAGCGGGGTTATGATGGAAGACAACGAAGAAGAAGAGAACGATAACAACTATCCAATGTTTCCTGAATACGGTGATACTACACTAGAAGACAATGAACAAGAAGAAAGTGAAGAACGGACATTAGATGAGACTGCTGATGATCTTCGTCAGGCCATTCTTGATGCACGGAGCGAATGCGAAAATGAAAATGATAAGAAGAAGTTGGAGCTCATGTTAGAGGATCACAAAAAATTGTTATACCCAAATTGCGAAGATGGCAATACAAAGCTCGGTACCACACTGGAATTACTGAAATGGAAAACAGAAAATGGTTTATCTGACAAGGGATTTGAGAAGCTACTGAAAATTTGGAAGAAGAAGCTTCCAAAGGATAATTAATTGCCTGTCAGTACATACGAGGCAAAGAAGGTCGTCTGCCCTCTAGGACTAGAGGTGCAGAAGATACATGCATGCATTAATGACTGCATACTATATCGTGGTGAGGAGTACGAGAATTTGGATGCATGCCCGGTATGCGGCGCATTGCGTTATAAGATCAGACGAAATGATCCTGGTGATGTTGAGGGCGAGCAGCGCCCCAGGAAGAGGGTTCCTGCAAAGGTGATGTGGTATGCTCCTATAATACCACGGTTGAAATGTTTGTTTAGAAACAAAGAGCATGGCAAGTTGTTGCGATGGAACAAAGAAGAGCGCAGGAAAGACTCGATGTTGAGACACCCCGCTGGTGGGTCGCAATGGAGAAAAATTGATAGAGAGTACCCAAGCTTTGAAGATGACGCAAGGAATTTAAGGTTTGGTCTAAGTACAGATGGCATGAATCCTTTTGGAGAGCAGAGCTGCAGTCATAGCACCTGGCCTGTAAATCTATGTACATATAACCTGCATCCTTGGTTGTGCATGAAGCGGAAGTTCATTATGATGTCAGTGCTCATCCAAGGCCCGAAGCAACCCGGCAATGACATTGATGTCTATATAAGTCCATTAGTTAAAGAACTACTATAGTTGTGGCGCAACGAAGGTGTTCGTATGTGGGATGATCACAAACAGGAGCCATTTGACCTACGGGCGTTGTTGTTCGTAACCATCAATGATTGGCCTGCTCTTAGTAACCTTTCAGGATAGTCAAACGAGGGATACAATGCATGCACACATTGTTTCGATGATACTGAAAATATATATTTGGATAAAGGTAAGAAAAATGTGTACCTGGGGAATTGTCGATTTCTTTCGGCCAGGCATCCCGCAAGAAAGAAAGGCAAGCATTTCAATGGTGAGGCAGATCACCGGAAGAAGCCTATCCGCCGTACTGGTGATGATATATTTGGTATGGTCAAGGATCTAGAAGTAATCTTTCGAAATGGCCCTGGCGGTCAATCTGTTCCAAATAACGCTGACGGACATGTGCCCATGTGGAAGAAGAAATCTATGTTTTGAGAGCTACCCTATTGGAAAGTTCTAGGGGTTCTCTCTGCAATCGACGTGATGCACGTGACGAAGAATCTTTGCGTGAACCTACTAGGCTTTATGGGCGTGTATGGAAAGATAAAAGATATGCCAGAAGCACGGCAGGACCAGCAAGGTATGAAAGATCGAGACGGTGTGCATCCAATAAAGACAGATAAAGGACGTCTAAGTGCTGCCAGCTATGCTCTTACCAAAGAAGAGAAGGAATTTTTTTTTGAAGTCCTAAGAAGTATGAAGATCCCCTCTGGCTTCTCGTCGAATATAAAGGGAATAATAAATATGGCAGAGAAAAAAATCCAGAACCTAAAGTCCCATGACTGCCATGTGCTTATGACACAATTGCTTCCGGTTGCATTGGGGGGGATTCTACCGAAAAATGTTCGACTGCCCATTGTGAAGCTATGTGCATTCCTCAATGCTATTTCTCAGAAGGTAGTCGATCTAGAAATTCTACCGAGGTTACAAAATGATGTGGTCCAGTGTCTCGTAAGTTTTGAGCTGGTGTTCCCACCATCCTTCTTCAATATTATGACGCATCTGCTGGTACACCTAGTTGACGAGATTACCATTTTGGGTCCTGTATTTCTACACAATATGTTCCCCTTCGAGAGGTTCATGAGAGTCTTGAAGAAATATGTCCATAACCATGCTAGGCCAGAAGGAAGCATCTCGAAGGGCTATGGAACAGAGGAGGTCATTGAGTTTTGTGTTGACTTTATTCCTGACATTAAGTCGATTGGTGTTCCTAAATCACGGCATGAGGGAAGACTGAGTGGAAAAGGCACACTAGGAAGGAAATCAATAATATGTAGGGACGAACATTCTTTCACTCAAGCACAGACGGTTCTGCATAATTCCACCTTGGCAGCTCCGTATATAAAGGAACACAAGAATATTGTACGCTCAAACTACCCGGGAAAGAATGACTCCTTGATTAGAGATGAACACATGAAGACTTTTGGCGGTTGGTTGCAAACACATCTCATGAATAACAACACTGTTTGTGATGAGTTGTACCTGTTGGCCAGCTCACCATCTTCGACTATATGGACTTTCCAAGGGTACGAGATAAATGGGAATACATTTTACATGATCGCCCAAGATAAAAAGAGCACCAACCAAAACAGTTGTGTCCGCTTTGATGCAACAAACGACAATGGGTCAAAGGACACATATTATGGTTACATAGAGGAGATATTGGAACTTGAGTATGGACCTGCTTTGAAGGTCCCTTTGTTTCGGTGCAAATGGGTCAAGCTAACAGGAGGCGGGGTTGAGGTAGACAAAAAAATACGGAATGACAACAGTGGATCTCAACAATCTTGCGTACATGAACGAACCATTCGTCCTAGCCAACGATGTGTCTCAGGTTTTCTATGTGAAGGACATGTCTACCAAACCAACAAAAAGAAAATATAAGCAAACGAATACATCATCAAACGATGAGCCAAAGCGCCACATAGTTCTTTCAGGGAAAAGAAACATCGTAGGAGTGGAGGACAAGACAGATATGTCAGAAGATTATGACAAGTTTCATGAAATTCCTCCGTTTGTAGTGAAGGATGACCCAAGCATCATGTTACTTGATGAACATTCTCCATGGTTAAGGCCACACGGTCATAAGCAAGTCATATGATGTATTCTGAATTTTGCCTTCGACTGTTTTTAGATGCAATCAATATATATATGTATATCATTTTGTGTAGCTTTTACCAAGTTGTAATTTTTCAGGAAATACAGGAAATACTACTGCAAGCAGCGGGAAGACTCCAGGAAATACTGCTGCAAGCAGCGGGAAAAGAGATGTTGCGCAATTCGGAATGCAGGCAAACAAATCGATCACCCTGCTCAAGGTGTTATCCAATATTGATCATCAGAATATTATAGCAATAGAATTTGCCAAAGGTGCTAGTATTACAGTTGATCAAGCGCTAGGCGGGCATATCCCCAAACATGAGGAATTTGCATGGAGATATGAATATGGGAAGACTCTGGTCAGACCTAATGAGGTCGAACTTCTACCAACTCAAATGCGAAGACTACATGAGTGGTACGTGAAAGTCTCTACATGCGATGAACAAGATCGATTGTCAGCGCTGCTTGTAAGAATTACAAGTGAGCATTTTAATGGTGAAAACTAGTTGCAAATTTATTTTGAGGAATTCTATATGTTATTCAAACAAGATGCCCTTGACTTGAGTCTCCTCGCTACCTATTGTCTATAAGTGGTTCATTTATTTCTATGATAAAGTCTCTAACTCAGCTCTTTCATTGCATGTAATTATCTTCACTATATGCTATTATGCAGAATGAAGAGCGATGAATGTGACCGGAAGAAAATCTTTGACACTGAGTTCATCGACCCACACCGGTTTAATCAAGCATTGCTAAAGGAATACCCCAAGGACATGGAGCGTAACTTGCTAAGGGTCTTATTGAGGCAACATTACAAACGAAGAATATTGTTTCCCTACAACTACAGTTAAGAGTGTTACTTCCTTGTACATATCACTTGATTCTGCTAAGTGTAATTGATGAGTTACTGACGTATATAAACGTGCACAACTATCACTAGATTCTACTAACCATTGAAGTTGACGCTGGAAGAGTTGAAATCAAAGACTCGCTAATGAGAGACGAATCCGAGTACGCATTATTAAAGATGCACTCCAGAGGTAATTTCAGTCATTATCGCACTATATCGGCCTCTTTTGTTCATATATATCCTGAGATATCAAGTAACTAATAACTCATTTATTTTTATTTTTGCCGGGCAAGGTTTGGAAAGCTTGCACCAATGCTACAGTTGGTGAATTTAAAGACGAGCTTAGTTTTCATCGGATCGATGTAAGTAGTATGAGCTAGATCCACGCATCTCTTCAATTCTAGTTTCAATACCATTATGTCATGCTTGATTATTATTTGATTGAATTCTATTCTTGTAAAGTACGAGAGGCAACCACCAGGTACTAATCTATGTGGATACTTCGTGTGCGAGTGCATTCGCTCCAAGGT
The DNA here is from genome assembly GCA_030063025.1 of Avena longiglumis. Taxonomy (NCBI): domain Eukaryota; kingdom Viridiplantae; phylum Streptophyta; class Magnoliopsida; order Poales; family Poaceae; genus Avena; species Avena longiglumis. The sequence goes on from CP125977.1 coordinate 481,029,554, forward strand.
CAGTGTGTGGGACAGGGGACATTTTTAGAAGTACGTGAACAATATATTCACAGTTTTTGTTGAGTGTCATTCATAATATTTGTTATGACTATTGATATTCATATTGACCTCCTTCTTTTATATATAGTTGGAAAGATTAGGGAGAATCTCGAACCAAGGAAGCGTCTGGTAGCAATTCAAGAGGAATTGGCGGGATTTCTTGTTGACCATGTCATAAACCCAGAAGGAAAATACCATACCTTCGGCTACTAGTGATTTAATGAACTTGTAACCGAATAGACAGGTTGTGATCTTCATTTAATCAAATTGTATATATTTAATCATGATGATGTTGTGTGTAATGGGTTTCTTCGTTGCATGTCACTTTACGCCAAACGTAACCCTCCTCTACCTATCCTCCTGCTGCAGCAGAACCCTGCATTCGGCTACCGCCACAGAAATCGGCCCCAAATTTCTGTCGCGGCAGAAACCCGCATCGGCTGCCGCGGCGGAAAACGGCCCCAAAACTCTGCCGCGGCAGAAACCCACATGGACTGTCGCGGCAGCCGAATTGGTAAAATGCTGTCACGGCAGAAAATAACATTCCCGGTTCGTATTACGAACCAGGACTAAAGACCCCTCCCCTCTCGTGTGCACTGCTACGCTGCCACGTGCAGAGCCTGCAGTCCCGACCCGTAACTAACCCGGGACTAGAGGCTGGGACCTCTAGTCCTGTTTCCATAGTACTGACTGCGTATCCGGGACTAGACGCCCTCTAGGACCGGGACTAATGCCCCGTTCTCCACTAGTGCACGCCCCCGGCATGTGCCCTCATGTTGCCTTCCTTTCTTGTAGGTGGCTTGATGTCATCCTTTCACATGCATGCTCCCTCACGTCGAGCGCCTGTGTACATGCGTTAGTTTGCTTGCTATGTGTTGGGTCATTCATTCCTATTTAGTCTCTTGTTGGCTCACCACGCTCTCATTTTGCTCTGTGTTTTGGTCGCTCATGCATGCTAAATGTTTTTTGTGTTTTCAGGTGTTGCTGCGACGCCAGCGTTGCGAGCTGCTAGAATCGGAATGGTCGCTGGCGACGCTCTTGGTATTTTTGAATCCACCTCTCCCATGTCGTTGTTTTCTCTTGCTTTGGTGTTCTTTTATGCTTTATGCATTTATGTCGCACCGATGTTTATTGCTGCTAGAATTGGACTGGCTGAAGGCAACAATCTAGGTATCTTTCTACTGCGTTTTCCTCGTTGATCCATATTTTTGTGTTTTTTGGTCCCCCATACTTTCAGGCGATGGTGTGTGACATTAATGACCACGTGTGGGAAGTGTTGCGATGATGGGTTCAGAGCATGAAACAAAAAAAATTCTACGCGCGAACCACTATCTAGCCAAGATCATCTACGAGATGGTAGCAACGAGTAAATCACCCTTGAAGACCGTAAGCAGGATTATGTTCCCTCTCAAATATTGTCAGTGAAGATGAAGGTGTACATGTGACGATCTTAAGATTGGCTACTCAAGGCGCCACAACCGGTGGCACCTCCGTTCTCGGTCACATGTGCGGCTCGTTGACGTCCTCCACGCCCTCGGTCCAGTAGAGCAGTGGCAGAGCTTCGCTAAGCAATGGCAATGGTGGTGTAACAAAGGAGGGAGAAAAGGGAGGCTCAGGTGTCTAAAGGAAGAGATGAGGAGTTGCTACCTTTTATAGGAGAGGAGGGGGCATACCCTAGGGGGTGTGCTGGCCCCTAGAGGTGCCACCTCTACCTCTTCATGGTGGTAACCCCCTCCATCAAGTAGGTAACCCTCTCTCTTATTTTCCTTTTTAATTGCATGACATTCATAAAAATTAAACCACACTTATGGAATTAATAAAACATTTTTATTTATTTAATATTTGTTAATTCATTCAATTAACAAACATTAACAATTACCTCCTTGTGTTATTTTGATATTTTCAAATAGTTTAGCACTTCTCCAAAACAACCTCTATGTTGTCCAATAATTCAGTCGGAGTTCCAAATCCACTCAAAACGCGTCAGCGGACCTTAAGTGTGGCATCCTACGGTTCGTGAATAACATGGACATGATCAAGACGCCTCTCTGATCAATAATAATCAGTGGGATCTGAAAATCCATGACGACTCCCACTTAATAGTGAATCTAGTGATCACGTGAACCAGTGTGAACCATTAATGTTATAGTCAATTCCTTTTGTCTCGCGATATATTACTTGTCCGAGATCCGATCATTTGGTATCATCCATACCTAGTTCGATCTCGTTTCCAAAAAGCACTCTTTACTCTTCCATGATATAACATTCATGTGACCTAGTCACATGCTTGCAAGACTTGTCAAAGAAATATAACCGAGAGAGTCCCAGAGTATATCTTTTCGTCATCAGGTCGGCAAAATCCCACTCTTGATCCATGAGCCTCAACTAATACTTTCAGAGTACCCAAATCAACCTTTATAATCAACCTGTTACGGAGTAACATTTGATATCATCAAAGTGCCCTACCGGCATCAGTGATTGACATGGTCTCATGATCTAAGGATTAGGACTACTTCGTATGAGTCTGATATAGCAATGAAACTTGAGGACATGATCGTATTGCTATTCTTACTATAGGTGTAAGTGTTCATCACATCATTCTTCTAATGATGCGACCTCGTTATTAACAACATCCAATGTTCATGATTAGGAAACCTCTATCATCGATTAATCAATGAGCTAGTTAAAAGAGAGGCTTTACTAGGAACTTTTTGGTTGTTTATTAAACACACAAGCATTAATGTTTCTAACTAATACAATTCTAGCATGAGAAATAAACATCTATTAAGAACACGAAATAATGTAATAAACACTTTATTATTTCCTCTCAGGCATATTACTTTCATGCAAAATTGGGGCTAGCACTAGCTTCCCGCACTTCGGTGCAGTTGTAGGCTAGGGAGATTTTTCATGGATTGCATTGGATATCGGCTTCCGTCGATGGTGGTTGTCAGGAGGATGACTGATACCTTCGATCCGGATTACGGATGTATTATAGCTCTTTTCCCAAGTAGACCTAGGTTATCGAATCCTCGGGAAGTAGAAAGCATGGTGAAGTTACTTTAACGGACCTTCGGGAGTTTTAGAATTCTTTTAGTGTTTTACCTGACCAAGAGTTTGCAATCTTTTGTTGTTTTCGATGATGGAGAGAGAGGGCCTCGGGCATTCGGTTTCACCTGTAGTTGTGCAAAACATCTGATGGGAATAAAAGATAATAATAAAGTATGCGTGTAATTGTTAGAGCAATATAAATATATGTGGGCAGTGCATCCATAACTGCCATTGCCTTCGCAACCGCTTATAGCAATAGCCTATTAGTCTCATCCATATGAAATAGATCTAATGATATGCGCAATGACATCACCGTTAATCCCAAGTAAATCCCTCACATACAGCCGAACTACCCTTTCTGTCACTGGGGTTCCCATCCTATAGATTAGTCATTACTCATACTCCCTATACCTGGATTAATCCTTGGGGTCTTGGGTAAATGACAAGTCCTTAGATTGAGGCAAGAGATGATACAATAATCATCATGTCATACAAACTAATACACGATCCCATTTATGATAAATAACATGCACAAACTGCATGGCTAGGCCGAAGCCCTTAGCTCAAGGAGAATTACTCACACATAGAGATGAGATCAACAATCATAAATATTGTATTGGAAATCATGAGATTGATAGTAATATTCTTACAATGTCGTTGATTGGAGATTAGATCTACTATTTGATACATCCAAAACATATCTACTTTCCCGAACGCTTTTGCTATTGTTTCTCCTCTAAACTTGTGTGATTTGGATACAACTAACATGGACTGACGCTGTTTTCAGCAGAATTACCTTGGTGTCTAGTTTTTTGTGCAGAAAATCAACTATCAGGAAAAATCCCGAAAAATATGCCAAAAAATTCCATTTTACCAGAAGACTCATGGAGCCAGAAGACGAGACGGAGTGGGGCCCTGGGGGGCCCACACCCCTAGCCGCGCCTGGAGGTGGTGTGGCCATCCTACCCCCTCGGCCTCCCTCTTCACCTATAAGTTGCATCTTGACCTAAAAACTCAGGGGGGGTTCGACATTTTTCCAGAAAGAGTTCCGGTGTGCCGCCACCACCAGAAACTGTGATTCGGAACCAGAAACTCCATTCTGGCACCCTGCCGGGACGGGGAATTTGGAGAGGATCATCGCCATCATCGTCACCAACGCCTCTCCATTAACCATACATGTTTCCCTCATCCATGAGTGAGTAATCCCCCGCTGTAGGCTATGGGGATGGTAGGGATTGGATGAGTTCTATCATATAATTGAATAAGATTGTTAGAGCATGGTGTCTAGTATCTCTATTAGTGCTATTTGACTTTGTTGCAACTTGTTGTGCTTAATGCTTGTCACTAGGTCCCGAGTGCCATGATATCATATCTAAACTTATTATTGAATCATTATGATAGTATTGTTTGTGATCTTATCTGCAAGTTGTGTACACATATCATTGTCCGGATCCAAAGGCCCCAAAGTGACAGAAATTGGGACAACCTAAGGGGATAGCTGTGATGTGAGGATCACATGTGTTCACAGAGTGTTAATGCTTTGCTCCGGTGCTCTATTAAAAGGAGCACCTTAATTGCCAGTAGTTCCCTTGAGGCCCCACTACAACTGGCTGGCAGGACAAAAGATGTTGTGCAAGTTCTCATTGCGAGCACGCATGACTATATATGGAGCACATGCCTATGATTGTTTGGTACTTGGATGCTTATTCTTATTTATCTGCAATTGCCCCAGATCTTGAAGTTACATGTTTAGACTGGTACATGCAACGCCTGTCCGTCCATCCCTATGCCTACCGCACTCATATCCTACTGTTTGCTACTACTGTTACTATTGCTCTTATTCTATTGCTGCTGTTGCTTTGCTATTGCTACTACAAAACTGTTGCTACTGATAAACTTCTGTGAGCAAGAACTATTTCCAGGTGCAACTGAATTGACAACTCAGTTGTTAAGGCTTATAAGTATTATTTGTCTCCCCTTGTGTCGAATCAATAAATTGGGTAATACTACCCTCGAAGACTATTGCGATCCCCTATACTTGTGGGTCATCAATACTATTTTCTGGCGCCGTTGACGGCAACATAGCTTTATTCGTAAGTTTACTTGGATCTATTATTGTTCATTGCTACTCCTTTCATCATGGGGAGGTCTCGTGATGGAAATTTTCCTATTTTACAATCCACTACAAGAAGAGGTACAGTCCTAAACACCTCTGCTGCTCTTGATTCACCGCCTGTTATAAGTAAGCTTGTTACACCACCACCACATACACATGCTACACACACTGCCACTACTGCTGAATCTAAAACTGATTTTGATACTCACGATGTTACTTCTACTATGCTTGATGCGGGTGGTTCATTAGGTCCTTTCCTAGATGTTACTATGGCTAGTCTAGGAAATACTAAAACTCCTAGTGAAGACACTATTACACATGTTATCTCACCTGAGTCTAGAGAGAGATATGATATTAATGATGGTTACATTGAGTTGACTGATGAATTTATTTAAGAGTGCCGAAACACACATGGTACTAGTGCTATTAAGAGTCTCCTTGAGAGACGTACCGTTATTCCTAGACTGTCCTCTGATCCTAAGTTTGCCACTTCTCCCATAGATATTAAAGATAAAGATTATGATTTCTCTCTTGATTTATCCTATTTAGACATTGTTGAGAAAGAACCTTTTTGTGGGACTGAGAGTGAGAGTGTTGTGGCACATATGAATGAGCATTCCACTATGAGTGCCTTATTCTCTGATGATTTTAAGATGCGCAAGTACTTTGTTACTAAGATCTTCCCTTTTCACTAAAAGTAGAAGCTAAAGCTTGGTTTAATAGATTACATCCTGGATCCATTGATAGCCCTGATTGTTTGATTGCTTCTTTCTTCCAGAAATATTTTCCTCCTAGTGCTAGACATGCTGCTTTGCAGAGAATTTTTGATTTTAAACTGGGAGAAGAAGAGAAATTTCCTGAGTCATGGACAAAGTTATGTGCCTTGATTCATGCACATCCTGGATGTCCATTACCTAAAAATGAGTTTCTTGATATTTATTATAATGGACTAACTGATGATTCTAGGACATACCTAGATAGTTTTTCTGATTGTGTTTTCAGGAAAAGAACTCCTACAGATGCTGAAGAATTAATGGCTAAAATAAGTAAGAATTATGATGATTGGACGTCAACTAAGCTAAATACACCTGAGCCTATTACACCTGAACCAGTTGTGCCTGAACCAGTTCCAATGCCAACACCAAATAAGATGGGAGTTATTGCATTAAATGATGAAGTGATGAAGGAAGCTAAGAAATGTCTAAAGGAGAAAGGTATTAGAGCTGAAGATGTGAAGAATGTACCTCCTATAGAAGAATTATGCAAGCCAATTCCCCAATTATCCACTATTGAGGTACACTCTCTCCATTTTGATGAAGGTGATATTCCATATGGTAAGCCTCCTGATCAATGCTTAGAGGAACTTAGACACATTTATTGTTAAACAAGGTAATTTTAATAAATAAGTTCAGAATCATTTATTGGAAAACTATAGAGCTATTAATGAGTTGAAAGATATTGTGGAAATAACTGCTAATGATATTAAAATTCTTTGTAAACACTTTCAAATGGTTCAAACCTAAATTGATCATTTGCTAAGGTACAAAAAGATATGCTAGTTAATGCCTCACGAGATAAACATGCTTATGGAATTAGAACTAGGAGTGGTATAGCTACTCAAGATCCTTTATATCCTGAAGGACACCCTAAAATAATTGAGAAAGACTCTCAACAAGGTGAAATTAGTGGTAGTCCTCGTAAGAGAAATAAAAAGAAACATAAAATAGTTGAGGTACCCTCTGAACCTGCTGTAGATCCTAATAGTATATTTTTCTCTAATGTTGAAACTAGAAGTGGTGATAAAAATGATGCTCCTGATAAGGAGGAAGTTGAGGAAGAACCTGAGAAGCACACTAAGAACACTAGGTACACTAAGGAAGATTTTGTTGCTAAAAAACATGGTAGTGAGAGAGAACCATGGGTGCAGAAACCTATGCCTTTTCCAAATGATAAACATAAGTCAAAAGAGGAAGAACACTACAACAAGTTTTGTGAGTGGATGAAACCTCTATTTTTTGAAAATTCCTTTGACTGATGCTATTAAGTTGCCTCCTTATTCAAAGTATATGAAGGAGATTCTTTGAGGAGATTTCTACTTCCCTTGCTAATTATTCCTTCAATGGTAAGTTTCCAAAGAAACTTGGTGATACAGGTATACCAACTATTCCTTTCTCTATTAAGAATAATTATGTTAGAACCTGGCCTAGGTGGGGCCCACCTATGGCCCTCCAAGTTGTCTCCTTCTAGCCATTTCTTTCTCTCTCTCCAAAAAACACCGGAAAAATTTCTCAAGCTTGAGTTCCTGCTCTTCTTTCTCCTGATTTTTGATCTCCTTGCTCAGCCCATCTTTGCTGCTAATTTTTGGAGGGATTGCTCCTTGGTATGTGCCTCCTCTGCTTGTCCAATTAGATTTGTGATTGGTAGATTATATCTTGAGTATTTTGCTGCTATAGGTGTCAGGTTGTGTGAGTGATACGTTGGAAATGTATCTATAGTTTTTTATGCTCCATGCTTGTTTAGTATCTACTTTGCTTTACTTGTCCACAATTTGAGGTACTTTTTACATGTTTTCTGGTACTAACCTATTAACAAGTTGCAACAGTGCCAGATACATGTTTTATGTTGTTTTTAGTTTCAGAAAAGTTAGTAAAGAAATATTCTCGGAATTGGACGGGACAAACGTCAAAGTCAATTACTTTCTGTGGGGAACAATAAGTCCAGAGGAGAGCCGGAGGGGCCGGCCAGGGGGGCCAGACCCCCCCCCCAGGCACGAGGGCAGGTGGGCCCGCGCCTGGCTAGGGTTTGGCGGCCCTGGTCGCCTCCCGGATTCGAACCTTCACCTATAAGAAGCCCCCGATGCAAAAACCCTGAGGACCCGATCAGAAATCCAAGAAACCGTCTGTAGCCGCCGCCACCATCGTACCTAGATCAGGGGGATATGAAGTTCTTCCCGGCACCCTGCCGGAGGGGAGATCATCCCGGAGGCCTACTCTCCGGTATGATTCTTGAGTATTTCCACCTTGTACTATGGGCCATGTAGTAGCTAGATGGTTGTATCTCCTCCTTTGTGTGCTTTCATGTATAGATCTTGTGAGCTCTGTTCATGATCAAGATCTAATCTATTTGTAATCATGCATATTGTGTTTGTGGGGATCCGATGGATATTGAGATTATTATGTTGGTTTGATTAATGGTTTTATATTTATGGTTCTATCATGTCTCTGTTGTTTGTGATCTTGCATGCTCTCCGTTTCTAGTGGTTATCTTGGCCAAGTAGTTGCTAGTGACTCCAAGAGGGAGTATTTATGCTCGATAGTGGGTTCATGCCTCTAGTTTCCAAGGGAAGTGACAATAATCTCTTTGGTTGTAGATGTGTTGTTGCTACTAGGGAGAAAACAACTGTCACTTGTTCATGGAACATGTGGACTATTTACCTTACACACTTTGCTTAAAGCAGTTGTCTGTTGCTTGCAACTTAATACTGGAGGGGGTTCAGATCATAACCTGAAGGTGGACTTCTAGTCATAGATGTAGTTGGATGATGGTGTATGTATATTGTTGTATTTCCCAATCAACCTCATGGGATCTTTCTGACTAGTAATTGCATTGTTATGCCTTGCTCAGTTCCTGTCAATTGCCCCACTATAATTTGTTTACCCTTCATGCCATGTTGTTTATCTAAGGAGAGCACCTCTAGTGAACTATGGATCCCGGTCAAATCTTTACCATTGATACATCTTCCACGGTTACTTGTTTACTTGCTACAAACCATTACCTTCCACACCATACGTTTAATCCTTTGTTACAGTAAACTGGTGAGCTTGACAACCTCACTGATTCATCGGGGCAAAGTCTTGAGTCTGTGTTGTGCAGGTCTCCGCGTTGCTTGCAACACCTGTGTGATGTTTCCTTCCTCCTACTGGTTCGATAACCTCGGTTTCTTACTGAAGAAAAACTTGTTGTTGTGCTTCTTCACACCTTGCTCTTGGGGTTCCCAACGAAGCGCTACTAGATCAACTCAGTGCTGCATCAAGCTTTTCTAGCGCCGTTGCCAGGGAGGCTAAGGACATCTTCACTAGGGGAGTCCTTCACTTCCTTTCTCTTTACTTTGTTTTTAGTTTGCTTTGTTTATTTTGCTTGGTTTTGTTTGCCTCTTTTCAAAAAAAAAACAAAAAATTAGTCTAGCTTGGTTTGCTTGCCTTATTCAAATACACAAAAAAAATTAGTTCCTGCTCTAGCTGCTACTGTTTTTGGCTTGCCCACCTTTGCCAAAATGAACTCTGCTGAGAACACCAAGTTGTGTGACTTCACTAGAACCAACAACAATGATTTCCTAAGCACACCTATTGCTCCACCTGCTCCTGATGCTATCTTTTATGAAATTAAGCCTGCTTTGTTGAATCTTGTGATGAGAGAGCAATTTTCTGGTGTTGGTTCTGATGATCCTGCTACCCATCTTCATAGCTTTGTTGAACTTTGTGAGATGCAAAAGTATAAGGATGTAGATGGAGATATTATTAAGCTCAGGATTTTTCCTTTCTCCTTGAGGGGAAAAGCTAAAGAATGGTTGCTATCTTTGCCTAAAAATAGTATTGATTCTTGGACTAAGTGCAAATATGCTTTTATTGGAAAGTAATATCCTCCTACTAAGATTATTGCTATGAGAAGTGACATTATGAAATTTAAATAGCTTGATAGTGAACATGTTGCTCCTGCTTGGGAAAGAATGAAATATTTGGTTAAAAATTGCCCTACTCATGGACTCACTGCTTGGATGATTATCCAAACTTTTTATGCAGGTTTGAACTTTTCCTCAAGATACCTGTTGGATTCTGCTGCTGGAGGTACTTTTATGGGACTCACCTTGGGTGCTGCAACAAGGCTCCTTGATAATATGATGGTTAACTACTCTGAATGACATGTCGAGAGAGCTCCACATGGTAAGAAGGTAAATTGTGTTGAGGAAACTTCCTCTTTGAGTGAAAAGATTTATGTTATTATGGCTATGCTTGTTAATGGGAAAGCTCCTCTAGATCCTAATAGTGTTCCCTTAGCCTCTTATGTTGCTCAAGAAGAGCAAGTTGATGTGAACTTCATTAGAAACAACAATTTCAACAACAATGCCTATAGGAATAATTTGGTAGCAACAACAATTATAGGCCTCATCCTCCTAATAATGGCAATTCCTATGGAAGCTCTTACAATAATGCTAGAAGTTCCCCCTCTAAACTTGAAGTAATGCTTAAGGACTTTATTAGTAAACAAACCACTTTCAATAAGACTATAGAGGACAAGCTTTTAACTGTTGAGGAAAATATATCCTCTTTGTCTGAAGCTCAAACTTCCTTGGTTAATAAAATGGCTGCTAAACCTGAAACTATGGAAAATACCTTTGCCACTGCTCATGCCATACAGGTTACTATTGATGAAAATGTTAGGCTGTTAGCTCAACTTCATGCTAGGTGGGAAAGGGAAGCTGAAATTGATAGAAACAATAGTGTGTGCACTATCACCACTAAACCACAAGTAGCCCCTATTCCTCCTCCTACTATGCCTAAGCCTAGTGAGCCTACTACTAGTGATGCGAAGTTTGACTTTGATATTGATGGTTGCAATATTTCTGAAGTGATTATGTTCCTGCAAAAGCTTGCTAGAAGTCCTGATGCTAGTGATATGCATGTTGCTTTTACCAACCACATTAAAGATGCTCTTGTTAAGATTAAGGAAGAGAAGCTAAAACACAAAGATTTTATTCCTAGGAAAGTAGAAGATAGTTTGGAACCCATTATTAATATGCAAGTGAATGACTTTGATCTCAAAGCTTCATGTGATCTTGGTTCTAGTGTCTCTATTATGCCTAGGAAGATTTTTGAAATGCTTGATTTGCCACCATTAGAAGATTGTTATTTAAATGTCCCAGTCAATGATAATGCTAAGAAGAAACTCATGGTTGGTATTAATGATGTTCTCATTATGGTTAACAATGCTTATTTCCCTGTTGATTTCTATGTTTTTGATGTTGAATACAATGCTTCTTGTCCTAACACTTTGGGAAGACCTTTTCTTAGAACAGTTGGTGCCATCATTGATATGAAAGAAGGCACCATCAAATATCATTTTCCATTCAAGAAAGGTATTGAACACTTCCCAATGAGAAGATAGAAGTTGCTTTTTTCTCCTCCTTTGAAAGCAAGGTTTGATGTTAATGCTTTCTCATTTGAAAATACTTGATTCTTCTTGCTTCTTGTGCCTAACTTAAAGGCGTTAAAGAAAAGTACTTGTTGGGAGATAACCCAAGAGTTTCCTTGAGTCTTGGAAGTTATTACTTCTGTAATAATCTCTCCTTATCCTTTTTGTTTTCTTTTTGTGCCAAAAATGACCTCTAATGAGAGGGAAATAAGAAATGGGGAGTTGCTGTCCCGAAACAGATTTCTGTCCTCCACCAAAAAAATTCGTGAGGAGGCTCTGTATCTCAGATTGAGCTAAAAAATTACGAATAAATCTCCCAGTATGTTGGCTAACTTTCGTTAGTTCAACACTTTTTGATTTGAGCAACAAAAGAGGTTCGAAAAAATTCGTTTCTACCTGATGGTCTGTTTTGACAGATTTCTACCATTATTTGCATTTGCTTCTTATTGATTCCTTTTTGAGCTCTCTTCAGGTAAATTGAGTTTCTTTGAAGGAGTTACTACACTAGCTTGTGTTTTTAGTGAAAAGACTTGTTGTTCCAAAGCTTTGCCAGTGGTCTAATATCTTTTGAATAAGCTAATCTTGCTAATGAAGATTGTGTGAAGTTTTGTATGGAGGAAAAATTTCAGGTGTAGAGAGAGAATGATGCAATGAGATGAAGAATGGACAAGAGCTCAAGCTTGGGGATGCCACCATGGTGTCACCCCAATAAATATCCAAGAGGTACAAGCGTCAAAGCTTGGGGATGCCCAAGGCATCCCCTTCTTCATCAATAAAAAGCTCAGGTCTGTCTAGACACTTTGTTTTTATTGTTTCATGCACAATTGTGTTGTTCTTGGAGCGTCTTAGTTTTTGTTTGATTTGCTTAGTTTGTTTAGTTTTATTTAGTAGTTTGGACCCCTGTTCTCCCTGTGTTGTTTTGCAAATAAGTTTGCTTGGTGTTTGGAAAGGAGTAGTAAGTTCTTGCTTGAAGTGCAAGAAGAGCTTGCATTGACTGTGACTTAGACTTTAGCATGGCATGCTAAGTGTTGTTTTAGCATTATGCTTAGTTATTATTGTTGTAGCATGTCTTGTTCCAAACAATTGGGATCACTTAGTGTGCCGTGAAGAAATTATGCGTTGTTTTAGCATGCAAAAGCATAGTACTATGGTATTCTCCTTTGATGCTTTGCTTGGGTTGACTTGGCACATGCTCACACCATGTTATGACAATGACAAGTCACCATTAGCCTCTATGATCATTTAGTCCTTGACTTGTAGTACCACTCTTTGCTTTGATTAGTTTTCTTTGTTGCACTGCATGATTATGGCCATTACTGCTCTCTTAGTTGGTTGCTCCCAGTCTTTTGCTAGCGTCCACTTGTATGAGTAAGCTCTACTCATGCTTCCAACTCCCAAGAAACCAAGTTTTTCTGAAGTGTACACTATAAAATCCTATGCATGGTGTGTTACACCATTCCAAGTATATTCTTGTTTTCATATATATTCCAATTAAAAACTATTTTTTTATGAGAAAACTTAGTGATTAAAGCCCTCACGAACTTGATGGCACACTTTATTATTTGCCCCTAATAAACTTGAACCATTGTGACAACTTTGTTGTATATGCTTGCACTTATAAGTTGGAATTAGCAGAACCGTGCTGTCACGGGGAACATTTTCAACATTGCACTTGTACCTTGTTGTACTCAGTTAATATCATGTTGTTTTGTCTATGGATGTCACCGGTGTGAAATAAAGAGGGGACTTGTAAGTCCATGAAGTTTGTATCCTGTGTTAGAGAAACGCCTGGGCCGCTAGCCTAAGCCATGCCTAATCATGGTGGAAACTTGCAGCATCACCATAGTGACATCTATGAAGCATTCTTCTTATAAAAAAAGAGACACATTGAGAAAAGAGGAAAGAGAGAAAAAAGCACCATATTCCCATGCTACATAAGAAGAATTTCTGAGATGCTCATTCTCTGCTTGCCTTGCCATTTTGGTTATGGGAAAGCTCCTGTACCATGTGCAAGGGGTACCCCGTTGGAGGTTCTCAATGATATGCAAATACTTACAGTGACAAGAACTTACCTGGACCCAAAGTTGAGTATGCATGAGGTGTGGCCCTCGTATTCAAGGGGCATGAGATTTCCAGCTTATACTTCGTCAAGTATATACTCCAGCTTTGCCACTTTAACCTTAATCACTTTAAGATTCTTATGATAGGGGCAATGAGGGTTGAAAGCTAACAAGTACCATAATTTTTGGAAGCTCCTTTTGAAACTTGTAATCCCTGCTTCCTTTACAAAAAGGCCTTTCTTCCACCATTATTGAGTGTCCACCTTCTACCTTTAGGCACCATTAAGAGAGCATAGTTGTCATTCTGTGTGCAGTGTTCCAAAGCTTATTAATTGATGCATATTGTGTTATTACTTGTTCATGTGCTATCTGTTTCTAGTCACCCTTGTGAACTTTGCAGGTGTGCTATGCATTATATTGCTACTCTATGAGGGACAAACTGATTGCCACTATGCTATGTTTTCTGCATGTGAAACAAACAAATGTTTTTCAATGCATATTATTCATGATCTTTGTTTGTAGCTTGCCATGTTGCATGCATAGTTACTGTGTCCTATTGTTAGAACTCCATCTTTCATGCACATGTTTAGAGTTCTTTGATCCCAGCTTTCAATGCTTGCAAATGGTTGGATCTTTATTGTGAGGGTGCATGCCACCTCAAAAATTATTCTTTTTTATCATTTACCTACTCGAGGGCGAGCAGGAGTTAAGCTTGGGGATGCTAATAAGTTGGAAACGTATCTATAATTTTTGATGCTCCATGCTTGTTTAGTATCTACTTTGCTTTACTTGTCCACACTTTGAGGTACTTTTTACATGTTTTCTGGTACTAACCTATTAACAAGTGGCAACAGTGTCAGATGCCTGTTTTCTGTTGTTTTTGGTTTTAGACAAGTTAGTAAATAAATATTCTAGGAATTGGACGGGACAAAAGTCAAAGTCAATTACTTTTCGTGGGGAAAAAGAAGTCCAGAGGAGAGCCGGAGGGGCCGGCCAGGGGGGCCAGACCCACCCCAGGCGCAGGGGCAGGTGGGCCCACACTTGGCTAGGGTTTGGCGGCCCTGGTCGCCTCCCGGACTCGCCCCTTCGCCTATAAGAAGCCCCCGATGCATAAACCCTGAGGACCCGATCAGAAATCCACGAAACCGTCTGTAGCCGCCGCCACCATCATCCCTAGATCGGGGGGATCTGAAGTTCTTCCCGGCACCCTGCCGGAGGGGAGATCATTCCGGAGGCCTTCTCTCCGGTATGATTCGTTAGTAGTTCCACCTTGGACTATGGGTCCATGTAGTAGCTAGACGGTTGTATCTCCTCCTTTGTGCTTTCATGTATAGATATTGTGAGCTCCATTCATGATCAAGATCTAATCTATTTGTAATCATGCATGTTGTGTTTGAGGGGATCCGATGGATATTGAGATTATTATGTTGGTTTGATTAATGGTTTTATCTTTATGATTCTATCATGTCCGTGTTGTTTGTGATCTTGCATGCTCTCCGTTGCTAGTGGTTATCTTGGCCAAGTAGTTGCTAGTGACTCCAAGAGAGAGTATTTATGCTCGATAGTGGGTTCATGCCTCTAGTTTCCAAGGGAAGTGACAATAATCTCTTCGGTTATAGATGTGTTGTTGCTACTAGGGAGAAAACAACGGTCTATTGTTCATGGAACATGTGGACTGTTTACCTTACACACTTTGCTTAAAGCAGTTGTTTGTTGCTTGCAACTTAATACTGGAGGGGGTTCGGATGATAACCTGAAGGTGGACTTCTAGTCATAGATGCAGTTGGATGATGGTCTATGTATATTGTTGTATTGCCCAATCAACCTCATGGGATCTTTCTGGCTAGTAATTGCATTGTTATGCCTTGCTCAGTTTTTGTCAATTGCCCCGCTATAATTTGTTTACCCTTCATGCCATGTTGTTTATCTAAGGAGAGCACCTCTAGTGAACTATGGATCCCGGTACAATCTTTACCATTGATACATCTTCCGCTGTTACTTGTTTACTTGCTGCAAACCATTACCTTCCACACCATACGTTTAATCCTCTTTACAGCAAACCGGTGAGCTTGACAACCTCATTGATTCACGGCAAAGTCTTGAGTCTGTGTTGTGTAGGTCTCCGCGTTGCTTGAAACACCTGTGTGAAGTTTCCTTCCTCCTACTGGTTTGATAACCTCGGTTTCTTACTAAGGGAAACCTTGTTGCTGTGCTGCTTCACACCTTGCTCTTGGGGTTCCCAACGAAGCGCTCCTATATCAACTCAGTGTTGCATCAGTGAGCTTGCATGCTTGTTCTGAGCTTAGAGATTTCATTTTGATGCATTTTTAGCCCTCTAGCAAGTTCCTATAGTAGTTTCTCATCATTTACTAACCTGGAAATCACTTGGTTTGATGTTTGTCTAAAAATTTCAGAAAAAAGTGTCATGGACAACCACACCTTTGGTGAAGTATTTGAGAGTGATGCACCTAGGAGGACAAGGCCTTCAAGATCATCCTCCCGAGCTAGGCCCTCATACAATGAGGATCTCATTACATCGCGATTTGGCGACGAGGGAGATGAGGGGGATGTGCACCCTTCCACCTTTCCTTGTCCTACCTTTTTGCGGGTTGCAGGGATTCTTAATGATTTCCTAACCTTGGTTCGGAGGGTTGGATTAACGAGTTATATGCAGGATGAGAGTGTGTAGTATGCTACACTCACTAAAACTTTTGTGGAGAGTTTCTATTTTTCTAACAACCCTTTCAAACCAGATGTGTCTTTCAAAATCTATAACAGGCCTTTCTCCATGACATTGAAGAAATACTGCGAAATCTTGGGTATTGGCATGGCTGTGACGGTGAAGAAGATTCCAGCTCAACCCGCTGATTTGTTGGACCTCTACTACGGGATAACTAATGATGATGACCGCAGAGCCTAGCGGGGAAAGATAAGAAATATTCAACTCCTAGCTATCAGGTATTTTGCTTATTATCTTGCCACTAGTGTTCTTGGTAGGGAGAACACTAGCAATATTTCCAACTATCATTTGGCCTTCCTAGATGCTGCACTCAACAATGAAACCAGGTACAATCTTAGTTCTCTCATTTCTCGTCTCTTAGCT
The DNA here is from genome assembly GCA_030063025.1 of Avena longiglumis. Taxonomy (NCBI): domain Eukaryota; kingdom Viridiplantae; phylum Streptophyta; class Magnoliopsida; order Poales; family Poaceae; genus Avena; species Avena longiglumis. Next base: position 481,046,112 of record CP125977.1, read on the forward strand.
GCTAAGGGACCCATTTATGGGGGAATTATTGATGCACGTATTATTGCTGCCCTAGACCTTTCTGTTGATCCAAATGATATAATTTTGGCTCCTAGGAGGCTTGATCTTGCTGCTATGAAAGCGCATCATTTTGTCACTGCTAGCTCTACCCTTGATAATTTGGTTTATAGGATGTTATTTACTGATGGGGAAGAGAGAGAGATTCCTCTGCCCCAAACCACTCTGTTCTGTATTTCCCAGGGACCTTGGTCACGCTCCAAGGAGGACGCGCCCTCATACGACCCCTCTGTGCACTATACAAGGGAGTCCTCGAGCCCATCTCAGGACAAAGGGGCCACCTCGTCATACTATGGAGGTGCACCTTCTTGGTCACCATGGAGATGAGCCCCCACTTAGGACAAAATCCTAAGCTTGGGGGGAGGTACACCGACATCACACTCATCTATGTATCATGTTTCGTCGGTTCTTTGTATATCCATTGTTTCGCTTTATTTTTGGTGTTTGTTTCTGTTTTCTTAAAACACAAAAATACCAAAAATATTTTCGTTGTTACTCTTGGTTTGTTTCTTTGATTTTTATCTTTGGTTTGCCTTAAAAGAAAATCCAAAAAGATTTTGCTTTGTTTGGTTTTGCTTTGTGTGCTTGCTTTAAAAAATCGAGAACACCAAAAATATTTGTTGTTCTTCTTTGGTTTTGTGAAGTTCTTTGCAGGGTTCAGCCGTCCTTAGTGGAGTTTGGTTTCATGTTATTATTCAAGTCACACAAGTAAATATCAATAATGAAGATTAAGACAACTTGAGGTGTGGTAAGAGGCTGGTAACGAACTCTATTTGTTTTAATTTTTGTACATATACTCATCATTGTGAGCATGCTTAGTCTTTTCATGTGAGGTGTATGTTATTTATGGATGCTTAGTAGTTCTTGCTCTCTTATGGTTAGCTCTAGCTCGCTAATTGTTTGTAGCATGTCATATGAATGTTGGCTTGCATTTTTTATTCATAACTTGGTATGATATTGTGGTATCCTCCTCTGAATGTTTCATGTGAATCGACTTGGCACATGCTCACGCATGCATATGACTGAACAATAGTCAGTAAGCCTCGATGATTTATTTTGCCTCAGAGTTCTTGTATCACTTTCATGCCATAATTAGTCTTGTTTTGTTGCAAGCATGGTTATGACAGTTATTGCTCTCTCTGTAACATCCCTAAAATCATGATTTCAAAGATTGCATATCATTCGTGCATGCATATAGAATTGAGATCAAATTCAAAACTCATTTCAGAAAACAGAAGCACATAGTTCTATCATTTTATGTGAACAAACTTATATCAAATGGCCATCCCCATTTGAGAGTTTGAATGTTTTAAACCTAGATTGTTTATCTCCCTTGTTGAATGGATTGAGTGTGGGATTTGAACCAAACTTTACAAAATGGAAATGGTTTCAAAAACCATTTTTCAAACATTTGCAAATCAAGTGCAAAGTCCCTGTTATTTTGTTTCTCCAAAAATGACCAAGCCTTTTCAAAGTGACCCCATGGTTTTATAACTAGAATTGAGACTGTTGCATCGCAAAAATCCCAAATAGATTTGAATTCAAATGGAGTTTGAATTCATTTGAAAACCATTCCAAATTCATTCGAAAAAGAAAAAGATTAAAGAAAAGAAAAAGGCCAGCCCTATTCTAGCCTACAAAGACAACCGCCCAGCTAGCCCACCGGCCTCTCTCTCTCGCTGCACGCCTAGACGCACACGGTCGCACACGGACCCCACTCCTCTCTGCTTATTATTTGACGCTGCGGGCCCGTCCACGTCACGTCATCTTCCCAAATCCCCCGCAGAACGTCACGCCCGTTTCTTCCCTGCCTCTGCCGTGATTTTAATCCTCTTAATAGGCGATGAATGCGTGCGTAATCTCCGCCCCTGCTCTGGCTATAAGAACCCCTCTCCGTCGCGGTCATTTCCCCCCCACTCTCCTCGCTCACTCCGCCACCAGGCTGCGCGCATTTGACCTCGAAACCCCGCAGCACCGACGACTCCGGCGACTAATTCCGGTGAGCCTCGATCGCCCCCCTCTCTCTGGTTCAAATTATCGTGTCCAGCGTGGTCTCGTGAATCCCTTGACACCTTTCTCTTGCATTCTCGTGACCCAGGACGCCGTCCCGTTCGTTCGCGGCCGAATCGAGCCGCTCAACTCCGGCGACCAATCGCGGTAAGTCCCGAGCGCCCCTTGCCCCCTCTTGCATACGAGGATGTTCGCTTTTGTCTTGTGCATCTCCTAATCCCTCTGGTTCATGCTAGGGCGACGCAAAACCTCGACAACCAACTCGACAGCAACCTCCCGACGCCGTGCACGACTCCAACGAGCTCCAGCAGCCCCTGTCGTGCGCCCCTTGCCCAGTCACCTACACGTTGAGCTTCGCCTCGACCTCGCGGTTCTGGTAAGCACACCCTTCCCTCCCCGAGCGATCTAGAACGCTAGCGCCGCCGCTGACAGAGTGCTCCGCCGCTCGCCGTCGCCGCGCGCCGCCAGAACGTGGTCACTTGATCGAGAGCCCTTGGATCTAGATCCATCGCGTGCGATAGAACCACTTAGCGAAGCGTTATGTTTAGATCTGAACCGTGCATCGTCACTTAGATCCTACGGCTCGCGTGTGTGATCCGGTGCGGAACGGTATCAACCAATAGAATTAAGACGCATGGCTAGGGTTTGAGTTTAAAACAGAATTTAAAACAGATTTGGATTCAAATTTGAATAGGCTATACCATTTGATTCCCTCGTTAGATTTTTGCAAACTTTATACCGCTGGAATCAGGAAGACAAGCCCTTTCTGTTTATGCAATGTGTTTAAAGATTACGTTCTGTTAAAATGGTTTCTTTTGCAGAAACTTGCTTAGGACTATTTTGAGTATAGAATTTATTTAGAGAATTGTTTTGGTGTAAAATAAACTTGATTTAGCAAGTTTTCAACTTAGTATTGATTCAGTATTGTGCACTTGCTTGGTGGAGTTTTAAAAGTCATCACTTAGCATTTTTGCATGCATGCATATATTTATGTTTGTATATGAATTGTGTGTAATTTTGTGCTACCAATTTTGTGTAGATTTTGGTGCTAGTGATTGTGATTGTGAAGAGTGCTACTCTCCCCATTACCAAGGCAAGTGGTACTTCATGAATATTTCCATCCCTATATTTTATACAAGCATTAGAAATATTTTGCTAAGTCTTGCATGTGATACTATTTTTGCCAAATGCCATGTTGGGAAATCCTAAGTAGTTATAGAATTGCTAGGAAATTCCTAAGTTAAGTTACTATGCCATGCTTAGTCTAGCTAGTAGCAAACAAGGGTGGTAAAGTATATGCATGCTATGATGAAAATATTTCTAAGTCTTTGGACTTATGTTTTTCTTAATAAAACAACTAAGTCAATGAATCTCCTGGGTGGAATGGGACTTGAATGGTGGTTTTTGGTTGAGTGGTTACACAAGGCCCATGGACATGGTTTACCTTGTGTATCTCACTTGTGGTATGCCACCCAGGCACAAAGGGATTTTGGAGGCCAAGTGTTGAGAAGCTTATAGTGCAGCCACTTGGCAATAGGGGCTCTGCCTTGATCACATAGGTTGCTAGAACTTAGTCATTTGGACAGTTGGTGATAGTGGGATGATAGGTTGGAACGCGTCCATTTGGCTAAGGGAAGGCTTCTGAAAGGTCCTGTCTTGGGAAACCAAGTCCTGGGAAAGTGCACAACCTCTGCAGATGGAAAAATCTAAGTACTTAGCCAAGTCCATGGCAATGGACAACTTGAGCATCAAGACATGGAAGCTATCAAGAATCTCATCACTCCAACTTCTAAGTAAAAATTTGTGGGTGAACAAGGGTGAAGGACCCCAATGTCTATTGGTGGTTTCTTGGGAAAAGTTTTGACAAAGAAAAACTTAGTGATTTCAACTAATAGGAAAAACCTATTTTGAGCAAAGCAAGCCAAGCTACACTTAGCCAAAATGCATATAGTAATATAGTCCACTTAAAATTTACTAAGGTATCACTTGCCAATACTATTCCAATGTATTGACCCACTGTGGCTGTAACTTGTAATGTTGCAGGTTACTCCGATGATGATTAGGTGTCATGAGTCTACACTCAACATGCTTGCCTGTGGAACATGAAGATGAAGACTTATGTTTATTTACTTATTCCAAACTCTTGTATTAGGCCTGTGGCCTTGAGTTGTAAAAGACTATGTTTTATCTCTGGAATGGATGTAACAAATGACCTTTGTATCTGTGTACTTCATCTTAAACTGTGGATGATAGCAATGATCCAGGGACTAGCATTGCAATCACAGGGATCTTTTTCCTTTACAAAGGAGGGATCTTATAGATGGTATCAGAGCACTGTGTTTCCTGTATGATTATGACCCTAGGATTGGAAACCACTAAGGAGAATTTTCAACTACTTCTACACTTGTCTATTCTTCTCGTAAACTTTTCTAATCTTCTCTTCTCATCTGTATTTGTAGATGAACTCCATCAACGAAGCCGTAAAGAAAGGACCACTCATGACCATGACCTTGGAGTGTGAGACTGAGTTTCCCAAAATTCTCAAGGACCTCATGGTGGCAATGGAAATACAGGGTGCAACTGTGTACAAAGGCTTTCCAGTGATGGATGAAGGAGTTGAGTACTGGTGGGTGCAACTTCACTTGTATAAAAACAAGGAAGACAACCACAAAGAAAAAGGATTCTGCATGTACACCAACACAGTGGTGCACACCACATTCTTTGAGTCAGCAAGAGAAGCAGCTTGGAGGACTATCAAAGAACTTAGTGCAAGAGTCAAGTGCAGAATGCTCAACCTCCAAAAAGACTTGATAAAAGAGAAGGAACTTACCCAAGAGTTGGAAGCCACCAACAAAACCTTAAGAGGAGATATTATAGACTTAGTGATGGAATCATGTGAGCAAGATAGGTTGATTGCTTCTAGGAACATTGTGTTAGCCAATGATCCAAAGGAGATAGGATTGTAAACGTACTTCGTTAGTTGGACCACCACCTATCACCTTATTTTCCAAAATGATACCTTAAATAAGATTGGACCTTGGTTGATGTAATGGATTCATGTATTCATGACTTGTGTGATTTTGTTTTCCAAGGATATGTATGTGATGTTTGTCTTTGTTTTATCTTAAATTGTGTTGTTCTAACTTTTCTATCTTATAAATAGATGCCTATTACCATCAGCACTGTTGAGGAGTTCCAGGTTACCCTTTTTGGTCCTCGTATCGTTGAGCTTACCACCTTGCTCAATCTCCCTCTTCCCACCATCATGGTGCATCCACTCACCAAGTTCGAGAGGAAGGACCTCTAGGGCTTCAAGGTGAACCAGCCCGGACGCCAGACAGAGCCTACTACGGAGGCCATTGTCTTCAAGCTTATGCACGATGATAGGGAGAGAGGCATGGAGGTAGTTATGCAGGACCTGATAGGACGTCTGCTAGGCCGACACTCCCGACAGGTTAGAGGCACCCACTTCCATGTCTTCGGAAGACGTGATGAGGATGGAGAGTCCATCGACTTCGAGGACGACTCGAGGGACGCAGATGCCGATCGTCTGTATCTCCGGGACTTAGAGTCTCTCATTAGGCACGTGGACACGGATAGGACCAATGTCATGCTCGAAGAATGACGAGCTCAGTGCAGCTTGAGAAGGACAAGCTTTTCCTGACAGGACGAGATAGTCAAGGAAATGGAGGCGAAGTTCGAGACCCAGGACAGGAAGTTCAAGAGTCAGGAGAAACGTGTCCAGGATAGGAACAAGAAGATCCGGGATATGACTGAAGAACTGCAGTCCAAGGACTTCGAGCTAGAGCAGCAGCAGACGATGATTGAGAGGCTTCGTTCCCAGAAGAGGGCTCTCAAGGCCAATATTGAGTCCTTGACCACTACCATTGAGGAGAACAAGACCGCGATGGAGAACGCAGGTCTTACCTTTGTCGAGGAGGATATTGATGCTGATGAGTAGATTTGACTACTCGTTTATCTTTTATTATCGTACTTGTTATTTGAGAACTTGTTATTGGACCATCCGACATGTGGATGGCTTGCTACTTGTGTGTTTTACTTTGTGAACTTGTTATCTTGTTGTTGAACTTTTATCTTGTGTTGCATGCTATGTGTTTGCTTATGTGATGTAATGTGCATGAAAACATCTATGGGTATCTCATTCTTATCTCTATTTGATCAAACCACATATGCCTCCCCGTCGCGCAAACCCCAACCCCAACAACAACAACATCACACCAGAAATGCAACAAATGATGACTGCTCAAACACAGCTGATGCAGATGATGACAACATTCATTCAGAACCAAAACAACAACAACAACAACAACAACAACAACAACAACAACAACAACAACAACAACAACAACAATAACAACAACAACCCTCCGGGCTTTGATATGCTCACCAGATTTTTGCGATTGAGACCAGCTAAGTTCTCGGGGACGACTGATCCCATGGTGGCCAATGATTGGCTACGTTCTGTAAACAAGGACTTAGTAACCGTGGGCTGCACGGATGCTGAAAAAGTCAGATTTGCAGCACATCTGCTGGAAGGGCCGGCCGCCACTTGGTGGGACAACTTTCAGATCACCACTCCTATAGATGAGGTGACTTGGGCTATCTTTGAGGATGGCTTTCGCACTGCTCATATCTCATCAGGAATAATGAGCCTGAAAAAGAAAGAGTTCCATAATCTGAAGCAGCGCCACCGCAGCGTGGCTGAATACATTGAAGAGTTCAACAATCTGGCACGTTATGCACCGGATGAAGTTGACACAGATGCCAAGAGAAAGGAAAAATTTCTGGAAGGCTTGAATGATGAGCTGAATCTGCAATTGGCTGTGGCATATGTTCCCACTTATCAGTCGCTCTGTGACAAGGCTGCAATATTGGAGAACAAAATGAAGCAAGTCGAGAGTAGAAAGAGAAAGCACTCCGACAAGCACAGCTCGGGATCGTCTCACAAACGATCTCACTGTGATGACAGTGGAAGCTCAGGATCCCACAAGCATGGGAAATTCAACAAGCACCACAACCACAACCGTCATGACAACAAGCATCACTGCAGTCATGACAATGACAAGTACAAGAACCACAAGAGTGGACATAAGAGCCACCACAGTGGTAATGGAAGTGGAAGTCAGCCTGCTAAGAGAGACATCAGTCAGGTTGAATGCTTCAAATGCAAGAAGATGGGACACTATGCAAATGAGTGCCCCGAAAAGAAAGTTGAAGGACCTGTCAAGCCAAATCCTTTCCAGAAAGGACAGGTGAACCACATCAATGTGGAGGAGGTCTATGAGGAGCCTGATGCTGTTGCTGGTAAGTTCAGACTCAATTCTATTCCAGCATTTGTACTCTTTGATACTGTTGCATCTCATTCATTCATATCAAGAGCATTTGTTGAAAGAAATGAACTACCGGTAGAAACTATTGGGTGTCCTATAAAAGTAAGTTCTTCTGGTGGAGAAATGATAGTGAATTCAGGATGCCATGATCTAGTCATAGAATTTGGGAAGTATAAGTTTCCCGTTAACCTGATAATCCTAGATTCTCAAGGACTGGACGTAATATTGGGAATGTATTGGATGGCTAAGTATGAAGGAGTACTAGATTGTGCTAATCGTACTTTTGCACTCACAACCCCGAAAAGAAAACGGATTAAGTTCAAGTCCAACTTTGAATCTAAAGGAAGTAAGCTAAATTCTCTTAAGGGGGTTAGCGTGGACAGTGTGCCAATTGTAAGTGAGTATCCGGATGTGTTTCCGGAAGAATTGTCGGGAATGCCACCAGATAGAGATGTGGAATTTCTGATAGATTTGGTACCAGGGTCTGGACCAATAGCAAAGAGACCGTATAAAATGTCAGTTGATGAACTGAAAGAGCTCAAGAAGCAACTTGGAGAACAGTTGCGGAAAGGATTTATCCAACCAAGTTCTTCATCTTGGGGAGCCCCAGTCTTATTTGTGGAGAAGAAAGACAGAAGTCAAAGGTTATGCATAGATTACCATTCACTCAACGAGGTAACTATCAAGAACAAATATCCTTTGCCTAGAATCAATGACTTATTTGATCAGCTTGAAGGAGCATGTGTGTTCTCAAAGATTGATCTAAGGTCAGGCTATTTTCAACTCAAGATAAGAGAACAAGACATACCTAAAACAACATTCACCACAAGGTATGGATTGTATGAGTATACCGTAATGCCTTTTGGCTTGACCAATGCTCCAACATACTTCATGAATATGATGAACAAGGTGTTCATGGAATTTCTTGACAAGTTTGTTGTCGTTTTCATCGACGACATCCTAGTCTACTCCAAGAGCAAAGATGAACATGAAGGACACTTGCGTTTGATACTTGAGAAGTTACGAGAGCATAAACTTTATGCCAAATTTAGCAAGTGTGAGTTCTGGTTAGAGGAAGTTGGTTTTCTTGGTCATGTTATGACAAAGGATGGTGTTGCAGTTGATCCTGCTAAGGTTTCAGCTGTGACTGAATGGGAATCTCCCAAGTCCGTGAAAGAAGTTCGTAGTTTCCTTGGCTTAGCAGGTTACTACAGAAGGTTTATTGAGAATTTCTCTAAGGTAGCTAAGCCCATGACTGAATTGTTAAAGAAAGACAAGAAGTTTGCTTGGTCTGAAGGTGGTGAAGTCAGCTTTCAGGAGTTGAAGAAGAGACTTGTGACAGCACCAGTGTTATGTCTGCCAGATTTGGAAAAGGATTTCCAGGTATATTGTGATGCATCTCATCAAGGTTTGGGTGCAGTACTTATGCAAGACGGTAAAGTTGTGGCCTATGCCTCGAGACAACTCAAAACTCATGAGGTGAACTATCCCACTCATGATTTAGAGTTAGCCTCTGTCGTCCATGCACTCAAAACATGGAGGCATTATCTTTTGGGAAAGCGTTGTGAAGTGTTCACCGATCACAAAAGTTTGAAGTATATCTTCACCCAGAAGGAAATTAATATGAGACAAAGAAGATGGCTAGAACTTATCAAAGACTATGACTTAAGTTTGCAATACCACCCCGGTAAATCAAATGTTGTAGCAGATGCTATAAGTCGTAAGGTATTTGTGAATGGCCTTACCAAAGGATAATTGTCGGATGATTTGTGTACCCAATTCAGAAAACTCAGGTTGGAGATTGTACCTGAAGGACATCTCATGCCATTAGATGTTCAACCCACTTTGTTGGACAAGATCAGAGAAGCCCAGAAGACGGATAAGGAAACTGAAGACATTAAGGAAAAGATTGGCCAAGGGAATGCTAAAAGTTTCCATGAAGACGAACAAGGTACTTTATGGCATGGGAAACGTATCTGTGTTCCACAAGATCCGGAGTTGCGGAAACTGATTTTGCAGGAAGCACACAACTTTCCGTATTCTATTCACCCGGGTAACACCAAAATGTACATGGACATGAAAGAAATATTTTGGTGGAATAATATTAAGAGGGACATTGCCGAACATATTGCTTTGTGTGATGTGTGTAGTAGAGTAAAAGCGGAGCATCAGAAACCAGCAGGTTTGCTTCAACCACTACCTATTCCTGATTGGAAGTGGGACAAGATTGGTATGGATTTCATTACCGGACTACCAAGGACCAGGTCAGGATATGATTCCATATGGGTAGTAGTGGATCGCCTAACTAAAGTGGCTCATTTCATACCCGTGAAGACAACTTATACAAGTGCCAAGTTAGCCAAAATCTACATGATTAGAATTGTATGTCTACATGGTGTGCCCAAGAGTATTGTGTCTGATAGGGGAACTCAATTCACTTCCCATTTTTGAGACAGCTACATGAGTCATTGGGAACGAGGTTGGAATTCAGCACTGCTTTCCATCCTCAAACAGATGGACAAACAGAAATAACAAATCAAATCCTTGAAGACATGTTGAGAGCATGTGCCTTAGACTATGGAGCCAGTTGGGATGAAAGTCTGCCTTACGCAGAATTTTCTTATAACAATAGCTATCAAGCCAGCATTGAGATGGCACCATTTGAGTTTCTCTACGGAAGAAAGTGTACCATCCCATTGTTATGGAATGGTGTGGGAGAAAGAAGTTTATTCGGGCCAGATCTTATCAAAGAAGCCGGAGAGAAGGTCAAATTGGTTAAGGACAGGTTGAAGATAGCACAGTCCCGACAGAAAAGCTACGCGGATCCTAAGCGTAGAGGGGTCACCTACGAAGTGGGTGATAGAGCCTATCTTAGAGTGTCACCACTTCACGGAGTGAAAAGATTCGGAGTCAAAGGAAAATTGGCACCAAGATATGTTGGGCCATTGAAGATCTTGAGTCGCAAAGGAGAAGTTGCCTATGAAATTGAATTGCCATAATCTCTATCAGCTGTCCATAATGTATTTCATGTGAGTCAGCTTAAGAAATGTCACCCGGAAATGGAGGAAACTTCTTTGAAGGATACTATACCTTTGGAGGAAGTTCAACTAGAAAGTGATCTCACTTATGAAGAGAAACCTATGAAAATTCTTGAGACTGCAGAAAGAGTCACGAGGACAAAGACTATCAAGTTTTGCAAAGTGCAGTGGAATCATCATTCCGAAGAGGAAGCAACATGGGAAAGAGAAGATGATCTTCGGAAGGACCACCCTCACCTATTTGCTAGCCAATCTGAATATCGAGGGCGAGATTCACCTTAAGGGGGTTAGATTTGTAACATCCCTAAAATCATGATTTCAAAGATTGCATATCATTCATGCATGCATATAGAATTGAGATCAAATTCAAAACTCATTTCAGAAAACAGAAGCACATAGTGCTATCATTTTATGTGAACAAACTTATATCAAATGGCCATCCCCATTTGAGAGTTTGAATGTTTTAAACCTAGATTGTTTATCTCCCTTGTTGAATGGATTGAGTGTGGGATTTGAACCAAACTTTACAAAATGGAAATGGTTTCAAAAATCATTTTTCAAACATTTGCAAATCAAGTGCAAAGTCCCTGTTATTTTGTTTCTCCAAAAATGACCAAGCCTTTTCAAAGTGACCCCATGGTTTTATAACTAGAATTGAGACTGTTGCACACTGCAAAAATCCCAAATAGATTTGAATTCAAATGGAGTTTTAATTCATTTGAAAACCATTCCTGAAATTCATTCTGGAAAAATAAAAAAGATTAAAGAAAAGAAAAAGGCCAGGCGCCCCTATTCTAGCCCAACAGCACAACCGGCCCAGCTAGCCCACTCGGCCTCTCTCTCTTCGCTACCGCAGACGCATACCCACGGTCGTGACACCCGCACCTCCCTCTCTGCTTATTTCGCTGACGCGCGGGCCCCGTCCACGTCACCGTCGTCTTCCCCAAATCCCGCGCAGGAACACGTCGCCGCCCGTTTCTTCCCCGCCTCTGCCGCGATTTTAATCCTCTTAATAGGCGATGAATGCGTGCGTAATCTCCGCCCCTGCTCTGGCTATAAGAACCCCTCGCCGCCGCGGTCATTTCCCCCCACTCTCCTCGCTCACTCCGCCACCAGGCTGCGCGCATTTGACCTCGAAACCCCGCAGCACCGACGACTCCGGCGACTAATTCCGGTGAGCCTTGACCGCCCCCCTCTCTCTGGTTCAAACTATCGTGTCCAGCATGGTCTCGTGAATCCCCTGACACTTTCTCTTGCATTCTCGTGACCCAGGATGCCGTCCCCGTTCGTGCCCGCAATCGACCGAGCCGCCGCTCAACTCCGGAGACCAATCGCGGTAAGTCCCGAGCGCCCCTTGCCCCCTCTTGCATACAAGGATGTTCGCTTTCGTCTTGTGCATTTCCTAATCCCTCTGGTTCATGCTAGGGCGACGCAAAACCTCGGCAACCAACTCGACAGCAACCTCCCGACGCCGTGCACAACTCCGACGAGCTCCAGCAGCCCCTGCCGTGCGCCCCTTGCCTAGCCACCTACACGTTGAGCTTCGCCTCGACCTCGCGGTTCTGGTAAGCACACCCTTCCCTCCCCGAGCGATCTAGAACGCTAGCGCCGCCGCTGACAGAACGTGGTCGCTTGATCGAGAGCCCTTGGATCTAGATCCAACGTGTGCGATAGAACCACTTAGAGAAGCGTTATGTTTAGATCTGAACCGTGCATCGTCACTTAGATCCTATGGCTCGCGTGCGTGATCCGGTGCGAAACGGTATCAACCAATAGAATTAAGACGCGTGGCTAGGGTTTGAGTTTAAAACAGAATTTAAAACAGATTTGGATTCAAATTTGAATAGGCTATAACTTTTGATTCCCACGTTAGATTTTTGCAAACTTTATACCGTTGGAATCAGGAAGACAAGCCCTTTCTGTTTATGCAATGTGTTTAAAGATTAGGTTCTGTTAAAATGGTTTCTTTTGCAGAAACTTGTTTAGGACTATTTTGAGTATAGAATTTATTTAGAGAATTGTTTTGGTGTAAAATAAACTTGATTTAGCAAGTTTTCAACTTAGTATTGATTCAGTATTGTGCACTTGCTTGGTGGAGTTTTAAAAGTCATCACTTAGCATTTTTGCATGCATGCATATATTTATGTTTGTATATGAATTGTGTGTAATTTTGTTCTACCAATTTTGTGTAGATTTTGGTGCTAGTGATTGTGATTGTGAAGAGTGCTACTCTCCCCATTACCAAGGCAAGTGGTACTTCATGAATATTTCCATCCCTATATTTTATACAAGCATTAGAAATATTTTGCTAAGTCTTGCATGTGATACTATTTTTGCCAAATGCCATGTTGGGAAATCCTAAGTAGTTATAGAATTGCTAGGAAATTCCTAAGTTAAGTTACTATGCCATGCTTAGTCTAGATAGTAGCAAAAAAGGGTGGTAAAGTATATACATGCTATGATGAAAATATTTATAAGTCTTTGGACTTATGTTTTTCTTAATAAAACAACTAAGTCAATGAATCTCCTGGGTGGAATGGGACTTGAATGGTGGTTTTTGGTTGAGTGGTTACACAAGGCCCATGGACATGGTTTACCTTGTGTATCTCACTTGTGGTATGCCACCCAGGCACAAAGGGATTTTGGAGGACAAGTGTTGAGAAGCTTATAGTGCAGCCACTTGGCAATATGGGCTCTGCCTTGATCACATAGGTTTCTAGAACTTAGTCATTTGGACAGTTGGTGGTAGTGGGATGATAGGTTGGAACGCGTCCATTTGGCTAAGGGAAGGCTTCTGAAAGGTCCTGTCTTGGGAAACCAAGTCTGGTGGGGAAAGTGCACAACCTCTGCAAATGGAAAAATCTAAGTACTTAGCCAAGTCCATGGCAATGGACAACTTGAGCATCAAGACATGGAAGCTATCAAGAATCTCATCACTCCAAATTCTAAGTAAAAATTTGTGGGTGAACAAGGGTGAAGGACCCCAATGTCTATTGGTAGTTTCTTGGGAAAAGTTTTGACAAAGAAAAACTTAGTGATTTCAACTAATAGGAAAAACCTATTTTGCGCAAAGCAAGCCAAGCTACACTTAGCCAAAATGCATATAGTAATATAGTCCACATAAAGTTTACTAAGGTATCACTTGCCAATACTATTCCAAAGTATTGACCCTCTGTGGCTGTAACTTGTGATGTTGCAGGTTACTCCGATGATGATTAGGTGTCATGAGTCTACACTCAACATGCTTGCCTGTGGCACATGAAGATGAAGACTTATGTTCATTTACTTATTCCAAACTCTTGTATTAGGCATGTGGCCTTGAGTTGTAAAAGACTATGTTTTATCTCTGGAATGGATGTAATAAATGACCTTTGTATCTGTGTACTTCATCTTAAACTGTGGATGCTAGCAATGATCCAGGGACTAGCATTGCAATCACAGGGATCCTTTTCCTTTACAAAGGAGGGATCTTACACTCTCGTTTGTCGCTCCCTATCTATTGCTAGCCTTCACTTGCACTGAGTATGAGCTCTACTTGTGCATCCAACTCCCCAAAAACCAATATTGCCAACAGTGTCCACCATACCTACATATTAGCATCATTTGCTAATTCCGTGCATATTTATTATGCCTTGTTTTCTTCCAAATAAAATGTTTGAATGTTTTGAGAAAGTTAGTTAGTAAAGCTCTCACGAACTTGATGGTACACTTTATTTCCTACACTTAATAAACTTGAACCATTGTGAATGTCCATGAAAGTTATATTCTTGCAAATTATAGGCTGGGAGTTAGCAAAACTGTGCTATCACGGGGAACGCTTTCAACACTTATGGATATATATCCAGTTGATATCATGCTCTTTTGTTTGCGAATGTCGTTGGTGTGAAATAAAAGGGGAGATTGTAAGTTCATGGAGTTATATATATGTGTTAGAGAAACGCCTAGGACGCTAGCCTAAGCCATGCCTAATCATGGTGGAAACTTGCAGCATAACCATAATGAGCAATCTTTGAAGCATCCTCAATAAAAACCTATGCAAATAGCAAATAAAAATATCGCTGAGATGCTCATTGTCTGATTGCCTTGTCATTTTGATTATGGGATAGCTCCTGTATCATGTGCAAGGGGTACCCCATTGGAGGTTCTCTATGATACGCATGTAGTTACGATGACAAGAACTTATAGGTAACTAATGTTGAGTAGCATGAGGAGAGGCCCTCGTGCTCAAGGGACATGAGATTTCTAGTTTATGGTCTGTCAAGCATATAACTCATATTGGACCTCACTTTCACCTTAACTATATAAAGATGCCTATGATAGGGGCAATGAGAGCTCAAAGCTAATGAGTACCTTACTTTCACCATTTGGAAGCCTTTCAAACTTTTCAAAACCTTTTCACTCCCTTGTTGAGTCACCACTTATTCTATGAGCACCTTCTTGATAGCATAGTTGTCATTCTTAGTGTAATGTGCTTGTCTCAAAACTTGGTTAATTATATCATGACTTTGATGCTTGTATCTCTGATATCTTTACTTCTAGTCTTCACTTGAACTACAGAGGTACCTTGGCATTTATATTGTGCTCTACAAACAAAGGCAAGCGAGATACCACTCTATCATACCTTATTATGAGCATTGCAATGTTGCTTATGTTTATGTTTCATGCTGCCTATTATTATCGAGTTGGAATCTCTTCATAGCTTGCAATGACTATTGAGTAGAATTAGTTGCATACTTCTTATTATGAATTGTCTAAGTTTCTACTCTTGTTCTGAGAATATATACATCATATGAAGCAAATGTGTTCATGAAAGTTTTTTTATCGCACTCAGTTTTCAACTGAATTGCTTGAGGACAAGCAATAAGCTAAGCTTGGGGGGAGTTGATACGTCCAAAACGTATCTACTTTCCCGAACACTTTTGCTATTGTTTCTCCTCTAAACTTGTGTGATTTGGATACAACTAACACGGACTGACGTTGTTTTCAGTAGAATTACCTTGGTGTCTAGTTTTTGTGCAGAAAATCAACTATCAGGAAAAATCCCGGAAAATATGCCAAAAATTCTATTTCACCAGAAGACTCACGGAGCCAGAAGACGAGACGAAGTGGGACCCCCCAGCCACACGGGGCAGGCCTGGCCATGCCTGGAGGGGGTGTGGCCACCCTAGGCACCCCCTCGGCCTCCCTCTTCGCCTATAAATTGCCTCTTGACCTAAAAATTCAGGGGGGGTTGACATTTTTCCAGAAAGAGTTCCGTTGTGCCGCCACCACCAAAAACCATGATTCATAACCAGAAACCCCGTTCTAGCACCCTACCGGGACGTGGAATTTGGAGAGGATCATCGTCATCGTCGTCACCAACGCCTCTCCATCAACCATCCATGTTTCCCTCATCCATGAGTGAGTAATCCCCCGCTGTAGGCTATGAGGATGGAAGGGATTGGATGAGTTCTATCATGTAATCGAATAAGATTGTTAGGGCATGGTGCCTAGTATGTCTATTAGTGCTATTTGACTTTGTTGCAACTTGTTGTGCTTAATGTTTGTCACTAGGGCCCGAGTGCCATGATCTCAGATCTAAACTTATTATTGAATCATTATGATAGTATTTTTTGTGATCTTATCTGCAAGTTGTGTACACATATCATTGTCTGGATCCAAAGGCCCCGAAGTGACAGAAATTGGGACAACCTGAGGGGATGGCTGTGATGTGAGGATCACATGTGTTCACGGAGTGTTAATGATTTGCTACGGTGCTCTATTAAAAGGAGCACCTTAATTGCCAGTAGTTCCCTTGAGTCCCCACTGCAACGGGCTGGCAGGACAAAAGATGTTGTGCAAGTTCTCATTGCGAGCATGCATGACTATATATGGAGCACATGCCTATGATTGTTTAGTACATGGATGCTTATTCTTTTTTATCTGCAATTGCCCTAGATCTTGATGTTACATGTTTAGACTTGTTCATTCAATGCCCGTCCGTCCATCCCTAAGCCCATCGCACTCATATCCTACTATTTTCTACTACTGTTACTGTTTCTCTTGTTCTACTGCTGTTTTTGCTTTGCTATTGCTACTACAAAACTGTTGCTACTGATAAACTTTTGTGAGCAAGAACTATTTCCAGGTGCAGCTGAATTAACAACTCAGTTGTTAAGGCTTATAAGTATTCTTTGTCTCCCTTTGTGTCGAATCAATAAATTGGGTAATACTACCCTCAAAGACTATTGCGATACCCTATACTTGTGGGTCATCACTATTACAAGTGGTGGACTATCGCTATGGTGGTGGAGAAGGGTTGTGAGATTGGATCTAGATCTATTCCTTCGGTGGCTCTTCGGTGTTGTGTTTTCTGGTTCTCCTCCTCTTCTCTTCTCTCCCGGGGCGCTTTTTCTCGTCACGAGAGGTCTCTTTATATAGGGGTCCCTTCACGAAAGTTGTTCTGTTTGACCTAGCGATGTTGATGGAAACTATATGGCCGGAATTTTATTCCCGTTGTATAGTTGGTCATTAAACCTTCTGTTTCCTCTTCACGACCCCTGGTTTCTTTGGGTTATTGGAAATCTCGTATATTTGACTTTAATGTTGTGATTTCCATCTTCAAATGTCATTACATGTTCAGGGAAAAATAGGAAGACAACATTGCATACCCCTTTGATCATTAGGCATTAGTGGCAGGATTTAGAGAGATATTTCATCAAAAGTATGAATAATATCTAGTTTAAATGTGGATGTGGATGGCTATATTTCACAGCCATCAACCTCCCCAAGCTTAAAATTGATCATCCTCGAGCAAGAAAACCAAAATCAAAAAGGAACTCAGCATTTAAACAGAAATAACGAGATGATGATCTTACTCATGATAGGTAGTCTCATGTTTCCTCCACTTTATTAATCTGAAAAACTCAGCATAGATAGAATAATGGCAAGCATATCATACGGGTTTTAATGAATCCTTACAGAGAAAAATATTATTGTTAGCATCGATGATTCAAATGAGTAAACTTCGTTCCATGTCATGTAATCAACTCATAAGATTATGTTTGAACAATAAAGTATAATCATGTAAAATTGAGAGTGTGAGCTTTTATCATGAAAATCATATATACTAAAGTATATCAATTCTCCTTCATCAATAAGTCAAGACTTTTCAAGCACTACTTTTCTATTCATTGTCCTTCAAGAATTTCAGTTCTTAAGTAATTGAGAGCATGCCAAAAAATTTAATTAGTTTATCGGGTTGTGATGGACATTCGTGGCATCACCAAGGTTTTTGTTCCCTTTGCATAATGATTACTCATATCAGCCAGAGGAGTGATTTCATCATGAACACAACTACATGAGGATGCCAAGAATCTTACCCATTATAGCATTGCTGCTACAAATGTTTAATCAACTCATATTCGAAATATAGGAGTTTCCCCCATGAAGATCATTCGTAGGATAGCGGAGTTGTTGGAATCCCATGAAGTTTGACACACATAAAGATATATCATTCTTATGATTCACAAGTCAAACTTTGGCATGCTCACAAAAACCGCTAAACATTCATTCTATTGAACAAATCCTTTCAAAGAGAGCTATTGAGTCAATCATTATTTTCCATGGTTTTGAGTGTCTCTAGGAATAAGCTTTCAAGACTAAACACTACAACACCAAAGCCTTCAATTATGAGACTTTTTCTTATTACAATTGTTTAGCAATTTTTTAGGCAAGACTTGGTTAACTACAAGAGCTAGAAGAAAACATACTCAACTAAATACCAATGCAAACAAAATTTTACTCTAATATAAAGACTCACTCCACCAATATAATATATTAACATTAACTACTAACTAGCATGGGTTTCTCAAACTTCAAAAGTGGGGAGTCATAAGGCATACCTCTCATGATTGCTTGCATTTCTCTCTTCCCTTTTATTCATTTCTTGGAAACTCGAAGTCGATCAATCTCCTGCAAATATGCGAGAAACATGAGGAGAATAGAAAAGGAAGATAAAGATAAATGGAAAAATCTTTTTGTCATTTTTTAAGAGAGGAAGTTAAAGAATAGAAAATTGGCGACAAAGCTCGGCTAAAAAATCTCGAAAACAAATAAAAATGACTAAAGATAAAGTGTTGGACAAATCAACACGAGTTCTTATAAACTCAAACTAAAAGCATTCCTCGAAATATTTAAAAGAAAACGCCAAATAAAGATAACGGTGAGACTTACCCAAGCTTAGGCTTTGCAAGACCTTCAAATCATTGTGGTGGCGGTAAAAAGTTGTGGCTCCAGTTCGCAAATTGAGTTGATAAATTACAAGTGGTTTCTCGGAGATTCAGGGCGATATTATGCATCCCATTCACAGTTCCTCCAAGTTCTTGGAAATCTTGATATGTAGCAAGAGGTTTGGTGGCTACTCCTCTTGATCAGGAACTTCTTGCTCCTCTTCTTGGTCTTCATCCTCATCCGGAATCTCCTCCTCGGGTTGGTGTTGTTCAAACTACAAATCATATAGCAAACGTCCTTCCTCGATATTGAAAAGACCATTAGACAAAGGAGTGGGGTAGAGACGCTTAGCTCCAGCAATATGCAAGTAATAGCTACCACCTCTCCTTGTGGGCATTCCACAATCTTTTATAGTAGAGAAAGCAACACGTCACACACCTAGCAATGGTTGCAACTCACCTAGGTCGACGCCCAAGGCAATGGCAAGCACGGTAATGACGCCTCCACATGTGATTGTCCCTTGGCTTTGGAAGGATTGGTGTTCCAAGTAGCGCACAAGAATTGTGCCCAAGTTGAGTGACAAGTTGTTGATGTTGAAATCATCTTTTGTGAGGACCAAGATGTCCTCCTCATTGAGTCTTGTAAACTCATTTTGTTCCTGCAAGGTGTTAGCAATAACATAGAATAGATAGTGAATAGCAGGATGCTAAATATTCTTCCCCTTGTTGACTCTAGAAGTGGAACTCATTCTATTATAATAATAATCCGGGGAAGGGATCATGTCAGCCAAATATGCGTGTAAAGCATTAACATCATTGTTTGGTAAATTAAAATAATTGCACTATTCATCAAGTGATAATGTATAATTGTTTGTCATAAGTCGGAAAGAAATCATGTCCTCTCTGTGCCATGTTTTAATGGTGATTTTCAAAGAACTTAAAAATTCAAGAGTTAACCAACGATAAGTAGGCGCATCTTGGAATACAAAGTTTTGCAGGCCAACTCTATTGCAAAGTAAATTGAAGTCATTAGAAATACAGAGTTGATTCAATATAATGGGACAAGCCCACTTGGTTGTTTTCACTTCTCGGTTCTTGATCATGTTGAAGCGATCACGTTGGAGCCCATCCCTAAACCGTATCCCCATGCGGTCTTGAGCTGCAGCAGCAGCCCGAGAAGAACTCACAGCGGCACGAGCACACGATTGGCTCCTTGTGTTCACATCTAAAATAATAAGAAAAGAAAAATAAAACTTTTTGATCCAACAGTAATAATCATAACATATTACTCATCATAGCACACTAAAGAATCTCCTCAAAATAATAATCTAGGCAAGAGAAACATGGAAAGTAGTTCAAAAATAGGTCTCATCCTAGATTTATAATGACAACAGATCGGAGATGCATTTGCAAAAAGTAATTGGAGGATCGGAGGAGAAACATACCATGGATCACTTGTGTGTGAGGAAATCTAACGAATTTGAGTAGAGATAAAGATGTCTTGAGGTGTTGAGAGAGTTTGGAGGTAGAAGAGAGAAAAAAGATTGAAATTTGGTGTTAGGGGTACCTTCTCGTTGATTTTTTATGGTCGCACGAACTAATCGGCCAAAACTATACGGTCGGAACATTTATTCCTGCTGTATAGTTGGTTCGATGTGAATATTTTAGGGTTTCCTCCTAGCGATGCAAACTATACGGCCGGGATTTTTGTTCCCGCCATATTTAGTTGGTCGTTAAACTTACTGTACCCTGGAAAAGAATTTTGACGAAGGCACTGATATCTATACGGCTGTAACTATACGGTCAAAATTTGTATTTCCGCCGTATAGTTGGTCGTTAAACCTACGGTATCTTTTGAAAACTGAAGGGGTGATGTCGAAACAACTATACGACCGGAACTATACAGCCGGAATTTTTTATTCCTGCTGTATAGTTGGTCATTAAATCTTTTGGAGTCGCCAAAATTTACATGTTTCTTCGAGAATTCTTTCTTTACCTGAAACATAATGAAACACCATGTTTTGACAGAAAAATGATATCTTAAATTTTCAACCAAAAACAGCATGTATAAGAAAATATTTCAGTGCCACTGAACTTCTCCTGCTCAACTGGAGTTTTCTAGCACTCTTTATTCAACATGAAACTTAAACTAAAACTTAAAAACTTTACTCGAACCTTTATTTCACATGGGTTGTCTCCCATGAAGCTCTCTTTTATGGTCAATAGCTTGACCATGATGTTGCTCACTTAGGCCAAATGAGTGGAACATCCACTCCAAAATAGTTGTCCTTCAAAGTGATGGCCTCCTTCTCATCATGTTTGGCTTTCTTCTTTCTGGAAAAATGAACAACAAAAGGATCCCGCGAAGGCAATTGAAGCTTCATGTTCCCTTCATGTAAATTAATCAAAGTAGTAGCATCTCCAGGCATGTCAATAATAACAAAATCAATAAGAGCGGGACAGTCTTTAATGTATACTCAAGTATTCTCTTTAATTCCTATAGCCTATTTGTAGGTAGAATCTGCTAAATGTAATTTTAACTCAGTGATTTCAAAAGAGCCAAGATTTAACTTATTAAAAAGACTTTTTGGAATTGTTGAAACACTTGTACCTACATCACAAAGTGCATCTATCTCATTAGTCCCAATCTTAATTTTAATAGTAGGCTCAAATATATTATCAAGCTTAACAGGTAGTTTTTCATCAATTTTCTTATATTCATCCTCAAGCTCACATACCTTTATTGCTACCTGATTAATGAAATGTTGATACATAGCTTCCTCATTTCCATCACTTATGGGAATCTTGATATTGATCATTTTCAAAAGATCTTCAACCGTGTAATTTGGTGAAGGGGCATTGCTATAGTCAAGTTCTTCAGGATCGTCCCTTTAGGTTCTTATCATCTTGAGGTCTTCAACTAGATTGGGATTAGCTTTACCGAAAAATTTAGCTAGAATGAGAGTTTGGCTCTCGGTTATCTTACCTAGCTGTGCCTCAACAATCCTTGTTCTTTCTTGTAGGGCCTCCAAATCATTCATCAAACTCATAGCTTGGTTAGACAATTTTCTAAGCATATTATCATGGTTCTCCGTTATCTTAACAAGGATATTGTTTTTCTCAGTTTACGAGTCCATAAATGATTTAAGTGTTTCTTGGAGACTACCATTACTTGATCCAATATTATTATTAGAGTTACCTGCAGGGGTAGAATAATGTTTTTGGAAATTTGGAGTATAGTTCTTCTTCCAAGCAGGGTTATAATCATTACGAGCCATTAAGTCTATTTCTTCAATATTTGATTCTGGGATAGCTCTTACCTGGGTTTCCTTACCCTTGACAGCTAATATGAGCCCATCCAGCTTAGCAGTGAGTTCTTTATTTTCTTGCGGTGTGATGAAGTTCACCTTGTGTTTGATCTTTCCACATGCCACTGGGCATGGTTGTCTTGCATATTGTCTAGCAGCTTCTTTGCTTCGGTAATTTGTTTTCCCATAAATGTTCCTCTAGATGCAGTATCAAGCATAGACTTAGACAAAGGGTTAAGAGCATTATAACATAAATGGAGAATTAACCATTCTTCCATCCCATGGCTAGGACAGTTTCTCATGCATTCTTTCATTCTTTCCCATGCAAGCGCTAGTGGCTCGCGCTTTTCCTGTCTAAAACCAGTAATATTAGATCTTAGTTTCATAGTCTTTGCAGGTGGGAAAAATTTAGTCATAAATAAAGAAGTACATTCCACCCATGATGCGATATTATTTCTAGGCAAATATAGCAACCATTCTTTTTCTCTTCCTCTAAGAGAGAGGAAATAAGCGCAGCTTGACCGCATCGGGGTCAACATCCTTAATGTGCATTATATCACATATTTCAGTGAAAGTGTTCAAGTGCATACTTGCGTCCTCAACAACAGAGCCTCGAAATTGATTCTGTTGAACCAAACTTAAATAGTGGGGCTTAATTTCATAGTCCTCAGTAGTAATTGTTGGCTGGATAATAGGACTACACAAATAATCATTGTTGGGAGTGGCAAACTCCCCAAGTTTCTTTTCAGCCATATTTCCTATGTTTTGGGGTTTTCTTAAACAAAAACTTATGTTAGTAAAAACAAGAATTTAAAGACTAATTAACTATTTTTTTTCATTTTTCAAATAAAGACTGAAAGCAAACTAACAAAATTAATAATAAGAATAAAAACTAGCAAGGTTCCTAATAACCTTACCAGGGTAGCTATTGCTTCCCCGGCAACGGCGCCAGAAAAAGGGTTGATACCTTCGATCCGGATTACGGATGTAGTATAACTATCTTTCCCTAGTGACCTAGGTTATCGAATCCTCGGGAAGCAGAAAGTGTGGTGAAGTTACTTTAACATACCTTTGGGAGTTCTAGAATTCTTTTAGCGTTTTACCGGACCAAGAGTTTGCGATCTTTTGTTGTTGTCGATGATGGAGAGAGAGGGCCTGGGTAATTCAGTTTCACCTATAGCTGTGCAAAACATCTGATGGGAATAAAATATAATAATAAAGTACGCATGTAATTGTTAGAGCAAGATAATTATATGTTGGAAGTGCATCCATAACTGCCATTGCCTCCGCAACCGCTTATTGCAATAGCCTATTAGTCTCATCCTTAGAAGAAAGAGATCTAATGATATGCGCAGTGACATCACCGTTAGTTCCAATTAAATCCCTCACATACAACTGTACTACCCTTTCTGTCACTGGGGTTCCCATCCTGTAGATTAGTCATTACTCATACTCCCTATACCTGGATTAATCCTTAGGGTCTTGGGGTACCTGCCAAGTCCTTAGATTGAGGCAAGAGAGGATACAATAATCATCATGTCATACAAACTGATACACGATCCCATCTATGATAAATAACATGCACAAACTACATGGCTAGGCTAAAGCCCTTAGCCCAAGGAGAATTACTCACACATAGAGATGAGATCAACAATCATAAACATTGTATTGGAAATCATGATATTGGTAGTAATAGTCTTACAATGTCATCGATTGGATATGAGATCTACTATTACAAGTGGTGGACTATGGCTATGGTGGTGGAGAAGGGTTGTGAGATTGGATCTAGATCTATTCCTCCGGTGGCTCTTCGGTGTTGTGTTTTCTGGTTCTCCTCCTCTTCTCTTCTATCCGGGGGCACTTTTCTCGTCACGATAGGTCTCTTTATATAGGGGTCCCTTCACGAAAGTTGTTCTATTTGACCTAGCGGTTCCATTGGAAACTATACGGCCAGAACTATATGGCCGAAATTTTATTCCCGCCATATAGTTGGTTGTTATACCTTCTATTTCCTCTTCATGACCCCTGGTTTCTTTGGGTTGCTGGAAATCTCGTATCTTTGACTTTAATGTTATGATTCCCATCATCAAACGTCATTACCTGCGTAGGGAAAAATAGAAAGACAGGATTGCATACCCCTTTGATCATTAGGCATTAGTGGCAGGATTTAGAGAGATATTTCATCAAAAGTATGAATAATATCTAGTTTAAATGTGGATGTGGATGGCTATATTTCACAGCCATCAGTGACCCCCGATATACCAAACTCTATGACTCGACAAAAGAATTAGAGAAGCAAATCAAGAAAAATACTAGGATGCCAAATATAGCTGGCCCTGCTAACCCGTTGGCCCGCTAGGCTGCCAAATCCAGTTGGCCCCTACTAGCCCGTTGGCCTGGCAGGATGCAAAATCCGGCTGGTGGCCCCTACCAGCCCATTGTCCAAACAGGTTGCCAAGTATGACTTGCCCCTGCTAGCCCCTTGGCTCCAGTGTGCTACCCAATCTGGATCGAGCCTTCCAAATGGTTAGTCCGGCTAGAGCCTTCCAAATGGTTAGTTTTGATAGCCTATGCCAACCCATTGGCCCCAGTTGGACCTGCTTCCCAAAGTCAACCCTCGTTACAAGAAAAGTCGGCTTTTACAACGGATGGTTTTAATGGTAGAAGCCCCATTTTTCGTGGTTAAAAAATTTCCTACGACAGATGGCTTCCATGGTAAAAGCCCCGTTACCAAAGAATCTACCACGGTTTTTTCACGACCATGGTGGATCATAGCCTTTAGTCACCAAAATTCATGCCGTTGTAGATCTGTTTTGCCAGCCCAGTTACTGCTGACGTCGTGCAACCTGCCATGTGGCAAACACCGTTAACGGTCACAAAAACTGTGGTAGAAGTCAGGCCCAGCCAAGGCCTGCTAATTATTAAGTGGGTCAGCCCATTAGAGAAGCCTAGTAAGAAGATGACTCGTTACTGTTTCAGCTTGCGTCATTTGAAGGCGCCCATCACTTTGTAGCCTATCTACGGCTTGTTAACTTTTCAGTCTATTGTGTTTTTGTCCTACTGATGGCATGCGTTTCTTATTGGGAGCCCACCACATTCCATACCAAAACCGGCCTACTAAAATACTGGCATGTTACTATTTCGGCCTGCTAATGGCATACGTTGCTTATAGGGAGCCCACCACATTCCAGCCCAAAAACAACCTATTAACATGCCGGCATGTTACTATTTCTGGCTGCTCACGGCCTGCATTAGTTACCAGGATCCCACCACATTCCATCCTAAAAACGTCCTACTAGAATACCGGCCTGCTGAAGGCCTACACAGTTTACTGGGAGCCTATCACTATGTAGCCCAACTACAACCTAGTAACTATCCAACCCGTTACTGTTTTGGCTTGCTGGTGGCCTGTGGACTTTCATGCTTGACCATAAATTTGAAGCCCAACAAAGGCATGTTACCTTTTAGGTACATTATTGTTTAGACCTACTAAAGGCCGATTACTGTTCAAATGATACTTGTCTGAACAGAGCCCGTTCAAGTTCTGCAAAACCCATTACCGGTCCACTAACTACTTGGTTCAATTCTCATGTTGATAAATAAAGAACACCAGATCATCTAGAATGCCAAATGAATTCTGCAAGTGTGGAAAACAAATTATAACTAGAAAAATATTAAATTATTATAGTCCTCATAAATTTTGTAACTCAAACAACATCATCGGAGTACAACACAACTGATAAACAACATAATCAACGTTTCAAAAATGTTCCTTTTAGGGAGCTTGCATCGCCACACATGTAATGAGGGGCTTACCACGGGACCTACAAAGGATATTATTAAGAAGATTCATCGTCAAAGATTGCATGGTTTTCAAATCAGATATATTATCGTCCTCAAGCAAGAAAACCAAAATCAAAAAGGAACTCAACATTTAAACTGAAATAACGAGATGATGATCTTAATCATGTTAGGTAGTTTCATGTTTCCTCCACTTTATTAATCTGAAAAACTCAGCATAGATAGAGTACTGGCAAGCATATCATATGGGTTTTAATGAATCCTTATAGAGCAACAAGATTATTGTTAACGTGGATGATTCAAATGAGTAAACTTTATTCCATGTCATGTAATCAACTCATAATCTTGCCTTTGAACAATAAAGTATAATCAGGTAAAATTGAGAGTGTGAGAGTTTGTCATGAAAAGCATATACACTAAAGTATATCAATTCTCCCACATCAATAAGTCAAGACTTTTCAAGCACTACTTTTGTATTCATTGTCCTTCAAGAATTTTAGTTCTTAAGTAATCTAGAACATGCCAAAAAATAATTAGTTCATCGGACTGTGATGGACACTCGTGGCATTACCAAGGTTTTTTGTTCCCTTTGCATAATGATTACTCATATCACCCAGAGGAGTGGTTCCATCATGAACACAACTGCATGAGGATTCCACGAATCTTACCCATTATAGTATTGTTGCTACAAATGTTTAATCAACTCACAGCCAAAATCTAGGAGTTTCCCCCATGAAGATCGTTCGCAGGCTAGCAGAGTTGTTGGCATCCCATGAAGTTTGACACGCATAAAGCTATATCATTCTTATGATTCACAAGTCAAACTTTGGCCTGCTCACAAAAACCGCTAAACATTAATTCTATTGAACAAATCCTGTCAAAGAGATCTATCAAGTCGATCATTATTTTCCATGGTGTTGAGTGTCTCTAGGAATAAGCTTTAAAGACTAAACACTACAACACCTTGGTTAGCAAATGTTTAGGAAATACTTGGTTAACTACAAGAGATGGAATAAAACGTACTCAACTAAATAGCCATGCAAACAAATTTTTACTCCAATATAAAGACTCACTCCACCAATATAATATCTTAACATTTACTACTAATTAGCATGGGTTTCTCAAACTTCAAAAGTGGGGAGGCATAAGGCATGCCTCTCATGATTGGTTCCACTTCTCTCTTCCCCTTTTATTCATTTCTTGGAACCTCGAAGTCGATCACACTCCTGCAAATATGTGATAACCACGAGGAGAATAGAAAAAGGAAGAGGGAAAATAAAGATAAATGGAAAAATATTTTTGTTGTTTTTTAAGAGAGGGAGTTAAAGAATAGAAAATTGGCGACAAAGCTCGGCTAGAAAATCTCGAAAACAAATAAAAATGACTAAAGATAAAGTGTTGGGGAAACCAACACGAGTGCTTATTGATACCTTCGATTCAGATTACGAATGTAATATAGATCTTTCTCCCTAGTAGACCTAGGTTTATCGAATCCTCGGGAAGCAGAAAGCAAAGTGAGATTACTTAAACGGACCTTCGAGAGTTTTAGAATTCCTTTTGTGTTTTCACCGGACCAAGAGTTTGTGATCCTTTCATTGTTTTTGACGATGGAGAGAGAGGGCCTAGGTTCTTCGGTTTTCACCAGTAGCTATGCAAAACATCTGATAGGAATAACAGATAATAATAAAGTACTCATGTAATTGTTAGATCAAGATAATTATATGTGGGCAGTGCATCCATAATTGTTATCGCCTCCGCATCCGCTTATAGCAATAACCTACTAGTTTCATCCATAGAAGAAAGAGAACTAATGATATGCATAGTGATGTCACCATTTAATCCCAAGTAAATCCCTCACATACAGCCGTACTATCCCTTCTGTCACTAGGGTTCCCATCCTGCAGATCAGTCATTACTCACACTCCCTTTACCTAGATCAATCCTCGGGATCTTGGGTACCTAACAAGTCCTTAGATTGAGGCAAGAGAGGGTACTACAATCATCATGTCATACAAACTAATAGATGATCCCATCTATGATAAATAACATGCACAAAAAAGCTACATGGCTAGGTTGAAGCCCTTAGCCCAAGGAGAATTACTCACACATAGAGATGAAATCAACAATCATAAACATTGTAATAGAGATCATAAGGTTGATAGCAAATAGTCTTACAATGTAGTCAATTGGAGAAGAGATCTACTATTACAAGTGGTGGAAGATGGCTATGGTGGTCGATAAGGGTTTGCAGATTTAGATCTAGATCTATTCCTTCTTGTGGAGGCTTCTTGTGGCAGGAAGAGTTGAGGTCGAAAAAAAGTGTTGTTTCCCGTCACCCGAAACCTCTTTATATAGGGGTCCCTTCATGAAAGTTGTTATGTTTGACCTAATGGAGTTGATGCCAACTATATGGCTGGAACTATACGGCCGGAATAAATTTCCCGCCGTATAGTTGGTCGTTCAGTTGTCTCGATCCACTTCACGACTCCTGGTTTCTTTGTCGTGATGGGAATCTTGTATCTTTGGCATTTATGTAGTGATTCCCATAATCATACGTCATTATCTACGCAGGAAAAAATAGCAAGAAATGATTGCATACCCCTTTGATCATTAGGCATTAGTGGCAGGATTTAGAGAGATATTTCATCAAATATATGAATAATATCTAGTTTAAATGCGGACATGCATGGCTATATTTCACATCCATCAACCTACCCAAGATTAAACTTGATCGTCCCGAGCAAGAAAACAAAATCAAAAGGGAACTCGGCATTTAAACTGAAATAATGAGATGATGATCTTACTCATGATTGGTAGTCCCATGTGTCCTCCACTTTATTAATCTGAAAAACTTCAGCATAGATAGAGTAATGTCAAGCATATCATATGGGTTTCATGAATCCATATATCGCAACAAAATTATTATAAGTATGGATTATTCAAAAAGGTAAAGTTTATTCCATGTCATGTATTTAACTCATAGGCTTGCCTTTGAACCATAATGTGTAATCATGTAGAATTAAGAGTTTGAAAGTTTTTCATGAAAAGAATACACACTAAAGTATCTCAATTCTCCCACATCAATATATCAAGACTTATTAAGCACTACTTTTCTATTCATTGTCCTCCAAGAATTTCAGTTCTTAAGTAATTGAGAGCATGCCAAAAAAATTCTTTAGTTTATCGGGCTGAGATGGACACTCGTGGCATCACTAAGGTTTTTATTCCTTTTGCATAACGATTACTTATATCAGTCAGAGGAGTGATTCCATCATGTTACAGCTACCCGGGAGTGCCAAGAATCTTACCCATTATAGCATTGATGCTACATATGTTTAATCAACTCATAGCCGAAATCTAGGAGTTTCCTCCATGAAGATCATTTGTAGGATAGCAGAGTTATTGGCATCCCATGAAGTTTGACACGCATAAATCTATATCATTTTTATGATTTACAAATCAAACTTTGGCATAAAGCTATATCATTCAATTGAACTAATATTTTTAAAGAGATCTATCAAGTCAATCATTATTTTTTATGGTGTTGAGTGTCTCTAGGAATAAACTTTCAAGACTAAACACTACAACACCCAAGTCTTAAATTTGTGAGACTTTTTCTTATTTCAATTGTTTAGCAAATTTTTAGGAAAGACTTGGTTAATTAGAAGAGCTGGAACAAAATATACCCAATTAAATACCCATGCAAATAAAATTTTACTACAATATAGAGACTCACTCCACCGATATAACATCTCAACATTACTACTAACTAGCATGGGTTTCTCAAACTTCAAAAGTGGGGAGTCATAAGGCATACCTCTCATGTTTGGTTCCACTTCTCTCTTCCCTTTTTATTTGTTTCTTGGAAATTCAAAGTCAATCACTCTCCTGCAAATCAACGAGAACTTCGAGGCGAAAAGGAAAAGAGAGAGGGAAAATAAAAATAAACGGAGAAATCTTTTTGTGGTTTTTGAGAAGGGGATTAAAGAATAGAAAATTGGCGGCAAATCTCATCTTGAAAATCTCAAACAAAATAAAATAACTAAGATAAAGTGTTGGGGAAACCAACACGAGTTCTTATAAACTTGAATAAAATCATAACCCTGAAAATAAGATAAAGCAAATGAAAACCAATATAAAATAGATAGAAAACCTCCCCAAGCTTTGGCTTTTGCAAGCCCTTCAAACCACTATGGTGGGGGGGAGTTGTAACTATAGTTCGCAAATTAATTTGAAAGATTACTTGTTGTTTCTCAGAGGTTCAGGGCGAGATTATGCATTCCCTCCATAGTTCCTCCAAGTTCTTAGAAATCTTGATATGTTGCGAAACGGTAATTTGGTGGCTGCTCCTCCTGATGATGGACTTCTTGCTCCTCCTCTTGGTCCTCATCCTCCTCCAGAATTTCCTCCTCGGGTTGGTGTTGCTCAACCTACAAGTCATAAAGCACATGTCCTTCCTCGATAGAGAAAAGACCATTAGGAAAAGGAGCGGGGTAGAGACGCCTAGCTCCAGCAATATGCAGATAATAAACACCACCTCTCCTAGTAAGCATTCCACAAGCCCTCAAAGTAGAGAAACCAACACGTCACTCACCTAGCACCGGTTGTAACTCAC
Source organism: Avena longiglumis (assembly GCA_030063025.1). Classification (NCBI taxonomy): domain Eukaryota; kingdom Viridiplantae; phylum Streptophyta; class Magnoliopsida; order Poales; family Poaceae; genus Avena; species Avena longiglumis. The sequence goes on from CP125977.1 coordinate 481,076,502, forward strand.
CTAGGTCGATGCCCAATGCATTGGCAAGCACGATGATGATGCCTCCACAAGTGATTGGTCCTTGGATTTGGTGGGATTGGTACTCCAGGTAGCACACAAGAATTGCGCCCAAGTGAAGTGACAAGTTGTCATAGTTGAAAACAACTTTTGCAAGGACTAAGATGTCCTCCTCGTTGAGTCTTATAAACTCATTGCACGCCTACAAGGTGTTACCAATAACATAGAACGAATAGCGAATAGCAGGATGTTGAATACTTTGTTGTTTGCTGACTCTAGAAGTAAATCTCATTCTATTATATCAGAGTTCAGGGAAAGGTTCTATGCCAGTAAAAGATGAGCGTAGAGCATTAGGATCATTGTTGGGTAAACCAAAATAATTGCACCATTCATCAAGTGATATAGAATAATTATTGTTCATGATTCGGAAAGAAATTCTATCCTCCCCATGCCATGCCTTAACGGTGCTACTCAGAGAGCTAAGAAATTCAATGGTTAACCGGCGATGGGTTGGTTCATCATGGAATACAAAGGTTTGCAGGCCAACTCTATTGCAAAGTAAGTTAAAGTCATCAGAGATACTGAGTTGGTTCAAAGTGACTTCTCGGTTTTTGATCCTGTCAAAACGATCGCAGTGATATTCGTTCTTGAATCGAGTCCCATGTGCTCCTGAGCTACAGCCCGAGAAGAACTAGCTGCGGCAAGAGCGCGTGTATGGCTCCTCATGTTCATCTTCTAAACAAATAAAAGAGACAAATATAAAACTTTTTGATCCAACAATAATAGTCATTGCATAATCCTCATCATAGTATACTAAAGAATCTCCTCAATATAATAATCTAGGCAAGATAATCATGGCAAATAGTTCAAAACAAGTTTCACCCTAGATTGATAATGACAATAGATCAGAGATGAATTTGCAAAAATTAATTGGAGGATTAGAGGAGAAACATATCGTAGATCACTTGTGTGCGAGGAATTCAAACAAAATTGAGTAGGGGTGAAGATCCCTCAAGGTTTTGAGAGAGTTTGGAGGTAGAAGAGAGAAAAAGGATTGAGTTTTTGATGTTTTGGGTACCTCCCCGAGCGTTTAAGTGGTCGGGCGCAACTATACGGCGACAACTATATGGCGGGAACAAAGTGTTCCAGTCGTATATTTGGTCTGGCGGTAAAAAAAATTAGGGTTTCTAGGGTTTCTTCTTGGCGGCTGTAATTATACGGCGACAACTATACGGCCGGAACTTTTGTTCCCTTCGTATAGTTGGTCCTCAAACCTTTTGTATCCTGCGATGAAAAATTGTCGATGCGTACCATAACTATACGACGAGAATTTTTATTCCCGCCGTATAGTTGGTCGTTAACCTTTCTGTACACATCAAAAAAATCTATTTTTCAATAATTACTTTTTAGACTAAAACTTAACGAAACACCTAGTTTTGATAGAAAAATGACAGACTAAAATTTTGACAACCTATGGCATATATAAAACAGGAATTTTTAGTACCGCTGAATATCTTCTTCTCACTGGAGTTTTCTAGAACTCTTTATTTATATAAAACTTAAACTAAAACTTAAAAACTTAACTCAAACCTTTATTTCACATGGGTTGCCTCCCATGCAGCGCTCTTTTATGGTCAATAGCTTGACCTTGATATTGCTCACTTAGGCCATATGAGTATAACACCCACTCCAAAGTAATTGGCCTTCAAAGTGATGGCCTCCTTATTGTCACATCCCAAATTTTAGATTTGGTCTTGCATATCATTCATGGCATTGCATCATATCTTTCCATGCACAACCATCGAATAGAAAGGTTCGGCGGAACACCACCTTCAAAACCCTATTTTGTTTCGCTACGAGTTTCCTGCGGGAGGCTTTAGAGAGACTTGCAACAACCACCCCTGTAGGTTCGAGTTTTCGCGCAAACTTCGACTGAAGGTTGTTCCCCTCGACGATACGAACCCGTAGGCACGAGAATCGCTCCAATCGGAGCTCGTATGCAAAAGACTCGGACGTTTTAGTAAACCAAGAGACTTACAACAACCACCCCTGTAGGTTCGAGTTTTCGCGCAAACTTCGACTGAATGTTGTTCCCCTCGACGATACGAACCCGTAGGCGCGAGAATCGCTCCAATCGGAGTTCGTATGCAAAAGACTCGGGCGTTTTAGTAAACCGCCGGAAAACGGTCCGAAAATCCGGACCGATTTCCGAATTGGAGTCAAATCTGGACCGTTTTCAGTTTAGGGCTGTTTTTTTCCACGCGTGGGACTTCTTAAGGCTGCCTCGTTTCCCGTGCCCACCTACCCCGCCGCTAGACCTCCCCGCGCGCGAGACCTCCTCCTGGCGCCGCCTCCTGCCGATCGCGCCGCCGCCGTCGCTTCTCCTCGCCGCCACCCCTCCGTCGTTAAATGCCGCGCTGTTGTCGGGTTCGCTTGATCTTCTCTTTCCGTTCCGTGCTCATCCGCCGCCGCCAATCGCGCCTCGCAGATCGCCAGACGCTGACGCGTTTATTATTCCGGAGCCGTAGTTGATCGTGGTATACGTGCGGGTAGAACCACGACGCCGAACCGTCGCCGCCGTCCGGAGCTCGCCGGAGTTCGTTTCGATCGTCTCGGTAAGACAGCAGCACCGCCGATCTCGGATCAGCGGCTTAGATCGTCGTTGACTGGTCAGCACTCCAGACTTTGACTAGTCAGACGCCCCAGACGTTGACTGGTCGACGTCAGTCGGTCATCGATCGCTGAACCGGTCAATTTCGTTAATCCTATTAGTTGGCAGATTTCGGTACAATCTTGTAAATTGCGTAGAAATTAAACAGCTTGGCCAAAAATTGCAAATAAAATATGCACGCGTTCAGTGAGTCGTGTAGAATCTCGCTGTACCTTTGGTTCAGACTTTTACTGTCAGGTTTAGTACAGTTTAATCAAACTAGTTAGTGGCCTTTTCGGAGTAATAAATTCGTAGTAAAAGTTTCGTAGCTCCAAAAATCGCGTATGATATGTCCCTGAACTCGTATGAACGAGGGGAATCCCATCGTGAAATAAAAAGATAGGCTTACAGTAAGAACTTCTGCAGTATTTGTCTAATGGCATTCTGCAGTGTTTTAATTACTCGGGATGTTTTATAACTCCTTTTTGAGTAATTCCAATTGGTACTGTTTCTTATCAGCGATGCCTATGCGGTAGAATTTTTCCAGGATTTTACAACCTGTCTACTACCGGTAGTGAATTATTTAAGTTCTAGCTCTAGTAGTGATCACTACTTTTGGTTAATAGTTTCCCTTGCGCCAAATCTATTTTCCATGCATGTATTCGGTAGTAATATGTATTAGTATTATGTGGTGCAGCTGTAGCACCAATTCACTTGCCGTTCTTGCATTCATGCATCATCTTTGTTGCATATGTTGTGGATTGTTTGTTTATGAATGCAATTGTGTCGTGTAGATTGTGTGGAGTGCAACCCTTGCTCGTGTGTGGATTGTTCCTCCGACCGCTACAACCAAGGCAAGTAGATGCTACTTTGTTCATGATATCGTCCTACTATTTTCAATGCATTGTCGTGTATTTTGTAGATGCATGTGTAGGATGATACTATCGCTATGCTATGTCCTATTATGTGGTAGGGCTTTCCTTGTAGATGAACCACCGTTGTAGATGTGCTTAGCCATGCTATGTTGAACGAGGGCTGGGTTACATCATTGATACTTGTTTTCTCAAAGTATTGGTTTGTTAAAACTAAAACAACTTAATCAATGAATCCCCTGGGTGTGATGGTATTGATATTTTTTGGTGGTTTCATTGCGGAAAGGCACCCAGGTTTCCAGAGAGAATGATTGGCTTCTTTATTGTGTAGCTTACGTGTACAACCATGTGCCAATAATGAAATGGGCGGTTGGTTGGACTTAGTAGGTTGTGGTAACTCGAACCCGCGTATCCAGAGATGTAGAATTTTGGTAGGTTGGACCGGTGCGCGTCGGGATTGAGGAGCTACTTCCCGAACAGTCTCTTCTTGGTCTTCTCCCTATCGTCACCCAAAATGAGAGTGATGGTACGAGCTGGGCTGGCCAAGTCACATGGGTAAAGTGTACTAGCCTCTGCAGAGTGTATAATCTAATCGATTAGCCGTGTCCCCGGTTATGGACAACTGAGTTGCTTGATATTGATTCCATGACATGTTTCTCGCTCATTCTAATTTCATAATTGTTTTAATATTGTTGGGTTAACTTAATTGGGATCTTTTCAAAGAAAATTCAAAACTGTTTATGAAAGTAGGACAAAGTTATTTGCAAATGCAAGCCAGACACAGCTCCACTTGCCAAATATGCATGTAGATGTTAGTACTATTGTCTCCATTACTAGCTCTACTTGCCATACATTCCATGTATTGACCCTTCGGGGCTGTTGCGTTTTATCTTTGCAGTTATTCGATTCTGATTGATCGTTATAGGCCACGGTACTCCACTCGGCACTTGTTCACTTGTGGGCAATTTGAAGATTGGAGGATTTACTCGCTTTTGTTGCTACCTGAACAATTTGAGCTAACTTTATGCTAAGCTTTTATATTGTAATAATGGTACTCTGGATCTTTGTAGATCATGATACACGGTTATTTGCTATGATTATCTATCTTACTCTATTGTGGGCCAATGAATCGATCCAGGGATTGGCATGTCACATAGAGGCCACGGTCTTATCAGAACCGGGGTGTCACACTTATCATCTTGTTTGGCTTTCTTTTTCCTGGGAAAATGAATAACAAAAGGATCCCGCGAAGGCAATTGAAGCTTCACGTTCCCTTCATGCAAATTGATTAAAGCCTTAATAGTTCTTAAGAAAGGACGGCCTAATATAATAGGGGCAGTAGAATCTTCAGGCATGTCAACAATAACAAAATCAATAAGAGAAGGACAGCCTTTAATGTATACTAAAGTATTTTCTTTAATGCCTACTCTTGTTTATAAGTAGAATCTGCTAGATATAACTTTAGTTCGGTGATTTCAAAAGAGCCAAGATTTAACTTGTTAAAAAGACTCTTTGGAATTGTTGAAACACTTGCACCTAGATCACAGAGTGCAGCTATTTCATTAGTCCCAATTTTAATCTTAATAGTGGGCTCAAATATATCATCTAGCTTAACAGGCTATTTTTCAGCAATTTTCTTATATTCTTCCTCAAGCTCACGTACCTTTATTGCTACCTAATTAATGAAGTGTTGATACATGGCTTCCTCATTTCCTTCACTTACCAGAGTCATGACATTGATACTTTTTACAAGATCTTCAACTAGGTAGTTTGGTGATGGAGCATTCCTATAATCAAGTTCTTCGGGCTCCTCCCTTTGGATTCTTATCATCTTGAGGTCTTCAACTGGATTGGGCTCAGCTTTACCTAAAACTTTAGCTAGGATGAGAGTTTGACTCTCGGTTATCTTACCTAGCTTTGCCTCAAAGATCCTTGTTCTTTCTTGGAGGGCCTGCAAATAATTTCTCAACCTAACTGCTTGGTTAGATAATTTATCAATCATAGCATCATGATTCTCCGTAATTTTGACTAGAATATTGTTTTGCTCATTTTGTGAGTCCATAAAAGCTTTAAGAGTTTCTTGGAGACTAGTATTACTTGATGCCATATTATTATTAGAGCTACCTACAGGACTACAATAATGTTTCTGAAAGTTTGGATTATAATTCTTCTTCCAAGCAGGGTTATAATCATTACAAGCTATGAAGTCTACTTCTTCAATAGTTGGTTTGGGAGTAGCTCTTACCGGGGTTTACTTACCTTTAACGACTAATATGAGATCGTCCAACTTAGCATTGGGGTCTTCATTCTCTTAAGGTGTGACGGAGTTCACCTTCTTTGTATTTGATCTTTCCACATGCCATTGGGCATGGTTGTCTTTCATATTTTCTAGCTGCTGCTTTGCTTCGGTAATTTGCTTACCCATAAATGTTCCTCTAGCTGCAGTATCTAGCATATACTTAGAAACATGGTTAAGAGCATTATAAAATAAATGGAGAATTAACCAATCTCCAATCCCATGGTTGGGACAGTTTCTCATGCATCCTTTCATTCTCTCCCATGCAAGCGCTAGTGGCTCACGCTCTTCCTGTCTAAAACCAGTAATATTAGATCTGAGTTGCATAGTCTTTGTAGGTGGAAAGAATTTAGTCAAAAATAAAGAAGTACATTCCACCCATGATGCAATAGTATTTTTAGGCAAAGATAGCAACAATTTTTTTACTCTTCCTCTAAGAGAGAAAGGAAATAAGCGCAACTTGACCGTGTCGGGGTCAACATCTTTAATGCGCATCATATATTAGTGAAAGTATTTTGCATCTTCTACAGAAGAGCCTCCAAATTGATTATGTTGAACCAAACTTAAATAGTGGGGCTTAATTTCATAATCTTCAGCAGCAATTGTTGGATGAGTAATAGGAGTATGTAAATAATCATTGTTAGGAGTTGTAAACTCCCGAAGTTTCTTTTCAGCCATATTTCCTATGTTTTTGGATTTTCTTAGACAAATACTAATGATGATAAAGGAAGAATTTAAAATACTAACTAATTTTTTTGGGTTTTCAAATAAAAAACTGAAAGCAAACTAACAAAATTAAAAACGAGAATTAAAACTAGCAAGGTTCCTACTAACCGCAACAGGGTAGCTATTGCTTCCTCGGCAACGTTACCAGAAAAAGGGTTGATACCTTCGATTCGGATTACGGATGTAGTATACCTCTTTTGCCCTAGTAGACCTAGGTTTATTGAATCCTCAGGAAGCAGAAAGCAAAATGAGATTACTTAAACGGATCTTCGAGAGTTTTAGAATTCCTATTGCGTTTTCACCAGACCAAGAATTCGCGATCTTGTTGTTGTTGACGATGTAGATAAAGAGGGCCTAGGGTCTTCGGTTTTCACCAGTAGTTGTGCAAAACATCTGATAGGAATAATAGATAATAATAAAGTACTAATGTGATTGTTAGAGCAAGATAAAAATATGTGGGCAGTGCATCCATAATTGTTATCGCCTCCGCAACCGCTTATGGCCATAACCTACTAGTGTCATCCATAGAAGAAAGAGAACTAATGATATGCATAGTGATGCGACCGTTAGTCCCAAGTAAGTTCCTAACATACAGCTGTACTACCCTTTATGTCACTGGGGTTCCTATTGTCAACACCCGGATTTTTAATCCCAGATGCCTGTTATGCCATACATCGCAATTCCAGGATTACCATTTTTGCGAGACATAACAGAATTGGATACCACAATACATCATCCATTACAAACCATACATAAGGTCTTACAAAAATAAGGATCTCATGATCCAGTTATTAATACAACTCAAGCAGCGGAATACATAATAATAACGGTAGCGTAGGCGAAGCTCCATCTTCGGGGTCACAGGCAATGCTGATGATGGGAGATGATCCTAGTTGTCGTAACCTTCCTGGGGTCCATCATCCTGGTACTCCTCTTCATAGTCCGCCACGGAATAGCCGGACAAAGCCATGAGTACTCTTTAAGTACTGCAAACTAATACTAACAAGTGAAGGGTTTTTTTAAAGGGCACTAGGCTCTAGGGTTGTTTGCAAAAGCGATTACGATTTCTCTACTAAGTTCGTACAAGAGAAAGCTAAATGAAATTTTATAGCACCTAAGTGGGAACTTGTATCTCATGCCACAACTCTGTTGTGTTCAAGTCAAAGTCTCAAATCATTTCACAAGTCATTTTGAAAACATCTGACGGGGGAACAGTATGGCCACTCCAACTGTCCATAACCGCGGATGCAGCTATTCGAATAGTTTGACACTCTACAGAGATTGTACACTTTCACCACAACATTCGATACATCCGTCAGGAACAAATCCTGAATTCACCATACTCACTATGCGGATAATCAATCCTAAACTTTTAATTACACACCCTAGTATAAGCACCTCTCCTGTGAGTTTGGCCTCCCAACCATGACCAACTGTCATCTTGGGTACTGCACAGGTGGACAAACTTCACAAGGTAGCCTCAGCTCAGACCTTGGCCGTGAGGGAACCAATACTAAGGTATATAAGTTTCCAGTAAATCCCTACCCAATCTTCGGGTATTGTGGTTGTACGGTAAAATTGGAATGGTATCGCATCCAGACAACCATCAGTTTTATAAAGGGCTAAGGCTCATGCCTTAACATTTCATCACCAAAATCATCTGGTGTTCGGAAACACATGTCAAAACATCTCACTAGAATGATCCATCATTCTAAGGTTTTCATAACCATTTTCCACCAAGTATTCCCATCTAAAGTTGATCAAGTTTTATGCTTAGCACTAGCATCTAAAAGTGGGGGTGAGTACTAATGAGGGGTGGTAAACTAGTGGAGTTTCTGTTGGAGATATGCCCTAGAGGCAATAATAAATGTAGTTATTATTATATCTTTGTGTTTATGATAAATGTTTACATTCATGCTATAATAGTATTAACAAGGAAACCATTAATACTTGTGTGATTTGTAAACTTAATTTGAAGTCCCTAGTATAGCCTCTATACTTCACTAGCTTGTTGGTTGATTAATGATTGTGGTTTCCATATCATGAACATTGAGATGTTATCAACAACAAGATCATATCGTTAGGAGAATGATATGGTGGACATACTCCTATAGATAAGCGTAGCATAAAGATCAAGTCATTTCATTAGTTCAATTGCTATATGCTTTCTGATACATAGTAACCTAATTCCTTCGACCATGAGATCATGCATATCACCTTTTTGGATGGATGCTTTGATGACATCAAACACCACACCGTAATCGGGTGGTTATAAAAGTGGCATTGAGTGTTGGAAGGTATTGGTTGAGACACATGGATCAAGAGTGGGATTTGTCCATCCACATGACGGATAGATATACTCTGGGCCCTCTCGGTGGAATGTCATCCAATTAGCTTGCAAGCATGTGACTTGGTCACAAGGGATCACATATCACGGAACGAGAAAAGAGTACTTATCGGTAACAAGGTTGAACTAGGTATGCAGAGATACCGCGATCATAACCTTGGGTAAGTAACATATCGTGAGACAAAGGGAAATTGGTATCGTATGTAAGTGGTTCATTCGATCGCAAAGTAATCGTAGAAATATGTGGAGCCATATGAATTTCCAGATTCCTCTATTGGTTATTGTTCGGAGAAGTGTCTCGATCATGTCCGCATAATTCACGAACCGTAGGGAGACACACTTAAGGATTCGACGTTGTTTGAGTAGTTATGGTATTATGAGAAAGAGACCGAATGTTGTTGAGTCTCGGATGGGATCCGGATATCACGAGGTGATCGGAATGGTCCGGAGAATAAGATTCATATAAGGAAAGTCCGTTTGAGTTCGGGAATGATTCCGGTGTTTTCATCGAATGTTCTAGAAGGTTCGGATTGTCCAAGCACTCGGGGAGGGTACATGAGTGTGTCATTGCTCATTGAATGATTGCATCATGTACTATGTGTTATTGCTGTCCCAAATAAAGGATTAAATTGAATCCTGAAACAGAAAAGTCAAATGTCCAGTTTGAAAGTCAAACTGCCAAAACAAGAAACCTGGGAAACAAGCAAGAGGAGTTGGAACCAACCCGGAGGAGGAGTAGGACTCCTCAGGCGGCGCCACCCTAGGCCGAGTTGGGAGGGACTCCTCCCTCCCCTGGCCAAGGAACACCCTCCCATAAAAGGAGGCGGGGCTCCTCCATAGACACAATACTTTCTATTCTAGATCTCCGGTTTAGAGCTGTTTTGGTTTAGAGCTTCTAATTGCTTTAGCCAAGTTTAGAGCCTTCTAATTGTTTTAGAGCCCTCTAATTGGTGTGTCTAATTACTAGGCCACTAATCCTCTCTCTCATAAGCTCCACCATACTACTTGCGGCTTAAGGCGAAGCCTGGGATCTCCCTCTACTTAGGTACCACGCCGTTGTCTTCGGAATCGCGAGGAGAGTGCTACAACCTCATTTTCTGGAACAAGGAGAGGAAGGTCTTCGTCGAGTACCGAACGTGTGACCGATCGGGGAGCGCTTAACGTGGCGCTGGAAGGATCGTCTACGATCTTGAGATCGGGAAGAATCGACTACATCACCCACGAGAATCCGCTCTCGTTAACCACTTTGGAATCTTCGAGGGTGAGTTCCTCTATCGACTCGTTGCTACAATCTAGTAGATAGATCTTGGCTTGTTTGTTTGTATGCGATAGAAAATTTTTGTTTTCCATGCTACGAACCCCTACGATGGTATCGAGCCGTGTCTATATGTAGATCTGTTGCGCAGTAGAACACAATGGTCATTGTGGGCGTTGATGCTTTTATTGTAGATTGCTTTTGTGTACTTTGCATCTTGCGGTATGTTGGGATGAAGCGGCCGGGCTAACCTTACATGACATCGTTCATGAGACTTGCTCCACGCTTGACATGTAACTTGTATTGCATAAGTGGCTTTGGGTGCATGTTTCTCCTAGCATAGTTAAGATCCAATTTACAACGGGTGATCAACAATGCTAGTATCAATGTTGTGGTTCTTGTTAAAAGTTAGAACGACACTTATTGAAAGCCCCAAACCACGTAAAATATGCAAAGAAAGTAGAAGCGTCTAACTTTGTTTTGCAGGGGTGTGCGATGATGTGATATGGCCATGATTGTGATTATATTTGATGTATGCAATGTTCCTTATTGTAAGTCGACAACGGCAGAGCCATATGGTTGTCTTTAATTTATGTTAAGACCTGCGTGTCTATTCAAAGTAGTTGTAATAGTTGAAGCCGTGGGCGACAACCATGGAGAAGCGTCATTGACCTTGATGCAATGCGGTGATGATGGAGATCATGTTCGTGCTTGAAGATGGAGATCAAGGCACGAAGAAGAAAAACCATATCATATCACATATATATTGAATTGCATGTGATGTTAATCCTTTATGCATCTTGTATTGCTTAGTACGCGGTAGCATTATAAGATGATCCCTCATGCACATCAATTTCAAATCATAAAGTGTTCACCCTTAGTTAGCACCGTTGCTAAAGCTTGTTGTTTGAGCACCACGTGATGATCGGGTGTTCTAGATTCTGCAAGTGTATACAACGTGAGCAAGCCAGATTTGCTCATGCAGAAACTAAGGTTTGATCTTGACGAGCCTAGCATGTACAGACATGGTCTCGGAACACGGATTACCGAAAGGTAAAGCATGAATCGTATAGTAGATATGATGAACATGATGATTGTTCGCCATTGAAACTATATCAACTCTCGTGATGATCGGTGTTGATGTAGTGAATTTGGTTCGTGTGATCACTAAAACAATGTGAGGGATATTGTTTTGAGTGGGAGTTCACCTAGTTTAATTTCATTAATTAATTTGAACTCAATTTGTCATAAACTTAGTCTAAACTATTGCAAATATGTTGTAGATCAATGGCAGCCCCTACCATCAATTTTAATGCGTTCCTAGAGAAAGAAAAGTTGAAAAACAATGGAAGCAACTTCGCGGATTGGTTCCGCAATTTGAGGATTGTCCTCACAGCTGGTAATTTGACCTATGTTTGGATGCACCATTGGGTGACCCACCGCAATGATGCTCCGATGAAGTAAAGAACGTTTACCTCGCTCGGAAGAATCAGTACTCCATAGTTCAGTGCTATCTTGTATGGTTTAGAATCGAGCTTGAAAAGGTTTGAAGAGTCAGACCCATATGATATTGTCGAGGATCTCAAATTGATTTTTGAGACTCATGCGGCAATTGAAAGCTATGAGGCTTCTGAAAAGTTCTTTAACTGCAAGATGGAAGAGGGCAGCTCCGTCAGTGAGCATGTGCTTAAGATGTCTGGGCATGCAAACAAACTTCAAAGCTTGGGTATTGTGATTCCTAATGCTTTGGGGATTTATCGTGTCCTCCAATCACTACCACCAAGTTACAAGAACTTTGTGATGAACTACAACATGCAGAACATGAACAAGACGTTGCCAGAACTCTTTGCCATGTTGAAATCTGCAGAAGTGGAGATCAAGAAAGAGCACCAAGTGTTGTTGGTCAATAAGACCACCAAATTCAAGAAAGGCAAGTCTAAGCAAAGGGACACTTCAAGAAGGGTGGTAAGAAAGCTACCACGACGAAGAAGACCAAGGCTGGACCTAAACTGGCGAGTGCTTTCTTCAGGGAGAAGGTCAGAAGCGGAATTGCCCAAAGTACTTGGCGGATCAAGAACGGCAACATCAAGAAGAAAGGTATATCGATATACATGTTATTGATGTGTATCTCACTAGTACTCGTAGTAGTGCTGGGTATCTTTGGTTCGGTTGCTCATATTTGTAACTCGAAGCAGGTCTTTGCGAATAAGCGGAAGCTAGCGAAGAACGAGGTGACGATGCGCGTGGAAGCGGATCAAAGGTTGATGTGATCGCTACGCACACTACCTCTTCATCTACCATCGGGATTAGTTTTATACTTAAATAATTGTTATTTAGTGCTGCGTTGAGCATGAACATTATCTCGGGATCTTGTTTATTGCAAGACGGTTACTTGTTTAAGTCGAGAATAATGGTTGTTCGATTTATATGAGTAATATGTTTTACACATGCACCTTTGATAGATGGTCTATTCTTATTGAATCTCGATAGTGGAAATACACATATCAACAACATTGAGGCTAAACGTTTGAAATCAGCGATAATTCGACCTATATGTGGCATCGTCGTCTTGGTCACATCGAGTGAAACGTATGAAGAAACTCCATTCCGATGGACTTCTTGAATCACTTGATTTTGAATCACTTGAAAGATGCGAAGCATGTCGATGGGTAAAATGACTAAGACTCCATTTTACGGTATGATGGAGCGAGCTACGGACTTATTGGAAATCATACATACCGATGTGTGTGGTCCAATGAGTGTAGCATCGCTGATGGTTATCGTTATGTTCTTACCTTCACGGATGACTTGAGTAGATATGGGTATATCTATTTCATGAAACATAAGTCCGAAACTTTCGAGAAGTTTAAGGAGTTTCAAAGTGAGGTAGAGAATCAACGTAACAAGAAGATTAAATTTCTACGTTACGATCGTGGAGGTGAATATCTAAGTTACGAGTTTGGCGAGCATTTAAAGAAGTGCGGAATACTTTCACAATTGACACCGGGAACACCACAGTAATGGTGTGTCGAACGTCATCGAACTCTCTTAGATATGGTTCGCTCTATGATGTCACTTACAGATTTACGCTATCATTTTGGGGTTATGCATTAGAAACAGCCGCATTCACTTTAAATAGGGCACCATCTAAATCCGTTGAAACGACACCGTATGAATTATGGTTTGGGAAGAAACCTAAATTGTCGCTCCTTAAAGTTTGGGGATCTGAAGCCTATGTAAAGAAGTTACAGGACAAGCTTGAACCCAAAGCGGAAAAATGCGTCTTCATTGGATACCGAAGGAAACTATTGGGTATACCTTCTATCATAGATCCGAAGGCAAAACATTCGTTAAGAATGGATCCTTTCTAGAGAAGAATTTCTCTCGAAAAGTAGTTGGAAGGAAAGTAGAACTCGACGAGGTTGTTGAACCTTCTCTCGAAATTTGAGTAGCGCAAAGACCGAAGAAGTTCTGTGGTGCTGCACCAATAAGGGAGGAAGCTAATGATGATGATCATGAAACTTGGTTGAAGTTGCTACTGAGCCTCGGAGATCAACGAGAACTCGTACCACTCAGTTGGTATGATTCCGTTATGAATGTCATGGTGGTGGACAACACCGATGACCCCGAGACATATGAGGAAGCGATGATGAGCCCATTCCAATAAATGGCAAGAAGCCATGAAATCCGAGATTGGATCCATGTACGAAAACCAAGTATGGACTTTGGTGGACTTACGGATGGCGGAAGGCTGTCGAGAACAAATGGATTTTCAAGAAGAAAGCAGATCTTGATGGTAATGTTATCGTCTATAAAGCTCGACTTGTCGCAAAAGGGTTTCGACAAATTCAAGGAGTTGACTACGATGAGACTTTCTCACCAAGATGCGAAGCTAAAGTCTGTGAGGATTATGTTAGCGATCACTGCATATTATGATTATGAGATATGGCAGATGGATGTCAAAACAGCATTCCTCAATGGAGACATTGATGAAGAGTTGTATATGATGCAACCCAAAGGTTTTGTCGATCCTATAGATGCTAACAAGGTATGCAAACTTCAACGGTCCATCTATGGATTGAAGCAAGCATCCAGTTGGAATCAACGTTTTGATAAGGTAATCAAAAGTTTTGGTTTTATACAAACTTATGGAGAAGCTTGTATTTACAAGAAAGTGAGTGGGAGCTCAGAGCATTCTTAATACTGTATGTGGATGACATATTGTTGATTGGGAATGATGTAGACCTTCTTAATAGTGTCAAGGAATATTTGAATAATAGTTTTTCAATGAAGGATCTTGGCGAAGCTTACATATTAGGCATAAAGATTTATAGAGATAGATCGAAGCCAAATATCATTGTCACAAAGTACATATTTGGACAAAGTTCTAAAGAGATTTGGAATGGAAGAAAGCAAGAAAGGGTTCTTGCCCATGTTGCTCATCGACCTTGAGTAAAACTCAAAGTCCGACATCGCGAAGATAGAGAAAGGATGAGTAAGACTCCTATGCCTCAGCCATAGGATCTCTAATGTATGCCATGCTATGTACTAGACCCGACATTGCATATCCGTTAGTTTAACTAGCAGATATCAAAGTGATCGAGTGGATCATTGGAATGATCAAAAACATCCTTAAGTACTTGAGAAGAACTAAGGATATGGTTCTTTCTTATGGAGGTGATGACAGCTCGTTGTTAATGGTTACACCGATGCTAGTTGGAACACCGATCCGGATGATTCTAAATCACAATCCGGATCGTATTTATTTTGAATGGTGCGTGATTAGCTGGAGGAGTGCAAAGCAAAGCGTTGTGGCGAGATCTTCAACTGAATCGGAATACATGGTCGCTTCGGAGGCTTCACAAGAAGCTATATGGATGAAAGAGTTCATTACAGAGCTGGGTGTGGTTCCAAGTCTGTTGGACCCAATGTCTATCTCTTGTGATAACATGGGCGCCATAGCCAATGCGCAAGAACCAAGGTCACACAAGAAGTCAAGCATATCAAGCTGCGTTTTCACGCTATTCGAGAACATATCCGGGATGGGGATATAAAGATTTGCAAAGTACACACAGATCTGAATGTGGCGGATCCGTTGACTAAACCTCTCCGAGGGCAAAACATGACCAACACCAAACTGCCATGGGTGTTCGGTATATTACCATGTAATCTAGATTAGATGACTCTAGTGCAAGTGGGAGACTGTTGGAGATATGCCTAGAGGCAATAATAAATGTAGTTATTATTATATCTTTGTGTTTATGATAAATGTTTACATTCATGCTATAATAGTATTAACAAGGAAACCATTAATACTTGTGTGATTTGTAAACTTAATTTGAAGTCCCTAGTATAGCCTCTATACTTCACTAGCTTGTTGGTTGATTAATGATTGTGGTTTCCATATCATGAACATTGAGATGTTATCAACAACAAGATCATATCGTTAGGAGAATGATATGGTGGACATACTCCTATAGATAAGCGTAGCATAAAGATCAAGTCATTTCATTAGTTCAATTGCTATATGCTTTACGATACATAGTAACCTAATTCCTTCGACCATGAGATCATGCATATCACCTTTCTTGGATGGATGCTTTGATGACATCAAACACCACACCGTGGCGGGTGGTTATAAAAGTGGCATTGAGTGTTGGAAGGTATTGGTTGAGACACATGGATCAAGAGTGGGATTTGTCCATCCACATGACGGATAGATATACTCTGGGCCCTCTCGGTGGAATGTCATCCAATTAGCTTGCAAGCATGTGACTTGGTCACAAGGGATCACATATCACGGAACGAGAAAGAGTACTTATCAAGAACAAGGTTGAACTAGGTATGCGAGAGATACCGATCATAACCTTGGGTAAGTAACATATCGTGAGACAAAGGGAAATTGGTATCGTATGTAAGTGGTTCATTCGATGTAAGTAATCGTAGAAATATGTAGAGCCATATGAATTTCAGATTCCTCTATTGGTTATTGTTCGGAGAAGTGTCTCGATCATGTCGCATAATTCACGAACCGTAGGAGACACACTTAAGGATTCGACGTTGTTTGAGTAGTTATGGTATTATGAGAAAGAGACCGAATGTTGTTGAGTCTCGGATGGGATCCGGATATCACGAGGTGATCCGGAATGGTCCGGAGAATAAGATTCATATAAGGAAAGTCCCGTTTGAGTTAGGAATGATTAGGTGTTTCATCGGGAATGTTCTAGAAGGTTCGGATTGTCCAAGACTCGGGGAGGGTACATGAATGTGTCATTGCTCATTGAATGATTGCATCATGTACTATGTGTTATTGCTGTCCCAAATAAAGGATTAAATTGAATCCTAAAACAGAAAAGTCAAATGTCGGTTTGAAAGTCAAACCGCCAAAACAAGAAACTGTGGAACAAGCAAGAGGAGTTGGAACCAACCTGGAGGAGGAGTAGGACTCCTCCAGGCCGGCGCCAGCCCTAGGCCGAGTTGGGGAGGGACTCCCTCCCTCCCCTGGCGCGCCAAGGAACACCCCTCCCATAAAAGGAGGGGCAGGGCTCCTCCCATAGACACAATACTTTCTATTCTAGATCTCCGGTTTAGAGCTGTTTTGGTTTAGAGCTTCTAATTGCTTTAGCCAACAGTTTAGAGCCTTCTAATTGTTTTAGAGCCCTCTAATTGGTGTGTCTAATTACTAGGCCACTAATCCTCTCTCTCATAAGCTCCACCATACTGCACCGCTTAAGGCTTAAGCCTGGGATCTCCCTCTACTTAGGTACCACGTTGTCTTCTTGGAATCGCGAGAGAGTGCTACAACCTCCATTTTCTTTGGAACAAGGGAGAGGAAGGTCTTCGTCGAGTACCGAACGTGTGACCGATTGCGGGGCTTCTTAGGAGCGTATTTGGAAGGATCGTCTACGATCTTGAGATCGGGAAAATGCGACTACATCACCCACGAGAATCCGCTCTCGTTAACCACTTTGGAATCTTCGAGGGTGAGTTCCTCTATCGACTCGTTGCTACAATCTAGTAGATAGATCTTGGCTTGTTTGTTTGTATGCGATAGAAAATTTTTGTTTTCCATGCTACGAACCCCTACAGTTTCAACTAAGTTCAATCTTATGCCTTGGGATGACATCAAGATTATCTAGCTTAGGCCAAATTTTATGCTCTTTATGCAACCTTCAAGTATCTTTCTAGAATCTACAATTTACTCAAGTAAACTCTAAGTACAAGCTTTGATAAAGAAATAAAGTAGAAGCTTGCAAGTAAAACTAGGATTGGGTATCATCAAATGTGTCCAACCAAGCATGCTTAGTGCATTGCATAGGTTATCTAACTTTCATAATTGCAAGTGTTAGCTTGCACATTCAACTAGTAGTATTAGGCTTGCATAGGTCAACTTGATTAGTAAGGCTTGCATCAGTATCAGTATAAGCTTGCTAAATTGCAAGTGTTAGCTTGCCTTGTGTAGAGCGGTGGTTGAAGTTCTCCTCGGCTTCTTCTTCGTAGTATCCTCCTTCCTCCTCGTATCCTTGGTCGGTACTAGCGTCTATGAATAAATACGAGGTACACAATCACCAAACAATACTTAACTACTTGCAATCATCACACACAAGGGTTCTATAGATGATCTAGCATCATCACTAACATTACAAGCATTTGACTTAAAGATTTTGGTTTTAGAAAAGTAATTTCTACTCATTGAAAACCTACTTAAGATTTAATATTCTCCAAACCAAACATGGGATCATGTTGACACATGTCATCACCACATATTTTAGTCCCTGTGAATGTGCTTTAAAGTGGTGTCACAATTTAATAAGGTTTTACCCTTTTATTTTAATTAAATAAAGTGGCTAGAAATGCCTATGTGGCATTCTTTTATTACTTGAACATTATTTCTGTAAGTAAACCTATATATTTTTATATATTCTGAAAGGTATGATCAAATGTGATTTTTGAGAGTTGTAAACAACTCAAAAGCTATTATGGTTTAAATTTGAAAAATATTTGAATGCAAAAAAAGCTTATGCCTTGTTATTTTTACCAAGGGTGATCTACAAATCCAAATGATTTGAATCCAAGGGGCTTGGATTCAGCATTTCAAGACCTTTCTAACAAAATTGGTTTCATTCAATTTGGTCCATTGATCGAGCTGGGTTGATTTTTGAAACTAGGTACAGAACTGTGTTTGAATGAAAATGGAAAAATCCAAATTCAAACAAATGGGCTGCACGGGAACTGTTAACGGGCCGGCCCAGTGTCACTCCGCGGTGTGGGGCTACACTGATAGGGGGGTTCCACCAGTCAGTGGCTCTTTAAACGCGAAGCGGTACGGGGAAATCTCATCTGCACGATCTAAGTCTAATCGAACGGCTGCTACTCATCGTCCACGTCGGGCGGCGCCGGCGAGACAGAAACCTAACGCGGTAGGTGGGGGTCGTCGGGGGCTCACCGGGGCTCAGGCGAAGGTCGGCGATGCGAGCGAACGACGAAGTCGATGACGGCGAACCACCTGGTACCGGCAGCTTCTCCTGGGGCGGCTCCAATCGCTGGCTCCCTTCTTCTCCAGCAGCGGCGGGCTTCGGTGAAATTCTGGTAAAGCGCTGCTCGCCTTGCTCCAGGAACGGGGTGGAAAGATCAGTGAGGAGAGGGGAGTAGAATGGTGTGAAGAGTTTGACCGGGGGAGGCCTCTATTTATAGTCTCGACGACGAGACCGAACAGGATGGGCAGGCGACGGTGGCGACATGGCTACGAGCTGCTAGAGGCATGACCGGCGGTGGCGATCGATCGGTGGTCTCCTGGCGATTCTCTATGGCTTTAATGCGCATGTAGGGGCAGTGGCAAACGGTCTGGAACGTGCGATGCTCTGCGCGGCAGAGGCGGCATCTTCGACGGTGAGCGGTGGCTATGAGGCATGGGGCGGCGAACGGGGATGTCTGGCGGTCTCCTGGGACGGTGGTGATCGTGTATGCACGCGACGAGGGCGGTGCGCGGTCTGTGGGCGCGTGTTGAGGGTGGCGCTCTGGCGCATGCTCGGCATGGTTGACAGTGGCATGAGCACGGCGTTCCTGGCGGTTTTGGTCATTGTCTGCGAGGCAGGGCTGGTCGAGAGGGGGCGGTGAGGCATGGGCTACCTCCCAGACAAGGTTGACACGGCTAGTTCTTCCTCTAGCCTGTTGTCCACACTGGGGTGACATGGGTGGCTTCGGCTGTTCACCATTGATGACATTGCCAAGCTTACAGTGGGGCTAGTGCTTAGTTAAGTTTGCTAGATGATCTACTGAGGTTGCTGTGAGCTAGAGAGGGAACAAGTTAGGCTCAAATCACTGCTCACTATAGTGTTTAGATTTTGTTTGATTTGTATCTGCAAGGTGTTTGATGAAGTGGCCGCAAGAATTCAAGTTTTGAATTTTGAAAAGATTTTTGATGGGTGTTCTAGGCATGTGCTGGTGAGTTTGTGGATGCTTGGGTTTTGAAAGTTGAGCTTGTTTGAGTGGTTTTTGCAAAAGTGGGATCTTCCCATATGATAAAGCTCCAATTTTGAACTGTTATTTAAACTATGCATTCAAATGTTTTTGTATGATCACAAAGTGGGCCTTGGTACTTTATTTTGAGTATTATCAAGGGGTGCAAAGATCCAAACAAGTTTCTGTTAAGTTTTGAAAGTTAGAGACAGCCAAAGTAGGCATGGGAGTTAAATTGGCCAAAATGACAGTTCCCTTATTTTGTTTGTTTTGATTTATTTGTCTTTGGGAAAAGTGTGGGGATTGTTTAGATGATGTTTATTTCACCTAAGAATCCATTTACAAGCAAAGAAACACATAAACAAGGCAATTCAAAAGAATCCAAAATGGAATGCATACACACATGCATGCTTTCATATTTTTATTTAGAAAAGTTTTTGTTAACACTAATTTTGAAGATTAGAGTTTGATGATTCTAGTTTAATATTTTTGGGATGTTACAAACCTTCCCCCTTAAACAAAATCTCGTCCCGAGATTTGAAAAAGGACGAAAAAGATTACCTAGGATTTGAAGAGATCGGGAAACTCCGTCCTGATGTGATCTTCGCGCCTCCAGGTAGCTTCCTCTTCTGTGTGATTGCTCCACTGAATCTTGAGAAACTTGATTCTTCGGGTTCGGGTAGTTCTGAAGGCTTCTTCCAAAATACGGATGGGTACTTCGGGATAGGTCAGGTCATCGTTGATTTCTATGGTCCGGTGATCGATATTCTTGAACACTTCGGTCTTCTCTGGAACTTCGAGGCACTTGCGAAGTAATGAGATATGGAACACATTATGCACGGCTGACATCTCTTCGGGCAGTTCCAATTGATACAACACTTCTCCTCGACGGTTCAGAATCTTGAAGGGTCCGATATATCTGGGGGCTAACTTTCCTTTGAGTTGGAAATGCTGCATTCCTTTCAATGGCGACACTTTCAGATACACAAAATCTCCTATGTTGAAGGCGAGGTCTCCACGTCTCTTGTCGGCGTAACTCTTCTGTCTTGACTGGGCTGTCTTGAGGTGCTCACGAATCTTGTGAACCTTCTCTTCCGCTTCTCGTAGGATGCCAGGTCCGAAAATCTGACTATCTCCTACTTCCGACCAGTTCAAAGGGGTGCGGCACTTCCTTCCGTACATGAATTCAAATGAGGCCATTTGCAAACTAGCTTGATAATTGTTGTTGTAAGAAAATTCTGCAAACGGCAGACAGTCTTCCCACTTAGATCCATATTCTAACACACAGGCTCTCAGCATATCTTCGAGTATTTGATTTACTCGCTCTGTTTGTCCGTCGGTCTGAGGGTAATAAGCTGTGCTGAAATTTAGTCGAGTTCCTAAACCTTCTTGGACTTTCTTCCAGAATCTCGAGGTAAACTGAGTTCCTCGATCCGATATGATGTTCTTGGGGACTCCATGCAAACTAACGATTCTAGCTATGTATAACTCCGCTAGCTTCGAACTCCGATATGTGGTCTTGACGGGTAAGAAATGGGCGACTTTGGAAAATCTGTCCACTATGACCCAGATAGAGTCATTTCCCCTACTAGAAGTAGGTAATCCGGTGATAAAGTCCATTCCAACGGAATCCCATTTCCATTCCGGAATCTACAATGGTTGCAACAATCCAGCGGGTCTTTGATATCTTGCCTTGACTCGCTGACATATATCACACTTGGCAATATAGCTTCCGATTTCTCTCTTCATCTTATGCCACCAAAATTTCTCTTTCAAATCTTGATACATCTTCGTTCCTCCGGGGTGGATAGAATAAAGAGTATCATGAGCTTCCTTCAAAATAACTTCTTTCAACTCAGAATCTATGGGTACACAAAGGCGTCCTTTGTACCACAGAACTCCTTCTTCGTCTTCGGTGAATCCAGGTACTTTGCCTGTACCGATACGACGCTTGATTCCGTCGATACTAGAATTTCCTTTCTGCGCCTCTTTGATCTGGCTGATCAAAGTGGGTTGAAGTTCTATGTTAGCCAAAAATCCTTCACTTACTAATTCCATTCGGAAATCTTCCATCTGTTTGTGCAAACTTGGTTGCTCCTTTAAAATCATGGAGTTCAAGCGGCACGGCAATCTGCTAAGGGCATCGGCTACCACATTGGCTTTACCAGGGTGATAGTGAATGTCCAGATCGTAATCCTTGATTATCTCAATCCATCTTCCCTGCCTCATATTTAGCTCCTTCTGAGTGAATATATACTTCAGGCTCTTGTGATCCGAATAAATCTCACAACGGTTTCCCATCAGGTAATGCCTCCATGTCTTTAGGGCTAGAACTACGGTTGCGAGTTCGAGGTCATGGGTTGGGTAATTTTGCTCATGTTGTTTCAATTGTCGAGATAGATAAGATATAACTTTGCCTTCTTGCATTAGCACACATCCGAGACCGATCTTGGATGCATCATAATACACATCGAAGGGCTTCGTGATATCCGGCATGATTAAGATTGGGGCTAAAATCAATCTCCTCTTGAGTTCTTGAAAACTCGCTTCACACTTGTTGGTCCATTCAAACTTCTTGTCCTTCTTCAGCAATTGGGTCATGGGTCTGGCGATACTCGAGAATCCTTCTACGAACTTGCGGTAATATCCCGCCAATCCGAGAAAAGCACGAACTTGGGTTTGAGTGGTTGGGGCTTGCCAATCTTCGACATCTTTCACCTTGGCAGGGGCAACGGCAATTCCTCTGGCTGATACAATGTGACCGAGGAATCCTACTTCCTGTAACCAGAATTCATATTTGCTAAACTTGGCATACAACTGATGCTCTCTAGGGGTTCCAAGAATGGTCCTTAGGTGTAGCTCATGTTCTTCTTCCGATTTGGAATAAATCAGAATGTCATCGATGAAAACAACGATAGACTTATCCAGGAAGTCCATAAAAATATTATTCATGAGATTCATGAAATAAGCGAGGGCATTGGTTAATCCAAAATACATGACAGTATACTCGTATAATAATCTGGCAGTCTTCGGAATATCCTCTGCGCGAATCTTGAGTTGATGATAGCCAGTTCTAAGATCAATCTTAGAAAACACTTTGGCACCGGTCAACTGATCAAACAAATCTTCTATCTTGGGCAAGGGGTATTTGTTCTTGATGGTGACATCATTCAACTTCCAATAATCCGTACACAAATGGTTACCTCCATCTTTCTTGTCCACGAACAACACAGGTGCTCTCCATGGTGACGCACTTGGTTAAATCAATCCAATTTCCAACATGTAATCCAGTTGCTTCTTCAGTTCTGTCAGTTCCGACGGGTTCATACTATAGGGTCTCTAGGCTATGGGTTCTGTTCCGGGTATTAGTTCAATGATAAAATCGATATCCAAATCTGGGGGCATACCGGGCAAAACATCTGGAAATACATCGGGGTATTCGTAGACTATCCGGACTTGGTCAATGTTAGGTTGGGCTATACTCTTGTTGCACTTGAATTGACGAGGTAAGGTTTCAGAGATATGCTCGACTGATATTAAATTTGTCTTGGTCATGGTTATGGCTTTCTTGGCACAGTCAATCAATCCTTTATGTTTGTACATCCAATCCATTCCTAGTACTACTTCCAAACCTTTAGTTCCGAGTACTATCAGATTAGCATAAAAATCTATGCCATGAATTTGGATAGGGACGGCTTTGCAAATTTGCCTAGCTTTGGTGGTTGAACCGGGAATTTGAACGATCATAACATGCTTCACTTTGGTTGGTTGAATTTTACTAGTGCATGCAAACTCTTCGGTGACAAATAAGTGCGATGCACCAGAATCAAACAACACCCGAGCAAGTACTGAATTAACAGAAAACATACCCAGCACGACGTCTGGCGCTTCCTGAGCTTCTTCAGCATGCATGAGAAAAAGACGGCCGTTGCGGTTGAGAGAATTCCCTGGGGCAAACCTCTTTCCGGGCTGAACAGACGCTGCTGCTGACCTGGGGCATTTGCATTGGGGGCTGCGGCATTCTTCTTGTTGGAGCACTCGTTGGAGTAGTGACACTTATTTCCACAGTCATAACAAGTCACTCGTGACTTTTCCTTTGCTGCAACAGGCACAGCATTGCTTCCAGTCCTCGGGGCAGTGTTGGTGTTGGTGGTAGCATTATTGTTGAACTTGGGTGGGGCAGGGTTGAAATTGCTAGAGTTGTCAGGGTTGTTGTGATTTCCTCCGGGCCTAGGGTTTCCGCGGTTGGGATAAGTCGGATGGTTCATCGGGGGTCTGTTGGTTCTCGGGGCAAATCCTGTAGATGGGTTAGGGCGATACTTTGGGGTCTGATGGGTTCCTAGCTGATGCATCATGCGACGCTTGCGGTTCTCATTGGCTTGGTTGATCTTTCCTTCCATATGGATGGCAGAGTCGACAAGGGCTTCAATACCAGCAAAGGGGATATTGACTAACACAGTCTGCATCTCATCGTGCAGACCATTCAAGAATCTTTCTTTCTTCTTGCTTCGGTGTCGATCTCATCCGGGGCATACCTAGCTAATGACAAGAATTTGTCACGGTATTCCACTACGGTCATCCTTCCTTGCTTCAGTTCTCTAAATTCATCTTTCATTCTCTTGATTAAACCTGGTGGCACATGGGTTTTGCTGAACTTGACCTTGAATTCCTCCTAGGTCATCATCTGTCCTCCGATCATGGCACGAACACTGTTCCACCATGCTCTAGCATCTCCGGCTAGATAGTGGGTGGCGAACAAAACTTTCTCGTTGGCTTCCACTCCGGCGACTTCTAGGTTATTTTCCATGGTTTGCAGCCAATAATCGGCATCTAGAGGCTCTTCTGACTTAGTGAAAACCGGCAGGTTGGTATTCTGGAAATTCTTGAGCTTAGATCCATGGTTTTCCTGATTTCCTTGGCCTTGGCTGTTGTGGGCTAGCTGGGCTATCTGCTGAAGGGTAGCTAAATTGGCTTGACGTTCGGCCCTTTCAGCTTCGCAGTCAGAAACCAACATTTGCAGTATCTGCAACATCGGGGTCCGGGGATGGACCACTTCCTCCGCGTGGCATCTGAAGATTGAGATAGATCATGAGAAAAGAGGGAAATTTCTAAGGTTCCGGGACTTTGGAAAGTTTTTAAAGTTTGGCTCAGATTTTCTAGCAACATGCTTTTCATTCATTCACTCATAGCACACGATACAACACACACCACAACAAAGGTAAGCAGATGGTTTTAAGAACCATTATGGAAACTACGATACAGTGGGACCGAATACTACTCACTACGCTAGTGATCAAGTGCTACTACTCCTCGGAGTCGGTGTAGTCATCATCCTCATCATCGTCGTCATTGATGAAGGCGAAATCATCCTCATCGGCGAAGAAGTCCATAGCCTGATCCTCTAGAAAATCGTCATCATCACTGAGATAGGAGTAGGGGTCTCCACGAAGATCCTCTCCGGCATTCTCCCTTTCCTCCAACTGCATGTCTCTCTCGTGGATGGTCTCCTCCAAAGCTGAGATACGGTGGCGAAGACGGGCAATGATGCGCTCCTACTTGTCGAGCTGACGGCGGCAAGACTTGCGATCCTTCGCTGGCATGGCGATGGTTTGATCCTTCGTCTTGATGATGGCGGACTTGTGGTTGGATTAGTCACGGCAATTGTCCAATTCTTGCTGACGATCGTACATCATGAAGCTAAGGTGGTCCAATTGAGTCTTCAGCTCATGGTGGTATGGGGCTTCCAGCGGTTGTCCATTTGCATCACGCCTTGCACAAAACTCAAAGCGGGTTCCCTTGATCTGGTTGATACTCTTCCCACACAGATGGGAAAGAGCTTCCTGCATGGCCCTAGCAAGTCCATCGAGCCAGTTGTTCTCTCTTAAGGTAAACTGAATTCCCTCAGCAGTGGGAGGTTCAATCTTTCCTCGGAGACTTGCAACAATTGGCCACTGCAGATCCTCTCCTCCTTAATCATTGAGCTGAGCTCCGAAGAACTTGGGGTGTGGACGCTCCAAAAGTTCTGAAAGCTGGTCCAAATCCCTCTCAAAGATAAGGTCTCCTCCATTCCCCAACTAATAAAACTTGTTGTACTTCACGTCCATCTATTAAGAATATAGGATGAGTAAGTTAGTAGAGTGATCAAGTGTGTCAAATTTTATGTATTTTGCAAGAGTTTTTAAGGAACATGAATTTTTATGAAAGAATCAAAGTGATAAGAATGGGAATAAGTTTTTGTAAATATTTGCTTCTTTTGGTTTTGAAACTAAGTTTTTTGATTCAAACGTCCAGTCTAACTAGGGTCTCCTATGGTCAGGATGGCTCTGATACCAACTTGTCAACACCCGGATTTTTAATCCCAGATGCCTGTTGTGCCATACATCACAATCCCAGGATTACCATTTTTGCGAGACATAACGAAATTGGATACCAAAGTACATCATCCATTATAAACCATACATAAGGTCTTACACAAATAAGGATCTCATGATCCAGTTCTTAATACAACTCAAGCAGTGAAATACGTAATAATAACGGTAGCGTAGGCGAAGCTCCATCTTCGGGGTCACAGGCAATGCTGACGATGGGAGATGATCCTAGTTGGCGTAACCTTCCTGGGGTACATCATCCTGGTACTCCTCTTCATAGTATGTCCACGGGAATATCCAGGGACAAAGCCATGAGTACTCTTTAAGTACTCGCAAACTAATACTAACAAGTGAAGGGGTTTTTTGTAATAGGGCACTAGGCTCTAGGGTTGTTTTGCAAAAAGCCAGATTTACCTCTACTAAGTTCAGAAGCAAGAGAAAGCTAAATGAAATTTTATAACACCTAAGTGGGAACTTGTATCTCATGCCACAACTCTGTTGTGTTCAAGTCAAAGTCTCAAATCATTTCACAAGTCATTTTGAAAACATCTGACGGGGGAACAGTATGGCCACTCCAACTGTCCATAACCGCGGACGCGGCTATTCGAATAGTTTGACACTCTGCAGAGATTGTACACTTTCACCACAACATTCGATACATCCGTCAGGAACAAATCCTGAATTCACCATACTCAGTATGCGGATAATCAATCATAACCTTTCAATTACACGCCCTAGTATAAGCACCTCTCCTGTGAGTTTGGCCTCCCAACCATGACCAACTGTCATCTTGGGTACCTCACAGGTGGACAATCTTCACAAGGTAGCCTCATCTTAGACCTTGGCCGTGAGGGAACTAATACTAAGGTATATAAGTTTCCAGTAAAGCCCTACCCAATCTTCGGGTATTGTGGTTGTATGGTAAAATTGGAATGGTATCGCATCCAGACAACCATCAGTTTTATAAAGGGCTAAGGCTCATGCCTTAACATTTTCATCACCAAAATCATCTGGTGTTCGGAAACACATGTCAAAACATCTCAGTAGAATGATCCATCATTCTAAGGTTTTCATAACCTGTAAGGTTCCCAACCTTTCATAAGGTAGAGATCCCTGTGTTTACAATGCTAGTCCCTGGATCAATAGCTAGAATCCACAGTTAAGATGTAATATCAAGAAACAAAGGTCATAATACAACTTTATAACCAGGAATAAAATAATTTATTACATCTGACATAGCTCATTTGGCTATCTCATTACAATGCAGCAGAATATAACAATAGCATTGGGTCCTTCATCTTCAAAGTGCCATAGGCAGACATGTTGGTTGTAGACTTGTAATCCTAATCAATAAACTTCTCTAACATCAAACAAACCTTCAACATAATAAGTTACAGCCACAAGGGTCAATACATTTGAATTATGTTGGCAAGTGATACTATGGTAGTATAGTGGAGTCTATCATCTATATGCATTTATATAAGTGGAGCTTAGGCTTGATTTGCTCAAAATAGATTTTCCTTATCATTTGAAAACACTAAGATTTTGTTTGACAAAATCACCCAAGGCATCTCCCAATAGAAATTGGTGATCCTTTAACCCTTGTTCACCCACAAGATTTTAACTTAGAAATTGGGATGAGGAGATTCTTGATAGCGTCCATGTCTTGATGCTCAAATTGTCCTTTACCAGGGACATGGCTAAGTACTTAGATTTTTCACTCTGCAGAGGTGGTGCACTTTCCCCACAAGACTTGGTTTCACCAAGACAAGATCTTTCAGAAGCCTTCCCTTAGACCAGAATGGACGCGCTCCAACCTATCAAACCCCTACCACCAACTATCCATTTGGCTAAGTTATTGCAACCTATATGATCCAGGCAGAGCCCATAATGCCAAGTGGCTGCACTTGAAGCTTCTCAACATTTGACATCTCAAATCTCTTTGTTCCTGGGTGGCCATCCACAAGTGAGATACACAAGGTAAGCCATAGAAATGGTCCTTGTGAACCACTCAACATAAACCATTCCTTCCATTCCACCCAGGTGATTCATTCACTTAGTTGTTTTATTAAACAAAACACAAGTCTTTGACTTGGAAACATTCCATAGTATGAATATATATTCCACCCTTGTTTTCTATTAGCTAAGCTAAGCATGATAGTAGTAGGAATCTTAACTTAGGAAATTTCTGAAGGGAATATGCCCTGAGAGGCAATAATAAATTGTTTATTATGTGTATTCCAAGTATATGATAGATGTTTATTTTGCATGCTATAATTGTATTAATACGGAAACGTTAATACAAGTGTGTTTAATAAACAAACAGAAAGTTCCTAGTTAAGCCTCTCTCATAAACTAGCTCGTTGATTAACAAGATGATCAAGGTTTCCTGATCATGGACATTGGATGTTGTTAATAACGGGATCACAACATTAGTGTAATGATGTGATGAACATTCATCCGAAGTATAGCATTACGATCAAAGTCATTGAGTTTATATTGCTATAACAACTTACGAAGTGATCCTAATCCTTAGACCATGAGATCATGTCAATCACTAACAGGAAGAGTTTCTTGATAACATCAAACGTCACCGTAACAGGTGATTATAAAGATGGATTCAGAACTAATAAAGTGTTATGTTGAGGCTCCTGGCTCGCGAGTGGACTTTGTTCATCCCGATGACGGATAGATATACTCTGGGCCCTCTCGGTGATATCACATTGATTAGCTTGCAAGCAAGTGATTTGATCACTAGAATGTTATATCACAGGAGCGAAAAGAGTGCATGTCGATAGCGAGATCAAACTAGGTATGGAGATACCGATGATCGAATCTCGGACATGTAATATATCGTGAGACAAAGGGATTAAGATACTAGCGTAAAGGTTAGATGATCACAAGAAAGTCATCGTTGAATGTGTGGAGTCGGATGGGTCTCGGATCCGCTTCGATTATTGATCGAGAGGGTCTCGATCATGTCCGCATTATTCACGAACCGTAGGGTGACACACTTAAGAGACACCGACATCCAATTGGAGCAAAAGTTTCATGCCGAAAGAATAAACAAGCGCAGGAATTTATTTCACTAGATACCGAAACAGGTTTTCGGGTGAAATTGCATAAAGTGGTTATGCATGTGAAATAGAATTCTAGCAAGGGGTTATTTGTGAATGTTTGTGATTAAAGTAATTGAAAAAATTCTGAATAAAATAAAAGAGTTTTATTTAATGAGAGTTTGCATTAAATTTGGTGGAAATTTAATGGGATCTTTGAGTGGAATTTTGAGTGGAGGAATTTGGAGGAGTTTTGTGAGTGGAGTGTCCACCCACATGAAGAGGGGAGGGCAAGGGGCAGCCCCATGCGCCGCCACCCCTTGGGGTTCCCCCCTCCTCCTATAAAAGGAGCACATCCTCTCACTTCTCACTCACACCTCCTCGTGAAGGATCTCTCTCCCCCTCTAGAATTTATCCCCCATGGTCTCGGACTAGCGAGATACATGTTCCGTGGCTATTCGGCAAGAAAGAGTTGTGCTTCCGCTGCATCGCTGGGCGAGGAGGCGGAGGTTGCTCGGTGCCTCGAACGTGTGTGCGAGCACGGATGCGCTGCTGATTTGCGGCGCTAGGACTTCCTCTCGATCTTGAGATCGGCAAGAGATCGTCTACATCAACCACGAGTTGAACTCGTTAAGCTTTGTCGGTCTTCAAGGGTATGTTCTCTACGGATATACATCCGCCCGTTGTTTGTATCTAGTATAAATAGATCTTGGTATATAGTTCACATCGTAGGAAAATTTTTGTTTTCTATGTTGCGAACCCTTCAATTTCTACTAAGGTTTCATCTACTAGGATTTCCCATGGCATAGATTACACTTAGCAAAATTCCATGCAAGTCCTACTTAGAAATATCACTAATGCATAGTGAAAATAATGGGACAAAAGTATGAAGCATCACTTGCCTTTTTGGTAGAGAATATAGGTTCACTCCTTGATCTTTGCAATGTTCACACACTTCAAATCACTACAATTCAATCAAGCAAGCAATATTTCAATCTACCATTCAAGCAACATCACATAAAATAAAAGTAACAAAACAATGCATGCAAGCATGCCAAACTTTGTTTTATTTATAAAAGTGTTTTATAATAGGTTATAAACATTCTAAAACACCTATTGGTCATGTTATAAAGTGGCAAAACCATTTGCAAAAGATTTTACCTATAAACCATTTTCAAACCAAATCATTATTTTATGTGGTTAAAAAAATGCTTTTAGCAAAGTAATAATCTTTATGGAGTTCACCAAATACATTTTAAATTCATAAAACTTGGTGTTTAGGGTGAGAGAGTTTAAATCAAAACATTTCCCAAAGGTTTTCCTCCAAATGCATTTTTAATAAATAAACATTATTTTTATTTGACTAGAAATGGTTTAAATCAAAATTTCATTCTTTTGCTTCACCAAATATATTTTTGAAACCACAAATTGATTTCTATGGTTAGTAGGTTTAAAACAAACCATTTGCCAAAGGTTTTATCTCAAAAATCATTTTAGAACAATTTTTATATTCTAAACATGCATACACAAGTTTCTGCAAAAACAATCAATTTAACAAAAGCATTTTACTAAACATAATGCATGGTCAGAAAGTACTTGTCTTGCTGATTCCATTGATATAAAATTTTCAAAATTTGGACGTGTGGTCTGAAAGTTATGAATTTTTCAAATTGTAACATCTAATAGGCACGTTTCTGTTTTTTAAAACAAATCACTGGACACGTGGGCTGTTCTGATTCATCGAACACGGTTCGTGCGGATTGAGCTCTGTGGTGCGTTGGATCTAACTAAATCGCACGGATCAGATTGCATACCCCTTCGCTTTAAGTGATTCTATTGTATCCTTACGATCTTCATCTAACGGCTATCAACGCTCTGACCATTAGCGGTATTGGCGGCGGTGTGGCGTAGCGGTCGACGGCGGCGGAGATGGCGATGCAGGAAGCGAGAAGGGAAGAGGGATGGATCACCGTGATCACAATGACGTGGGGAAGCTCGACGTGCTGGTTGTAGACGAAGGGGCACTCGCATGTGCTGGCGATTGCTCGCCGGAGTAGTGGTCACCATCGGTCGCGCTCAGACGTCGTTGGTGGCGAAGCTATAGAGCGCGCTAAGACGAGTGGAAGACACGGTCAGATGCGCAAGGTCGTGGCGCGCACAGGAGTATCAAAAAGAGGGGAGAGGGAGGTCAGATCTCACCGTGTGGAGTCGCCGGAGTCGAGGCAGAGGGTGGCGGAGTTCAGTCGAGGTTGTTGCCAAGCGTTTGAGGTTCGCGCGAGTGAGGGAAAGGCACTGGAAGATGCAGGAGATCATGGCGAGCAAGCTCGTGTGCTCTGGAGGCAGTGGGGCTAGCGGTGGTGGCTAGAATCGTCGGAGAATCTTACCGGAGTCGTGGATGTTGCCGAGAGAAATTCGGGCAGCCCTGGGGCGGAGGAGGTGCGGTGAGTGAGGGAAAAGAGGGAGAGAGGGCAGGCGCTTATGTACGCGTGATCTCGGGGCGGTTAAATGGCGTCGTTACTGCGTATTAACTCGAGGAAACAGCGACAAAACGGTCGGGGAGGTGGTGGAGGCGTGGTCAGCGGGGTAAGGAAGATGATGATGTGGCGGTGGGGTCACTTGGCAGCGAGAGAGAGGAGGAGGAGGTGGAGTCCTATCGTCAGTGTCTCTGCGGGTGTGTGTTTGAGTGAGAAAGAAAAACGTTTCGAGGAGGTTAGTTGGGCTTCTTTGGGTCGATTGGGCCCGGTTGAAATGATCCTTTTGTATTTTTTTGTTAATGTTTCTTTTTCTTTTTCCAATTCTTATTATTCTGTTTTGATTTTGATTAAACTATTCAAACTCTCATTTGAATTCAAACCTTTGCCAAATTTTGTGTAGATTTCAATATTAGTAATATAATTTGAAGTCAATTTTGGAATAAAATTTTATTCTTTTTGGGGTCTTTTAATTTTCTCAAAAAGGCCCTTGTTTTAAATCAAATAAGATTTAATAAAATTTTCAAACACCATTTAAATTCTTAACCCTTCCAAATATTTTCAGTAAGTTTTTATTTGTTTAATAGGGTGTCAAATAATTCATCTTGAATTATTTGGAAAGTATTTAATATGATTCATAAATCATTTGAATTGGGTATGTGTTTTAATTCCAATGGAATTAAGTATAGTTTTAATTCTCTAAATTTTTATTTGGAAGATTTATTTTATTTAAACTA
This sequence comes from Avena longiglumis, assembly GCA_030063025.1. Classification (NCBI taxonomy): domain Eukaryota; kingdom Viridiplantae; phylum Streptophyta; class Magnoliopsida; order Poales; family Poaceae; genus Avena; species Avena longiglumis. The sequence goes on from CP125977.1 coordinate 481,108,736, forward strand.
ATTAAACAACTTTTATTCCACTTGGGTAAATTCCAAAATACTATTTTCTCATGAATTATATAATTATTCTTATTAGAGATTTGTCTTTATTAAAATAGGGATAGAATGGTTAATGCCATTTTATTTTATTTGGAAATTCTTCATCCTTTTATTTCATTTGGATTTGGATTATATTCATTCCATTTGCTTATGGATTTGGCCAAGATTTAATTTGATCTTTAAATATTCCTTATTTAATATTTCTTTCTTCATCTTATAAAATCCATATCTTTTTATTTATAGAACCAAACTTGGTGATTCTAATTTGTAAAATCTTATTTAATATTTGTTTATCTTTTTAAATCCTTTTAGGATCATTTTCTCATCATTTGGTATGGATTTCTAGATAGGTGCTTTATTAGCTTTGGAAATTCAATTTCCTTATGTTACTAAATTCATAATATTTTATCTATGGTTCCAAATTAAGTGAAACCAATTCATATGGTTTTATAATATTTTTATTTGTCATTCTTGATCATTTTGAAATGTTTGTTGACAAATTTTATATGGATCAAATCCATAGGCTTGGACATAACTTGGAAATGATTTTCTTCCATTAGGGTTTAGCGTTTGGATTTATTTTCCAAGTGCTTAAATTTCAAGATACATTCATTGAAGAATGCATTACTCTTGATTTGGATTTTGTTTAATTTCTAACTTTAATTAAAGTTTATTCAAGATGGGATTTTTAAGTTTCCATTTAGAAACAAAAGTTTCTTTTCACCCTAATTTCCAACAATTATTTATTTTGTTTATTTATTCTTCACATTACAAGATTTGGAAAATCTTGGGATGTGACATAACCATTTTCCACCAAGTATTCCCATCTAAAGTTGATCAAGTTTTATGCTTAGCACTAGCATCTACAAGTGGGGTGAGTACTAATGAGGGGTGGTAAACTAGTGGAGTTTCAACTAAGTTCAATCTTATGCCTTGGGATGACATCAAGATTATCTAGCTTAGGCCAAATTTTATGCTCTTTATGCAACCTTCAAGTGTCTTTCTAGAATCTACAATTTACTCAAGTAAACTCTAAGTACAAGCTTTGATAAAGAAATAAAGTAGAATCTTGCAAGTAAAACTAGGATTGGGTATCATCAAATGTGTCCAACCAAGCATGCTTAGTGCATTGCATAGGTTATCTAACTTTCATAATTGCAAGTGTTAGCTTGCACATTCAACTAGTAGTATTAGGCTTGCATAGGTCAACTTGATTAGTAAGGCTTGCATTAGTATCAGTATAAGCTTGCTAAATTGCAAGTGTTAGCTTGCCTTGTGCAGAGCAGTGGTTGAAGTTCTCCTCGGCTTCTTCTTCGTAGTATCCTCCTTCCTCCTCGTATCCTTGGTCGGTACTAGCGTCTATGAATAAATACGAGGTACACAATCACCAAACAATACTTAACTACTTGCAATCATCACACACAAGGGTTCTATAGATGATCTAGCATCATCACTAACATTACAAGCATTTGACTTAAAGATTTTGGTTTTAGAAAAGTAATTTCTACTCATTGAAAAACTACTTAAGATTTAATATTCTCCAAACCAAACATGGGATCATGTTGACACATGTCATCACCACATATTTTAGTCCCTGGGAATGTGCTTTAAAGTGGTGTCACAATTTAATAAGGTTTTACCCTTTTATTTTAATTAAATAAAGTGGCTAGAAATGCCTATGTGGCATTCTTTTATTACTTGAACATTATTTCTGTAAGTAAACCTATATATTTTTATATATTCTGAAAGGTATGATCAAATGTGATTTTTGAGAGTTGGAAACAACTCAAAAGCTATTATGGTTTAAATTTGAAAAATGTTTGAATGCAGAAAAGCTTCTGCCTTGTTATTTTTATCAAGGGTGATCTATAGATCCAAATGATTTGAATCCAAGGTCTTGGATTCAGCATTTCAATACCTTCCTAACAAAATTGGTTTCATTGAATTTGGTTCACTGAATCGAGCTGGGTTGATTTTTGAAACTAGGTACAGAACTGTGTTTGAATGAAAATGGAAAAATCCAAATTCAAACGAATGGGCTCAAGGAACTGATTAACGGGCCCGGTGTAACTCACTGGGCTGGGCTCAATCGACAGGGGTTTCCACCAGTGGCTCTTCTTAGCAAGCAATATGGGGCAATCTCATCCGCACGATCTAAGTCTAATCGAACGGCTGCTACTCATCGTCCATGTCGGGCGGCGCCGGCGAGACAGAAACCTAACGCGGCAGGTCGGGGTCGTCGGGGGCTCACCGGGGCTCAGGCGAAGGTCAGCGATGAGGGCGAATGATGAAGTCGACGACGACGAACCTCCTGGTACCGGCAGCTTCTCCTGGGGCGGCTCCAATCGTTGGCTCCCTTCTTCTCCAGCAGCAGTGGGCTCCGGTGAAATTCCGGCGAAGCGCTGCTCGCCTTGCTCCGGGAACGGGGTGGAACGATCAGTGAGGAGAGGGGAGTAGAATGGTGTGAAGAGTTTGAGTGGGGGAGGCCTCTATTTATACTCTCGACGACGAGACCGAACAGGATGGGCATGCGACGATGGCGACATGGCTACGGGCTGCTAGAGGCATGGCCGGCGGTAGCGATCGATCGGTGGTATCCTGGTGATGCTCTATGGCTTTAATGTGCATGTAGGGGCGGTGGCAAACGGTCTGGAACGTGCGATGCCCTGCGCAGCAGAGGCGGCGTCTTCGATGGCGAGCGGTGGCTGTGAGGCATGGGGCGACGAACGGGGATGTCTGGCGGTCTCCTGGGACGGTGGTGATCATGTATGCACGCAGCGAGGGTAGCGCGCGGTCTGTGGGCGTGTGTCGAGGGTGGCGCTCTGGCGCATGCTCGGCATGGTTGACAGTGGCACGGGCGCGGCATTCCTGGCGGTTTTGGTCGCTGTCTACGAGGCAGGGCTGGTCGAGAGGGGGCGGTTAGGCATGGGCTACCTCCCAGACAAGGTTGGCACGGCTAGTTCTTCCTCTATCCTGCTGTCCACACTGGGGTGACATGGGTGGCTTCGGCTGTTCAGCATTGATGACATTTCCAAGCTTATAGTGGGGCTAGTGCTTAGTTAAGTTTGCTAGATGATCTACTGAGGTTGTTGTGAGCTAGAGAGGGAACAAGTTAGGCTCAAATCACTACTCACTATAGTGTTTAGATTTTGTTTGATTTGTATCTGCAAGGTGTTTGATGAAATGGCCGCAAAAATTCAAGTTTTGAATTCTGAAAAGATTTTTGGTGGGTGTGCTAGGCATGTGCTGGTGAGTCTGTTGATGCTTGGGTTTTGAAAGTTAAGCTTGTTTGAGTGGTTTTTACAAAAGTGGGATCTTCCCATATGATAAAGATTCAATTTTTAACTATTATTTAAACTATGCATTCAAATGTTTTTGGATGATCACAAAGTAGGCCTTGGTACTTTGTTATGAGTACTATCAAGGGGTGAAAAGATCCAAACAAGTTTCTGTTAAGTTTTGAAAGTTAGAGACAGCCAAAGTAGGCATGGGAGTTAAATTGGCCAAAATGACCATTCCCTTATTTTGTTTGTTTTGATTTATTTGTCTTTGGGAAAAGTGTGGGGATTGTTTAGTTGATGTTTATTTCACCTAAGAATCCATTTACAAGCAAAGAAACAGATAAACAAGGCAATTCAAAAGAATACAAAATGGAATGCATGCTTTCATATTTTTATTTAGAAAAGTTTTTATTAACCCTAATTTTGAAAATTAGAGTTTGATGATTCTAGTTTAATATTTTTGGGATGTTACACTTATCCTGCAGATCAGTCGTTACTCACACTTCCTTTACCTGGATCAATCCTTGGGGTCTTGGGTACCTGACAAGTCCTTAGATTGAGGAAAGAGAGGGTACTACAATCATCATGTCATACAAACTAATACATGATCCCATCTATGATAAATAACATGCACAGAAGCTACATGCCTAGGCCAAAGCCTTTAGCCCAAGGAGAATTACTCGAGATGAAATCGACAATCATAAACATTGTAATAGAAATCATAGAGTTGATAACAAATAGTCTTACAATGTCGCCAATTGGAGATGAGATCTATTATTACAAGTGGTGCAAGATGGCTATGGTGGTGGAGAAGGGTTTAGAGGTTTAGATCTAGATTTATTCCTTCGGCGTGGTGGCAGGGAGAGTTTAGGGTGAAAGAAGAGAGATTGTGGAGTCGGGGGTTGTTTCTCGTTGCTTGAAGCCTCTTTATATAGGGGTACCTTCACAAAAGTTGTTCTGTTTGACCTAATGAGGTCGGTGCAAAATATATGACGACAACTATATGGCGGCGACCTGTATAGTTTGTAGTTAAGCTTGCAGTGATCTCTTCACGGCTCCTAGTTTATTTGGCGTGTTGGAAATCTCGTATCATTGACATTTATGTAGTGATTCCCATCATCATACGTCATTATCTGCGCAGGCAAAAATAGCAAGGAAGGATTGCATGCCCCTTTGATCATTAGACATTAGTGGCAGGTTTTAGAGAGATATTTCATCAAATATATGAATAATTTCTAGTTTAAATGCGGACGTGGATGGCTATATTTCACAACCATCACCGAAGGAAACCCCAATGTTGCTGTCAAATACCTCCAACTGATGTTGACGGGCACGTCCCTCCAATGGATCGACGAATTGCCGGAGAAGTCCATATGCAATTGTTTGGACATGCAAGAAACATTCACCAAGAATTTCGAGTGTACGCACAAACATCCCTGAACTGTCGGTGATCTACAGCGGGTGCGTTCAGGAAAAGGACGAGACATCTCGATCCTACCTCTCTGTTACATCCCAGCATTTAGGAACTAACGAAGGGTAGATTTAGGAATTTGAAATGTTTCATGCATTCATTCGTGAAAATATGGGTAAATTTTTCGCCAAATAAAAACCTAAAGTGATCAAGGTTTCTTTCATGCTTTGTGGTTAGGTATAGACTTGAAGGATGATTGTTATAGACTTTGATATGATCTCGTGGATTAGAGTGTTTTGGGAAATGAAATTTGTATTTTAAAACTTAAATGTTTGAATTATAATTCAAAAGAAATTTTGAATATTGTTTGAGTATTGATTTAATTAAGAGTTAACCAGTAATAACTCAAACTTTATATAAAGAGAGCAATAAAGAATATGAATCTCCATTTCATAATTTTATTCAATAAATAAGTTACAAAAGTGTAACTTATGAAAATCATCAACAATCTTTACAATAGCAAATAAATAAAGAATAATATTTCTTTATTGATAATAGTACAATCTTTATTACAAAAGAATAAATTAAAGATTACAATTGAATATGAGAGTTATTACAAGTGACTAATATATAAAGAAAAATAAAAAACCCTAAACTAAAGTCTTGATCTTCAAATCTGGTACCTGCAAAATAAAAAGAAACTTAAAATAAAAAGAAGGTTAAGATTAGAATTATTTTTACTCTCAGAGTTGATAGTGAAGTGCAATGTTCACTTTTTCATCATTGAGTATTTAAGGGGCAAGTTTCACCAATATGAAAGAATGTATCTTTCATAATTTTAGCCATAAGTCAAATAAACAGCAAGGAGGGGCAAGTTTCACCAGCCAAGTAAATGGTAACATGGTGAAAGTAACTCTCACATTCAGAACATATCCACATCTTGTGCAGCAGGCACACAGGCAGCACACACACCAAACTGCATGGGTGTGCTGTCAGCACCACAACAACAGCACAATCAAACAAAACCATCAACAGAGCCGTGGGAAACCAATCCCCACACCATTCCATTCCTCTTACACACCAAGAACAGCAGCCAGTAGCTAAGCCAAGCTAGATCACACCAACCAAAGCCTAGGATCACATCACCAAGATGGTGACATAAGGAGGGGGTAGATCAGGTGGATAGCAAGACCAAGATCAAGCCATCAGGATCAGGAGATGATGGGCTAGATCAAGGACAAGCCAGGAGCTGGAAATACCAGGGGAGCACCAGATCAAGCTACCACAAGATTAAACAGTAGCAACCACAACATCAAGTGACAGTGGTGAGTAAATAGACCATCACATGATCTATCTGTCTAATATTAGAAAAGCATACATGATCTGTCTCTTATTCAAACTCTCAAAAAACACCCAAGTGGGGTGAATCCATCACTGAGGTTTTAAACTCTAAAAGCAATCAGAAAAGTATAAGGAACCAACTAAATCTCAGAACAACATCATTGATCTAGCTATCAAGCTATATTTCAATTCAAGTATGAATATAGCTAATATTTAAACGTCTAGGCACATCTCTAAGACAAGAGTAGCACCTTAGAATTTAATCTTATGGATCTATACAAGTGATCAAGCCTACCATCATTTTTCCCAAACTTTGATTCAAGAAACAATAGCTGGTATCACTACCAGAACCCATCCATATGAATCAACAAGTTAAAGGATTAATCCCTAAACCTCATACCAACAGCATTGGTCTTAGGGATTTAAGAAAGGAAAATTTCTACTTATGTTTAATGCCAAACTCATCTTAAGCTTGAACCAACCCAAACAATGAAATAGAATCTAATCTTGTGTGCCATGCAAAGATGGTGTCACAAGAACATTTCTACATTAATCAGGTTAAGTATTCAATCTTCACAGATTTAACCAACCAACTGTAAATCATTTTCCTGTCATCACAGGAATCATAATTAAGAAAATCCCTATGTATATCTTCACTGTTTGAAACTATTTGATCTCAAACTACATATGAATTCTTAAGCCAACGAGTGTTAATACAGTGACTTCATCACACAACACTCACTGTCATTAACCAAGTAATTACAGTGGTGAGACAGTAAACCACAAGATTTCCCAAGTATTTCTTCTATAGCAACTTAATCATCTGGCCACATCAAAATTAATCCATAGAATCATCTGATAAGCCACTAGCACCACCACAGTTCAACTTAAGCAACAAGCCACAGCTAGCAATCATTTAGCATGCTTAGGAACCATCAAAACTTGATCCCAATTCATCCAGTATTTGATCAACAGCAGGATATGAACCCTAAGTGGAACAAATCATCTTAATCATGACAAGACAATAACCAGAAAGGTCACTACCAATAGCTAGCATAGGATGACCTAGCATAGAGAGCACGAGGGGAGAGGAAAAACTTACAGTAGGTCCTCGTTGTAGACTAGAAGAAGAAGCAGAGGGGCCGACGACCATGGCGGCACGGGGAGCACCCCAAGGGGGCGTTGCGACCCATACAACACCACGGCGGCGACCTTAGCCACGCCTGGAGGCGAGGAACATCACCACGGCGCACGACATCAGCGGCAGCGTCAGGACCAACGCCAACCCCAAACCCTAGGGTTCGGGAGGGCATCGATCTCGTCGCAGGAGGGCTCCTGATCCAAATACAATTGGACATGAGGGAAGAGCGGGGTTAAAAACCTCTTCCTGCACCATGGCGGCGGCCAGGGCAGTCCACGACGGCGAGAATCGCTGGCGGCGACACCACTGAACACGGGGTCGGGGAAGGAGGAGGAGAAGGGTGAGCTCGAGAGTGAGACAAAGAGTGATGGGCTGGGTTGGGCTGAAAACCCTTTGGGGTGTTATTATTAACTTTACCCTACTCAGCCACAAGGGCCCAATAAAACCCAAACCATCAGACCAAAACCTTTAAAGCCTGTTTTAATAATTGAAAAAGACCAAAAAGCCCTTGAACTTAAATAAATTTTAGAAAATAAAATAAAAGTCCAAAAATTATAAATAAAATATTTTTGGATTCACAATAATCTAAACTATCCAACTAAATTAAGAAATAAAATTTTAAACATATAAATTTTATTAAGAATTTTGTAATTTAAATATTGCTTATGCAATTTTACAAAATTATTGAAAGATGATAAAAATAAATAAAAATCACTTTCATTACATATTAATATTGTTGTATTTTAGAAAAATACTAAACAAATATTTCATAACAATTTTTGGTATTCAAATAATAATTCTTAAAGAAAATACAAAATCAATAAAATCCAAATCAAAGAAAATAAAATAAAAAGAGTACAATATTCAATAAATATTAAAAGACGTGGCGCTATAGAGTCACAAGCCCTGGTGGATTTCATTTGCAGATTGGACAAAGATGCCAGATGATACTCCTATAGCAGAACCAGAATATTGGGTGATGCACTTTGACAGATCAAAGCTACTCAATGGCTCGGGGGCTGGTGTACTGCTACAATCACCAACAGGATAAAAACTGCGCTTTGTCCTACAAATCCACTTTGAGGCTACGAACAACATGGTGGAATATGAGGCACTCATTCACGGACTTCGCGTAGCCAAGGATATTGGCATCAAGCACATAGTTTGTTGTGGAGATTCCGACTTGGTTGCCCTGCAGGTGGCTGGCACCTGGAACATGCAAAACCCTATGATGGCGGCATATCGAGATGAAGTAGACGAGATAGCCAAGTGCTTCGAAGGCTACGAAGTCAAGTACGTCAAGAGGGAGGAAAATGAGCCGGTTGATCTGCTGTTAACGCTTGGATCGAGACGCAAACCAATTCCACCAGGCATTTTTCTAGAGCATATACGGACCCCATCCGTGAAGGGAGCGGACCCTGAGAACCCGGATAGAGTTGACTCATTTGTTAACACGGTGACAATAGTCCCGCCGGCTTGGACAAAACCGTTCATGGATTATCTCGTACACAGAACTTTGACCATCGACGAGGTCAAAAGTTGGAAAATAGTACGTCGAGCAAAGGGCTATACCATAATCAATGTACAACTCTACAAAAGAAGCACCACAGGTGTATACCTTAAATGTGTTTCCCGGCAGCAAGGTATCGATATCCTTCGCGAGGTTCATCTTGGAGATTGCGGGCATCACGCCGCTCCCCGATCTTTGGTCTCCAAAGCCTTCCGGCAAGGATTCTACTAGATGACCGCAAAGGCGGAAGCAGACAAGCTGGTCGAGACATGCATCACGTGTCAGTATTATGCCCGGCAACAATATGTACCAGCTCAAGAACTGTGAACCATACCAATAACTTGGTCGTTTGTAGTCTAGGGGCTTGACATGTTGGACCGTTGCAGACGACACCTTGTGGGTTTACGCATCTGCTAGTAGCAGTTGACAAATTCACAAAATGGATAGAAGCTAAACCTATTAGAAAGCTTGATGAGGCAACTGCCCTTAGATTTGTCCGTGATCTAGTGGTGAGATTTGGTCTCCCATATAGCATCATCACCGGCAATGGCAGTGATACGTTGGAAACGTATCTATAATTTTTGATGCTCCATGCTTGCTTTGTATATACTTTGCTTTTCTTGTCTACACTTTGAGGTGCTTTTTACATGTTTTCTGGTACTAACCTATTAACAAGTTGCAATAGTGCCAGATGCCTGTTTTCTGCTGTTTTTGGTTTCAGAAAAGTTAGTAAAGAAATATTCTCGGAATTGGACGGGACAAACATCAAAGTCAATTACTTTCCGTGGGGAACAAGAAGTCCAGAGGAGATCCGGAGGGGCCAGCCAGGGGGGCCAGACCCACCCCAAGCACGGGGGCAGGTGGGCCCGCACCTGTCTAGGGTTTGGTGGTCCTAGCCGCCTCCCGGTCTCGCCCCTTCGCCTATAGAAGCCCCAGATGCAGAAACCATGAGTACCCGATCAGAAATCCACGAAACCGTCTGTATCCGCCGCCACCATCGTCCCTAGATCGGGGGGATCTGAAGTTCTTCCCGGCACCCTGCCGGAGGGGAGATCATCTCGGAAGCCTTCTCTCCAGTATGATGCGTGAGTAGTTCCACCTTGGACTATGGGTCCATGTAGTAGCTAGATGGTTGTATCTCCTCATTTATGCTTTCATGTATAGATCTTGTGAGCTCCGTTCATGATCAAGATCTAATCTATTTGTAATCATGAATGTTGTGTTTGCGGGGATCCGATGGATATTGAGATTATTATGTTGGTTTGATTCATGGTTTTATCTTTATGATTATATCATGTCTGTGTTGTTTGTGATCTTGCATGCAGTCTGTTGCTAGTGGTTATCTTGGCCAAGTAGTTGCTAGTGAATCCAGGAGGGGGTATTTATGCTTGATAGTGGGTTCATGCCTCTAGTTACCAAGGGAAGTGATAATAATCACTTAGGTTGTAGATGTGCTGTTGCTACTAGGGATAAAACAATGGTCGCTTGTTCATGGAACATGTGGACTGTTTACCTTACACACTTTGCTTAAAGTAGGTGTCTGTTGCTTGCAACTTAATACTGGAGGGGGTTCGGATGATAACCTGAAGGTGGAATTCTAGTCATAGATGCAGCTGGATGGCGGTCTATTTATATTGGTGTATTCCCAATCAACCTCATAGGATCTTTCTGGCTAGTAATTGCATTGTTATGTCTTGCTCAGTTCCTTTCAATTGCCCCGCTGTAATTTGTTTACCCTTCATGCCATGTTGTTTATCTAAGGAGAGCACCTCTAGTGAACTATGGACCCTGGTCCAATCTTTACCATTGATACATATTCCACTGTTACTTGTTTACTTGTTGCAAACCATTACCTTCCACACCATACATTTAATCCTTTGTTACAGAAAACCAGTGAGCTTGACAACCTCACTGATTCGTTGGGGCAAAGTCTTGAGTTTGTGTTGTATAGGTCTCCGCATTGCTTGAAACACCTGTGTGACGTTTCCTTCCTCCTTATGGTTCGATAACCTCGGTCTCAACTGAGGGAAGACTTTCTGATGTGCTCTTCACACCTTGCTCTTGGGGTTCCCAACAAGACTCCACATCAAGCAGCAAGTTCTCTGGCGCCACCAAGGAGTCATCAGGAAGCAACTTATCACTCGGAGAAGTAGAGGCTTATTGTTGGGAGAAGGCATCCGCCTTGATCTAGCATTTATGGCTCACCCACAATCTAATAGTCAAGTTGAACGTGCCAATGGACTAATTCTGCAGGGAATAAAGCCACGTTTAGAAGCACCATTGCATAGAGCAGCTAGAGCCTGGGTGGAGGAATTGCGATCTGTTTTCTGGAGTTTACGAACTCCCAACGATCCACCGGCTACACCTCTTTCTTCATGGTATATGGAGCAGAAGCAGTCCTACCTTCCGACATCCTCCACGATTCACCAAGAGTTGCCTGAAGGGTTTCACAGCATAGTAAATCAAAATTTTCTACGGATGCGAACAGAGGGAAAGCCAAGATCTAATCTAGGAGATGCAAACAACGAGAGAGATTGGATTAGATCTTCATACCCGTGAAGATTCGCACAACGGAACGTTCGTCGGAACATGGGTGATGTAGTCGTACTCGCTTCTCCTCCTCGCGATCCGATCCGATCTAGCACCACAAGTGGTGGTGCCTCCGTGAGATGCACACATGCAGCAACTCGACGTCTCCTCCTTCCTTGGTCCAGCAAGTATGGTGGAGAGATGGATTGGATCTACAACACGACGGCGTGGTGTATATGGTGGAGAATTTCTGCAGCAGGGCTTCGCCTACAAACAGTTGGGAGGGAGAGAGGAGGGCAGCAGGGCGGCTAGGGTTGGAGGGGAAGGTGTGTGGGGTTGGTGCGCCCCCACCCCTCTTTATATAGATGGAGGGGGCGCAGCCCTATCCCCTCCCCCAAGCCCAAACCGGCGGCCCCAAAGGATAAGGAGTGGGGGGCAAGGAAACCCCCCCTTCTAGAAGGTCTATCTCGAGTTTAAACCTCTCTTGGCCGGCTGGGCCCTATGGGGCCTTGTGCCCCTGGCCCAATGCGGCCAGGGCACTCCCTCATAGGCCCATGCCCCCTCCCGGAAGGTGGGGCCACGTTGGTCCCCTTCCGGAAGGTTCTAGAAGCTTCCGCACAATCTTGATTAACCAACAATTCAACTCCAAAACTGCCGCCTTATATGAATCTTATTCTCCGGACCACTTCGGAACCTCTCGTGATGTCCCGGATCCCATCCGAGACTCCGAACAAAAACTCATAAACCAATTATCCAATCTATCTTAGCGTCGAGACACGTTAAGTGTGTGACCCTGCAGGTTCGAGAATATGCAGACATGATCTTCTATCAATAATCAACGGTGGGGTCTGGAAACCCATATTGACTCCCACACATTCATCGATGATCATATCAGATGAACCACGATGCCAGGATTCAATCAATCCCATATATATTCCCTTCGTCTCACGATATTTTTACTTGCCCGAGATTTGATCGTCGGTACCGTCAGACCTAGTTCAATCTCGTTCATAGCAAGTACTTTACTCGTTACGTAATCCGATATCACTTTGTGATTAACTCCTTAACCACATTCTTGCAAGCGGTGTTGATATCGATTACCGAGTGGGCCCGAAGTATATCTCTCCGACTTGGGAGGGACAAATCCCATCTCGATACATACAACCCAACAGATACTTTCCGATCACCTGAGAGACACCTTTATGATCACCCTCTCATAGGATGATGTTTAATGACCTCAAAGCTTTCTTCCGATACCAGGGAGTTGTATTATCTCATGGTCTAAGGAATACAATATTTAACATAAGAAAAGCTTCGCAAAGACGAACACGATGACACGATCTAATTGCTTCGCTTAGTTTGGGTCTGTCCACCATATCATTCTCCCAATGATATGATCTCATTATCAATCGACAACTCATGTCCATGGTTAGGAAACCTTAACCATCATTACTCAATGAGCTAGTCCATAGAGGCGTACTAGGGACACGGTGTTGTTCACAAACCACACAAGTATTAAAGTTTCCGCTTAATACAATTCTAGCATGGAATATAAACATTATCATGAACAAGAATTATAATAATAACATCTTTATTATTGCCTCTAGGGCATAATTCCAACATTGCCACCTACGACAAGGATGACACTGAAGAATCTAGAAGCTTATATTTGGACCTTCTCGAGGAGGAGCGCGTGATGGCATGCCAGAGATCCACCATCTACCAACAGAAGCTACACAGGTACCATAGTAAACGTGTTCTACATCGCTCGTTTAAAGAGGGGGATATGGTGCTCCGACTTAAGCAGAAAAAATCACACAAATTATCCCCGCCATGGGAAGGATCGTTCATCATAAGCAAGGCGCTACTCAATGGCTCTTATTACCTCATTGATAATCGTGAGTTGGAAGATAGGCCAAACGAGGATCATAAGCGTAAGTGACGTGACCCGGATGATGACTACCCGGAGCTTGATCGGCCATGGAACATAGCACAACTGCGTCCTTTTTACACTTGGCATATTTTACTATCTACTGTGTACTTCTTATATGATCAATGAATTAAAGCTTCTGGTTCACTCATATGACTGAGTATTTTACCTCCTTTAGTGTTCTTTTTTGGATCATATAAAACCTTTATGCACAAGCTTTGCATTTGCACTTGTGAAAATTCCGCCTATGGGCGTTAGCTTAAGTTTTTTGGTCTACACGTCCTTTGTTGTTTTATGTGGATTTTGGAGTAGTGACTTTTAACACTCGAAGTCGGCGATTTTGTGCTTAGGTTCTTGACGATGCCATTAGGCATCATCACCTGAGCGCATGGTTCTGACTGAGGGTCTTCTGACTCATGAAAGGTCAAGCATAAAAACCAAAGTAATGAATAAGCCAGCACTTGCTTAAAAATATATACAAATATACATGCTGGAACTAGTTCTTGAGTAGCTGGACGCTTATAGCCAAGTTTTCTGCCTTAAGTGAACCACATCGTTTTTCTGCATAAATACATTGCCAGAAGAAACAAGTATTACAAAATGTTTTCATTCTTCTGGCGCAGGGGACTTTGAAGCTGCATTGCCCGCGATAGGAGAGCCATCTCATTATTCAACAAATTCGGTGGTCTTCAAGGACTCGGAGCCAACCTGGTCAGCATCAATAACCTCGAGAGGCACGAAGACATCCGCCTTGACCAATTGGGCGACCCTGGTGTCGTAGTCGGCAAGAGAAGACCAGATTGCATCGTTGTCGATTTTCTGTCTATCTTCTTCTATGTCAAGGATACCAGAGGTCACCATATCGATGTTCGCGTCATCGTAGTGGGCCTTGACCATGGCTAGGGCCATCCTAGCACCATCTTGGGTACATGAAGCTTTCTAGCTTATGATACGCTCGGGGGCTCGGCGAAGGATCTCTGAGAACTTCATGACGGAATCCACCGCCTTGATGTTGATGTCCAAGGACTTGGCAATTTCCTTAGCTTGGGCGATCGCGGTGTCGATGAAGTTGCCCGCAATAATCATGCACTCTTTTGGCGGAGGAGCATTGTTGGCTAGGACAATAGGAGCTGCATTTTCAACAAAGATATTTGAGGGCATGAGTTAACCAAATCAGATCAAAGTACTTGACTTACAGAAGCACAATACGGAGCATGCTTAGCAAAGATGCTCCTCTCAGCTTGCTGGAGAACCTCCGACATAGAGTCCCGTTCTTTCCAGAGAGTCTTGTACTCCTCAAGGTTCCGAGCATTCTGCTCGTCGGCAGCTTTCTGATGCTCCTTCAGGATCACAATCTCCTCCTTAAGGAGGTTAATATCCGTGTTAGAAGATTCTCGCACAGCAGCTACAGCTTCTTCGTGGATCTTAAGGGTGTCAGCCCTCTGTTACTTCAAGATCTTGTTTTCGCTATCCAGTTCTTTAATGTGCTTGGACTGCTCGACAATTTCATTTTCCTTGGCGATAGATTCTGCAAGTCAGAGAAATGATATAGCACAATGAGTAGTCAGAAGATGAAAACACAAGGTCAAGTTTGGAATGAAACTAATAAGAAATCAGACTCTTGCTATTGATGATCTGTTCCTTCAAATACGCGGTTTTACCCTTTTTAGCTTCAGGATCCTTGCGCATCTTGTGGAACTTATCATTGGCAGTCACCCTCCAAGCATTCTCATTCTGCAAATACAAAAGGATTACTTGGTCTACTTAGAGCATCTATCCATAATTATTTGGTTCCACCTAGAGGCTCGGGGGCTACAGTACAAGTTTTTTAACACAAAGCTATGCTTACTCTTTTTTTAAGCATCTAGTCGGAACTATTTTGTTTCAACTAGAGGCTTGGGGGCTATAGTATTGAAAATTACAAACACTGCGTATGCTACTCTAAAAGTATTTAGTCAGAATTATTCATTCAAACTACATAATTGGGGGGTACATCACAAAGTTTCTTATTTACTCATTCTTAGAGCATTCAGACCAAAATACCTATGGTTTTCCGTCTAAATCCTCGGGGGCTGCAGTGGGATATTATATGTGAAATGCAAAGGCATAGAAAACTTACATATGCGATGATCTTGAGGTTGTTGGCGCTCTCAGTGAATAGTTATCCAAAGGCAACTGTGTTAACTCGGAGGATTTTTGCATGCTTGAGAAGCTCCTCAAGACCGCATGTTGGAGAAGTCAGCGTTGTGCCAGGAGCCATGGCAGAGGTGCTCGGAGTAAGCACTAGAAAGATAATAGGGGCCTCCACCTGGCTCGTGGTCACCGTAGATCCTTCTCCCACCATCAAATCCATACCACTTTCAGTGGCATCCTTAGTCGGAGCTTCATCCACTTTGGAAGAGGTGCTTTCCTGCATCTCCTGCTCGCCAGCAACAAGGATCACCGTGGCAGCATCTGGGACCTCCTACGAAGGAGTGTTGTCCACTTCCATGATGGAAGGATCAGATGCTACCTTAGCCGGAGATCCGACTCATGCGGTAGATGGTTAGATGGTAGGGGTAGGAGGAGTGATGGCGGGAGATGCCTGGACAAACATATCTCTAATGTTTTTAGAAGCCCCCGTTGTCTTGGAGGTCTTCTTCAAACTCAGCTAGACTTTTTCCTAAAACATGCGATGTATAAGTATAGGAATAGGAGAAGCAACAATGTCGGATGAAAATAGGCTTACACAACATTTGGTGCATTGGTCAAGGGGATGCTGGCTAATCTTCTTTTCTCCGCCTTCAAGGAGGCAGTGGACTTCTTGGAGGCTCCACCCTCCATATTCTTCTTCTTGCCTCCGCTGTCAGCATCAGAGGTGGAGCTCTTCCGCTTTCCGGCCAGTGGGACTTCGTCATCGGACACGATAGTGAGTTCCTTCATCTTGGGGTCATAGACCTAGGGAGCCATGCAGGTATCTTTCAACTCCCCCAGCTGTTAAGTGAAACAAGCGTGTTAGACGGAATTACATTTTCAAGTCAGAAGAACTGGAACATATGTCAAAACAGTAAATGAAAGTTACCTTTGGGCACTTGTCATCCTTGAATATGTCATAGGTGATGGCGAAGCGACGCTTGCGATCCTTCACCTTGACGATGTCCTTGAGGCAGAGATTGATAGAGTCACTAGAAAAATTATCCTCGAAAATCCGGAGGCTATCTTTTTTGTCCTTGGTGTACTGACACATCAGCTTCCCGTGGTGCTGTAGAGGCTGGATCCGCACATGGCCAGGTCCAAGCCAGTTAGACCCGTCTCTATGAACCAGTCAATCCGCCTTACGGCGCAGGAGGCTTCATTGTCGGAGGGGAGGAGGGCTTGTGATCTCCATGTTAGAGCTTCAGCGGCGGCCCCGTTTATGAAATCTGGGTATGATGCTTCTCGAACAGCCAGAGGGATATCTAGGTTATAGAAGTATGTACACTGCCAATTCTTGCAGGACTCATGTCCTACAATGTCGGGGAATCGCCGTCTATCCCGGATCTTGAAGCTAATGGTTCCACAGTTCCTAAGCTCCTCTCTGCTCACTCAGCTTCCCTCTTCATGGTGAAGAAGTATATGAACAGATCTAACCTAGGCCTAGTCCCTAAGTATCACTCGCACAAAGCTGCATAGTTGCTAAGTCCAAGAATTCTATTGGGGGACAGGTTCTAAGGTTGAACCCGGAAGAGCTCGAGGACTTGGATGCAGAAGTCGAACAACGAAAAGGAGACGCCGCATACAAATTGAGCTTTGAGGTATACCTTTTCTCTAGGTTGGGGAGAAGGGACGACCTCGCCGGCTGGTGCTGCCTGCCAGACCAAACCCTCCGTCCCAGGGAGGTACCCCTCGGCTATCATATCCTTGATATCTCTATCAGAGATGTCCAAAACACACCATTCTCCCTCATGGGAGTCAGCTTCCTCCTCCAACGGCTCTAGCGCCACTAGAATATGGTCACCGTCGGTGGATTTGACCAATGCGAAGCGTGGCACCACCACGCCTTCCGGCGGTACATGGACCATGTTGGACGGCTTGGCGGAATTGGACGCCGCCATCGCTGGAGTGCTGCTGCTTGCCATTGGAGTGGAGGAGATGGGCTGAGAGATGGGGAAAATCTAGGGTTTTCTCTACGTACGCATGGTGTGCTCGAGGAAGGTTTGGGCTGGAGGAAGAAGACGATGCGGGAGCGAATGAGGTGAAAAGATAAATTAACCACCACAGTAAAAAAAAATATCCCCAGGGTCAAGATTTGTGCAAAGAAGATCTAACGGTCGACGCGTGGACAACGCGTGCGACAATGTACGCAGAGATTTCGCCACATTCCCACTGCCACCGCTTGATGTTTCGGATTTCTCGCGTGAGAAAATCGCTATGATTATGTTTGTTGCATGTGTGAGTTACGAGGCGTCGCTAACCTATAGTCTACGTTAGCTCACTAACATATGCAGACGAACAGTCCCATCTGAATATTCCGGCATGGACGAATCCTGTACGGATACGAGAAGAGTACGATGGATGAATTAGTAATTCTCCGTCTTACATATCGAAGATGAAGGATATTATAGGGTTCTTTGGAGGACTACAAGATATTGCTTGTCGATTTTCCAACATCACCTAGGCGGAGCACTCAATCTATAAAAGCAAGACATCACAAGATCTCGGAGTTCTCCAGGGGCTACTATTGGGGATATGCTAAATGGGTATCACATAGCATGTCTCTGATCCGGATAACTCGGGTGACCCACAGTTGGTAGCAAGGCCCATGGCCTGCTGGGCGGCCCAGTTAGATGGATCCAGAAGGAAGGCCCATGCCGAATAAAGGAAGGCTACGATGGAGCCACCGACATACTTGGAGCCTTGGAGTGCAAGACACGTAAACTAGTTGGATCTAGTGTAGTACTCTGTAACCTGTCTGGCTAGGACTTTTCCCTATAACCCTAAGATATGGCGTCTTTATAAGCCAGGCCTATGGAAGCCTTTAGGGAACGATTCATACAACACAACGCATACCTCGCACAGCGAACCAATCTTTATAACTCGGCGTATTGCCCTTATAGATATTTATAGAAGGATTAGGTTTCTGCCACCAACGTGGAACCTGAACCTGGGTAAGTTGTGTTACCACGTACCCGCCAACTTACCGCCTTCCTCCACGTCTCTAAACACGCACTGTGAGGACCCCTCTATGGCGTACTCATTGGCAATACCATGACACACGCGCTGCATTGTTGGCCACTGCTATCACAATAGTTGTAGTTTGCCTTACTGCCATTTGCCATCTTTCGCATCTCCTTGCTACTCCTCCTCGATGAAATCTATTTAGATTTTGCACCACACACCACATGGTTCTGATACGATGTGGTCTGGTCCATGGCGATGCAGAAGGATTCACACTGGCAACATGGGTGGTCTGTGATGCAGAATTCATTGTGCCCGTGCAGTCGTTTCTAGGTGCGCCGCCTCCCGATGCCAGGATCGAGCGTAGGTCGGATGTTCCCTAGCAAGCGCGTCCTCCCTTGCATAGTGGCGTGATAGCTACGATGGCTGCATTTGATGAGGATGTTGTCGACTTTTGACTCGACCATGATGAAACGACACTCCTGCTGAGCGACCTCGCATGGATACACGACAACCTTCGTCGACGTAGCCCTTGAAGGAAGCCACCCACTAACAACAATTTCTTCATCACGACTGTCCACAGTGAACCAGCACCAATGCTAGGCGACCTGGCGTGGATAGAGGCATGCGCGGTCCTAAAAGGAAGATCTCGTCGGCCGCATCAAAGAACGACTTCGTCTGGGTCGAGGTCATCTCAGACAAGCATAGACATGCACGCCGCGATGGGCGCACACACTAGAACGAGTGCTACGAGAGTGTGCGGCTCCAAACGGCATTGCCTAACGCCCACGCTCATGGTGAGTGGACGGTGGAGCTCGCTATGGCAAACAACTTGCCTTGGCGTATCCTCGATCGCGGCAAATGTGCGCTACCGGAATGGTACGATGCGACAATTCGGATGGATATTTTTCTGTCGACGTCGAGATTATGGTGTCGTTTCTGGAGGGTACCGTTGATGAGTCCAAATTTGAAGCATGTTTACCTTATATTTTTACAAAAGTAGAGTAGGATTTTTGGTATTTTACTGCGCACGCACGCACCTTTTGTCCTTATTTCACCAGGATCCTGAATTACTAAGTCTTTGTGAATATATCAATTAGGACTGTCATATTATGTAGTAGTAGTATGATATTTCTAAGTGATAAAAGTCATTTAAATGATTTTTTTTCTTGCACCTGTGAGAATAGAGAATGCGAAGGAAGGCTACAGAGTGTTTAACGACATGTGGTATGTGCGGATCTTGCCTGTACGGCACGCCTGTACCACCTGTCAGTGCGTCTGCCTTGTCAAATACTCTCACCACGCAAGAAAGATCTGAGATCCGGTATTCATTGAAACTCCTAGCCTTGAAACACCACGTTGGAGAAGGATCTAGAGGAGGAAATAGGAGAAGGGGAAATCCTTGTTGCTTCCCAGATCATTGGAGGACATCGCATCATCCCCTTAATCATCAACTGATGCATATCCATCACCATTACCATTCCCCTCTTCCATACTTTAGATCTTGTTGTAATTCCAAAAACAATTGTGGTTTGCACTAGATTTATCTTCATACTTTTATCCATTGATTTGAATATGATGTTTTTTTGTTGATTTCTTCCATGTGTAAGTAGTTTGCTTTGTTCTTGGGGGATGAAGAAACCCTAGCATTATTATGAAATGAAATAAATGATCTATTTCTTTGGTCCATGATCCATTGATCTATGATATTATGTTTGATATCTCTTTTTAGATGGTATGTGTAGTCGACGATATATCATTCGCCTCCGGTTCTAAAGAGAGGGTGATACCCATAGGACGTGTATGGGAGTATGTACAATGTTACTTTTGTGACTACAAGCATTGGCTTATAACCTGCACGGTCAAAGAGGGAATTAAGAAAGATTCACTAATCTCATTGCGATATCAATGGGGAAACCCTTAATTATGGTGGTCTGTATGGGTGATTTCTCTTAGGCATCGCAGTGGTTATTTGAGATGACCTCATTACCTGACTCAAGAAAGCGACTGCCCATGAGTCTTGTAGTGAACATCTTATTATGGAGTTCTCTACATACATATCATGAAGAAAGAAATAGACTATCCTAATTATGAGTAATTACCCCATGCTAGCGGTGTATCCCAGATCCCCGAGAAGTATTTAGCCTTATTGAGTTCCAACCCCATTTCCAAAGCTTTTGTTACTTGCTTCACTTTACTTGTTTTATTTACTTCTATGTATACAAAAAAAAACCTTTCAAACACCTTTTTTCTTGAAATCAAAGGTAGCTTACAAGTATCCTTTGGTAGATAGTGATGAGGGGCATAAAAACCTCAACCAAATAGCTCTCCATGGGTTCTATACTCTTATTTCAAAACTAGCTACAATTAATCTGTGCACTTGCGGTCATGAACTATCACCGAGGCGCGGGCCACCGACATGAACAAGAGAAAGGATTACTCCTACGAAGTGCACTCTTTCGGCGACGGCCACGGCCATAGGATAGAAGGGTCTAGCAATACCTATTTTCCTCTCAATTTTTTTATTTTTCATGTTCGTAGTAGCTAGTAGGTCATTGAAAATAGTAGTTCTGTTCTCTTTAGTTCAAGTGAACTGTTGGTGTACCTGGATAGTGACGGATATTTGGGATATCCTATGTTTTTATTTCTCCTTCATTGCCTCCCTTTGTCTCGACTGTATCATCAAGCATTATGTCTAACATCCGTGCACTGGGAGTGCAAAGAGAGATCTAGTGATATAGAATTACTTAACACAATAAAGGATCCACTAAAGAAGACATTTTCAATAAAATACTTTGGCAAAGCCACATACATATCGGGCATTAAGATCTATAAAGATAGATCAAGGCTCCTAATAGGGCTAAGCCAAACCAGATGCATTGACAAGGTGTTGAAGAGGTTCAACATGGAGAATTCCAAGAGAGGATTTACCCCGATGTCACATGGGACAAAGCTCAACAAACAATGATGTCCAAAAACAAATGTTGAGCTAGTCTTCATGAGAAAGGTTCCATATGAGTCAACTATTGGATCCATCATGTATGCCACGATATGTACAAGCCCAGATGTGGCACTTGCACTAAGCCTTTGTGCAAGATAGCAAGGTGATCCTGGAAAGGCTTGCTAGGCGGGAGTTAAAAACATATTGAAGTATTTGAGAAGAACAAAAGATTTGTTCTTGGTATTTGGTGGTGAAGATGAGATTATTTTAAGATGTTACACTGATGCCAGCTTCAACATAAATACGGATGACTTTAAATCACAATCTAGTTTTGTATTCACACTGAACAGGGAAGCAGTAAGCTAGAAAAGTTCCAAGCAAGGTACTATTGCGGATTCTACAACATAAGAGGGGTACATGGCTGCTTCACTAGGTGTAAAGGAGGGCTATTGGATAAAGAATTTTGTCACTAAACTTGGTGTAATCCCTTCTGCGCTAAACCCCATCGACATCCACTATGACAACGGTGAGGTTGTGGATGAGGCTAAGGAACCAAGGTCTCACCAAAATTCCAAGCACATCGAGCGCAAGTACCATCTCATTTGTGACTACGCTGAGAAGGGTCGCTTACGAGTCGTCAAAATTCACATGGATCTGAAAGTATCTGATCTATTGACAAAGGCTCTGCCACTGGCTAAGCATGAAGAACACCATAGTGCCATTGCTGTAAGAAGGCTTGAGCTTATGTAACTAGTTTTGACTCTAGTGCAAGTGGGAGACTGTTGGAAAATGTGCCCTAGAGACAAATAAATATTTATTGTTATTTCCTTTATTCATAATTGTAGTTTATTCTTTATAATATAACTGCTATGTGTCTTGATTACGAGACTCAAAGGAAAACTCAGAGCGTGTGTAAAGGTATAGACACCAAGTGTTCCTGGTCTCATGGGCATGACTAGCTCATTGTTAAAGATGATCAAATTTCCTTGATCATGGTATAGTTATTGTAAAGAGGATACCATTTGACAACGAGGGCATATTTTTAGGCTTAACAAGGATGCTAAACTAACCCAAGTCAAATAATCTATTAAAACATAAACGTCATCATTAAGTTGTTGGTATATCGTTGTTGTTGTCATATTGCTTTGTCCTTTGACCCTGATATGATATCAGTTTTCGTTCATAGTGGAAGGCATGTCCTGAGTTCATCCCAACTTCATCTTTCACCGAGTGTTCATAAAGGTTGTCTTTGGATATGTTGAAAAATTATGATGGGGCACAAGATAGTCTAAAATGGGATTTGCACCTCGTCGATGGAGAGATACTCTTGGGCCTCTCGATATTACGCTACCACTAATCGTCTAGCGAAACACAGGGTGACGAGAGTCATTGAATAACGAAATATGTGAACGGGAGAAAAAGAACGACAAGCTAGTAACGAGGTCAACATGGTATAAGTAATCAAGAGATGCATTACGAGGATACCGATTGTCTTACCTCGGGATTGTCATGTACCGTTATGCAAAGGGATAGTACATGACATCAATAGGTTCGCTTGATTAATTTGTGGTTATGTGTGAATCAATATGGGTGTCCAGATCCCGCTATTAATTATTGTCCAGAAGAAGTTTTGAGGACACATTATCAAAAGAGATAAATTATACAATGAAACTAGAGAAAACAGAATAGGAAAAAGTAAAAAATAGCTTTTGATAACACTCGTCAAAAGGTGTGTGTATCTTTTTTTAGGTTTTCCGACTGTCCTTTTGTCCTGACACTCGCCAACTTGTTGTTCCGGCTAAAAAACACTTGGCAAACAACCGCATACCTGGCAGAAAAATAGTTTTCACGTAGTAGGAGCTCCCTCACTGCCTGAAAAATGTTTTTTGAATCTTAGCCAGACTCAAAGTAGAAGTCTTTGGGAAAGCTATTCATGGACATACGATAGATGCATCCAATTTTCTGCTCAAGGAGGAATCAATGAAAACTATTGTCCCAGCGTCTCCTTGCCATCCATCCAATTTTCCTAACGATTTTTTCTTCCACAAATTTTAGATCTTTTGTTCTCAGTCTAGAATTATATATTTTCTGCCCTTTCATTTTGGCTCACTCTAAACTTCTCTAGTCCACGCTCAAATTCTGCACCCACCAAGATGTACAGCCATGCCCTAAATAATCAGCAAAATGGCTAATTAATCCACCAAAACGTGTGACTGCCGCAAGTTGCCTGGCCTCCATAGCTACATTAACTCTCGATCCCCTTCCTCCATTGATTGAATCCTGCTTCCATTCCTTCCTTGCCATCTCCGGCCACGCCACAATGAGCACCATAACCACCACAACCGTCACCAACGAACCTGACAATGCGGACCCGTTGACACCACCGCCGTCTTCACCGCCGCCCAAGGAGCTGACGTACGAGCTAGCCGCCCGGAACATCTACTACGCGAAACCGGCCGCGGCGCCGACGTCGTCGCTCGCGCGGCTCCTGAGGCCGTGCGGTGCGTCCGTGGAGGCACCTGACTACATCCTCCGCGACGTGTCGCTCACGGCTCGGGCAGGGGAGATTCTGGCCGTCGTTGGGCCGAGCGGCGCCGGCAAGTCCACGCTGCTCGACATCCTCGCCGCGCGCACCGCGCCCACCAACGGCCGTGTCCTGCTCAATTCCGCGCCGCTCCGGCCCTCCTCCTTTCGCCGGCTGTCGGCTCACGTGCCCCAGGCCGACGTCGCGCTGTCATTGCTCACCGTCGCCGAGACGTTCGCCTTCGCCGCGTCGCTGCTTCTTCCGTCATCGGCGTCCGCGGCCTCTGTCGCGGTCACCACGCTCCTCGCGGACCTCCGTTTGGTGCACGCGGCGCACACGCGGGTCTCTGCCTCGCGGCTCTCGGGCGGCGAGCGCCGGCGCGTGTCCATCGGCCTCGCTCTGCTCCGTGACCCCGGCGTGCTCCTGCTCGACGAGCCGACCTCCGGCCTCGACTCTTCCTCGGCGTTCGTGGTCGTCGGCTGCCTCCGCGCCGTGGCGGTTGCCAGAGGCACGACGGTGGTGCTGTCCATCCACCAGCCCAGCGCGCGCCTCCTCTCTGCGGTGGACTCGCTCCTCCTCCTGTCCCGCGGGACGGTGCTTCACCACGGCTCCCTCGCCTCCCTCGACACCGCACTTCTCTCCCACGGCTTAACCGTCCCAGCACAGCTCAACCCACTGGAGTACGCCCTCGAGGTCATCGACCAGATCCCCCATTCCCCACCATCCTCCCCTGAACCCAATCCGGCGCAAGATCTCACCACCAAGCCAACAAAACACCACAAGGCCGATGCCATGGCGACGCCGCCATCGTGTACTTCGCCGTGCCCGCGGATCCACGAGTTCGTGGTTCTTTACAAGAGGGCGTGGAAGGTGGTTTACCGGAGCAAGCAGCTGCTCCTGACCAACTTCCTGGAGGCGGTGATCGTCGGGACGCTACTGGGCACCATCTATATCAACGCGGGCTACGGCGAGGTCGGCGCGCACAAGCGGCTGGGGCTGTTCGCCTTCACGCTGACCTTCCTGCTCACCTCCACCACGGAGACGCTTCCGACGTTCGTGACGGAGCGGCCGATCGTTCTCGCCGAGACGGCGGCGGGGCTGTACCGTCTGTCCTCTCACGCGGCGGCGGCCACGATGGTGTTCCTCCCGTACCTCCTGGTGGTTGCGCTGCTCTACTCGTCATGCGTCTACTTCCTCGTCGGGCTCTGCGCGTCACCGGAAGCCTTCATGGTGTTCGTGTTGGTGGTGTGGGCGGTGGTGCTCACGGCAAACTCCTTCGTGCTATTCGTGAGCTCGTTTGCGCCGGACTTCATCGCCGGTATGTCGCTGGTGTCGGTGTCCCTGGCCGGCTTCTTCCTGTTCTCGGGCTACTTCCTGTCGCGGGAGAGCACGCCGCCATACTGGGTGTTCATGCACTACGCCTCGCCGTACAAGTACGCGCTGGACGCGATGCTCGCCAACGAGTACTCGTGCGCGGCGAACCGATGCTTCGGGGTGGCCGGCGCCGGAGGGGAATGCTCGGAGACGGGGCGCGACGTGCTGGCATCGAAGGGCCTCACGGCAGAGGAGCGGTGGACCGGGGTGCAGGTGCTGTTCGGCTTCTTCCTGCTCTACAGGGTGCTGTACTGGGTGGTGCTCAGCCGGAGAGCGTCCAGGGCCAAGAGGTGATCGCCGGCCGATCCATGAACACGTCGTCGTCGCCACTCCTACACACGTGCGTGTGAACACATGCATGGCCCGCATGGAGACAGCAGTCAAGGTATGCCAATTGTGGAGATAATCGATCAAAGTGTGTTTAACGGGTAATTAAGCTGTTATACTGATGTAAATTGTGAACATAAAAAGACTTTTACATAAATGTTTTGCATGGATAATATGATAAAACTGAGAATTTTCTACTATCTGGCGCGCACTGATTATGAACTCAGTTCTCTCTGTACCGCCGACACGATTGGTCGATAGTATAGGGGAAATTGAGCCCCTCGATATTCGGTGGCATTTCAGGAATTCTATTTTGATAGCTGTGGATATTGGCTTGATAATTTTAAATATTTTGGCTTCCGTTCCCCTTATCTTTTTTGTCCATCCACACGGCTAGTGCAATTGTAAGTTATGTGTCAATGTACACAAGTCCTGGTCATCTTTTCAAACGTCAACTTGGGATCAAGATATTACTCCCTCCTATTCATATTAATTATTGCTAAAATAGAAATATCTATACATGTTTTAGTGCTAGATACATTCAATTCAGCGACACTTAATATGGATCGGAGTGAGTACCATTTTCATCTCAACTTCACTTTATACAACCTACCAACTAGGAATTGCAACGGTATGCACGGTATGCTGGAACTGGACACTGGGAATATTGAAATTTTATGCTAACTAGTGTTGTGCGATGACTAACGATATACAAAAAAGGTAAATTAGCAACCAAAAATCAATAATAGTGTCAACTGCAGTATAATGGTGTCGAAGTCAAATAAGGTATAGTTGCTCCCATTTAATTCCATTGCCTCAACAAAGTTGTCACTCATGTTTCCATGGTGTCTGACAGCCACAGTTGCTTGATCAAGTAATTCCTCTACCCCTAAACATACACCGGCTTTGGCCTTACTCCTCTACATTGATGCCAACCCCCCTTTAGACGTCTCTTTCGGCCATCACCTCTGCAAAAAAATCGTTTTTCATTATTATTATTTTTCACTCAGAAACTCAAGGGAGAAAAGTTGCTTGTGACCCTGCAAATTTTCTCGGTTAGGTTGGCGGATTTGACACCCTAAACCCATGTTAGAAAGACCGCGGGATCCTGAGTCATGATTCCGCATACTCACTACTCTCTCCGATCCAAAATAAATGTTATTGGTATAAAGTTGTACTACTAAATCAGCGATACTTATTATGAATCGGAGGAAGTACTTCATTTTGCATCCAACGGTGGATTAGAAAACATTCCTTTACAACCCCAAGCTGCAAACAGTTTAGCAATCCATCTAGTGATCTAGCTACAAACCTTATTTCCCTCTCCGACAAACCTCTGAGAAAATATGCATAGACTTAAGTTCGGCCAAGGTAATCCCAAATGCATGGATGAGAAAACGTGGGGGGGAAATGGATAGATATGGTGTGCGATGAGGTAGAAGTGAGAGATGCTTTATAAAAAAGGACATGGACTGCGCTGGTCGAGGGTGTTAATCTCACAAAATAGTGGCACAAGCCTCAAACATATATATGGCATGCTCTAGTAAAATTATTTATTTTTAGATAGAATTATGGCGTAATGATTAGTGGTATCGTCGATCTCTCCATACCGGATCCATGCCGAAAAAAAGGAAGAAGGTGAAAGGCGGCGAATCAGGGGTCACCGGCCGGCGGTTTGCAGGGTTTTTTATTTGTTACAGCTAGCGTCACTACAGGAATGGGAAGCTACGCCGACGGCCAAACGTCGGGGCCGTCGGCGTAGCCATCGTCTAGGCCAGCCCCGCCAAGCAGCCGTCGGCGTAGAATTGCCCTCGGCATATCCTATGCTACGCCGACGGCTGCCCTCGGCGTAGCTATTTTTTATTTTATCTCATTAAACTTTGAAAAATCATAACTAAATCATTCTAATTCGGAAAAATACAAATAATATATCAAAAATTGCAGAAAAATAAGTCCTATCTATCTACACTCAAATATTACACATTTGTAAATAAAAATTAAGTAAAACATAAAACATTATATATAGTTTAAAACGGGCATAAAAAATTCAAAAATGATCGAAATAATGCGAAACCTTCGCGTGGTGTTATATTATGTGACATAGTTAGAAGAAAAAATATCAAACTTGGTATATTGATTATGTCTCAAAGAAACCTTCACAAAATGACCTATCTCATTCGAGGTTTCTTGGCTTTCGGGTCAAATGACCAATGTTATGTCTAGAATCAAGGCATAGTTTGTGATAATATGCCCATATTGTGCATACATGTGCATAATAGGATGGCGAACAATGTTGCAGGAGGAAGCTTTCCTTTTTGTCGCACCAAAAAGCCATTTTCCATTTTCCGAGCATAAAAAATGGACGGTTTTGTGAAGCAACCACCAAATGGCTAATTCAAAATACTACCACCACATTTTACAAAAATAATAGACCACCTTATATGGACAATGTCCCAACATGGGGATCCGAAACCTTTCCGTCCACTTTTGGTGAAAAAGACAAATTCCTGCCGAATCGGTAGGAATTGGGTCAGATATGAACTACAGGTATATGATCTGATGCTCATGTTTTTTTACAAAAATCATTTTTAGGTTCACAATATGCTATTTTATCAAAGATCTAATGCAAGTTTAGCGAGGCTCGGCCCCAAGCTAAGAATTTTCATGCCCGCCGTTTGACAAAGTTTGATGATAGTTTAAAACGGGCATAAAACATTCAAAAACGATCGAAACAATGTGAAACCTTCGCGTGGTGACATATTATGTGACATAGTTATAAGTAAAAATATCAAATTTGATATATTGATTATGTCTCCAAAAAACCTTCACAAAATGACCTATCTCATTCGAGGTTTCTTGGCTTTCAGGTTAAATAACCAATGTTATGGCTAGAATCAAGGCATAGTTTGTGATAATGTGCTCATATTGTACATACACATGCATCATGGGATGGCGAACAATTTTGCAGGAGGAAGTTTTCCTTTTCATCGCACCAAAAAGCCATTTCCCATTTTCCGAGCACAAAAAACAGACGATTTTGTGAAGCAACCACCAAATGGCTAATTCAAAATACTACCACCACATTTTACAAAAATAATAGACCACCTTATATGGACAATGTTCCAACAGGGGGATCCGAAACCTTTCCGTCCACCTCTGGTGAAAAAGACAAATATCTACCGAATCGGTAGGATGTGGGTCAGATATGAACTACAGGTACATGATACGATGCTCATGTTTTTTTACAAAAATCATTTTTAGGTTCACAATATGCTATTTTATCAAAGATCCAATGCAAGTTTAGCGAGGCTCGGCCCCGAGCTAAGAATCTTCATGCCCGCTATTTGACAAAGTTTGACGATAGTTTAAAACAGGCATAAAAAATTCAAAAACGATCGAAACAATGCGAAACCTTCGCGTGGTATCATATTATGTGACATAGTTATAAGTAAAAATATCAAACTTGATATATTGATTATGTCTCAAAAAAACCTTCACAAAATGACCTATCTCATTCGAGGTTTCTTGGCTTTCGGGTCAAATGACCAATGTTATGGCTAGAATCATGGCATACTTTGTGATAATGTGTCCATATTATGCATACATGTTCATCATAGGATGGCGAACAATGTTGCAGGAGGAAGCTTTCCTTTTTGTCGCACCAAAAAGCCATCTTCTATTTTCCGAGCATAAAAAACGGACGGTTTTGTGAAGCAACCACCAAATGGCTAATTCAAAATACTACCACCACATTTTACAAAAATAATAGACCACCTTATATGGACAATGTCCCAACAGGGGGATCCAAAACCTTTCCATCCACCTTTGGTGAAAAGGACAAATTCCTGCCGAATCGGTAGGAAGTGGGTCAGATATGAACTACAGGTATATGATCCGATGCTCATGTTTTTTTACAAAAATCATTTTTAGGTTCACAATATGCTATTTTATCAAAGATTCAATGCAAGTTTAGCGAGGCTCGGCCCTGAGCTAAGAATCTTCATGCCCGTCGTTTGACAAAGTTTGATGATAGTTTAAAACGGGCATAAAACATTCAAAAACGATCGAAAAAATGTGAAACTTTCACGTGGTGTCATATTATGTGACATAGATATAAGTAAAAATATCAAACTTGATATATTGATTATGTCTCAAAAAAACCTTCACATAATGACCTATCTCATTCGAGGTTTCTTGGCTTTCGGATTAAATAACCAATGTTATGGCTAGAATAAAGACATAGTTTATGATAATGTGCCCATATTATGCATACACATGCATCATGGGATGGCGAACAATTTTGCATGAGGAAGTTTTCCTTTTCATCGCACCAAAAAGCCATTTCCCATTTTCCGAGCACAAAAAACGGACGATTTTGTGAAGCAACGACCAAATGGCTAATTCAAAATACTACCACCACATTTTACAAAAATAATAGACCACCTTATATGGACAATGTCCTAACAGGGGGATCTGAAACCTTTCCGTCCATCTCTGGTGAAAAAGACAAATGTCTGCTGAATCTGTAGGAAGTGGGTCAGATATGAACTACAGGTACATGATCCGATGCTCATGTTTTTTTACAAAAATCATTTTTAGGTTCACAATATGCTATTTTATCAAAGATCCAATGCAAGTTTAGCGAGGCTCGGCCCCGAGCTAAGAATCTTCATGCCCGCCGTTTGACAAAGTTTGACGATAGTTTAAAACGGGCATAAAAAATTCAAAAACGATCGAAACAATGCGAAACCTTCGTGTGGTGTCATATTATGTGGCATAGTTATAAGTAAAAATATCAAACTTGATATATTGATTATGTCTCAAAAAAACTTCACAAAATGACCTATCTCATTCGAGGTTTCTTGGCTTTCGGGTCAAATGACCAATGTTATGGCTAGAATCAAGGCATACTTTATGATAATGTGCCCATATTGTGCATCATGGGATGTCGAACAATGTTGCAGGAGGAAGTTTTCCTTTTCGTCGCACCAAAAAGCCATTTTCCATTTTCTGAGGACAAAACGGACGATTTTGTGAAGCAACCACCAAATGGCTAATTCAAAATGCTACCACCACATTTTACAAAAATACTATACCACCTTATATGGACAATGTCCCAACAAGGGGATCCGAAACCTTTCTATCCACCTCTGGTGAAAAAGACAAATTCCTGCCGAATCGGTAGGAAGTGGGTCAGATATGAACTACAAGTACATGATACGATGCTCATGTTTTTTTACAAAAATCATTTTTAGGTTCACAATATGCTATTTTATCAAAGATCCAATGCAAGTTTTCCTTTTCATCGCACCAAAAAGGCATTTTTCATTATCCGAGCGCAAAAAGGGAATTTTCTAAAGCAACCACCAAATAGATAATTCAAAAATAGAGGGTTTGTGATTAGTTGAGATGGATATCATATTTGGATTCCTCTCATTTTTCTGATCAATTTATACATATTATTTGTTAAATTCTGATTTACAGATTTAAAGATATTAATTATTCCATATTTAATAGAAAAATACAAAAAAGTAAAATTATTATATTTTTATTTGAATTCAATAATATTTTTACTTATTCATTAATGTTTACTTAAATAATTATTTGTAATTTCAAAAAATACAAACATGTGACATGTTGATATAAGGGTTAATAGGATTGATATCATAGTATTGACAACAATGTATGAATTACTTTGCGGAAATAGATTCTGAAGGAACGAGAAAGTTAAGCGTGCTGGAGCTGGAGTAGTATTATGATGGGTGACCGGCCGGAAAGTTCGATTAAGACTGTAATTTAATTAAATATTAAGTATAATTAGTGTTAAAAATGTTCAAAGTGAGAGATTAACAAGTCAAACAATTCAAAGATCCAAAAATTGAGAACAAAAATAAAAAATTGCAACATGTCGTCAAGCTATGCCGACGGCCGCCCTCGGCGTAGCATATGCCGACGGTATTTTGATACGCCGACGGCCTCTATTGCTCCGCCGAGGAAGTCCTTTGCCGAGGAGGCTACGCCGAGGACAGCCGTCGGCGTACCATACGCCGAGGACATTTTAGCCTATGCCGAGGGCATGCGCGCGTCCTGTAGTGCGTCACACCGGAACGGCGGGCAACTGTACTGTTCCATCAACAGTCCGTTGCGTCAAGTACCACAAACTCGTGATATTTGTAATTCGGCATTCCTGGTACACGGACCACACTAGCTGTACAGACGATGAATCGTGATAACGTATAGTACAGGAACAGCACCGGCGGGCTGGGATGATTGGGTTTTAACAATACATTTCTCATGTTCGCTCCTTATAATTTGGATGAGTGTGTTGTTTTTTAGGGTAAATTTGGATGTGTTTTTGTTTTTGAGAAAAGCGGTTCCCCAGCTTCAATTAGGAAACCTAGGTTTTTTTTTTTGAAACCCAATAACACTTAAATGTATACATACACTGACCTATATGAACGCGTACACACTCTACCGTATGAGATCGGGTAAGTTTGAAAGACCGAGTTTGACAGACTAATCCGATGGATCGACAAAATCACCATAGACACCTCGCTGTTAATAAAAACATCGTCTCGTATTGAAAAATATTTCCTTTTTTATGAGATAGCAAAGCATTAAATTTAGGTCCAACCATGACAGGTTGGTTCTGAAAAACCTAAGGTACTCTCTGACAAGTGAAGTAGGTTTTGGCTCTCCGTCAAACGAAGTGTAAAATAATAATAACTACCTTCTTATGTAAGGTATATGTAGTGGGCCCTGAAGATGGATGCCCATACAATTATCAGGCCTCAGGGCTCGCTGTGACAGTGTGCATGTCCTGCCATGCATGATGCATGCATGTGAAGGGGTGTGTAGTTTAGTGGTTACCTTCCAAGCAAGGACAGCGAGTTCCGTCCCGTCGTCCCACCGAGCATGCATTTGCCCCCTCACGGGTCCTTGGATCTCTCGGCCCGTGAGCGCTCTTGTTTGTCGCCGGACAGGTAAATAAATGTCCCCGTGTCGCGTAGGATGCTAACCAAAGCTCTCGTGACGACGCACCATGCTAGGCAGGGGTCACCGCGCGCAAGGGGAAATGATTCTATCCCGATGCGGCACCGCACACGAGGGTGCATGCATGCGTGACGTACAGTACCTGGAGCCGATCCGGCCGGCAGAGAAGCAGGGATAGAGAAGACTCACACCACAATGGCACATACAACCATCTAGAACTAGGCCAAGGAAAAGGTTTCAAACCGGGGCACCAACCATCTTGGTATTGCCTCCGTTTCCATGATTAAGACGGATAAACTTAGTTAAAAGTTAAATTTTAATTCCATCTTCACGAGATACACAGGTTTGACAAACTAGGATACAACCACTCTCATTGTTGTCCAATCAGAGAAAGACTTGGGATCTTCTGGCTAGCATATGAGGTGGTGTACTAGACAGCCCAAGTTCAAATTTCACATTCTTCTATATATGAGTAGTGTCTAGTTTCTCCTAGAGACTTTTTCATCATAGTTATCCAATCACAGCTTGGTTCTCAAAAGTTAAACCTTAATTATATAAAGAAAATATGAACATATATGATACGAAACAAATATATTATAATTATAAAAATATATTTTCATGGTGAGTTTGTTGATAGCAATTAGGTGTGTCGAATAGTCATATTTGTTTCTACTAGTAAGCGTGTACGTGCAACAACGCACAGTCTTATAAATGAACTATCAATTAATGTACTCCCTCCAATATAAGTGAAAAATCATATAGAAACCTCCAAGTAAAATATTTTAACACTTGGCATGACAGCTTGAAAGCCAATAACAATAGGAAATCATGAAATCATCGGTTCTCTCCTACATCAAATTCAAGTATGGACTGCATAGAGTAATAGAATGATCATTGGAAGCAATAAAGGATATGAAAATATTTGAGAAAATAACTGACAACATGTTAGGATCCTCATCCCTCTATCATTTGTCGTTATCACAAAACACAACACTGCTTATTTAAATCCCTTTCTTCGAAATAAATGCCTTAACATTGAACAAAAACAATTTGACAGGAAATAATTTAAGAAATTGTAGGCACCTACATTAAAAACTTGTATTCTCCACCAGGTCTGAAATCTTCTATTTTTACTGATCATGCAACAACAGTTCAGATAAATTAACGTTTCTCATCCTGAATCAAATTGCATCTCTAGCCATTATAAATTTTAAAGGTTGGTGTGCGACAATATTTAGTATTCTGATGCCAATGAACACAATATGCTATGCAATATAATTGAATGGGCGAGTATTCTGATAGAGATGAAAGGAAGATGACAGTGCACCTTATTGTTTTTGTGCTAAAAGGAAGATGCCTAACACTCCTCTTATATCATTTATATGTCCCCATCCACTTTTGAGTCAAATAATAGCATAAGATTGGCACAATTTCCAGGTGAAAGAAACAAGAGACATAATGTCCGAAGCAAAGATTCAAGGAACCCCAACGATCAAAGGTGCTCGCTTGGGGCCTATCTCTGTCTAAACTGCTTTGTCTTCTACAAACCTACAACCAAAATGGTCAAGTAACATTCTTCGAAATAGTTTCTTTACTCACTTTACTCGACAATATGTTTGCATATCAAGGAGAGGTAGCTAGCCTCCACATGGGTGTTATCTAAGGATGAAAACATGAACATCTATGATATGAAACAAATATATTATAAAAATATATTTTCATGGTGAGTTTGTTGATATCAATTAGGTGTGTCTAATAGTCATATTTCTTTCTATAACATTGGTCAAACTTGGACGTCGTTGACTTTTTTTACTAAATTTATACAGTTTGTTTATTGGAACGAAGTGAACAGGTGTTTGGTTAGCCTGATTTTGGCCTTTTGATTTAATCTCTTACAGTCTAAGGCAAGAAACAACTAAATATGTGTTTTTGGTTTTTTATGTTAAGGATCTCCAATAGTGGATATACAACAGTGCACCTAGTAAAAAATTTAGGGCACAAAATGTCGATGGAGAGAGGCGGGATGAAGTTTTAGCTAACAGTTGGGTTATGCATGGTCGGAGATTTCTTTCGGGGCACAGGTTGTGGTACTCTAAATTTGCATCACTTACGGATAAAATATGGGGCTTCCCTAAATAAAAAATTATATCACCATGAATGGATAGGTCATCTGCTCGAGCAGCGCTTTTGGGTCCAATTTCCCTAAAAAATATTATTGGTGTATTATACATAACATGTTGGGACGCTCTGGTCCAATTGCCCTAAAAAAGTGTTATGTTGTATTATACATAACATGTTGGGATGCTCTTAGCTCATACGAATATAACTATCGTGCAACGGTGTCCAATAAAAGCTGCAAGCTAAAACCAAAAGCTTCTACTCATGTGCTTTTTGGACTTACAAGTCAAAGTTCAAAAGTAAGCGTAACAAACACCACATGCAACTTTGCTTGATTTTCCCTATCTTACATATTTGGGGGTGCCGCAATTCATGTAATTGGAAAGATAATTTGTACAATAGTAATCAAGAATATAATAAAAAGACAAAAGAAGAAAGAGAGATAAAAGGCTAGACCAAATTTGTAATTGGCGCAAGGAGCATGCCATGATACCCCTGGGTCTTGGGTGGGGCAGATGATCAGATCTCGATCTCTTTGGAGATCAGAAGGACCACCTCAATGGGATCCATGTAGCCATGTTGTCGAAGACCCGCATATTTCTCTATATAAAGTGTAATTTATCTTACTTAAAACAAAGTTGAATTTCTTAAGGTGCAATTGCAGGCTTAAAGAATGTCAACTATGTGATTACAATTTTGTAAATTCACTATTGCACAAAAATTTATGCATAATTTAGATATTATCTTTAGAACCCAAATATGCAATTAAAAACTTCAAATATGCAAATAATCAATTTCATGTTTATAACCTGAAGTTAAAGGAACATAGAAATCTAGGCTTCAAAATATGCAAATAACACAATCACACGTATTTTACAAAAATATTACAATCGGTAATGTACAACATTGAGAAATAATTAAAACAACTCAATAGCACATATCTAAACCAAAACATACATAAATAAAGTAATGAACATATCGAAGCCATGAAGATCGGCGTCTATATGGCCCTGTGATGCGCGGGCACAACCGATGGGAACCTCGTCAACAACTCCGCCAGAAGCTAAGAGCCACCCGCATGACAAGGATAAACCATTTAGGATATTCCCATAAGAGGAAAATCTAAGACGAGACCAAGAAGGCCAACTCTCAACACAAGAAGATTGATAGCCAATAGGATCTCTCCGAATAAAGAGTCGGGAGAGGAAACAGAGGCAACACCAGCTATTATGGGTTATCGTTACTACAACCCCACCATCTTAGAGGATGAAGCAACGCCTCCACCATCTCATGATTACGGAAATCATAACTAGTTTATATTGCTCCACTAAGCGGAAATCCAATTCGTCTCACGGGTGCAGATGAACCTATTGTTTGAAAACATATTTTGAAATGTCAACAAGAATAAAAAAAATATTTTGCATGTACATCTGGACATTCTATGTTCGCACACAAGTTTTTCGAAAAAAACATTATTTGTGTCCCATATAAAAAATAAAAATTCAAATGCTCCAACATGGTTACTGTTGGACGTTTTTTATCTTTTTACACAAGTCACGTACAATATTTGTTTTCCCTAAAACTTATGTACGGACACATTTTGATATTTTGAAATGAGTTTTATGTACTTTTTTAATAATAGCTTAATTTACACCCGTGAGTCAAAATACCACCTCCTCCACTAATCATTTATTGTAACCTAGACACGCTTCACTATATAAGGCCACGCCGGGATCACAAGGAGAGATTGTAATAGATATTCATACAGAAACAATATCAGATAAGCAGGGGTAGGGTTTTATCTTCACCGTTAGGGTGATCTGAACCTAGGTACACCATTGTGACATCTCATTCCCAGTTTTCTCATGCAGTCTAAAGCTCCACCTTCTTCTCAATTAGCTTTCAATCATGGCTAGTGTTAAGAAAAACCGTCCGCATTTGGTGCCCACCATGGAGCATGTTGTGCTTGGAGTGTGGATTTGGGCGGGATTAATCCCCTCTAAAGGCATTCATCTTATCTTCAGCCAGATTGTGAGGTTGGGGTTCTCCCACATCGACTACATCGATGGATTACATTTACTTCGGGACAAGCTTTTTTGCTTTGGCGCCTTATAGTGGAAATGCAACACCACATGTATGTTGGACCCCGGCACCATCATTATCGTAAGTTTGTTGGAGATTCACGCAAACAACTCAGGAAAACCCTCCCACCGCACTCTAGCTCCAGTTTTCCTCCCACCACAGTCTAGCTCCAGTTTGGGGTCTATTCGAGTTTTGCACAACGCTAATGGCGTTTCAAGGTTTATCACGTTCTTGTTTTGGATTCTTCAAGAGACAAACGTGATTCACGGATGATTCTCTGTTTATTTAATTAGCTAGTTTTAATTAGCCAATCTAATTAATAGTCAAAACACATAGTTTTGTATATGTTTCTTCAAAGAATAGTAAAAATCCATATAATATTTCCAGACGAATATTCAAAAGGTTTATCATGTTTCATTAGATTCAACATGATTCATAATATTTTCAACATATTATTTTGTTTGTTCATGCATAAATCATACAATTTTTTCACAAAGTATCAATAACTTTTTCGAGCCAATAATACTTTTCACAAAAAAATATGCATTCAAAGTATCAATAAAATATCTAGTCTAAGGGAAATAGACCCTCGCGTTGTCCCCGCGGGCGGCTCAGGGGAATAGCGCTCGCGCCACCTCCGGCCCCCACCTCCCACCTCTCCTCAGCCGCTGTCGCCGGCCTCGCCGCGGTGGCAGCGGCCCCCGCTGCCAAAGGTGGCTGGGAGGGACCCCGCGGTAGACGCGTTCTCTGGCAGGCGGACCCTCTCTTTGTCTCCTCCGGCGGCTTCATCGGGATTTTGTCTGGGAGGGTCGGCGGGCGGCGGGTTGCAGCGGCGAGCGGCATCGCTGCACCGGGGGCGAGGTGGCGCTGGCCGCCGGCGTTGCTGGAGGAGGTGGTGCGGTCGGGCCCAATCTGAGCCTAGATGGGCTTGGCGGGCTGCGGGTCTGCTCTGCGTTTTTCCGCCGTGGTGGAGGAGGATGCTGGGGCGGCCGGCACGACCGTGCGAGCGACATGGCGGCCGGGCTGGGTGGTGGTGGAACTGATGATCCCGTCCCTTTGTTCGGGATGGGGTGTCTTCTCTGGCCAGCGAGGTGCTGGGTGGAGCTATGGTCCCTGCTTCGGTATTCTCCGCGTGGTGCGGTGCTTCTGGAGCCGGTTTCGTGGGTTCTCCTCCTCCCAACTTGGTGGCTTGGTGGTGGTCGGCGGTGGCAGCGGATGGTGATCGGTGGTGACTTCGTTTGTCTGCGTGGAGGATGTCGGGGCGGCGGCCCCGGGCGGTGGGCATGGCAAGGGGCACCTTGGGATGAGGTGCCCGGGTGGGTTCCTTGCGGCTAGAGGTGGTGGAGGCGGTGCGATGCAAGGCAGGCATAGCTTCTTTGCCTTGGTGGATAGGCTTGTTCGGCTTGGGGTTTGGTGAACTCCATGCAAAAGCACTGCACCGACCTAGGTTGTTGTCGGCGATGTCGGCGTCCGCGGACGTCGCTCCCCTTGTTGGAGGCATCGTTGAGGATCTCTTTCACCTCCCTCGTTGTTTCGGGTATCAGACTCTCTGGGTGAAAATATGAGATCTGGTTTCTGCCGGAGCGGGCATTGGCAGCGCTACCGTCATTTCCCTCTTGGGGGCGATGCCTTAGGAGGTTTGGTGTTCCGCCAGGTGCTTGGGCTTGCTTTGTTTTGTTGTTGCTTCGCCGGCCAGGAGGGCGCACGATCTCGGGACCGGTGTGGTTGGCTGCGTGACGGCTCTGCACGTGTCAGTCGGTGGTGCTCCAGACCTAGTCAAGCTAGGGCGTGTGGTCTCGTCTTGGTTTTGCTAGTTTTTCCTGAAAACTATGCCGCTTGGGTATTTTTTTTGGTCTGGTTCCTCTTTTAACCGGACTCGTGTGTTCATACGTCTGTATCGGGTTTCGGCCGGTTTCTCTTCTTCTAATAGAAAAGACAGTGCTCCTGCTCGTTGCTCCAAAAAAGTATCAATAGTTTTTTCACAAAATATCAACAATTTTTCTTACACCTGTATCAACAAAATTAATGTTGAAATAATATTCAAAGTTTCATCACAGATTCATGAACAACAGATATATAGATTCATATGAGACTTAATCAGATAACCGAATCTTGGGAGATTCATGCAAGATTCAATAATAACCGTAGAACAAGTAGGAAAAAGAACCAAAACTAACTATAACAAATAGGAAAATTCTCAAGATTCATATTAGATTAAGAATGATCCAACCCCGATTTTTTTAAGGTTCGGAAGACTCTATTTTATGTTTCCTTCATAGTATACATGCTCAAGTTTTTTTACAAACTGTATTGGTTTTTTAGTTCACCGTGTCAAGATTCATATAGAATTTGATTTTGCATTAATTTTCTATATTCTGCATCGACTAAGATTAATACCACAATGTTTCATTATAGATGCTTAGCATTTTTCAAGTGAATCAAGATTCACACAAGAACAATACATGATCCAACAAAAAATTGACAATCCATATACGATTATCATAGATTCCATACACTATATGACCTAGAAAAGAAGATTCAACATATTTCATACAACAACAAAATGAACAAGATATACAAAAGAAGAAATAGTATGTTTCATGGTAGAATCCCATCAACATGAACTCAGATTCGTGCCATGCAAAACAAAAAAATTCAATAAATCCATAAAAAATCGAAAAGAAAAGAGGAGCCTCGGATCCATATGCTCCTTGCCTTGATTTGAAGCGAGCTCTTGGAGGTCTGTGTGGTCGTGGTCGATGGTCTGTTGCCACGCTTGGTCGTGGGGGCCGCGATGAGGAGGCGGTGCTGGAGCAGGGCGTGCGCGAGGAGGATGCAGGAAAGGTGACAGACTTCACTCCCACGGGTCACGTTGGTCGCCGGGTTGTGGTGATCCAAGTTGCGCTATAGGAAGTAGTGGCCTCCTCTCGCGTGTCGGTCGTCGATCTGGAGGAGGGGGTCAGCTTCGGGTGGTGGTGGAGATATGTGGCATGGCTGGAGCTTGTGGGAGGAGTGTACTAGGCGGTGGTGGTGCTGGGGCGCGACGAGGTGGAGGAGGGGTGGGGGCGATGTCGTACTGGTGGGCGGCTGCGCTAGAAGGAAGGAATGTGAGGAGGTGTGGGGATTAGGGTTAGGTATAGGTGGGTCGAGATTGATGGTGATGCCCGAGTTGACAAAGTGGTGACACTTTGCTACAATTCCAAAATAGTGGGAGGGCTTAGATGCAAATGTGCCTTAGATGATGACCGAGTTGAGTTTGCACAAATCTCTAAGAGAAATGTATGGGAGCGATGATGCCATTGGCCCAACACCCCTGTGGTAAATCCGCTCTGGCCCTAGAGTTCCTTGACAATGGTCATAGTGAGTTTGTTCTTCACCATCCTAGGATGGG
Source organism: Avena longiglumis (assembly GCA_030063025.1). NCBI lineage: Eukaryota > Viridiplantae > Streptophyta > Magnoliopsida > Poales > Poaceae > Avena > Avena longiglumis. Next base: position 481,148,804 of record CP125977.1, read on the forward strand.
AGAAACGAAGGTGGACCCATACACCGGATAAAGTCGGCCAAGGATCATCGCCAACCTTCGGACATGAGCTATTCATGCCTACAACAACTACATGAGTCGACCCTGCCCATGGCACGACATACACCGTCGCCAATCTGGTTAGGGAATACCACGCTTGCTAGGAATGGCCGTATGAAAGGCACAGGCATGATGCGAATCACACCACAATTGACTGCCCGGGTCCTTCAGCGTGAGTAGGGATCATACTTGGCACGTCGCTTCGGACTGCTAGTCATCTCCAAGTTTGGTTGATCTACTCTCTAGTACTCCCTTCGCTTCAAATATAAGATGTTTTAGCTTTGTGAAGAAAATGTATCTAAACTACTTTTAATATGTAAGTTCACTTAGCTTTGAAGGGAATCTATACTAAAAGAAGTCTAGATACATTTTTTTTATACAAACCTAAAACATCTTATATTTTGAAATGGAGGGAGTACATAGTAAAAACACATACCACACTCTAAGCATACAGATGCAAAGTGTCTTCTCCTCAAAAGAGAGAATTAAGAAACCAATTTCGTCCCATGCTAGGCTAGGAGGGCACAAACCTCACTGGCTTAGGTGTAAGACAATAGAGAGAGGAGATTGGCGGAATATGATGTGTGTATTATTGAGATTCATGGGAGATTATATATAGGCGTACATGGGATCATCTTGGAGTACAAGTCAAGTTAAGACTACATGGAAATGTATCCTATCTTTATCCTATATTGTCATAATAAACGTATACGCAATACTCTAACATCCCCCGCAGTTGTAGCGGTAGCATCATGAAAAATTGGAAAGTTGCGGACGGTGAGACTGAAGATAAACTGAAGTAGCATCCAGTACGATGACATCCCCCGAAGTTTGAGCGGGGACGCCGTGGATGATGTTGATACGTCAGAAACGTATCTATAATTTTTGATGCTCCATGCTTGTTATTATCTACTTTGCTTTGCTACGTCTACACTTTGAGGTGCTTTTTATATGTTTTCTGGTACTAACCTATTAACAAGTTGCAACAATGCCCGTTGCCTATTTTCTGTTGTTTTTGGTTTCAGAAAAGTTAGTAAAGAAATATTCTCGGAATTGGACGGGACAAACGCCAAAGTCAGTTACTTTCCGTGGGGAACAAGAAGTCCAGAGGGGAGCCGAAGAGGCCGGCTAGGGCGCCCAGAACCCACTAGGCGCGGGTGGGCCCTGCCCTGTGCCTGGGAGGGGTGTGAGGCCCCTGGCCGCCGCCTCGGCCTCCCCCTTCGCCTATAAGAAGCCCCCGATGCAGAAACCCTAAGCACCCTATCAAATATTCACGAAACCGTCTGTAGCCACCGCCACCATCGTCCCTAGATCGGGGGGATTTGAAGTTCTTCCTGGCACCCTACCGGAGGGGAGATCATCCCGGAGGCCTTCTCTCCGGTATGATGCGTGAGTAGTTCCACCTTGGACTATGGGTCCATGTAGTAGCTAGATGGTTGTATCTCCTCCTTTGTGCTTTCATGTATAGATCTTGTGAGCTCTGTTCATGATCAAGATCTAATCTATTTGTAATCATGCATGTTGTGTTTGGGGGGGTCCGATGGATATTGAGATTATTATGTTGGTTTGATTAATGGTTTTGTCTTTATGATTCTATCATGTCTGTGTTGTTTGTGATCTTCCATGCTCCCCGTTGTTAGTAGCTATCTTGGCCAAGTAGTTGACTCCAAGAGGGGGTATTTATGCTCGATAGTGAGTTCATGCCTCTACTTTCGAAGGGAAGTGACAATAATCTCTTCGGTTGTAGATGTGTTGTTGCTACTAGGGAGAAAACAACGGTCTCTTGTTCATGGAACATGTGGACTGTTTACCTTACACACTTTGCTTAAAGTAGTTGTCTGTTGCTTGCAACTTAATACTGGAGGGGTCGGATGATAACCTGAAGGTGGACTTCTAGTCATAGATTGTAGAGGTCCTAACCTGATAAGGTAGAGATCCCTGTGTTTACAATGCTAGTCCCTGGATCAATAGCTAGCATCCACAGTTTAAGATGTAATATCAAGAAACAAAGGTCATAATACAACTTTATAACCAGGAATAAAATAATTCATTACATCTTGCATAGCTCATTTGGCTATCTCATTACAATGCAACGAAAATATCTATATAGCATGGAGTCCGTCATCTTCAAAGTGCCATAGACAATCATGTTGGGACTTGTAATCATATTCAACACACTTCACTAACATCAAACAAACCTGCAACATAATAAGTTATAGTCACAAGGGTCAATACATCTAAATTGTATTGGCAAGTGATACTATGGTAGAATAGTGGTATCTATCATCTATATGCTTTTGGCTAAGTGGATCTTAGGCTTACTTTGCTCAAAATAGATTTTTCTTATCATTTTAAAACACTAAGTTTTTGTTTGTCAAAATCACCCAAGGCATCTACCAATAAAATTGGTGATCCTTTAACCCTTGTTCAACCACAAGCTTTTAACTTAGAAATTGGGATAAGGAGATCCTTGATAGCTTTCATGTCTTGATGCTCAAATTGTCCATTGCCGGGGACATGGCTAAGTACTTAGATTTTTCCTTCTCGAGAGGTGGTGCACTTTCCCCCCAAGACTCAACATGCAACGTGGACGCGTTCCAAACATATCACCCCCTACCACCTTCTATCCATCTGGCTAAGTTATTGTAACCTATATGATCCTGGAAGAGCGCATATACCATGTGGTTGCACTAGAAGTTTCTCAACATTTGACATCTCAAATATCTTTGTTCCTGGGTGGATTTCCACAAGTGTGATACACAAGTTTTCCCCAGTTTACTATACTTGTGTAACCACTCAACATATCCCATTCTCACCATTCCACCCAGGTGATTCATTCACTTAGTAGTTTTATTAAGCAAAAACATAAGTCAAAAACTTAGCAAAATTTCCATAGCATGTATATAAACCACCCTTGTTTGCTAATAACTAGTCTAAGCATGATCGTAGTAGGAATCTTAACTTAGGGAAAATTCTACTAAGGCATCATCTACTAGGATTTCCCATGGAATAGTTATTCACATAGAAAATTCCATGCAAGTTCTACTCAAAATATCACTAATGCATAGTGAAAATAATAGGACAAAATGTATGAAGAACCACTTGACTTTTTGGTAGAGAAACTAAGTTCACTCCTTGATCTTGCAATTGTCACACTCTTCAAAGTTCACTACAAGTCAATCAAGGCACAAATTCAAACTAGCATTCAAACAATTCACCACATAAAATAAAGAAAATAAAACAATGCATGCAAGCATGCAAAAGATTGTTTTATTGAAAAAGTGGTTTCTACTAAGGCTATAAACATTTTAAAACACATGTTGGTCATTTATAAAAGTGGCAAAACCATTTAAAATCAAGTTAGTGAAAATAGGCCATTTAAATCATTTTTGTTTTGCTAGAAATGATTTAAATCAAAGTAATAATTCTAGGGTTTGCTAAATATGTTTTTAAACATAATGTTAGTATTTAGGATCAAAGGGTTTAAAACAAATCCATTTACAAGAGGTTTCACCCAAAAATTATTTTTAAATAATAGCAACATTTTTGTTTTACTAGAAATGATTTATTCAAAGGAATAATTTTTTCTAGGGTTAATAAAATATATTTTTAAATCCAAAAGTTAGTGTTTAGGGTCGGAGACTTCAAATCAAAGCATTTGCAAAAGGTTTTACCCAATAAGCATTTTTAAATCATAGCAAACATTTTTTGTTTTGCTAGAAATGCCTTTATTCAAGGAATAATTCCTTGTGTTAAACAAAATATATTTCTAAATCCAAAAGTTAGTGTTTCTGGTCAGTAGGTTCAAAACAAATCATTTTCAAAAGATTTTACCCCAAAATCATTTTTAGAATAACTTTTATACTCAAAATAGGCCTAGAAATGTTTTTGCAAAAACACCTAATTTTCCAGAAGCAAAATACTAAACTAAGGGCATGGTTGCAAAGTTCACATTTTCCTGATTCCAATGATATAAAATTTACAAATTTTGGACGTGTATATCTAAAGTTATGAATTTTACAAAATCTAACATCTAATAGAAATGTTTCTATTTTTAGAACACAGGCTGAGCCACGTGGCTAGTTTCTATTGGACGATACCGGTTCGGTTGGATCAGCTAATACAGACCGTCAGATCTAATTAACGTTGCACGGCATATATCAACGTGTACCTCTTCGTCTCTGTTCTAATTCTATCCATCAGATCTAAATCGAACGGCTCACAGTGGCTAGACCAGAGATGGGCGACGCTGGCGACGAACGCGCGGCGGTGACGCTCAGTCGGCGACGTCCCAGCGACTACATGAAGTGAGGAAGAGGGGGAAGGGTTTTACCGAGTTCGTCGTGGCGTGGGGATGCTCGATGTGCTCGTTGTAGATGAAGGGGAGCACGAGAACGACGATGATTTCTCGCCAGAGTTGCTTCTGGCGACGGGCGCGCTCTGTCGTTGACGAAGGTGAGCTAAAAGTCACGGGAAAGCCAACCGCGAGTGGAGTTAGATGCGCATGACAAAGGAGAGTGCGAGAGTGTCTTTGAGGGGGAGAGGCGTGGTCAAGGTTTACCGGGGGAGGTCGTCGAAGTCGGGGCAGGTGACGGTGGCGCTCAGTCGTCGTCGTTGCCGAGGCTGTAGGGCACACGCAGACGAGAGGAGAGGTGTGTTAGATGCGCACGGTGTTGGCGAGCATGCTCGTGGAATCCAGGGGCAAGGGGAGGTGAGGGTTGGCTGGAATTGCCGCGGTGGCTCGCCGGAGATAGTGGTGGCGCAAGCAAAAATTTGTGCAGCCCGGTGGCTCTCTGGCAGTGGTGTTTGAGGGGAAAGGAAGGGAAGAGGTAGGTGGTTAAATGGGCGAGGTTGCGGGGTGGAATTAGCGCGGCGTTAATGCGATATCAAGCGCGCATTCAACGGCAGAAACAACAACGAGGAAGAGGGGAACGGGTCGCGGGGTAGATGATGATGAGGTGGCGCAGTGGGGTCGCTAGGTCAGTGACTGAGAGGGGTATGGTGCGCGGTGAGAAAGAATGGCCAGGGAGAGAGGGTGTGTTTCCCGGGTGGGCTGCTGGGCCTGCTGTTGGGCTGGGGCTGGGTAGGTTTAGGTGGGCTATTTGTTTTCTTTTTTTCTGTTTCTATTTTCTGTTTTCAAATTCAAACACTCATTTGAATTCTGATTTATTTATTAAACCTTTTCCATTCTTTCCAGTATGTTTTTATATTGTTTAACAATGTATTTTAAATTCCATTTTAGAATATTTTCTTATATTCTCTTATGGTTTATTAAATATTTAAAATAGACATTTTGTCTTTATTTAAATAAGGTTTAAATATGTTTTCAAACTTCTATTTGAATTCCAATTTTTGCCAAACCTTTTTCTGTAGGTTTTATTTATCCATTAATGTGTTAAATAATTCACTTTGAATTATTTAAAATATTTTAATATTTATTTAAATGAGGCCTTTATCTTTATTTGAATGAATTTGAATATGGTTCTAAACCATAAAATGTTATTTAATTAATCCTTTAATCTTTTTAAGTTAATTAGATAACTTTTTAATCCACTTGGGCAATTTCAATTTATTATTTTCTCATGATATAATTAATCATTTACATTAGGGATTTTGTCTTTATTCAAAACAAATATGGTTCAAGCCCATATAAGTTTTTATGCAAATAATCTTTATTCCCTTATTTTATTTGTATTATCTTTATTCCATTTGCTTATGGATTTTAATTCAAGATTTAAATTGTCTTCTAAATAATTTTCTTGGGATTTATTATTTAGTTTAGGTAATTTGTCTTTATTTAAATAAAATTGAATATGGTTTAATCCATATAGTTTTATTTAAATAATATTTTATTCTTCTTTATTATTTAATAAATATTCATTTTTTTATGGTTGTCCAAGATTTAATTTGGCTTTTAAATATTCCTTATTTATTTATTTATTTATTTGCCTTATAAAATCCATATTTTTTTATTTATAGATCCAAAATTGGTGATTCCAATATGTAAAAATTTATTTAACACTTCTTTATCTTTTTAAATCCCTTTAGGATTAATTTGCTCACAATTTGGTATGGATTTTATCTAGGAGCTTTTATTAGCCTTGGAAATTAATTCCTTTTATCTTATTAAATTCATAAGTTCTTATCCATGGCTCCAAATTAAATGAAACCAATTTCCATGGTTTTATAATATTTTTATTTATCATTTTTGATCATTTATAAAGGTTTGTTGCTGAATTTTTATATGGATAAAATCCATAGTCTTAGAGCGATCTTGAAAATGATTTTCTTCCATTAGGGTTTTAGGGTTTTGGTTTATTTTCCCAAGTGTTTAAATTTCAAGATACATTTATTGATGAATGCATTTCACTTGATTGAAATTTGGTTGGATTCCCTTTTCATTCAAATTTGTTCAAGAAGGGTTTTGATGTTTCCATTTAGAAGCAAAAAGTTTCTTTTCACCCTAAATTTCAACAATTGTTTCTTTTTTTTATTTATTTTTCACATTTCAAAATTTGGAAAATTTTGGGATGTGACATAGATGCAGTTGGATGGTGGTCTATGTATATTGTTGTATTGCCCAATCGAATCCCATAGGATCTTTCTGACTAGTAATTGCATTGTTATGCCTTGCTCAGTTCCTGTCAATTGCCCTGCTGTAATTTGTTTACCCTTCATGCCATGTTGTTTATCTAAGGAGAGCACCTCTAGTGAACTATGGACCCCGGTCCAATCTTTACCATTGATACATCTTCAACTGTTACTTTTTTACTTGCTGCAAAACATTACCTTCCACACCATATGTTTAATCCTTTGTTACAACAAACCGGTGAGCTTGACAACCTCACTGATTCCTTGGGGCAAAGTCTTGAGTTTGTGTTGTGTAGGTCTCCGTGTTGCTAGAAACACTTGTGTGACGTTTCCTTCCTCCTACTGGTTTGATAACCTCGGTTTCTTACTGAGGGAAACTTGTTGATGTGCTGCTTCATACCTTGCTCTTGGGGTTTCCAATGAACCGTCCCACTACAAGTGTTGGGTGCCATCAAGCTATTTTCTGGCGCCATTGCCGGGGAGGCTAAGGATGTCTTCACTAGGGGAGTCCTTCACTTCCTTTCTCTTTACTTTGTTTTTAGTTTGCTTAGTTTCTTTTCTTGGTTGTGTTTGCCTCTTTTCAAAAAACCCAAAAAAATTAGTCTAGTTTGGTTTGCTTTCTTTATTCAAAAACACAAAAAAATTAATTCCTACTCTAGTTGCCACCTTGCTCTAGCTCACCATGTTGCTCCCCAAGTTCGCCCTGGAAGATCTTGCAATAGGTAGTGGCTCCATAATTGGGAAATATAATATTGAAGAATTTCTTAATCATATTAGAAAGCATGAGGATATTAAGGATAAATCTATAGCAGAGCTTGCTCCTAATTATGAGATTGCTGCAGCTTCTTTATTTCATATGTTGGAGGCTAGGTTTGTTAGCCTTAACCCCTTCATACAATTCTTGTTCCTAAAACTAAAAGAAGAGAAGAATGCTGAAAAGAGGGAATTCATCCTTGAAACTTTATCAAAAGAATTCCATGATGTTGCTAGGGAAACCAAAAAGGTCTTTGAGCGTTTCAATATGCTAGGCTCAACTGTAGATTTTGTGGGTATTTCTGATAAAACTAAGCCTAGAGAAGAATTTAAGATACCCATACCCTTTAAGCTTGTTGGAATGCATGAAGCCTTTGAAAAGAACTTTGATTGGATTGCTCCTGAAAATATTTTTGATGAAAGTAGTAGACCAAAGAGAGATGAGAAGGGATCCTACAAAACCCATTTGGATGAGATACCTTTCATAGTTGAAGACTTTGCAAGTATTGATGTTAATGATTCTTCATTTGAAAATACTTGATTATTCTTGCTTCTTGTGCCTAACTTAAGGGCATTAAAGAAAAGTACATGTTCGGAGATAACCCAAGAGTTTACTTGATTCTTGGAAGTTATTACTTCAGTAATGACCTCTCCTTATCCTTTTTGTTTGCTTTTTGTGCCAAGAATGACCTCTAATGAGAGGGAAGTAAGATTTGGAGAGTTGCTGTTCCAAAACAGATTTCTGTCCTCCACCAAAAATATTCTTGAGGAGTCTCTGTAACTCGGATTGAGCTCAACATTTACGAATAAATCCCCCAGTATGGTAGCTAACTTTCGTTAGTTCAACACTTTTTTATTTGAGCAACAGAAGATGTTAGAAAAAATCGGTTTCTACGTGCTGGTCTGTTTTGACAGATTTCTGCCATTATTTGCATTTGCTTCTTATTGATTCCTTTTTGAGTTCTATTTAGATGTATTGATGTTTTGGAAGGAGTTGCTATAGTAGCTTATGTTTTTAGTGAAAAGCCTTGCTGTTCCAAAGCTTTGCCAGGGGTCTAATATATTTTGAATACACTAATGTTGCTAATGAAGATTGTGTGAAGTTTTGTATGAAGGAAAAAATTTAGGTGTAGAGAGAGAATGATGCAATGAGATGAAGAATGGACAAAATCTCAAGCTTGGGGATGCCACCATGGTGTCACCCCAAGAAATATCCAAGAGGCACAAGCGTCAAAGCTTGGGGATGCCCAAGGCATCCCCTTCTTCATCAATAAAAATCTCAGGTCTGTCTAGACACTTTGTTTTTATTGTTTCATGCACAGTTGTGTTGTTCTTGGAGCATCTTAGTTTTCGTTTGCTTTGCTTAGGTTGTTTAGTTTGCTTGAATAAAGTAGTTTGGACCCCCGTTTTTGATGTGGTTGTTTTGTAAATAAGTTTCTTGGTGTTGGAAAGGAGTAGTAAGTTCTTGCTTGAAGTGCAAGAGGAGCTTGCATTGACTGTGACTTAGACTTTAGCATGACATGGTAGGTGGTTTTTTGACCTTATGCTTAGTTATTATTGCTGTAGCATGTCTTGTTCCAAACAATTGGGCTTGCTTAGTGTGCCTTGAAGAAATTATGCATTGTTTTAGCATGCAAAAGCATAGTATTGTGGTATTCTCCTTTGATGCTTTGCTTGAGTTGACTTGGCACATGCTCACACCATGTTATGAATTTTACAAGTCACCATTAGCCTCTATGATCATTTAGTCCTTGACTTGTAGTACCACTCTATGATTTAATTAGTAATGCTTTGTTGCTCTACATGATTATAGCCATTATGCCCTCTTAGTTGGTTGCTCCCATTATTTTGCTAGCCTCCGCTTGTATGAGTAAGTTCTACTCATGCCTCCAACTCCCAAGAAACCAAGTTATTCCAAAGTGTCCACTATAAACTCATATGCATGGTGTGTTACGCCATTCCAAGTATATTCTTGTTTTCAACTATCTTCCAATTAAAAACTATTTTGTTATGTGAAAACTTAGTGATTAAAGCCCTCATGAACTTGATGGCACACTTTATATTCTTTGCCACTAATAAACTTAAACCATTGTGACATATTTTTTGTATATGCTTGCACTTATACGTTGGAATTAATAGAACCATGTTGTCACGGGGAACGTTTTCAACATTGCACTTGTACTTTTTACTCAGTTGATATCATGCTCTTTTGTCTATGGATGTCACCACTGTGAAATAAAGAGGGAACTTGTGTCCATGGAGTTTGTATCCTGTGTTAGAGAAACGTCTGGGCCGCTAGCCTAATCCATGCCTAATCATGGTGGAAACTTGCAGCATCACCATAGTGAGCTATCTATGAAGCATCCTCAATAAAAAGCTATGTATATGGTAAATAAAAAGATTGTTGAGATAATCATTGTCTTCTTGCCTTGTCATTTTGGTTATGGGAAAGCTCCTGTACCATGTGCAAGGGGTACCCCGTTGGCGGTTCTCAATGATATGCAAATACTTACAATGACAAGAACTTACCTGGGCCTAAAGTTGAGTATGCATGAGGTGTGTCCCTCGTATTCAAGGGACTTGAGATTGCCAACTTGTACTTCGTCAAGCATATACTCCATCTTTGTCACTTTAACCTTAATCACTTCAAGATGCTTATGATAGGGGCAATGAGGGCTGAAAGCTAACAAGTACCATAATTTTTGGAAGCTCTTTTAGAAACTTGTAATCCCTGCTTCCTTTACAAAAAGGCCTTTATTCCACCATTATTGAGTCTCCACCTTCTACCTTTAGGCACCATTAAGAGAGCATAATTGTCACTCTGTGTGCAGTGTTCCAAAGCTTATTGATTTATGCATATTGTGATATTACTTGTTCTTGTGCTATTTGTTTCTAGTCACCCTTGTGAAGTTTGAAGGTGTCCTATGCATCTATATTGCTACTCTATGAGGGACAAGCTGATTGCCACTAAGCTATGTTTTCTGTATGTGAAACAAACAAACAAATGTTTTTCAATGCATGTTATTCATGATCTTTTTTTGTAGCTTGCCCTGTTGCATGCATAGTTACTATGTCCTATTGTTAGAACTCCATCTTTCATGCACATGTTTAGTGTTCTTTGATCCCAGCTTTCAATGCTTGCAAATGGTTGGAGTCGTTCGAGACATGTGAATCTTGCCTACTCGGCAAAATGACCAAGACACCTTTTGCAAAGAGTTGTGAAAGGGCGACCGACTTGTTGGGACTAGTACATAGTGATGTATGTGGACCAATGAGCACGACAGCCAGAGGTGGTTATGAGTACTTCATTACCTTCACTGATGATTTGAGTAGGTATGGATATATCTACTTGATGAAACATAAGTCGGAAGCCTTTGAAAAGTTCAAAGAATTCCAGAATGAAGCACAGAATCAACTCGGCAAGAAAATACAGTTTCTTCGGTCGGACCAAGGAGGCGAGTACATGAGCCATGAGTTTGATGACCATCTGAAAAGTTGTGGAACAGTTCCTCAACTTACTCCGCCAGGAACGCTGCAAAGGAACGGTGTTTTGGAAAGGCGGAATCGGACCTTGTTGGACATGGTACGATCAATGATGAGTCGGACATATCTGCCTTTATCATTTTGGGGTTATTGTCTAGAAACAGCAGCGTTCACACTAAACAGAGTGCCATCAAAGTCGGTAGAGAAGACACCGCATGAGATGTGGACAGGCAAAAAGCCGAGTTTGTCTTTTCTTAAGATTTGGGGTTGTGAAGCATTTGTCAAGCGACTTTAGTCGGACAAGCTTACAGCCAAGTCGGATAAGTGTATTTTTGTGGGGTGTCCGAGAGAAACCTTGGGTTACTACTTCTACAACCGAGAAGAGGGCAAAGTGTTTGTCGCTCGGAACGGTGTCTTCCTTGAGAAAGAGTTTCTCGTCAGGGAGTAAGTGGGAGCATGGTGCAGCTCGCAGAAATTCGAGAGGAACCGGCTAGTAGCGAGTCGGAAAACTCCTTGGAGGTTGAGCCGGTCGTGGTAGCTGAGCCAGCAGCAGCACATGTACTACGAAGATCGGCAAGATTATGAAGTGTTCGTGATGTATTACTTTAGACAGTGATGAGCCGGCAAATTATTCGGAAGCGATGGTGGGATCTGATTCCGAGTCATGGCTTGGAGCCATGAGATCCAAGTTAAAGTCCATGGATGAAAATCAAGTTTGGAACTTGGTTGATCTGCCAGACGGTGCAAGACCCGTCGAGTGCAAATGGGTCTTTAAGAAGAAAACTGATATGGATGGAAATGTTTCCGTCTATAAAGCACGTCTTGTCGCGAAGGGGTTGCGACAAGTTCAAGGAGTTGATTACGATGAGACTTTCTCGCCCGTAGTAATGCTTAAATCAGTTCGGATCATGTTAGCGATAGCAGCCTATTTCGACTATGAGATATGGTAGGTGGATGTCAAAACGGCTTTCCTTAACGGAAATTTAACCGAGGACATGTATATGATACAGCCCGAGGGTTTTGTCGATCCGGATAATGCTGACAAGGTATGTAAACTTCAGAAATCCATTTATGGGTTGAAGCAAGCATCTCGGGGTTGGAATATTCGCTTTGATGAGGTAGTCAAATCGTTTGGGTTCATCAAGAGTGATCATGATTCTTGTTTGTACAAGAAGTTTAGTGGGAGCAAAGTTGTCGTGGTGGTATCACGGCAGATGCCATGGGTAGGATAAAGTATGGGGCCAATAGATGCTAGAGGGATCTGGGGAGGGAAGATGTAGTTGATTCTACACGCAGAAGACTAAGGCAAAGATCTTTATTTTCTTCTTCCTTGGGCTACAAGTGCTCCTTGAGCTGTATAGAGGGAGAAGAGAAGAACTTTACCAGCCTAACGGCTCTAACTTTTTCCGATCCCCCCTTCTGAGTCCAAGCCTCTCCTTATAAAGGAGAGCCCTGGGTTCCTCTAGGGCTGACGTGGCAAGCATATTCGAGGAATATGCTTGTCCCAATATAGTAGTTCGCGCCCCTTTCCTGTCGCCCTCTAACGGCAAGGTTCCAGAGGGCCCCTCCTGCGCCTCGGTCTTACAGGCTGTCACCTCCGTGACCTCCTCCTGCCTCTGTGTCGCTCTGCGCCTTTGTCCATAGCGCTTGGCTCCGCTCAGATTCTCCCTAGCTTGCAGCTAGGGTTTGACTTCAGGCTTCTCCTTCTCCTACAAGCTTCATATCATTCGGTCCTTCCTCGCATAGCTCGGATCGTCCTTCACCTGCATCAAGATCACTCAGGCTAACCCGGCCGACTTACGTAATATCTCGGCCGGGTAATGTCTTAATATACATATACGGGTCTCTCGCCTCCATATGTCGGCCGACTTCTACAGGATTCGGCCGACTTAGACTATAACTCGGAAATCAGACTAGGATCGTACTCTCGTCTTTCCCCGTCTTTAACCTATCCGGGGTCACCCCCCCAACAAAAGTAAACTTTCTAATCTTATATGTGGATGACATATTACTGATTGGAAATGATGTCCAGGTGTTGCAAGAAACCAAGGAATCATTGGAAAGGAGTTTCTCAATGAAAGACTTGGGTGAGGCAACATACATCCTCGGAATCTGGATCTATAGAGATAGATCAAGGAGGCTCATTGGATTGAGTCAGAGTACTTATTTGGACAAAGTGTTGAAGAAGTTCAACATGGAATCGTCTAAGAAGGGGTTCTTACCGATGTCCCATGGTGTAAAACTTAGCAAGACTTAGTGTCCTTCGAAAACTGATGAGCGAAGTCGGATGAGTGCGATTCCATATGCTTTTGCAGTCGAATCCATCATGCATGCCATGATTTGTACTAGGCCGGATGTTTCGTATGCTCTGAGTGTTGTGAGAAGATACCAGGATGATCCTGGAGAAATCCACTGGACAGCGGCTAAAAATATCCTAAAGTACTTGAGAAGGACTAAGGATATGTTTTTGGTTTATGGTGGTAAAGATGAACTCGGTGTAAAGGTTTACACGGATGCGAGTTATCTTATCGACTCTGATGATTCTCGTTCGCAATCCGGATACGTGTTTATTATAAACGGAGGTGTTGTGAGCTGAAGAGTTCCAAGCAAGAGACTGTGTCTGCATCTACAACAGAGGCTGAGTATATTGCCGCCTCAGAGGCAACAAATGAGCTGTTTGGATGAGGAATTTCCTCATGGATCTTGGTGTGGTTCAGGGCTCATCCAATCCATTAGACGTGTATTGTGACAACAATGGTGCTATTGCACAAGCCAAGGAACCTAGACAACACCATAAGAACAAGCACATACTCATGTGTTACCACCTGATTCGCCAGTTCATGGATCAGGGTGATATCAAGTTATGCAAGGTACACACAGATGCAAATATTGCGGATCCGTTGACAAAGCCATTGCCACAGCCAAAGCATGAGGCGCACCTGAGATCCATGGGCATGATATGCTTAGACATGTGATGTCGGAAGATTGACTCTTGTGCAAGTGGGAGACTGTTGGGAATATGCCCTAGAGGCAATCATGTATGATGACATTTCCCATTGTATTCATAAAGTTATTAAGTTGTCCTTATATAAACATTTGATGTGTATCATTGAATATGTGATTCGGTTGTGGAACTATACATTCATGTTGTTTGTACTCAATATCCTTGGTCATTGAGGTTGTGCTAGACACACAACTTAGACCAATGTGAAATTCGGCTTGATGACTTGGTTCCACTTGTCATGGGCATGGAGATGCTATTCCGACTTACACAGATTCGGCTAAAGATTTTAGCGAGTTGTATTGACCCATATTGAGGTACAACGAACAAGTTGTCATTTGTATATCTCAATCAATGTAATCCTTAGACCTGAGGTTATTGCATAGTCCGAGTTGAGGATCACCGACTTAGGTTCTGTCAAATGTTGATCCGTAACTAGGCAGTTATAAAGGCAGAGTTCAGGTCGACTGAGAATCAAGCTGCGTGATGTGAATAACCAAGATGGGATTTTGCCCCTCCACTCGGAGAGATATTCTCTGGGCCCTCTTATGAGATACGATTCGGAAAGCATGGGCATGCACGACTAGGTTAAGTGTTAACCGAGGCGATCGACTAAGACTTGGTCAGGTGAATCACTTATCTCGGATCGAGAAGAGAGTCGAACTATTTCAGGGATGACAATTATTCGCCTATAGTCTGACAAGGTATATCGTGAGGCAAAAGGGACTCGGACGCAAGTCACATTGGAAAGGCAAGTCGTCATGACTCTTTGGTACTTGGGAGTCGGCACATTCTGCTAGGAGCCGCTACCGACTGATCGATTGAGAGTCGGACTCTAATCGTGTCCAAGTAGCCATGAGCCTGCGGGGTCACACACTTAATAACTGGAGCAAGTTCGGATTGGATCTGAACTAGAAATCTGGTTGGGTTGGACCCGAGCCTGATTTGGGATGAGTCAGTGAGTCGGACTCACAGGGACTAATATTATATGGGCTTTAGTGAATGGGCCGCGTGAGCAGAGCCCACATTCACTCCCTATATATAGTGGAGCACCGTAACCCAAATAGGTTAATCGTTGTTCGGTTAGGTCATTCCATGTGTTGGAAACCCTAGCTCCACAGCAGTCCTGCCGTCGTATCGAACCTAGCAGTTCGTCGCCGGTGCTCCTCCTTGTACGTGTGGATACCAGCAGAGGTGTTGTACGATCAGCACCAAGACGATTGGATCGCAAAGGACTTCACTGCATCAACTGGCGCGCTTCATCAGTAATCCGCAACCATGCGTCTAGTGGTAAACCTCGTGGCCTTCCACCTCGGCTAGATCTTGGGATCACCATGTTAGAGGAAAAAGTTTTGCTTTATCTCTGCGTGGCTCAACAGGGTGTGGGGCCCCTAGCCGCCGCCTCGGCCTCCCCCTTCGCCTATAAGAAGCCCCCGATGCAGAAACCCTAAGCACCTGATCAAATATTCACGAAACCGTCTGTAGCCACCGCCACCATCGTCCCTAGATCGGGGGGATCTGAAGTTCTTCCCGACACCCTTCCGAAGGGGATATCATCCCGGAGGCCTTCTCTCCGGTATGATGCGTGAGTAGTTCCACCTTGTACTATGGGTCCATGTAGTAGCTAGATGGTTGTATCTCCTCCTTTGTGCTTTCATGTATAGATCTTGTGAGCTCCGTTCATGATCAAGATCTAATCTATTTGTAATCATGCATGTTGTGTTTGCGGGGGTCCGATGGATATTGAGATTATTATGTTGGTTTGATTAATCGTTTTGTCTTTATGATTCTATCATGTATGTGTTGTTTGTGATCTTGCATGCTCTCCATTGTTAGTAGCTATCTTGGCCAAGTAGTTGCTAGTGGCTCCAAGAGGGGGATAGTGGGTTCATGCCTCTAGTTTCCAATGTAAGTGACAATAATCTCTTCGGTTATAGATGTGTTGTTGCTACTAGGGAGAAAACAATGGTTTATTGTTCATGGAACATGTGGACTGTTTACCTTACACACTTTGCTTAAAGCAGTTGTCTGTTGCTTGCAACTTAATACTGGAGGGGGTTCGGATGATAACCTGAAGGTGGACTTCTAGTCATAGATGCATTTGGATGGCGGTCTATGTATCTTGTTGTATTGCCCAATCGAATCTCATAGGATCTTTCTGACTAGTAATTGCATTATTATGCCTTGCTCAGTTCCTGTCAATTGCCCTGTTATAATTTGTTTACCCTTCATGCCATGTTGTTTATCTAAGGATAGCACCTCTAGTGAACTATGGACCCCGGTCCAATCTTTACCATTGATACATCTTCCACTGTTACTTGTTTACTTGCTGCAAACCATTACCTTCCACACCATACGTTTAATCCTTTGTTACAGCAAACCGGTGAGCTCGACAACCTCACTGATTCGTTGAAGCAAAGTCTTGAGTTTGTGTTGTGCAGGTCTCCGCATTGCTAGCAACACCTGTGTGACGTTTCCTTCCTCCTACTGGTTCGATAACCTCGGTTTCTTACTTAGGGAAACTTGTTGTTGTACTGCTTCATGCCTTGCTCTTGGGGTTTCCAACAAAGCGTCCCACGACAAGTGTTGGGCGCCATCAGATGTCGCGTTGCGGCATCTTGGACTATAGAGGAAGTTGGTGAGATGCTCAAGTGAGGTGGTAGCCCTTGTGCCGATGTCGATGGAGCCAAGAGCGTTGGGCGCGGAGAGCGCTATAACCTTGGTCTAGGTAGTCGTGTGAGGGATCATTATGTTCGATGTCGTGGTCGGGGATGCTAGTGTCTAGATAGCCGCACGTGAATCCGCATGCGCATAGTGCGCGAGGATGATGAAGGAGACGCATCGAGGCAGTTGTCGAGGATGTTGATGTTGGAGCTGATGCAGTCTAAGCCATCGAGGATGAGGTATGGCCATAATTTTGTCAGCACTAGGCATGTGTCGGTAATGAATGCATACAACAGTTTTGCCAGAACAAGTACGCAAAGAAGAACTCATCAGTGATGTAGAGGTCCCAACCTTTAATAAGGTAGAGTCCTCCTGTGTTTTACAATGCTAGTCCCTGGATCAATAGCTAGCATCCACAGTTTAGATGTAATATCAAGAAACAAAGGTCATAATATAACTTTATAACCAGGAATAACATAATTTTATTACATCTTACATAGCTCATTTGGCTATTACATTACATTGCAGCGGAATAATTATAATCATGGGGTCCTTCATCTTCAAAGTTCCACAGGCAGATGATGGTTGTAGACTTTGTAGTCCTAGTCAATCAAACAATCTTCATTTAAAATCAATCAAACCTGCAACATTACAAAGTTACCACAAGGGTCAATACATTGAATTGTATTGGCAAGTTTCACTACTTTGTATATTATGAGTGGATCCTATCAATACATGCATATTTGGCTAAGTAGAGTTTAAGGCTTATTTGCATAAAGTAAAATTTAACCTATCTTTTCAAAATGGTTTTGGTCCTTTGTCAAATCTCTTTTTCCAAGTTCCTTGAACTCCTTGGTAGAAACTCAAGTGTTCAAGTCCTTGTCAAAATCCCTTGAACCACTTGGTAACCCCAAGTGCAACAAGTTTTATCAAAAATCATGAGTTCCTTGGTAACCCCAAGTACATCATGCTCTTGTGCACCTTGGTAACTCCCAAGTGCTTCAAGCTTAACAAAATCTCTTTGAATTCCTTGGTACCCCCAAGTGCATCAAGTTTTTATATTAGAAGTTGGAATGTCGAGATCTCCCATAGTTCAAACTTTAGTTGCTCAGTATTGTCCATAACCGGGGACACGGCTAAGTACTTAGATTTTATTAACCTGCGGAAGGAGTACACTTTACCACATGACACAATCCCATCTTGTTGCCACCGGTGGCCTCTTGGATTAGTGCTCACCAAGATGGAATCTTGGCGGTGAGAGTGTGAAGTCTTTCAAGAGGTCCTCCATACATCATTGCTAGCTTGTCTTCAGCCCCATGAAGCATTCCAGATCCCCATGTCCGTAACTAAAGACAATGTATGGGTCTTCCTAATGTAGTTGACTAAGCCAGAGCCATAATAGCATGTGGTTGTACGAAAGCCACAATTGGAGAAACATGTTCAATCTCTAAGTTTCCTAGGTGGATTTCATTTGGAGCACAACACAAAGTGATTGCCATAGACATGGGTCCCTTTTGTTGCCACCTTCTCCAAAACATAAAGAGTCCACCACCTAGGTGGTTCATTGAGTCCTTGTTTTATTATATAAAATCACAAGTCCTTTTCTCAACCTTTGTAAAATCTCAACATGTATCTCTTTTTCAAAACCTAGCATGGCTAAGCATGTACAACTTTAATATTTTCACTAAGGAGTGTATAGGGAATCCTATTAGGATTAGCATAGCATAAGTATAAAACATTTTCATGCATGTTTACAAAATCCACTAAGTATAATGAAAATAGTAGGTCTTTTGTATGATAGTGTAACTTGCCTTTTTGTTTAGGGAATGATAGTCACTCCTTGATCTTTCTAGTCTCACACTTTGCTAATATCACTACAATCAAACAAGCATAGTATCAAGTAGCATTCCAACATTCAAACAATAATTCATATAAACAAAGCAATGGTTCCTAAGTCTTGTAAAAAGAGGGTTCTATTGCAAAGTTGGTCTTTACTAGGTTTATAAACTTTATAAGGTTCACATTGGTCATTTACCAAAATGGCAAAGTCTTTAGTTAGTGGGTTTTGCCCAAAGCCTATTTAAAAATCCATTCAACATTTTATGTGGTAAAAATTATTATTTTTAAAGTAAAACTTTATGTTTTTCACCAAGTGAGTTGCTCTTGGCAAGGTTTGGTGTTTTGGGTCAGAAGGTTTGGTCCATAATATTTTCCCAAGGTTTTCCTTGCATCAACTTTTCCATAATAAGATTTAATGAGTTTATTTGGCTAGAAAATGACTAAGTTAACTAATTCAACTTAAATTTCACAAAAAATATTTTAACACTATGGGTTGGTTCCTAGGGTCAGTAAGGTCACACAAACCTATTTTGCAAAAGATTTAATCCTAAAATCAATTTTAAACAATTTTATTCTCTAAACAAGTAAACAAATGTTTATGCTAATTCAAACAAGCAATCAGATACTATTTGTCAAACTAAGGCTATGGTTGTTTAGGGCTTGTTCTCCTGATTTTATTGATATAAAATTTGTCAAATTTGGACGTGTGGTTTGAAAGTTACAAGTGTTTGAAGTTTGCATATAATTCTGATTCAAAAATCTGTTTTAAACTAGAGCTGGCCACGCGTCGTATTCTAATTGGCCGAAAACGGTTCGCGTGGATCACGCACTGCAGTCCATTAGATCTAAGTCACATCGCTTGCGGTTCGAGCAGCGTACCTCTTCGCATAAGTGATCTAATCGTATTCGTTCAAACTAGATCCTCTGATTGGCTCATTTGGACAAAAAGTGAGCGGCGCCGACGGCGGCGACGGTCAGATAGTGGTGGCGCTGGCGAAACAGGAAGCGAGGAAAAGGCTAGCGGGGCTTACCAGGATCGCAGAGACCTGCTGATGCTCGTGGTGGGGTTGGCTACACGAGGGGCGCAAGGGGTTGCTGCTAATTGCTCGTCGGAGAAGCTGCGAGCGGCGGTGCTCTCTGTTTCTTTGTCGAGGCGATGTTGCGGATCACCGAGAACAAAACAAAAACATAGTCGAGGCAAGGAAAGGCGAAGCGTGTGTGCGTGAACGAGAGGTCGTGGTGGGAGATGTTCACACGAGATGAGAAGAAGAAGAAACGCGCAGCGGCTGCTCGGCTTGACGATGGCGAGGATTGGGCCCTAAGACCTAAGACAGGAAGTGCCCATTAAGTGCCATTAGATTGGAGATCATCACCGTGTTCTCGAGAAGAGGGGACGACAACATGGGGCTTGGGAGAAAAGAAAGAGGCGGCGGCGTCGGGGTTTGTCGTGTAGTGGGGTTCGGCGCACTGGGCGAATGAGAGTACTAGGAGATGTGTGAGGTCGAGATGAGTCCAGAACGAAGTGAAGTAGAGGCAGTGGTGGCGGAGAGGATGTTCGGGAGGAAATGGAGCGGCTGAGGCGAGCTTTGGGGAGGAGTCTGGGAAAGCGGAGGAGGCGAGGCGATAAAAAGGCCGTGGTCGCGATGAGGATTTAACGCGTTAAGGAGAATTAAACGCGGAATCAAAGCAACTGTGCAGCGTCGTCGGGAGGCATGGTCGCGAGGAAGAAGAAGGAGGAGGTAGTGTGGGGTCATTGGCAGTGAAAGAAAAGAATAAGAGAAGGGGTCCACTTGTCATACACTGTGTGGGTCAGAAACGGAGTGCGAATCGTTTTCTGCGGGGTAAGGAGCTGGGCTGGTTGGTGGGCTTAGTGGGCTGAGCGTTTGGGCTAGCTATTGTTTCATATTTTTTTTTTGTACTGATTCATTTTTCCTTTTTCTATTTTGAATTTCTGTTTTAAATTTCAATCAACTTATTCAATCATTCATACAATTCAAACCTTCATTAAACATTGCATTGTGTTTTTTGGTTCTGTTCAGTATTTTAAATCAACCTTCAAAAAAATAATATTTAATTTTTTTTCTAGGTTCTATTTATTAATTAAATAAAATGGGTTATGGTTTATTAATAAAATATGGTTTGGTTTAGTTATTAAAATCCCCATTTTATTCTAATTATTTACAAAAACCAAATCAGTAGTTTTTTTATTTGAGTATATAAGATATGTGCACCACATTGTTAGAATAAAATAACATTTTACTATAGGGCCCATTAATAATTAAATAAAATGGCCTTAGTTATTCAATTCAAATAGGTTTTATTTTATTGAGATCTTTTATTTTAAAAATCTAAAATCGAGCCAAGACATTTTAATAGGTTTTTATTAAATACTAATAGAAATACTTGTTAACCTATTGAAACAATTTTAGTAGGTCTTGATGTTTTAATTTTAAAATGATAAATCCTTTCACAATAAAATTGGATATTGATGCCCTATTATTTTATTTAAATAGACCTTTGTTAATTTTTATTTAGAACTAAATGTTTTAATTCCCAAAGCTTGGCCAAGGTTTTAATTGGCTTTATTAAATAATCTTTATTTATAAATCCACCTTTTCTTTTGATAACCAAAATTTTTATTTTAAAGATCCAATAATAATAATTCCAAAACATTTTAATTAAATGTTTATTTTTAAGGATGCATTTTGGATTTTATTTAATTCAAATGGGTTTGAAATTCCAATTGAATTCAAAAAGTTTCTTCTGGCTCTGAAAATCAAACAAAGTTTTATTTTATTCATTTATTTTTCACATTTCAAGATTTGGAAAATCGTGGGATGTGACAGGCTACCACCCTTAAAATAAATCTCGTCCCGAGATTTGGGGAGGATAGGGTTACAAGCAAGTTCAAAGCAACTAGGGTACTACCACCCTTAAAAATTTTCTAACAAAAATTACATATTGGCCTTCTTGGGTCCTGGATAAAATTTTCTTATTGCAAACATTTGCATGGTTTCCTTGGTTTCCATACTTGACTCATGGGCCAAGATTGAGCTTCTCCATAGGCTTGTTCAACTTGTTCTTCATCCTTTCTGGACAGTTGCTTGCATAGTGTCCTAGATTCTTGCAGTTGAAGCAATGAATGTCATTGAGTTCTTTACGTGGATCTTGTGGGCAAGTTGCTACAAAGTGACCTGGTTCATTACAATTGTTACACCACACTTGGTCAATTCCTTTATTCTTTATGTTCTCTGGGCATCCACTAGAGTAGTGTCCCATTTCCTTACATTTACGACATTGTACCAGGCTCATGTCTTGCTTGGGCTTCTTGATTTTCCTGGATCCTTTGAATTGGGTTGTCTTGCTTGGAGGTAGTAGTGGTCCTTTTCCTTTGGTAGACTTGCATCCTTCTTGTTTCCTTTGTTCTACCATGGCATAGATAGGACATAGGCCAGGAGTATGATCACTTCCCTCACAAAGGTAGCAAGTAGCTTGAGAGGTAGGGCATTCTCCAACAGGATGGTCTTCATCACAATTGGGGCATTGTCCTTCATGCTCCTTGGAAGTATGATCCTTGTCTCCACAAATAATGCAAGCTGGGGCTCCATCTAGAACAACATTCTTGTCATCCTTGCTATCATATTCCCTTCTAGGATAATTTTCTTCCATGCTAATCATTTGATTAGTCACCTTAAGCATTAGTTGAGATTGTTCCTCCAAAAACTTTTTGCGATCTTTGGATCTTCATTACTATTGTTGGCTAGGAACTGAGCTGTCAATTGGTTCAACTGATGTTGGGTTGCTATGAGCTCTCCCAGGCTGTCAGCTTGGTTGGTGTTGGTGTCATCAATCTTGGAGTCCTTTGGGGTAGTCATCTGTTTTGGTTGAAGGAAGATTAGAATGGGCAAGATATTTCTAAGGAAGTATTTCTAATCACACACATCACCACTCACACATGCAATGCATGCAATCACAAAACAAACATTCTCAATCAACTTTTGCACTCCAACAACAAGGTTCAAACTCATACTTAGGCAACAAAATATTTTTGTTACACCACATGAGTTGGTGTGTTTTGTTTTAACTAAGTTATGGTGGTCCATCTATATGGTTCACTTGTGATCTTTCCTTCCTTTATGATTCTTCTTGTATGAGATCATGGTTTCCTTGAGATAAACTCTTGGTTATAATACTTCAAAGTTGTTGATGGTTTCTTCTTATTTTGCATTCCCTCAGTCTCTAAATCTTGAGTAAGATTTCCTTGTTTCACTTGTGGTCCTTAGTGATATCCAAGTTGGAAGTCCTTGGTGATGTGACTGAAGATGTTGAAGTCAATAGAGTTGAAGAAGTTGAAGAAGTCCTTGCACATGGTGTAGTCTTTGGTCATGGTTAGGATTTTCCATCAAGTTGAAGTAGAAGAGAAGTAGAGTGGGAAACAAAATAGTTAAGGAAAGAGTTTACAAGTATTTTTGTAAATATGTTTTGGTTCAAAATGTAACTCCTATTTTTCTAAGGGTTTTTTTTTGTCCAATCCTAGGGTTTACAAATCCTACAGGCAACACAATGCTCTGATACCATTTGTAGAGGTCCCAACCTTTAATAAGGTAGAGTCCTCCTGTGTTTTACAATGCTAGTCCCTGGATCAATAGCTAGCATCCACAGTTTAGATGTAATATCAAGAAACAAAGGTCATAATATAACTTTATAACCAGGAATAACATAATTTTATTACATCTTACATAGCTCATTTGGCTATTACATTACATTGCAGCGGAATAATTATAATCATGGGGTCCTTCATCTTCAAAGTTCCACAGGCAGATGATGGTTGTAGACTTTGTAGTCCTAGTCAATCAAACAATCTTCATTTAAAATCAATCAAACCTGCAACATTACAGGTTACAGCCACAAGGGTCAATACATTGAATTGTATTGGCAAGTTTCACTACTTTGTATATTATGAGTGGATCCTATCAATACATGCATATTTGGCTAAGTAGAGTTTAAGGCTTATTTGCATAAAGTAAAATTTAACCTATCTTTTCAAAATGGTTTTGGTCCTTTGTCAAATCTCTTTTTCCAAGTTCCTTGAACTCCTTGGTAGAAACTCAAGTGTTCAAGTCCTTGTCAAAATCCCTTGAACCACTTGGTAACCCCAAGTGCAACAAGTTTTATCAAAAATCATGAGTTCCTTGGTAACCCCAAGTACATCATGCTCTTGTGCACCTTGGTAACTCCCAAGTGCTTCAAGCTTAACAAAATCTCTTTGAATTCCTTGGTACCCCCAAGTGCATCAAGTTTTTATATTAGAAGTTGGAATGTCGATATCTCCCATAGTTCAAACTTTAGTTGCTCAGTATTGTCCATAACCGGGGACACGGCTAAGTACTTAGATTTTATTAACTTCTGCAGAAGGAGTACACTTTACCCACATGACACAATCCCATCTTGTTGCCACCAGTGGCCTACTGGATTAGTGCTCACCAAGATGGAGTACTGGCAGACTGAGAGTGTGACAAAGTCTTTCCAAGAGGTCCTCCCATACATAATTGCTAGCTTGTCTTCAGCCCCCATGAAGCATTCCAGATCCCCATGTCCGGTAACTAAAGACAATGTATGGGTCTTCCTAATGTAGTTGACTAAGCCAGAGCCATAATAGCATGTGGTTGTACACGAAAGCCACAATTGGAGAAACATGTTCAATCTCTAAGTTTCCTAGGTGGATTTCATTTGGAGCACAACACAAAGTGATTGCCATAGACATGGGTCCCTTTTGTTGCCACCTTCTCCAAAACATAAAGAGTCCACCACCTAGGTGGTTCATTGAGTCCTTGTTTTATTATATAAAATCACAAGTCCTTTTCTCAACCTTTGTAAAATCTCAACATGTATCTCTTTTTCAAAACCTAGCATGGCTAAGCATGTACAACTTTAATATTTTCACTAAGGAGTGTATAGGGAATCCTATTAGGATTAGCATAGCATAAGTATAAAACATTTTCATGCATGTTTACAAAATCCACTAAGTATAATGAAAATAGTAGGTCTTTTGTATGATAGTGTAACTTGCCTTTTTGTTTAGGGAATGATAGTCACTCCTTGATCTTTCTAGTCTCACACTTTGCTAATATCACTACAATCAAACAAGCATAGTATCAAGTAGCATTCCAACATTCAAACAATAATTCATATAAACAAAGCAATGGTTCCTAAGTCTTGTAAAAAGAGGGTTCTATTGCAAAGTTGGTCTTTACTAGGTTTATAAACTTTATAAGGTTCACATTGGTCATTTACCAAAATGGCAAAGTCTTTAGTTAGTGGGTTTTGCCCAATGCCTATTTAAAAATCCATTCAACATTTTATGTGGTAAAAATTATTATTTTTAAAGTAAAACTTTATGTTTTTCACCAAGTGAGTTGCTCTTGGCAAGGTTTGGTGTTTTGGGTCAGAAGGTTTGGTCCATAATATTTTCCCAAGGTTTTCCTTGCATCAACTTTTCCATAATAAGATTTAATGAGTTTATTTGGCTAGAAAATGACTAAGTTAAATAATTCAACTTAAATTTCACAAAAATTATTTTAACACTATGGGTTGGTTCCTAGGGTCAGTAAGGTCACACAAAACTATTTTGCAAAAGATTTAATCCTAAAATCAATTTTAAACAATTTTATTCTCTAAACAAGTACACAAATGTTTCTGCTAATTCAAACAAGCAATCAGATACTATTTGTCAAACTAAGGCTATGGTTGTTTAGGTCTTGTTCTCCTGATTTTATTGATATAAAATTTGTCAAATTTGGACGTGTGGTTTGAAAGTTACAAGTGTTTGAAGTTTGCATATAATTCTGATTCAAAAATCTGTTTTAAACTAGAGTCACGCCGTCGTATTCTAATTGGCGAAAGCAGTTCGCGCGGATCACGCATGCAGGCCATTAGATCTAAGTCACATCGCACGGTTGAGCAGCGTACCTCTTCGCGATAAGTGATCTAATCGTATTCGTTCAAACTAGATCCTCTGATCTTGCTCACTGGACAAAAGTAGTGGCGCCGGCTGGCGGCGGCGGCAGTCGAGATAGTGGCGGCTGGCGGCGAGAAGCGAGAAAAAGGCTGGCGGGGCTTACCGAGCTCGCGAGACCTGCGATGCTCGTGGTGGGGTTGGCTACGAGGCGCAAGGGTTCTTGCTAATTGCTCGTCGGAGAAGCTGCGGCGGCGGTGCTCTGGTTCTTTGTCGAGGCGATGTTGCGAGATCACCGTGAGGTAAACAAAACACATAGTCGAGGCGCAAGGAAGCGGCGAAGGTGTGTGCGTGAACGAGAGGTCGCGGTGCTGGTTCACACAGGAGATGTCGCCGGAGAAGAAACAAACGCGGCGGCGCTCTGTGCTTGACGATGGCGAGGATTTGGGGGCGCCCTAAGACAAACGGGAAGTGCCATTAGGTTCGTATGAGCTTGGAGATCATCACCGTGTTCTCGGGGAGAAGAGGGGCGACCAGAATTTACCTGTGGGGCTTGTCGGAGAAAGAGGCAGACGCGGCGGCGTCGGGGGTTTGTCGTAGTGGGGGTTCTGGCGCACCCGCGGGCGAACTGAGAGTACTAGGAGATGCTTGAGGTCGAGATGAGTCCACTCGCGTGAAGTAGAGGCAGAGGTGGTGAGTTGGCGAATTTCATGACATTTCGTCGGAGCAGAGGATGTTCGGGGAGGAAATGGAGCGGCCTGGGGGCGAGCTTTGGGGAGGAGTCTGAGGGAAAACGGAGGAGAGAGCGAGGCGATAAAAAGGCCGTGGTCGCGATGAGGATTTAACGCGGCGTTAAGGAGAATTAAACGCGCGGAATCAAAGCACCTGTGGCGTCGTGCAGGGAGGCATGGTCGCGAGGAAGAAGAAGGAGGAGGTAGTGTGGGGTCGTGGCGGTGAAAAGAATAAGAGAAGGGTCCACTTGTCATACCTGTGTGGGTCGAGAAGCAGTGCGAATCGTTTCTGGGAGTAAGGCTGGTTGGTGGGCTTAGTGGGCTGAGCGTTTGGGATGGCTGTTGTTTCATTTTTTTGTACTGATTCATTTTTCCTTTTTCTATTTTGAATTTCTGTTTTAAATTTCAATCAACTTATTCAATCATTCAAACAATTCAAACCTTCATTAAACATTGCATTGTGTTTTTTGGTTCTGTTCAGTATTTTAAATCAACCTTAAAAAAAATAATATTTAAATTTTTTTTTCTAGGTTCTATTTATTAATTAAATAAAATGGGTTATGGTTTATTAATAAAATATGGTTTGGTTTAGTTATTAAAATCCCCATTTTAATTCTAATTATTTACAAAAACCAAATCAGTAGTTTTTTTATTTGAGTATATAAGATATGTGCACCACATTGTTAGAATAAAATAACATTTTATTATAGGGCCCATTAATAATTAAATAAAATGGCCTTAGTTATTCAATTCAAATAGGTTTTATTTTATTGAGATCTTTTATTTTAAAAATCTAAAATCGAGCCAAGACATTTTAATAGGTTTTTATTAAATACTAATAGAAATACTTGTTAACCTATTGAAACAATTTTAGTAGGTCTTGATGTTTTAATTTTAAAAT
This sequence comes from Avena longiglumis, assembly GCA_030063025.1. Lineage (NCBI taxonomy): Eukaryota > Viridiplantae > Streptophyta > Magnoliopsida > Poales > Poaceae > Avena > Avena longiglumis. The sequence goes on from CP125977.1 coordinate 481,175,779, forward strand.
GATAAATCCTTTCATAATAAAATTGGATATTGATGCCCTATTATTTTATTTAAATAGACCTTTGTTAATTTTTATTTAGAACTAAATGTTTTAATTCCCAAAGCTTGGCCAAGGTTTTAATTGGCTTTATTAAATAATCTTTATTTATAAATCCACCTTTTCTTTTGATAACCAAAATTTTTATTTTAAAGATCCAATAATAATAATTCCAAAACATTTTAATTAAATGTTTATTTTTAAGGATGCATTTTGGATTTTATTTAATTCAAATGGGTTTGAAATTCCAATTGAATTCAAAAAGTTTCTTCTGGCTCTGAAAATCAAACAAAGTTTTATTTTATTCATTTATTTTTCACATTTCAAGATTTGGAAAATCGTGGGATGTGACAAGTGACGTGGTCGATACCGAAGAAGACGTTGTCGATGAAGATGTAGACGAGGCGCCAATCCGAGTTTGTCATACTCGGGAACACGTCGGGGACGCAGGCACGTACCGATGTTGCCAGTATCAGGCATGAGAGTGTAGGGACCATCATGAACCTATGCGCCAGTGTTGTAGGGGGTGAGATGACGATGGCGACGAGGTCGTTGTGGTCAAAGAGGTAGAAGGCGGAGAAACCAGCAATGACCCGAAGTGGGCATGCTGGATGCCTAGAGAGGCGCGGCAGTGGTAATCGATGTAGGCGAAGAAGAATCCAACATGACGAAGACCATGCACAGACGTAGGATACCTGCACTATGGGAGGTAGAGGGGTTCCGTGGCATAAAAAATTCCTACGGACATCTAGACAAGATCTTCTATGCAGATGTAAGGTAAAGATAGGGGATTCGGTGTTCATACCTTTAAAGACCGAATGTAGGGAAGGTTTTTTAGGATAAAACAGTGGGAAAATCCCACTGTAGATTTTATATTATAATTGATAAAAATTTACAAGATACAAAAAGAATAAAATAAAAGCTAAACCAGGTTTAATCTATAATTTAAACCTGGGATTGTAACCATTCCTTAAAAGTCTGAACATGCTTTTTTTCATCTTGTATGCTAACAATCTTAATTCTTGCAGAAAGATGGTCTTCCATCTTGTAAAAGTAGGTCTTGTATTATTGAATATCTTGTCATTTCTAATAATCCATAAGGCCCAAGCAGCTAAAATGATTATATCCATGGAGAATGGTAGCCTTAATTTGTCTTTGATATCAGTGACTGCTTCAAAAATTGATGAGTGATAGACTCTTAGTGGGCAAATGAAATCCCAGCAGTGTGCAACAAAAGGGCACTCCAGGAAAAGATGGGAACTATCTTATTCCAGGTTACAATCCAGCAGCACACATGAATATGATTGCAAATGAAATTTCTTCCTTTTAAGAAGGTTCCGTGTGTTTAATCTGTCATGCAATAGTAACCAAAATAAAAATTGGTGCTTTGCTTGAAAGGATGATTTCCAGATCGAGTTGAAATGTGGAAGAGCTAGCTAGTGGCCCATGAGATGCTTATATGCTTGCTTTGTTGTAAATTTTTTCCTCCCCAGATATAAGTCCATTCATCAGAATCTCTAGTATTTATCCTTGCTTGAGCATTAGAGCAGATGATCTCAAGTGTTTCAAATTCATGATAAGCCTCCACTAACAGAGGAAGGTGAAACATATCCTCCAAAAATTCCATTTCTAATACCTCCCTAACAGTAGTATCCGATTTTTTGGCAAAGGAAAGAAGGTGAGGTAGTTTGTTGCCAAGGCACTCATCCAGCCAAAGATCAGACCATAGAAGAACAGATTTACCATTTCCCAGGTTGCACTTTGCCAAACCCTTGTAGGTGTCAATCAGTTTTAAGCGAGCTTTCCACCAGAATGAGCCTTCAAGGTTTCTGCCAGGCACATATCCATTGTTGTAATATGCATCCCAAATTAGATTAATCCAAGGAATATCCCTCTGATTGAAGAACTTATCTAAGTTTTGAAGCAACAGAATTGTATTCTGTGTCTGTAGATTTAAGACTCCAAGTCCTCCTTGTTCTTTTGGTCTGCAAATTTTATCCCAAGATATCAAAGAAGAGCCCCTAGCTTGCACATCATTATTCTTTTTCTCCATAGGCAGCTTCTCGTAAATTTGAGTATCTGATTTTTGATGGAAACAGGCACCTCAAGGAAGCTCATGAAAAATAGTGGGAGGGAAGAAAGAAAAGCTTTTATCATAAGAAGTTTGCCACCATAATCCAGAAAGTCTACAATACCACATAATCTTTTTTCCACTCTTTGAACAACTAGCATGAAGCAGTCCATAGGAGGTTTGGTGAGACTAAGTGGTATTCCAAAGTAGGTAAAAGGAAAATTTCCAATTTGATAGTTACAACTCCTTGCAAAATGCAAAATTCTGTCTTCATCCATATTGATGGGGTATAGGCAAGACTTTTGGTAGTTAACTGTCAGACCAATAGAAGTAGCAGAAGTTTGGAGGAGAGATTTTAAACAAATTATTTGGGAGGCATCAGCTTTTAGCACAATCAGTGTGTCATCTGTATACTGAATCACAGGGTAATCAAGAAAGGCAGAACTTCTCAGTGGAAGAGACAAGAGATGTTGACTCAATGCTTTGTTGAGCACAGATTGAAGAAGATTAGCTGCCAGCACAAATATTAATGGGGAGAGTGGGTCACCTTGTCTCAACCCTCTCCTACAGTAAAACTTATTCCCATGAACACCATCCAAAAGGATAGCTGAAGAAGCAGAACCAAAAATCAACTGCATCTGTTTTATCCATTTTTTCCCAAAACCTCTAGCCCCCAAAATCTCCATTATTGTGGAATGCTTAATTAGATCAAAAGCTTTCCTAGTTTTAGTACTAAGACCTCTTCACCTAATTTATGGCATTGATGTAAATATTCATAAGCCCAACCAATGCAGTGTTGAATTGATCCCTGTTGCAAAAAACATATTGATTTTTGTGCACCAATTTTAGAATGATTTTTTGAAGTCTATTGGCCATCAACTTAGTAATAATCTTAAATACACTGTTTAGCAGAGAAATTGTTCTGAATTCTGCAGGATTTGTTGGAGCATCAAACTTTGGGATAAGAGTGATGAGTAAGAAATTGATACTTTCCAGAGAATTTTTTTCATCATAGAAATACTGAATCAAAGACAAAATATCTTAACCTATTATGTGCCAGCATTCCTTTATGAATTCATTATTAAAACCATCAGGTCCAGGTGACTTATCGTTGGGAAACTCTTTTATTATCTCCTTAATTTCTGATTCTGAAAAAGGCTCTTCCAGGGATTTGCCCTGAGGTGGTTCATTCTGCTGAGCAGCATTCCCCACTGCCCAGTGTCCCCAACCTTCATTATCATCATTAGCAGGTGGGGGAGGAGATGGTGGAGGAGGAACAAAAGGATCATTAGCATTTGCAGGCAAAGGGTGAGGGTCAGTGCCATCATCAGGCATAGGATCTTCATCAGGAGGGCCCCCACCAAGCAAGTTGTGAATCAAGACCTCAACAGAAAAGGTCCAAGATTCAGATTCGGGGCTATCACCCAAAGTCAGCCTCACATTTTTGGGAATATCCTCCAAATCAGTCACTCTAACTTTTGCCATTATTCTACCTTTGCAATTAGGATCTTTTTCCTAGAGCAGCATTTTGCCAATGTCAGAGAACACTGCATTTATATCCTTAGTGCAAATGTGATCATGAGGTGGCCCTAACATCATGACCCAACATTCCCTATTAAACTAAGCCCTACACCAATTAATGCCTTCATCATGCTTGGAAAAATAAATGTGAACATTCTCAAAAGCAATAGGACTATCCCAGACCAGTCTGTCCATGTCACTAACATTACTAAACTGCACCAAAGACTGACCAAACGGATGCTTTTGCATAACTCTAAAACCCACTTCAACCACATTGACCAAGAAATCTTGCATCACATCTCTAATATTCTCAAAGGGTACCTGACCTTGGGGGAGCGGTTCAATGGTGGCAATGGCAAAGTTCTCATGGCTTCTCGGCCTTCTTGGCACAACCACCCGCTTGACCGAGGTTCTTCCAGGAATCTGCATAATTTGAAAGCCTCGAGGCACAAAAGGTTCAGGGTCAATAGGAATATTCGCCATTGTCGCAGGGGATAGAGGAGTCTCCTGCGAGTGAGCGAAATCAGGGGATGGAACAGTGGTCTTCAGAGGAAACGGAGAAGTTAAGGAGACGAGGAGACAGTTTATTTCTTCTTTAAAAAGAAATGACAAAAATCTTTAAAGCAGGTTGATGGCTTGGCCAGATTATGTGAGCCTGTTGGGAACCCCCAAGAGCAAGGTATGAAGCAGTACAAAAGCAAGTTTTCCCTCAGTAAGAAATCGAGGTTATCGAACAGGTAGGAGGAAGGAAACGTCACACAGGTGTTGCAAGCAACACGGAGACCTACACAACACAAACTCAAGACTTTGCCCCAACGAATCAGTGAGGTTGTCAAGCTCACCGGTTTCCTGTAACAAATGATTAAACGTATGGTGTGGAAGGCAATGGTTTGCAGCAAGTAAACAAGTAGCAGTGGAAGATGTATCAATGGTAAAGATTGGACCGGGGTCCATAGTTCACTAGAGGTTCTCTCCTTAGATAAACAACATGGCATGAAGGGTAAACAAATTACAGCAGAGCAATTGACAGAAACTGAGCAAGGCATAACAATGCAATTACTAGTCAGAAAGATCCAATGATATTCGATTGGGCAATACAACAAGATACATAGACCGCCATCCAACTGCATCTATGACTATAAGTCCACCTTCAGGTTATGATCCGAACCCCCTCCAGTATTAAGTTGCAAGCAACAGAAAACTACTTTAAGCAAAGTGTGTAAGGTAAACAGTCCACATGTTCCATGAACAAGAGACTGTTGTTTTCTCCCTAGTGGCAACAACACATCTACAACCGAAGAGATTTTTGTCACTTATCTTGTAAACTAGAGGAATGAACCCACTATTGAGCATAAATACCCCCTCTTGGAGTCACTAGCAACTACTTGGCCAAGATAGCTACTAACAACAGAGAGCATGCAAGATCACAAATAACATAGACATGATAGAATCATAAAGACAAAACCATTAATAAAACCAACATAATAATCTCAATATCCATCGGATCCCCGCAAACACAACATGCATGATTACAAATAGATTAGATCTTGATCATGAACGGAGCTCACAAGATCTATACATGAAAGCACAAAGGAGGAGATACAACCATCTAGCTACTACATGGACCCATAGTCCAAGGTGGAACTACTCACGCATCATACTGGAGAGAAGGCCTCCGGGATGATCCCCCTCCAGCAAGGTGCCGGGAAGAACTTCAGATCCCCCCGATCTAGGGACGATGGTGGCAGCGGCTACAGACGGTTTCGTGGATATTTGATCTGGTACCCAGGGTTTCTGCATCGAGGACTTATTATAGGCGAAGGCGGAGGCCGAGGAGGCGGCCAGGGTAGCCAAACCCTAGCCAGGCGTGGGGCTGGGCCCACCCGTGCCTGGGGTGGGTCTGGCCCCCCTGTCTGGCCCCTCCGGCTCCCCTCTGGACTTCTTGTTCCCCACGGAAAGTAATTGAATTTGTCGTTTTTCCCGTCCAATTCCAAGAATATTTCTTTACTAACTTTCCTGAAACCAAAAACAGCAGAAAACAGGCATCTGGCACTGTTGCAACTTGTTAGTAGGTTAGTACCAGAAAACATGTAAAAAGCACCTCAAATGTGGACAAGTAAAGAAAAGTAGATATAAATTAAGCATGGAGCTTCAAAAATTATAGAAACATTTCCAACGTATCAGCATCCCCAAGCTTAACTCCTGCTCGGCCTCGAGTAGGTAAGTGATAAACAAAATAATTTTTGAGGTGACATGCACCCTCACAATAAAGATCCAACCATTTGCAAGCATTGAAAGCTGGGATCAAAGAACTCTAAACATGTGCATGAAAGATGGATTTCTAACAATAGGACATAGTAACTATGCATGCAACATCACAAGCTACAAACAAAGAACATGAATAACATGCATTGAAAAATGTTTGTTTGTTTCACATACAGAAAACATAGCATAGTGGCAATCAGCTTGTCCCTCATAGAGTAGAAAATAGATACATAGGACACCTAAAAAGTTCACAAGGGTGACTAGAAACAAATAGCACAAGAACAAGTAATAACACAATATGCATCAATTAATAAGCTTTGGAACACTGCACACAGAATGACAACTAAGATCTCTTAATGGTGCCTAAAGGTAGAAGGTGGAAACTCAAAAGTGGTGGAAGAAAGGACTTTTTGTAAAGGAATCAGGGATTACAAGTTCCAAGAAGAGCTTCCAAAAAGTATGGTACTTGTTAGCTTTCAGCCCTCATTGCCCTTATCATAAGCATCTTGAAGTGGTTAAGGTTAAAGTGGCAAAGATGGAGTATATGCTTGACGAAGTATAAGTTAGCAATCTCAAGTCCCTTGAATACGAGGGCCACACCTCATGATACTCAACTTTGGGTCAAGGTAAGTTCTTGTCATTGTAAGTATTTGCATATCATTGAGAACCGACAACGGGGTACCCCTTGCACATGGTACATGAGCATTCCAATAACCAAAATTACAAGGCAAGCAGACAATGAGCATCACAGCAATCTTTTTATTTACCATATGCATAGCTTTTTATTGAGGATGCTTCATAGATAGCTCATTATGGTGATGCTGCAAGTTTCTACCATGATTTGGCATGGCTTAGGCTAGCGGCCCAGGCGTTTCTCTAACATAGGATACAAACTCCATGGACTTACAAGTTCCCTCTTTATTTCACACCGGTGACATCCATGGACAAAAGAATATGATATCAACTGAGTACAGATTACAAGTGCAATGTTGAAAACGTTCCCCATGACAACACGGTTCTGCTAATTCCAACTTATAAGTGCATGCATATACAACAAAGTTGTCACAATGGTTCAAGTTTATTAGGGGCAAAGTATAAAGTGTGCCATCAAGTTCGCGAGGGCTTTAATCACTAAGTTTTCACATAACAAAATAGTTTTTAATTGGAAGATAGTTGAAAACAAGAATATACTTGGAATGGTGTAACACACCATGCATAGGAGTTTATAGTGGACACTTTGGAATAACTTGGTTTCTTGGGAGTTGGAAGCGTGTGTAGAACTTACTCATACAAGTGGAGGCTAGCAAAAGACTGGGAGCAATCAACTAAGAGAGCAATAATAGCCATAATGATGCAGCCCGTCCTACGGACGCACCTCCATCTACAACACCTAGTCCCCCAAGTGGACCAATGACTCGCGCCCGAGCCAAGCTCCTACAAGCCAAGGTTAACTCGCTCCTTTCCTCATGTGATTTTGGTATACCTTTGGATGGCTTGCTACTTCATGCATCTATGTTGTGTGTCCTCAGATATGAAGCAACACCACCACACCAAGCCACCAAGGAAGCAGGGCCAGGAGAAAAAGCCTGGGCCGCTGCACCAGAGTCTCGGTATACCGGAGTCTCGGTCTCCTACCGAGTCTCCGGACCTTCCTCCGTCCACCGGAGACCCAAGCCCGGACAGCCGAAGCCCCTCCGGAGGCAGGTCCGAGATTGGCCGGAGTCTCGGTCAGGCGAGTCTCCGGACCCATCGAGTCTTGAGACCGACCGCCAGCATGTTAAACCATGTTGGGCATGGCCCATGTGACCCCCAATTTCGCCCCAAACTTCGGTTTTATTCGAACTACCCGTTTAAGTGGTTGGCCTATAAAGCCCCACCCCTCATATGTAAACCCTAGACTTGGATAATGATAGATTAAGACACCCCTTTGTGGATCTTTTAATCTATTGGTCTCATGCTCCTACCAAGGAGCACCTATTGTCCACCCTCCTCTTGGATCTTGCCTAGTGCGTTCAAGTTGTACAAGGCCTTGGGTTCTCGGTTTCTCGCCCCCAAGTCGTCAAGGTCTCACCAAGCACCTCGTCCCCCGTTGTTGGCGTGGAGAGAGCTTACCAACACCGATCCTAGAGATTATGTTGGACCGGCTGCCACCGGCGTGAGATATCGGCGTGTATCGTGATTTGCGTGCGTGTGTTCGTGGTTTTCATCCCTTCTTCCCCCGTCCACCGCTTTCCCCTTGTTTCCCGTGGAATTTCGTGAAAGATCGGGCCACCCCAAGGGGTTACCCCATAACACATAAACATGAAGTGCAACAAAGCATACTAATCAAATCAAATAGTGGTACTACAAGTCAAGGACTAAATGATCATAGGCTGTTTTGCAGGAATTCCAAGATGTATTTCCCGAAGAGCTTCCTCATGGACTACCTCCTCTTCGTGGAATCGAGCACCGCATCGACCTCATACCCGGCGCCCCACTCCTAAACCGCGCCGCGTATCGCACGAACCCGGAAGAGACGAAGGAGATATAACGACAAATCAACCAACTCGTCTCCAAAGGTTTGATCCAAGTAAGCACTAGCCCAAGCGCGGTCCCCGTGATTCTAGTTCCAAAAATGGATGATACGTTGCGGTTATGCATGGACTGTCGTCCAATCAATGCTATCATCGTGCGTTATCGACATCCTATACCGCGTCTTGATGACATGCTTGATGAATTATGTGGATCCACTATATTTTCAAAAATTGATCTTCGTAGTGGTTACCATCAAATTCGCATGGCCGAGGGTGATGAGTGGAAAACTTCCTTCAATACCAAGCTTGGTCTCTATGAATGGTTGGTTATGCATTTTGGCTTATCTAATGCCCCATCTACCTTCATGCTCCTCATGAACCATATTTTGCGATCTCTCATTGGGAAGAGTGTAGTTGTTTACTTTGATGACATCCTTGTCTATAGCAAGTCACTAGAGGAGCATGTTACTCATGTTAAGGAGGTCCTTCAAATCCTTCGTCATGAAAAGCTTTATGCTAATCTCCCAAAGTGCACTTTTGCAAAAGACAAGCTCATTTTCCTTGGTTTTGTTGTGTCTTCTAATGGAATTGAAGTTGATGTCTCAAAAGTTAAGGACATACGAGATGGGCCCATACCCACCAATGTTAGTGAACTTCGTAGTTTTCATGGGTTGGCTGGCTTTTACCGTCGCTTTGTGAAAGGCTTTTCTACCATTGCTTGCCCCCTCAACGAATTGACCAAGAAAAATGTCACGTTCGTTTGGGGAAAAGCACAACAAAAGGCTTTTGATGAGCTCAAAAAGAGGCTCACCGAAGCACCATTCCTTGCATTACCGGATTTCACGAAAACTTTTGAGATTGAATGTGACGCTAGTGGAATTGGCATTGGAGGCGTCCTTATGAAAAATGGGCGTCCCATTGCATACCATAGTGATAAACTCGATGGCGCACGCCTTAACTATCCAATTTATGACAAAGAGCTTTTTGCCTTGGTTCGTGTCCTTCAAGTGTGGCAACACTACCTTTGGCCCAAAGAATTTACCATCCATTCCGACCATGATTCGTTGAAATATCTTAAGGGCCAAGCCAATTTGAGTAAAAGGCAAGCCAAATGGGTTGAGTTCATGGAGTCTTTTCCTTACATTGTCAAATACAAGAAGGGCAAAGAAAATGTGGTAGCGGACGCCTTGTCTCGCAAAAACACAAGCCTCCTTACACAACTCGAAGTAAATGTTTTGGGTCTTGATGACATCAAATCTTTGTATGCGTCCGACCCCTTCTTTGGACCAATTTTTGCAAAATGTTCAATAGACAAAGGGATTGATGATTTCTATTTGCATAAGGGTTTTCTTTTCAAACAAAACAAGCTTTGCATTCCGAAATCATCTCTCCAACTTTTGCTTCTTCAAGAGTCCCATGGTGGAGGCCTTATGGGTCACTTTGGCCGTGACAAGACATATGACATGCTCTCCACTCACTACTTTTGGCCAAAGATGAAGCGCGACGTGGAGCGCCACGTCCAACGATGCACTACATGTATCCATGCTAAGTCTAAGTCTAACCCCTTTGGTCTTTATATGCCATTGCCTATTCCTCATGCACCTTGGTCGGACATTAGCATGGACTTTGTGTTAGGCTTTCCTAGATCTAAACATGGACATGATTATATATTTGTAGTAGTGGATCGCTTTTCAAAAATGGCACACTTTATTCCGTGCCATAAGACCGATGATGCTTCACATGTAGCCAATTTGTTTTTCAGGGTAATAATTAGGCTGCACGGTGTACCAAGAACAATCGTCTCTGACCGCGACATCAAATTCATGAGCTACTGCTGGAAGAATCTCATGGCAAAGCTCGGCATCAAGCTCCTCTTCTCGTCCGCCTCACATCCTCAAACCGATGGACAAACCGAGGTCGTCAATCGAAGTCTTGGAACACTCCTACGTGTGTTGATCAAGAAGAACCTTAAAGACTGGGAGGAATATATTCCACACGCTGAGTTCGCCTACAACCGTGCCAAGCACTCCACCACCATGAGGAGCCCGTTCATGATCGTCTATGGTTTCGAGCCTCTCACCGCGCTCGATATCCTTCCACTTCCGCTTCATGAACGTGCCAATATGGACGTGGTCAAGCGTGCCCAAACAATGAAGAAACTCCATGAAGACACAAGAGATACAATCGAGAAACAAGTCCTTCGCCAAGCATCAAGGCTCAACAAGAACAAGAAATAAATGGTCTTCGAAGAAGGCGACCTTGTATGGATACACTTGAGTAAAGACCGCTTCCCCAAGGACCGCGACTCCAAACTCAAGCCAAGAGGTGATGGACCGTTCAAGGTACTAAAGAGGATCAACAACAACGCCTACATCATAGATATCCCAACATCCAAGTATCTTGTGAGCCCGACATTCAATGTCAAGGACCTCTCACCCTACCATGGAGAAGAAGAAGTTGAGAAGGTCAAAGAGTCGAGGACGACTCTTTCCCAAGGGGGGGAGCTGATGCAGCCCGTCCTACGGACGCACCTCCATCTACAACACCTAGTCCCCCAAGTGGACCAATGACTCGCGCCCGAGCCAAGCTCCTACAAGCCAAGGTTAACTCGCTCCTTTCCTCATGTGATTTTGGTCTACCTTTGGATGGCTTGCTACTTCATGCATCTATGTTGTGTGTCCTCAGATATGAAGCAACACCACCACACCAAGCCACCAAGGAAGCAGGGCCAGGAGAAGAAGCCGCTGGAGCGCTGCACACCGGAGTCTCCGGTGTAGACCGGAGTCTCCGGTCTCCTACACCGGAGTCTCCGGACCTTCCTCCGGTCCAGACCGGAGACCCAAGCCCGGGACAGCCAGAAGCCCCCTCCGGAGACGGGTCCGGAGATTGACCGGAGTCTCCGGTCTGACCGGAGTCTCCGGACCTGCACCGAGTCTCGGACCGACCGTCGCCAGGCATGTTAAAGCCTGTTGGGCTTGGCCCATGTGACCCCCAATTTTGCCCCAAACTTCCAGTTTTATTCCAGAACTACCCCTGTTTAAGTGGTTGGCCTATATAAAGCCCCACCCCTCATATGTAAACCCTAGACTTGGATAATGATAGATTAAGACACCCCTTTGTGGATCTTTTAATCTATTGGTCTCATGCTCCTACCAAGGAGCACCTATTGTCCACCCTCCTCTTGGATCTTGCCTAGTGCGTTCAAGTTGTACAAGGCCTTGGGTTCTCGGTTTCTCGCCCCCAAGCGTCAAGGTCTCACCAAGCACCTCGTCCCCCGTTGTTGGCGTGGAGAGAGAGCTTCACCCAACACCGATCCTAGAGATTATGTTGGACCGGCTGCCACCGGCGTGAGATATCGGCGTGTATCGTGATTTGCGTGCGTGTGTTCGTGGTTTTCATCCCTTCTTCCCCCGTCCACCGCTTTCCCCTTGTTTCCCGTGGAATTTCGTGAAAGATCGGGCCACCCCAAGGGGTTACCCCATAACACATAAACATGAAGTGCAACAAAGCATACTAATCAAAGCAAATAGTGGTACTACAAGTCAAGGACTAAATGATCATAGGCTAATGGTGACTTGTGAGAGTCATAACATGGTGTGATCATGTGCCAAGTCAACCCAAGCAAAGATCAAAGGAGAATACCACAATACTATGCTTTTGCATGCTAAAACAACACATAATTTCTTCAAGGCACACTAAGCAATCCCAATTGTTTGGAAAAATACATGCTACAGCAATAATCACTAAGCATAATGCTAAAACAACACCTAGCATGTCATGCTAAAGTCTAAGTCACAGTCAATGCAAGATCCTCTTGCACTTCAAGCAAGAACTTACTACTCCTTTCCAAACACCAGGAAACTTATTTGCAAAACAACACAGCGAGAACAGGGGTCCAAATTACTTTATTCAATCAAACTAAACAAACTAAGCAAATCAAATGAAAACTAAGACGCTCCAAGAACAACACAATTGTGCATGAAACAATAAAAACGAAGTGTCTAGACAGACCTGAGCTTTTTATTGATGAAGAAGGGGATGCCTTGGGCATCCCCAAGCTTCCTCTTGGATATTTCTTGGGGTGACACCATGGTGGCATCCCCAAGCTTGAGCTTTTGTCCATTCTTCATCTCATTGCATCATTCTCTCTCTACACCTAAAATTTTTCCTTCATACAAAACTTCACACAATCTTTATTAGCAACATTAGTGTATTCAAAAGATATTAGACCACTGGCAAAGCTTTGGAACAGCAAGGCTTTTTAATAAAAACACAATCTACTATAGTAACTCCTTCAAAAATCTCAATTCACCTAAAGAGAACTCAAAAAGGAATCAATAAGAAGCAAATGCAAATAATGGAAGAAATCTGTCAAAACAGACCAGCAGGTAGAAACCGATTTTTTAGAACATATTCTGTTACTCAAATCAAAAAGTGTTGTACTAACGAAAGTTAGCTAACATACTGGGGATTTATTCGTAAATATTGAGCTCAATACGAGTTACAGAGCCTCCTGACGAATTTTTTTGGTGGAGGACAGAAATCTGTTTCGATACAGTAACTCCCCAAATCTTACTTCCCTCTCATTAGAGGTCATTCTTGGCACAAAAAGCAAACAAAAAGGATAAGGAGAGATCATTACTCAAGTAATAACTTCCAAGACTCAAGGAAACTCTTGGGTTATCTCCCAACAAGTACTTTTCTTTAACGCCTTTAAGTTAGGCTTGATAGCTTGAGAAGATGCTCACATAAGAATTATGAATTGAAGTTTAAGAGAGCATCAAGAAGCAAATTCAAAACACATTTAAGTCTAACCCACTTCCTATGCATAGAAATCTTGTATGCAAATAAATTCACAAAGAACAAAGTGACAAGCATAGGAAGATAAAACAAGACTAACTTCAAAACTTTCAGCCAATAGAGAGGTGTTTCAGTACCATGAAAACTTATATAACCATATTTTCCTCTCTCATAATAATTTCAGTAGCCTCATGAATAAACTCAACAATACAACCATCACATAAAACATTCTTATCATGATCCACAAACAAATAATTTCTATCAGGCTCAAAAACAGTGGGATTAAAACCTCCACAGGTTTTATTCAAAGTAGATATTTCAAAAGGATCCACAGGAACATAACATTCATCCTCTTTTGGTAAGCATGGGGGACAATAAAATAATATAAGGGATAAAGAGTTACTCTCATTAGAAGGTAGGCATGGGTAGATAATCCATTCTTCCTCCTTTTGTTCATCACTCTCCTCCTCTTTTTCATCTAATAAGCTTCCAGTTTCTACAATTTCTTCTTCCATAGGCTCCTGCAAGGCATTATTCTCTTCCATTTGTGGAAAGCATCTATTAAAATATTCAAGAATATAGCCATTTGCTTCCTTGTAATTATCAAAGCAGAATTTAAGTATCTCATAAACCTCGTATTCATAAGGTGCATCATCAGTATTTTCAAGCAAACTAGCAAGTTCAAATGCACCCTTAAAAGCAATGAATTCTTCAATTTGTTCCACATCATAAAAGTCATAATTTCCTTTAACATAAGAAGATATGGTAACATTATCATTATACTTACATTGAAAATTTATGTGTTTATACCTCCTACAGCAACAAGATTTATCAAAGAAATAAGTAACATTATAAGTAGAGCACAAGTCTCTAGCAATAGTATTCAACTTATAAATTTGTTCCCATAAGTGTTTCCCTTTTTGTGACGATCGGTGTTCCTTATAATAATACTTTTATTCTTCCGTGAACCCACCTTGCCAATAAGAACTAGTTTCAAAGAAACCATCCATTGATAGAAAGCATGACCAAGCAAGGCAACAACAGACCACCAACTAGAGTAGAAACTAATTTTTTTGTGTTTTTTTTAAAGAGGCAAACAAAACCAAGCAAAATAAACAAAGCAAACTAAAAAAAAGTAAAGAGAAAGGAAGTGAAGAACTCCCCTAGTGAAGACGTCCTTAGCCTCCCTGGCAACGGCGTCAGAAAAACTTGATGGCTTGCACAGCTTATGTGAGCCTGTTGGGAACCCCAAGAGCAAGGTATGAACAAGTACAGCAGCAGGTTTTCCCTCAGTAAGAAATCGAGTTTATCAAACCAGTAGGAGGAAGGAAACGTCACACAGGTGTTGCAAGCAACACGGAGACCTGCACAACACAAACTCAAGACTTTTCCCCAACGAATCAGTGAGGTTGTCAAGCTCACTGGTTTGCTGTAACAAAGGATTAAAGTATGGTGTGGAAGGCAATGGTTTGCAGGAAGTAAACAAGTAGCAGTGGAAGATGTATCAATGGTAAAGATTGGACCAGGGTCCATAGTTCACTAGAGGTGCTCTCCTTAGATAAACAACATGGCATGAAGGGTAAACAAATTACAGCAGGGCAATTGACAGGAACTAAGCAAGGCATAACAATGAAATTACTAGTCAGAAAGATCCTATAAGATTCGATTGGGCAATACAACAAGATACATAGACCGCCATCCAATGCATCTGTGACTAGAAGTCCACCTTCAGGTTATCATCCGAACCCTCTCCAGTATTAAGTTGCAAGCAACAGACAACTGCTTTAAGCAAAGTGTGTAAGGTAAACATTCCACATGTTCCATGAACAAGAGACCGTTGTTTTCTCCCTAGTGGCAACAGCACATCTACAACCGAAGAGATTTTTGTCACTTCCCTTGGAAACTAGAGGCATGAACCCGCTATCGAGCATAAATACCCCCTCTTGGAGTCACTAGCAACTACTTGGCCAAGATAGCTACTAACAACAGAGAGCATGCAAGATCACAAACAACACAGACATGATAGAATCATAAAGACAAAACCATTAATCAAACCAACATAATAATCTCAATATCCATCGGATCCCCACAAACACAACATGCATGATGACAAATAGATTAGATATTTATCATGAACGGAGCTCACAAGATCTATACATGAAAGCACAAAGGAGGAGATACAACCATCTAGCTACTACATGGACCCATAGTCCAAGGTGGAACTACTCACGCATCATACCGGAGAGAAGGCCTCCGGGATGATCTCCCCTACGGCAGGGTGCGGGGAAGAACTTCATATCCCACCCCCCTGATCTAGGGACGATGGTGGCGGCGGCTATAGACGGTTTCGTGGATATTTGATCCGGTACCCAGGGTTTCTGCATCGAGGGCTTCTTATAGGCGAAGGGGAAGGACGAGGAGGCGTCCAGGGTAGCCAAACCCAAGCCAAGCACGGGGTTGGGCCCACCCGTGCCTGGGGTGGGTCTAGCCCCCCTGGCTGGCCCCTCCGGCTCCCCTCTGGACTTCTTGTTCCCCACGGAAAGTAATTGACTTTGTCGTTTGTACCATCCAATTCCGAAAATATTTCTTTACTAACTTTTCTGAAACCAAAAACAACAGAAAATAGGCATCTGGCACTGTTGCAACTTGTTAGTAGGTTAGTACCAGAAAACATGTAAAAAGCACCTCAAAGTATGGACAAGTAAAGCAAAGTAGATACTAAACAAGCATGGAGCATTAAAAATTATAGATATGTTTCCAACGTATCACACGTGGCTTGCTTAATTTGCACACAGTGGCCGTGGGCCTTAAACCAGGTTAGGTAACTTTTATTGGGACAGGGATTAATAGGGAAGGAAGGAAATTTCCAAAAAAAAAAGGAATGAAACAAGGGAGCATTGAAATTGTCATAATTTCTGGATGCCTCGACGGAAATTTCTCCACATGACAGTTAATATCATTATTACAGACAATTTCGGCATAAGATGGCCCTTTAAACGCTCCATTAAAACCCCAGATAAATCGGTCGTTGATTTCTTTGACTGTAACGGAAATTCTAGCCGCTCAAAAACTGACTGTTTGAAAACAGGGGTAGAATCCTTCTGATAGAAAACCTTCCTCACAAACTTTTCCTTGACATCTAATTTTTTATTATTAGAAACAAGTTTCCATTCACTGTCACATTCACAATAAAATTTGATTTCCTTATCTCTCCAATTAGGTCCACCTTATCCCCACAAACTAACAAAAAACTTGAAATCCTTCTATGAAAAAATGCCCTCATTGTAAATTTCAAAACCCACAGCTCTCGACACAACAGAAAATCTAAAGGTTCTGTTCCGAAGATGAGTAACATGGTAAAAAGCAGTAGAGCCACCAAAGCAAGCCTGAAGAACAAGACCAACTGTGTGCACATCCAATCTGAAACAAGATCTGTCAAAAGATATAACCAAAAAAGAATTCCCTTTTGCGAAAACCAGACCCACAAAAGTTCACTGAATATCCAAATTTTATTTTTAGAACTTGTTCAAAACCGAGGCCAACACTAAAATTCAAAGAAGGCAGTGAAGGTTTTGGAGGCTCACAGACGACAGGCTGCTCAGTGATCTTACTAGCATCCATGGGGCAATTAGCCATTGCAGGGACCACTTCTTCAATCATAGAAACTTGATGAACAGGCATATTGAAGACATAACCAGGGATAATTTTTTCTCCTTCCAATAAGAACCTAGCATCAATAAGAACTTCTTCACCCGAGAAAGAAAAGGAGAAACTTCTTCACCCACTTATTCAGCAAATTCAGCCTATGAGATTGAGGCCTTAGAACAAGAAAATCCTACTTGGAGTTGACACTAGAATCCACCAGAGGTTTGCAAGATACTTTCCACTTTAAAGGAGAAACTTCTTCACCCGAGAAAGATCTAGGTGATCTAACCTTAGAAACTGAAGCACCATGCACACGTGCCAAATGGCAAGGAAAACTCACAACAGAATCCAGGCAAATAACCTCCCCTGAAGAAAGTTGCCTCCCCTCAAGGGCTGACCCTTTGGAATTCAGAAGAACCACCCACTGCTCATCTACCAAAACGAGCAACAAACCTTCGAAAAAACATACCCTCCTCCTTGGCTCTGGTGTAAGAGACCTTCCAGCAACTCTTCAAAGGATCCATGCCGAGGTGAAAAGGAGTGGAGAAGAGGCTGGCGGAGGATAGTGGAGGCTAGGGATGGCCGGAGATGTGGGATCATCGGCGATCACAGGGATGGTGGGAGGTGGAGGGAGAGAGGCTCCATCTTGTGTTTGACTATCTCTCAGGCAGAAGAAGATTGATCTGGACCGAATCCAGCAGCATGACGGCGTGTGTATGGTAGAGAAATCCCAATCCCCGTATGTAGTTCCAAACGTTGGGAACGACACATAAGGGGGAGAGAGAGGGGGAGATACAATAGGCAAAGAAAATTCATGGGATGGATTTGGGAAGAGGGGGTGCCCCTCTTTATATAGGTGGAAGGGAGGCACCACCTCCCTCAAAGTCTCGGGGTGGGACTAAACATGAGGAAGGAGGTGGGGAGGCGCCGCCGGCCAGCCCACACGGTGACACCTCAGATTATGATGTCACACTTAAGGGTGACACCATACAACTCTAACCGTAAGTGTGACACCATACAACTCTAGAATACATAGACATGATCAAGACACTTCTCTGATCAATGACCAACTACGGTATCTAGAAACACATAATGGCCCCCATGCATTCCAAGAATAACTTGATCGTCGAGTCTCATTCCCTTTGCTCTATGATACCTGGTTTGTCCAAGATCTGATCTTTGGTATCGACATACCTAGTTCGACGTTGTTACCGACAAACACATTTACTCGTTCCCGTGGTATTACATTCTCGTGACCTAGTCACATGTTTGGAAACTTGTAGATGTAGTCTCACCTAGTGGGCCCAGGGTATCTATCTGTCACTCGTATGGGAAAATCCCGGTCTTGATACATAGGCCTCAAAAGTTCCTCTGAAATTCTCAATACACACCTTTATTGTCACCCAGTTACGGGCATCACGTTTGATGTGATCAAAGCAGCCTCGGGAGACAGTGATTAATATGAGCTCATGGTCAAAGGACTAAATCACTATGCTCTGATAGATATTGCAATATTGAACTACGTGACTGGATCACATTGCAATATTAGGTTTGGGTGTTCTCCATTGCATCATTCATTTCATGAAGTGACCTTGTTGTCAGTTGACGTGGTAAAGTCCATGATCAGAAAATCTCGATCATCAGCTGTCCAACGGACTAGTCTAGAGGATACTAGGGACCTGGTTTATTTATATGTCCACACTTGTATTAATGTTTACACTTGATATAGTTATAGCATGACACAAAACTATTACAAACTAATGAGATATGTCAATAGAATCATCTTTATTATTGGCCTCTAGGGCATATCTCCTTCAAGAGGTGGCGCGAAGATAGCCAGGGGCGTCGGTGCGAGGGGACGGCTATGTAGACTACGTGCAGCGATGCTAGGACCCAATGGGGCAGCATAGCTGCATGGCATGAGTCGATGCAGCGGCTGGAGGCTATCGGCACGTACATGCTTGTGAGGCGCGTTCGCAGCTAGTAGGTGAAGACCAAGGCGGTAGCGTTGCAGTCCGAAGGGGCGACGCAATGGCAGCCCGTAACTCGATCGTGGTAGGCGTGTGCTCGGGGACATGCTTGGCATAGACGGTCACGGGTTTGGTTGAGCAAACTGATAGTGCATCGTATGTGTCATGGTATGGACAACACTAAGATCGGAGTCGATGGCGGCATTGTCGGTGAAGTCCCGGACGAAGACAACAAAGACGATCCAAGAGGGACGGTCGAGGCAGCCTACCGAGGAAGGCGTAGCAGCCAACCGAGGTGTGCGGTAGCCTGCCTTGAGGCCGCGACAGCCTGCCGAGGCAGGCGCGGCAGCTGAGGAGGCAAGCGCACGGGTGCGGTGTAGATCGTCAATGCCGATGGTTGGAGTAGAGGCGCGGCAATGACGACGGCAATGGGCGACTCAATCCGATCTATGGTCGGCGAACTTGAAAAAAGGCCGGTCAAGTGACGGGTAGAGATAAAACCGATCTAGAGATCGTAAAAAAGACTCATCGGGTAGCTGATCAAGGATCGGGGACGAGCCCTCTTAGGGATCGCGTGGCTCCCGGCGGAGATCATGGAGAACGACTCCCTGTGGACAGCGCGGAGAAAGCGTGTTGATATGTTGCAAACATATCTATAATTTTTGATGCTCCATGCTTGTTTTGCACCAATTATCTTATGTTTTAGTCTACACTTTGTGGTATTTTTATGAATTTTCTGGAACTAACATATTAACAAGTGCCAGAGAGACGGTTTCTTGTTTTCTGCTGTTTTTGGTTTCAGAAAAACTAGTAAAGAAATATTCTCAAAATTGGACGAAACAAAAGCCAAAGTTCCTATTGTTTCCGACACGGAGACGGAGTCCAAAGCAGAGACGGAGGAGGGCACCAAGGCGGCCACACCATACGGTGGTGCGTTCCCCCTGGCCATGCCTGGCTATGGTGTGGGCCCCTCGGGCGTCCACCGACCTTGCCCCTTTGCCTATATAATCCCCCGAGACGAAAACCCTAATCACGAGATCAGAATTCCATGAAAAGTTCCACAGCGCCTCCGCCACTGAAGACGAAATTCGGGGGACAGAAGTCTTTGTTCCGGCACCCTGCCGGAACAGGGAATTGCCCCCGGAGCCATCTCCATCGATTCCACAGCCATCTCCATCACCGTTGCCGACTCCCATGATGAGGTGGGAGTATTTCTCCCCCTAGGCTAAGGGCTCTACATGTAGCTATGTGTCCATCTCTCTCTCCATGGTGTGATCTTATTGTGATCATGAGCTTTGTAATCTAGTTGAATAAGTAGATGATACTCTTTGTCTATTATGCTACTCAAGTGCTTTTATTAATGTGATCTACGGAGACACCTTTCCCCACGTGTGTGAAGGTGATAGTGTGCACACCGTGTGTGGCTCTTAGGCTAAAGATTACAGAAATATTTATCATGAGTTATAATTTGAGTTGGATGTCTCTATGAAATTGTGGTGTTTGTCTGGAACCATCTAGTGCTCAAGGTGATAGTGTGGGGTTACCTAGATGGGGAATGCGAACTTTAAGGTGTGCTTTTATAGCCCTACGCGGTGAATTGGTGTTTGTTATCCAACCAGAGAGTAGTTCAGGGTAGCATAGTAAAGAGGAGATATTTATGTGTTCAATTATGTTATCATTGTTGAGAGTGTCCACTAGTGAAAGTATGATCCCTAGGCCCTGCTTCTAAGCATTAAAACACCATTTACAACCAGTCCTGCTACATGTTTGCTTGCTGCCATTTTTATTTCAGATTGCAATTACCACTTATAATCATCCATATTACTTGTATTTCACTATCTCTTTTACGAACTAGTGCACTTATACTCCTTAAAGGTGTATTGGGTGTGTTGGGACATAAGAGACTTCTTGTATCTTAATTGCAGGGTTGCTTGAGAGGGATATCTTTGACCTCTTCCTCCCTGAATTCGATAAACCTTGGGTGATCCACTCAAGGGAAACTTGTTGTTGTTCTACAAATCTCTACACTTTGAGGCCCAACACTGTCTACAAAAATATAAGCGTGCATATACATCAAGCTCTTTTCTAGCGCAGTTGCCGGGGAGGTAAGGTAAAAGCTACTCACATCCTCTGGCTACTAAGCTATCTTCTAGTACTATTGCTGGTGTGTGAGTTCTCGAAGTTATTTCCTTTAGTGCAATTATATCTTTTTGTTTCTTGTTTTTATTTTCACTAGTTAGGCTTAATGGAAAAAAACAACAAAAATAGAGAGCTTTATAGTATTTATCTTGAGTTAGGACATGAAGTGTTTGAAGAGAAAATTAAAAAACCTATGGAACTTTATTTGCATGCTAATAGCGATGTTATCAGTATGAATTATTTGAACACCATTATTGCTAATGCTATGGAAACGTCTAAGCTTGGGGAAGCTAGTTTTTATGAAAATGATCTTTTTAGTTCCCTAGCTTTAGAGGAGAAATTTTGCTATGATGATACTATACCTCCAATATATGATGATTACAATGATGAATATAATATTTTCAGTCCACCTACTATTGAGGAGAAAATTAATTATGATTACAATATGCCTCCTATATTTGATGATTATGGCGATGAGAATAATAATGATAGCTTTTTTTTTGAATTTACTCCCACTACAATTAATAAGAATGACTATGCTTATGTGGAGAGTAATAATTATTATATGCATGTGGCTCATGATAAGAATGTTTTATGTGATAGTTATATTGTTAATTTTATTCATTATTCTACTGAAAGTTATTATGAGAGAGGGAAACATGGTTTTATGTATCTCAACAATATTAAGTTTCCCTTCTTTATGTTGAAAATTTTGAAGTTGCATTTGTTTTTCTTTCCTACGCTTGTTGCTTTGTGCTTTCATGACTTGTTTCTCTACAAGATTATTTTTCATAGGAAGTGGGTTAGACTTAAAAAAAATTATATTTTCTTCTTGATGCTCTCTTTTACTTCAATTCATATTCCTTATGTGAGCATCATCGAAATTATCATGCCTATCTTAATGGCTATAAAGAAAGAGATTTTGGAAGACACCCCATTATAATTTTTATTTCAGTAAGCTTTTATTTTTTTAAGTCTTGAAAGTTATTGCCTCTGTAATAACCTCTCCTTATCTTTTTTTTGGTTTTTTTGCCAAGAATAGCCTCTAATGAGAGGGAAGTAAGATTTGGGGAAGTTGTTGTCCCGAAACACATTTATGTGCTTTGCTATAAAAAATCGTAAAAAATCCCAGAACATCATATTGATCTGCAATTTTTTATGCGCATGCCCCTGGTATTTCCCCAACTTTCATTAATTTTGCAATTTTCGATTTGAGCAACATAAGATTTTCTAAAAAAACGGTCTTTACCTCTATGTTTGCTTTGAAAAATTGCTTCCATTATTTGCATTTGCCTCTTAATCGATTTCTTTTGAGTTCTTTTTTATCACTTGATATTTTAAAAGGAGTTGCTACAGTAGCTTATGTTTTAATGGATGATTTACTTGAGTTGAAACTGAACTCAAAGGTTTATTATCTTGCATACACTAATGTTGCTAATGAAGATTGTGTGAAGTTTTGTATGAAGGAAGTTTTCAAGTATAGGGAGATAATGATGTGATAAGATGAAGTATGGAAAAAAGCTCAAGCTTGGGGATGCCACCCGTGTCACCAAGCTTGGGGATGCCTAAGGCATCCCCTTCTTCATCAACAAAAAACTCAGGTCTTCTTTCAAGATACTATACTTTTATTGCTTCATGCATTATGTGTTGTTCTTGGAGTGTCTTTGTTTTTGTTTTTAGTTTTATTTTGTTTTGTTTGCTGCAATAGGTTGGTTGTATCCTAGCACAATTATTTTGGAGAAGTCACACCCCGTTCTTCATTGCCTAGAACACTCTATTTTTCACTCTTAATGTTCTGTGAGTGTTCTCTTTTGCTAGCACCGCGTTTAGCTTTAGTTTTCTTCTTCTTTTTGCTTAGAACTTTTTATTTCTTCTTTGTAGTTAGGTGAGACAAGCTCTATGGTATTTATTGATTATTATGTTTGTGAGTTGTTTCAAATAAGTTGATTGGTGTTGTAAAAGAGTAGAATGTTTCATGCTTATGGTGGTACAAAAAGAAGCTTGTTTTGACTGTGACTTAAACTTTATCATGTCATGTTAGATGTTGCTTTGACCATATGATTAGTGATTATTGTTGTAGCATGACTTGTTTCAAACAATTGAGATTACTTAATGTGCCATGAAAGAATCATGCGTTGTTTTAGCATACAAAAGCATAATATTGTGGTATTCTGTGTTGATGCTTTATTTGGGTTGACTTGGCACATGCTTACACCATGTTATTACTATGAACCAGTCACCTTAGCCTCTATGATCATTTAGTTTTTTACTTCTAGCATTGATGCGGCTCGGATCACTGTGGAGCACCGTTGGGAAACCCCAAGAGGAAGGTATGATGAGTACAACATCAAGTTCTTCCCTCAGTAAGAACTCAAGGTTATTAAACTAGTAGGAGGAAGGAAACGACTCAAAGGTGTTGCTAGCAACTTGGAAACCTGCACAACACAAACTCAAGACTTTGCCCCAATGAACAATGAGGTTGTCAATCTCACGGGTTTGCTGAAAACAAAGGATTAACCGTATGGTGTGGAAAGTAATGGTGCCCTGCAGAAAGTAAATAGTAACAGTGGAAGATGTATCAATGGTAAAGCTTGTAATGGGGTCCACAGTTCACTAGAGGTGTTCTCCTTAAGATAAACAACATAACATACTGGGTAAACAACTTACAGCGCAACAATTGACAGGACTGAGCAAGGCATAACAATGCAATACTAGACATTCATGATCCTATGGGATTCGATTGGGCATTACAATAAGATACATAGACCGCCATCCAACTGCATCTATGACTAGTAATCCACCTTCAGTTTATCATCCAAACCCCTACCAATATTAAGTTGCAAGTAACGGATAACTGCTTTAAGCAAAGTGTGTAAAGTAAACAATACAATTGTTTCATGAACAAAAGATCATTGTTTTCTCCCTAGTAGTAATAGCACATCTACAACCTTAGAGATTTCTGTCACTTCCCCAGATTCAATAGAGGCATGAACCCACTATCGATCATAAATACTCCCTCTTGGAGTCACTAGCATCTACTTGGCCAAGATAGCTACTAGAAACAGAGAGCATGCAAGATCTCAAACAACACAAACATGATATAATCAATAAGACAAAACCATTAATCAATCTAACATAGTAATCTCAAAATCCATCGTATCCTCGCAAACACAACAAGCATGATTACAAATAGATGATCTTGATCATGAACGGAGCTCACAAGATCTAAAACATGGTAGCACAAAGGAGGAGAAACAACCATCTAGCTACTACATGGACCCAGAGTCCAAGGTGGAACTACTCACGCATCATACCGGAGGCTGGCATGGTGATGAAAAAGGCCTCCGGGATGATCTCTCCCCTCCGGTAGAGTGCCGGGAAGAGCTTCATATCCCTCCTGATCTAGGGATGATGGTGGCGGCGGCTACAGGCTATTTAGCGGAAGATTGATCGGGTACTTAGGGTTTAGGTATCGGGGGCTTCTTATAGGCGAAGAGGGAGGCCGAGGGGGTGCCCGAGGTGGCTGCACCACCCCTCCCCCCTCCCACGGGCGCGGGCCAGGCCTGGCCACGCGGCCAGGGGGTGTGGCCCCCTCGCGGCCCTTCTCTGTCTCGTCTTCTGGCTCCATGTTCCCCTCGGTGAATATTGACTTTGGCTTTTGTCCCTTCCAATTTCGAGAATATTCATTTTCTGGCTTTTCTAGAACCAAAAACAACAGAAAACGGGCAACTGGCACTGTGGCATCTTGATAGGTTTGAAGGCTTTCGCAGCATTGTAAATCAAAAAAATTCTACGGATGCGAACAAGAAAGCCAAGATCTAATCTAGGAGATACAATCAACGAGAGAGAGAGAGAGATGAGATCATCATACCCTTGAAGAAATCGCACAGCGGAAACTTTCAACAGAACGTGGTTGATATAGTCGTACTCGCCGTCTCTTCCTCGCGATCCGATCCGATCCGATCCTACGCCGCAAGTGGCGGCGCCTTCGAGAGATGCACACGTACGGTGCCGGGACATCTCCTCCTTATTTGGTCCAGCAAGTATGGTGGAGAGATAGATTGGATCTGCAGCACGACGGCGTGGTGCTAATGGTGGAGAGTTTCTGCGGCAGGGCTTCGCCTACGCGCAGTCGGGAGAGAGAGAGAGGTGGAGGGGCAGCAGGACGGCGGCTAGGTTTGGAGGAGTGGGGGGAGGGTGTGCCCCTGACCTCCTTATATAGGGGCTGGACGGCCCCCCTTGGCCCCTCCTCACAGCCCTAGGGCGGCGGCCCCAAGGGTGGAGTGGGGGGCAAGTTTCCCCCTTCCTTCTAGAAGGCTCCCCTAGGGTTTCCCCTAGGGCTGGCCGGCTGGGCCTTGGGGGCCTTGTGCCCCTAGCCCAAAGTGGCTAGGGCACTTCCCCTTAGGCCCATGCAGGCCTCCTACAAGTGGGCCCACGTTGGTCCCACTCCGGAACCTTCTAGAACCTTCCGGTACAATACCGATAAACTCCGAAACGATTCCAAAATCCAAAAACTGCTTTCCTTTATATGAATCTTATTCTCCGGACCATTCCGGAACCTCTCGTGATGTCCTGGATCTCATCCGAGACTCCGAAAAAAAACTCATAAACCAATCATCCATTCTATCCTAGCGTCGATGCACGTTAAGAGTGTGACCCTACGGGTTCGAGAATATGCAGACATGATCTTCTATCAATAATCAACAACGGGATTTGGAAACCCATATTGACTCCCACATATTAATCGATGATCATATCGGATGAACCACGATGCCAGGATTCAATTAATCCCATATATGTATTCCCTTCATCACGCGATATTTTACTTGCCCGAGATTCGATCGTTGGTATCGGCATACCTAGTTCAATCTCGTTCACAGCAAGTACTTTACTCGTTCCGTAATCCGATATCACTTTGTGATTAACTCCTTAACCACGTGCTTGCAAGCGGTATTGATATCGATTACCGAGTGGGCCCGAAGTATATCTCTCTAACTCGGGAGGGACAAATTCCATCTCGATACATACAACCCAACAAGTATTTTCCGATCACCTGAGAGACACCTTTATGATCACCCTCACATAGGATGACGTTTGATGACCTCAAAGCTTTCTTCCGATACCAGGGAGTTGTATTATCTCACGGTCTAAGGAATACAATACTTGACATAGGAAAAAGCTTCGCAAAGATGAACACGATGACACGATCTAATTGCTCTGCTTAATTTGGGTATGTCCATCATATCATTCTCCTAATGACATGATCTCATTATTAATCGACAACTCATGTCTATGGTTAGGAAACCTTAACCATCATTAATCAATGAGCTAGTCCATAGAGGCGTACTAGGGACACGGTGTTGTTCATAAACCACACAAGTATCAATGTTTCCGCTTAATACAATTCTAGCATGAAATATAAACTTTATCATGAACAAGAGTTATAATAATAACATCTTTATTATTGCCTCTAGGGCATAATTCCAACAGTCTCCCACTTGCACTAGAGTCAATAATCTAGTTTACATCTGGCAACCATCTAACACCCATGGCATTAAGGTGTTGATCATGTTTTGCTCGTGGAAGAGGTTTAGTCAATGGATTTGCGACATTCAGATCCATATGTACTTTGCTAATCTTCAGATCTCCATCTGCTATATAATCTCGAATTATATGAAAACAGTGGTTAATATGCTTGGTCTTTGGATGATATCTTGGTTCCTTAGCCAGTGCTATGGCGCCAGTGTTGTCGCACAATATCTCTAGTGGGTCCAAGGCACTTGGAACCACACCAAGCTCAGTGATGAAGTTCCTAATCCAAACTCCTTCACTTGACGCTTCTAAAGCAGCCATATATTCCGCTTCTGTTGTAGATCCCGCGATCACGCTTTGCTTGCAGCTTCTCCAGCTCACAGCTCCACCATTCAAACTATAAACGTATCCTGTCTGAGATTTAGAATCATCCAGGTCAGTGTCGAAACTAGCATCGACGTAACCTTTTACGATGAGCTGCTCATCACCTCCATAGACCAAGAACATTTCTTTAGTCCTATTTAAATACTTTAGGATGTTGTTTACGGCTGTCCAGTGTTCCACTCCTGGATCACTTTGGTATCTACTCGTCAAACAAAGAGCATTGGACACATACGGTCTAGTACATAGCATGGCATACATGATAGAACCTATGGCCAAGGCATATAGCACTTTGCTCATAGTATCTCTATCGTTTACCATAGCTGGACACTGAGCCTTTCTCAATATCTTACCTGACAACATGGGCAATGAACCTTTCTTTGCTTTATCCATTCTGAACATTTTCAGAACTTTGTCTAGATATGTACTTTGGCTTAAAGCTATTAGGCGTCTTTGTCTATCTCTATAGATTTTGATGCCTAATATATAAGAAGCTTCTCCTAGGTCTTTCATGGAAAAACATTTGTTCAAATAACTATTCACATCGTTAAGCATACCAATGTCATTTCCAATAATCAATATGTCATCCACATATAGTACTAAAAATGTCACCGATATCCCACTCACTTTATTGTAGATACAAGCTTCGTAGAAATTTGGAACAAATCCAAAACTCTTGATCACTTGATCAAAATGAAGGTTCCAACTCCGAGATGCTTGCTTCAGTCCATAAATGGAACGCTGAAGTTTGCACACCTTATTAGCATCCTTAGGATTGACAAAACCTTCGGGATGCATCATATACAACTCTTCATCAATGTTGCCATTAAGGAACGCAGTCTTGACATCCATCTGCCATATTTCATAATCATGAAATGCAGCAATTGCTAATAAAATACGAATGGACTTAAACATTGCTACGGGAGAGAAAGTCTCATCGTAGTCAACACCTTGAACTTGCCGAAACCCTTTTGCGACGAGCCGAGCTTTATAGACAGTAACATTACCATCCGCGTCCGTTTTGTTCTTGAAAATCCATTTGCACTCAATGGCCTTACGGTCGCTAGGAGGGTCCACCAAAGTCCATACTTGGTTTTCGCTCATGGATCCCAATTTGGATTTCATGGCCTCTAGCCATTTCTCAGAGTCTGGGCTCATCATTGCTTCCTCATAGTTCGCAGGTTCACTGTTGTCTAACAACAAGACGGTTGAGACAGGGTTGCCGTACCATTCAGGAGTGGCACGTGACCTTGTCGACCTGCGAAGTTTAGTAGTAGCATCGTTCGAAGTTTCATGATCCTCGTCATTAGCTTCATCTCTTGTTGGTGCAGACGGCATTAGAACAATTTCAGGTGTTGCGCTACTCTCCAACTTGAGAGAAGGTTCAGTAACCTCGTCTAGCTCTACTTTCCTCCCACTCACTTCTTTCGAGAGAAACTCCTTCTCAAGAAAGGATTCGTTTTTTTGCAACAAACACTTTGCCTTCGGATCTATGGTAGAAGGTATACCCAATCGTTTCCTTAGGGTATCCTATGAAGACGCATTTCTCCGCTTTGGGTTCGAGCTTGTCCGGCATCAACTTCTTGACGTAAGCTTTGCATCCCCAAACTTTAAGAAACGACAACTTAGGTTTAACACCAAACCATAGTTCATACGGTGTCGTCTCAACGGATTTAGATGGTGCCCTATTTAAAGTGAATGCAGCGGTTTCTAATGCATAACCCCAAAATGATAACGTCAAATCTGTAAGAGACATCATTGATCGCACCATATCTAATAGAGTTCGATTCCGGCGTTGAGACACACCATTGCGCTGTGGTGTTCCGGGTGGCGTGAGTTGCGAAACGATTCCGCTTGCTTTAAGGTGCGTGAGAAAATCATAACTCAAATATTCACCTCCACGATCGTAGAAATTTAATTTTCCTGTTACGATGGTTTTCCACTTCGTTCTGAAATTCTTTGAACTTTTCAAATGTTTCAGATTTATGTTTCATTAAATAGATATACCCATATCTACTTAAGTCATCAGTAAAAGTGAGAAAATAGCGATATCCACTGCGCGTTGAAACACTCATTGGTCCGCATACATCGGTATGTATGATTTCCAATAAGTCCGTTGCTCGCTCCATTATCCCGGAGAACGGGGTTTTGATCATCTTGCCCATGAGGCACGGCTCGCACTTGTCAAATGATTCAAAATCAAGAGACTCCAAAAGTTCATCATAATGTATTTTCTTCATGCGTTTTACACCAAGATGACCTAGGCGGCAGTGCCACAAATAAGTTGGATTATCACTATCTACTTTGCATCTCTTAGCCTCAATGTTATGGATGTGCGTTTCATTGCTTTCGAGATTCAGAATAAATAAACCATTCACAACAGGTGCATGACCATAAAAGATGTTATTCATATAAATAGAACAACCATTATTCTCCAATTTAAATGAATAACCGTCTTGCAATAAACACGATCCAGATATAATGTTCATGCTCAACGCAGGCACATAATAACACCTATTAAGGTTTAAAACTAATCCCAAAGGTAAAACTAAGGAGAGCGTGCCGACGGCCATCACATCAACTTTTGATCCATTGCCAACGCGCATCGTCACCTCATCCCTTGCTAGCCGCCGTCTATTCCGTAGCTCCTGTTTCGAGTTACAAATATTAGCAACTGAACCAGTATCATATACCCAGGCACTAAAACGAGCGCTAGTAAGGTAAACATCAATAACATGTATATCAAATATACCTTTAATGGTGCCAGCCTTCTTGTTTGCTAAGTACTTCGGCCACTTGCGCTTCCAGTGACCCTTCTCCTTGCAATAGAAGCACTCAGTGTCTGGCTTAGGTCCAGACTTGAGCTTCTTCTCAGTAGGGGCAACGCGCTTGCCGCTGCCTTTCTTGAAGGATTTATTTGCACCCTTACCTTTCTTAAATCTAGGGGTTTTGTTGACCATCAACACATGATTATCTTTCTTGATATCCACCTCCACAGCTTTCAGCTTAGCGAAGATCTCAGTGATCGTATCAGTGGAACCAATTTGATTGTGAGTGACTACAAAACCTTTGTAGCTAGGAGGGAGTGATTGCAGAACTCTGTCAATCTTGAGCTCTTCTGGAATCTTGCAGTCCAGTTGCTCAAGACGTTGAGTGTAGCCCGACATCTTAATGGCGTGCTCACTAACGGAACTCCCTTCCTCCATCTTGCAGTTAAAGAACTTCTCAGAGATCTCATATCTCTCAGAACGGTCCTGAGTCTGAAACATGGTTTTCAGTTCCTCAAGTATCTCAAAGGGCCCGGTGAACTCCTCAAAACGATTTTGAAGTTCCGGTTCCATAGCAAACAACATGGTACTCTTAATCACTCCATAATCATCTTTGTGTGACTGATAAACAGCTTTTTCATCAGCCGGCGCATTAGTAGCAGGGGCGTCACCTAGCACTTTCTCTAGTACATAGTCCTTTTGTCCGCCAGCGAGAATAATTCTCAGATTGCAGAACCAGTTGGTGAAGTTAGATCCATTGTTCTTAAGCTTTTCTTTCTCAGCAAAAACGTTGAAGCTAAAGTTGGACTTAGCCATTTGATCTACAAAATTTGCAAATACAATTTAGACTATGTTCATGATAACTAGTTCAACTTAATCAAATTACTAGTTGAACTCCCACTAAATTCAACATCCCTCAAGTTGTTTAGTGAACACGATCCAAATTCACCACACCTAATCTGATCTTCACGAGAAGAGATGTGGTTTCAATGGTGGACAACAAAGTGTCGATCATATCATTCATATGACTCATGCTTAACCTTTCGGTTCGTGTGTTCCGAGGCCATGTCTGTACATGCTAGGCTCGTCAAGTCAAACCCAAGTATTTCCGCGTGTGCAAAACTGGATTGCACCCGTTGTATATGAACGTAGAGTTTATAGCACCCGATCATCACAAGGTGCTTGAAAATGACGAACTTTCGCAACGGTGCATACATGGGGAGAACACAAATTTATCTTGATCTTTAAGTGAGGAATCATCTTATAATGCTACCGTCACGATCTAAGCATAATAAGATACATAAAAGGATAAACATCACATGCATATAATTTTATGTGACATGGTATAGCCAATCTCCGCGCAATGATCTCCATCTTGTGCGTGCCAGCATGATCTCCATCACTCCACCATGATTGCCTCCACCACGACTAGCAACTACAACTATTGCTAACTACTTAGCGATAAAGTAAATCTATTACATGGTGTATAAGGAGTTGACACACAGGTCATACACAATTATAAAGACAACAATACGGCTCCTGTCGGTTGTGAACTCATCGACATGCAATTCATAAAATATTACAAAACATGATCATTGCATACATCATACACATCATGTCTTGGGCCATACCATATCACAAAACACTCCCTGCAAAAAAAAGTTAGACGCCTCTACTTTGTTGTTGCATGTTTTACGTGGCTTATGGGAGTAACAAGCTAAGAACGATTCTTACCTACGGAAAGCCACAACGGTGATATTATGGTTGCCAACATCCGTTGTAAATCCCATGACTATTGTAGTGAGAGAAACTGGCATCCACCAGCCGCATGTGTGGAACAAGCCACACGTCAAGTGCGGAGCCGGTCTTGCGAACGAGGTCGCATAAAGTTGGCCTGGACCGCTTCGATCTCACTATGCCGCATCATAAGAAATACACAACAAGAGGTTTTCAACAGAAAATATCAACGCCCGCAACAAGCATGTTGCGTTCTACTCGTGAAACACATCTACGCATAGATCTAGCTCTGATACCACTGAAGGGTTTTGCAACATAGTAAATCAAAAAAATTCTACGAATGCGAACAAGAAAGCCAAGATCTAATCTAGGAGATGCAATCAACGAGAGGGAGAGAGAGAGAGATGAGATCTTCATACCCTTGAAGAAATCGCACAGCGGAAACGTTCAACAGAATGTGGTTGATGTAGTCGTACTCGCCGTCTCCTCCTCGCGATCCGATCCGATCCTACGTCGCAAGTGGCGGCGCCTCTGAGAGATGCACACGTACGGTGCCACGATGTCTCCTCCTTCCTTGGTCCAGCAAGTATGGTGGAGAGATAGATTGGATCTGCAGCACGACGGCGTGGTGCTAATGGTGGAGAGTTTCTGCGGCAGGGCTTCGCCTACGCGCGGTCGGGAGAGAGAGAGAGAGAGAGAGAGAGAGAGAGAGAGAGAGAGAGAGAGAGAGAGAGAGAGAGAGAGAGAGAGAGAGAGAGAGAGAGAGAGAGAGAGAGAGAGAGAGAGAGAGAGAGAGAGAGGTGGAGGGGCAGCAGGACGGCGGCTAGGGTTGGAGGAGTGGGGGGAGGGTGTGCCCCTGCCCTCCTTATATAGGGGCTGGCCGGCCCCCCTTGGCCCCTTCTCCAAGCCCTAGGGCGGCGGTCCCAAGGGTGGAGTGGGGAGCAAGTTTCCCCCTTCCTTCTAGAAGGCTCCCCTAGGGTTTCCCCTAGGGCTGGCCGGCTGGGCCTTGGGGGCCTTGTGCCCCTGGCCCAAAGTGGCCAGGGCACTTCCCCTTAGGCCCACGCAGGCCTCCGACAAGTGGGCCCACGTTGGTCCCACTCCGGAACCTTCTAGAACCTTTCGATACAATACCGATAAACTCTGAAACGATTCCGAAATCCAAAAACTGCTTTCCTTTATATGAATCTTATTCTCCGGACCATTCCGGAACCTCTCGGGATGTCCTGGATCTCATCCGAGACTCCAAACATAAAATCATAAACCAATCATCCATTCTATCCTAGCGTCGATGTACGTTAAGTGTGTGACCCTACGGGTTCGAGAATATGCAGACATGATCTTCTATCAATAATCAACAGCGGGATCTGGAAACCCATATTGACTCCCACATATTCATCGATGATCATATCGTATGAACCACGATGCCAGGATTCAATTAATCCCATATATGTATTCCCTTCGTCACGCGATATTTTACTTGCCCGAGATTCGATCGTTGGTATCGGCATACCTAGTTCAATCTCGTTCACAGCAAGTACTTTACTTGTTTCGTAATCCGATATCACTTTGTGATTAACTCCTTAACCACGTGCTTGCAATCGGTGTTGATATCGATTACCGAGTGGGCTCGAAGTATATCTCTCCGACTCGGGAGGGACAAATTCCATCTCGATACATACAACCCAACAAGTACTTTTCGATCACCTGAGAGACACCTTTATGATCACCCTCACATAGGATGACGTTTGATGACCTCAAAGCTTTCTTCCGATACCAGAGAGTTGTATTATCTCACGGTCTAAGGAATACAATACTTGACATAGGAAAAAGCTTCGCAAATATGAACACGATGACACGATCTAATTGCTCTGCTTAATTTGGGTCTATCCATCATATCATTCTCGTAATGACATGATCTCATTATTAATCGACAACTCATGTCTATGGTTAGGAAACCTTAACCATCATTAATCAATGAGCTAGTCCATAGAGGCGTACTAGGGACATGGTGTTGTTCATAAACCACACAAGTATCAAAGTTTCCGCTTAATACAATTCTATCATGGAATATAAACTTTATTATGAACAAGAATTATAATAATAACATCTTTATTATTGCCTCTAGGGCATAATTCCAACAAGGTTAGTTCTAGAAAATATCTAAAAATACCTCAAAGTGTAGACAAAGCAAAGCAAAGTGGATACTAAACAAGCATGGAACATAAAAAATTATAGATACATTTACGACGTATCAGATATCACTTTATGCTTTGATTAATAATGTTTTGTAGCTTTGCATGATTATGGCCATTATTGCTCTTTTAGTTGTTCGCTCCCAGTCTTTGGCTAGCCTCCACCTTTACTGAGTATGAGCTCTACTCGTGCATCCAACTCCCAAGAAACCAAGTTATTCCAAAGAGTCCACTATAAATTCCTATGCATGGTGTGTTACACCATTCCAAGTATATTCATGTTTTTATCCATCTTTCAAATTAAATTTTTGATATGTGAAAGTTAGTGATTAAAGCTCTCACGAACTTGAAGGCACATTTTATTTCTTGCACTTAATAAACCAGAACCATTGTGACTACCTTATGATGCTTATATGCTTGCAAATTATAAGTTGGGAGTTAGCAAAACCATGCTGGCATGGGGCACGCTTTCGACATTGCACTTATTTATTCAGTTGATATCATGTTGTTTTGTTTATGGATGCTGTCGGTGTGAAATAAGATGGGAGCTTGCAGGTCCATGGAGTTTGTATATGTGTTAGAGAAACGCCTGGGCGGCTAGCCTAAGCCATGCCTAATCATGATGGAAACTTGCAGCAAAACCATAGTGGCATTTTAGGAAGCATCCTCAATAAAAATACTATGCAAATAGCAAATAAAAAGATCGCTGAGATGCTCACTTTCTGTTGCCTTGTCATTTTGATATGGGATAGATCCTATGTCATGAGGCAAGGGGTACCCCGTTGGCGGTTCTCTATGATACACATATACTTACAATGACAACAACTTGCTTGGGACCAAAGTTGAGTAGCATGAGGTATCGATACTCATACACAAGGGGAATGAGATTTTCAACTTGTGATTTGTCAAGCATATAACTCATATTTTTTCTCACTTTAACCTTAATCACTTCAAGATGCTTATGATAGGGGCAATAAGAGCTCAAAGCTAATAAGTACCATAATTTTTGGAAGCTCTATAAAACCATTTATTCCTACTTCCCTCTACGAAGGGCCTTTCTTTTTTACTTTTTGTTGAGTCTCCATCTTCTATCTTTATGCACCGGCTAAGAGAGTATAGTGGTCATTCTGAGTTCAATGTGCATTGTCCCAAAACTTGTTGATTGATTCATAATTATGGTATTGCTTGTTCTTAAATTATTTGTATCTAGTCACCCTTATGAACTTTGAAGGTGTCCTATGTATTTATGTTTTGCTATTCCATAAAGGACAAGCTAAATACCACTCTTGCTATTTTTTCTATATGTGAAACAAACAAATTTCTTTAAAAGCATTATTCATGATCTTTTTTCTGTGTTGCCTTTCATGTTGCAACATAGTTGCTATGTCTTATTGTTATAAATATATCTTTCATGCTTATGTTTAGAGTACTTTGATTTCAGCTATCAATGCTTTGCAATACCTTGATAAAGATTGTGATGGTACATGTCACCTTAAAAATTATTCTTTTTATCACTTACCTACTCGAGGACGAGCAGGAGTTAAGCTTGGAGATGCTCATATGTTGCAAATGTTTCTATAATTTTTGATGCTCCATGCTTGTTTTGCACCGATTATATTATGTTTTAGTCTACACTTTGTGGCATTTTATGAATTTTCTGGAACTAAAATATTAACAAGTGTCACAGAGCCAGTTTCCCGTTTTCTGTTGTTTTTTTTTCAAGAAAACTAGTAAAAAAATATTCTCAGAATTGGACAAAACAAAAGTCGAAGTTCCTATTTTTCCCGACACGGAGACGGAATCCAAAGCAGAGATGGAGGAGGGCACCAAAGCGGCCACACCATAGGGTCGCGGGTCCCCCCTGGCCGCGCCTGGCTATGGTGTGGGCCCCTCGGGCGTCCACCGACCTCGCCCCTTCGCCTATATAATACCCCCGAGACGAAAACCCTAATCACGAGATTAGAATTCCACGAAATGTTCCACAGCGCCGCCGCCACCGAAGACGAGATCCGGGGGACAAAAGTCTCTGTTCCGGCACCCTGTCGGGACGGGGAATTGCCCCCGGAGCCATCTCCATCGATTCCACCGCCATCTCCATCACCGTTGCTGACTCCCATGATGAGGAGGGAGTAGTTCTCCCCCGAGGCTAAGGGCTCTACCGGTAGCTATGTGTTCATCTCTCTCTCCATGGTGCGATCTTATTATGATCATGAGCTTTGTAATCTAGTTGAATAAGTAGATGCTACTCTTTGTCTATTATGCTACTCAAGTGCTTTTATTAATGTGATCTCCGGAGACACCTTGTCCCACGTGTGTGAAGGTGATAGTGTGCGCATCGTGTGTCTCTCTTAGGCTAAAGATTACAAAAATACTTATCATGATTTATAATTTGAGTTGGATGTCTCTATGAAATTGTGGTGTTTGTCTGGAATCATCTAGCGCTCAAGGTGACAGTGTGGGGTTACCTAGATGGGGAATACGAACTTTAAGGTGTGCTTGTATAGCCCTACACGGTGAATTGGTGTTCGTTATCCAACCGGAGAGTAGTTCAGGGTAGCATAGTGAAGAGAAGATATTTATGTATTCAATTACGTTATCATTGTTGAGAGTGTCCACTAGTAAAGTATGATCCCTAGGCCTTATTTCTAAGCATTACAACACCATTTACTATCAGTCATGTTACATGTTAGCTTGCTGTCATTTTTATTTTAGATTGCAATTACCACTTATAATCATCCATATTACTTGTATTTTAC
Organism: Avena longiglumis; assembly: GCA_030063025.1. Taxonomy (NCBI): domain Eukaryota; kingdom Viridiplantae; phylum Streptophyta; class Magnoliopsida; order Poales; family Poaceae; genus Avena; species Avena longiglumis. The sequence goes on from CP125977.1 coordinate 481,212,105, forward strand.
TATCTTTTCGCCAAACTAGTGCACCTATACACCTGACAAGTGTCTTGGGTGTGTTGAGGACACAAGAGACTTCTTGTATCTTAATTGCAGGGTTGTTTGAGAGAGATATCTTTGACCTCTTCCTCCCTAAGTTCGATAAACCTTGGGTGATCCACTTAAGGGAAACTTGTTGTTGTTCTATAAATCTCTGCACTTGGAGGTCCAACACTGTCTACAAGAATAGAAGCATGCGTAAACATCATGTGCCGGTGGCTGCTACGGTTTGGATTGAGGTTAGTCTGATACAATATAGAACTATAGAGAGGAGATTGGCGGAATATGATGTGTTTATTATTGAGCTTCATAAACGAGTATATATAGACGTAAAAAAGATCATCTTGGAGTACAAATAAAGTTAGGACATGTTAGAACTACATTAAAATGTATCCTATCTCTATTCTATATTGCCATAATAAACATATACACAATAGTCTAACATCCCGCATCCATAGCGCCGTGAAAAAATGAAATGCCGCAGTGAGGTCTAGAGATAAACTGAAATAGCATCTAAAGTAGCATATGTAGGCTGTGCGATGAACACGCGGCATTGGTTTCTTTCCAACCAGATAGACCCGGTCACCACCGATTTGGCCCCCTTTACTTAAAGTTGGTGGAATGCACGCCTGACAACTCAGTCACCAATCCAAAATTCAGAAGAGAGATGGGTGTTGGCGCATGTCGGTACTATTTTCCATTCCTCAAAGATCGTAATCAAAGCTTTCATTCCTTCGAGAATTAAGAACAGATCCAGCTTGGGAGTTGAGTTAAGTGGGGGTGTCACCGTGAAAATGGAAGCAAACTGTCTACGTATACAAAATTCAGCAAAGCGGGGAAGATAATGAATCAGTTCTCTCGTCCACAACCATAACGCTATCTTGGTCCTGCCAACCTGAAAGCCAGTCAGAAGCCCACAAACACCCCCAAAGCGAAGATACGTCAAAGAACCCTTTTGGCCAAACACAACTAGAAGAAGCATATGCTGCAACAAAGAATAGGCATTTCGTTCCGAGTGGCTGGCCGTAGGGTGGCAAGCGGGGCGGGTTGGAAGTTTCAACTAAGCCAGGTCTAATTCTCCTCCCTCACCCAACTCGTTTTTGCCTAGATTTGAGGTTTTGTGGACTCAAATGAAAATATCTTCAAGGACTTGCACTGGAAATCCGGAACAGTACTGGGCATATTCAGCTAATTCAGTTCAGGTGCAAAACTTTTTACAGAGAAACAGGATAGCAAGCAAAAGGTTGTTAGCAACAACTTCTTTCAGTCGCTGGACCGACAAACTTGTTCCTGAGAGATCCAGGTTACATGCCAAACAAAAGTTACCAAAGCCATACACCATGATACTTTCCACAATGGATAAAGTGACGCATCATCTAACCAAGCTATATGGGTTTTCATTTCGTATAACATCTCGGAAGCAATGCTTCAGAGACAAATTCCATACATCATCTCCAAAACATGCTTCAGACTTTCAGAGACAAGTGAGATCATCTGGCAGGACCCCCATGTTAAGGACAATATAATGAACAATGAAACAAACACAAAATATAAAATCACTATATCCTGTTCAATTGGCCAGGGTAACTGGAAAGAGAAATGCACATAACCATAACCTGAGAAATTTATATTGCTAGAATCTCTAGAAGTAACACAATCCCTTAACAAACTCAGAATTCTGCTCCAATGTGCAATAGATACCGCTTATCCTTTTTCCAAGGTTTAGCATAGTAAATCTGATACAGTTAAATTCTTTTCAAACATTTCTAACAACCAGGTGCTAATTCTTTTAAAACATTTGTAACAACCAGGAGCTAATTAGCAGTTATGGCCTGCAAAGGAAAGCATTAAGGATTACAAACTTTTCTTCACATTATGTAGCAAAGAACGGTTTTAAACTACCAGTCAAATTTTGATGCATTATGTCCAACCTTAAAAGCAGCATTTGGTTGAGAATTAATCCTTAACAAGGGGTAAGGATCAAAATAGCCAATTCAACTGAGCCAGATATAGTTATAATTTAACTCAGTCAGGACTATTTCAATTATATCCATCCAGGAACCAAACACTAAAAAAGTTGAAACGGCTGAACACGCATAGGTAGGTACTAGTATCTTTTTCTTTTGTTAGTTTTAAGTAAGGAATTAGCAGTGTCAGCTCTCGAGCCTGTCAGGACATAGTAGGTATTATCAAGCTACCCTCTTTTTGTTAACCTAGCAAACCAACAGTGTGGGACCAAAGAAAATGTCAGGATTGACATAACCAAGCTGGGATAAAAGGTAAAAGCTAATAAACCGAGTTATCCCAATTGTGAAGTCTGAACCGAGTTACTCAAGCATTGGATACAAGCTAGCCTATGGCCTTTCTAAAAATGATCTAAACATGCAAGACCTAGAGGATTGATAAATTTGTGCATACTAGGCTCTACTGTGTAAACATAAATAGGCAGATTCTAGATCAAAGCATCTACCTGAAATTATTTTCAGTTAGTTTCTTTCATATCCAAACAAGCAGCCTAAATGAGAAAGCAGTGAATCAACGCATAAATAGGCCAAACACTATCACTTTTACTTCTAATATTGGCCTGATACAAGAGGCTCGAAGTGAAAATATAATTATACTATGAGCGCATTCAGGGAGGAAATTGAGGTTGTCAGTAAAGCATAGGGATACGAGTGTTCTTTAATTGCATACGCATTACCATTTCACTCTTGAGGACTCTACGAAATGATGGAGAGGTGGGCTTTACCTTACATATCTACATAAACCGAAATCGAACTACATAAATGCATGGTCACTATGAATTTGTATAGCAAAAATAGTGCATTTGCAACTACCAACAATTGCATTAAATTAACTGGCATTACCTCAATTACATATCTACTCAACGCATAAATAGGCCAAACACTATCACTTTTACTTCTAATATTGGCCTGATACAAACGAGGCTCGAAGTGAGAATATAATTACACTACTCAGTAAAGCACAGGGATATGAGTGTTCTTTAACTGCATAAGCATTACCATTTCACTCTTGAGGACTCTACGAAATGATGGAGAGGTGGGCTTTACCTTACATATCTACACAAACCGAAATCGAACTACATAAATGCATGGTCACTATGAATTTGTATAGCAAAAATAGTGCATTTGCAACTACCAACAATTGCATTAAATTAACTGGCATTACCTCAATTTTCATATGACCTATCCTAATCGCTTGTACGTGAAGAGCAAACAAAACCGATGACAAACCATCTTGTGACTGTAATGTATTTATTTATTATGGTTTCTAGTATTCCAGTCTGGAAACAGAAGTATTTAACCTAAATCAAATTTTCTGCCTATTATAGTAACTGGTACAAGGTAAAATTTCGCAAGACCATTGCAAAATCACAATACAGTTGCGAGCCAGGCATGCAAGAACAGTTCATGGAAATGACTTGATAACTTTACCTCTAGGATGTTTTGAGATTCGACTCCAAGGTTAAGAAACTAGCTTGTTTTTCCTGCTATATAACTTGATACAATACAGGCAAGAACAGTTATCCACTTTATGAAATCAGATACACATGACACCATGAGGATTACTGAAATCACCAAGGAGGCGTGGAACCCTTCCTCGCCGAAGGAGATCGTGATCCCAAGCCTGGGTCTGTTGAAAATCTTGTCTTTGGAGTGCTTGCAGGTGGGGTTGACCCTCTGTAACTTGCACGGAGGGACTCATCGATGGTTCGTGTAGACTTTGCGATGGCATTCCTCACAAACTTCTGTGCTGCAGGCGACAGTGTCCTGGGGCTTGCACTGCCTCCCCTCACAGGGGATGGTAGCGGTGGCTTGTGGAACATATTTGTCCGTGCCTTTATCCTCTTTGCAGCATCCCTGGACAGCACGTGTGCCTTCACATCTCGAACAGGTGGAGGTGGGATCTTGAAATGCGACCTCTCACTACCCCCTGGTGTCTCATCAGGATCCAACCTCAGTGGTGTTCCATCAATCTCACCCCACGTCATGAACGGGGACTCATCCACGCCAGGTGCTGGCGATGGTGTTTTCACAAAACTATACCCATTGTCTGCCTTCTTCCCTGACTCGATGTAGAACGGGTTTGGTGTCTTCCGTAGATCCTCCAAATCATACTTTTTTCCTTTGTCAGGATCATTGTAAGCCATTCCTCCAGGAGTGGAACCTGCAACCAGAGCATACAGTATGGCGGCTGCTTCCTCCTCCTTTGGCCTCCCGTCTTCAGCCAGAGCCTTCCCATGCAGCCTGGTGTTTGACTTGTCAATCTCCTTGGTGAGTCCCTTCAGCCGGACGGCAAGCTCCTCATCAGTGAGCGGCGCTTCCCCTCGGTCCGCCGGGTGGTACATGAGCAGGTTCTTGGCCGTAAACTTGGCACCCTCCAAAGTACTCGGCGGCTGCCCTGATGTACCATAGCCATCAGTTATCCTGTCGCGCTTGGCATCCTCCAGCATCTGCTTTTCCGCTGCCTTCCCAGGCTCCAGGAGGTGGGCATAGCGCTCGCGGCGGCGGTGGTTAACCTTCTCGAGGATGCGCGAGAAGGACTCGTTGTCCTCACTGGTGTAGCGTCGGAAGAAGTCGTCAAGCGAGAGCGCAGCAGAGACGTCCTCGTCCTCATCCTCGGGGTCGCCTGCAGTGGAGGGGGCGACGGAGGGGGTCGCGAGGAAGGACGGGGAGCGGAGCGCGGTCGAGGTGGCAGGCGTCGGGGTGGGGAGGGGCCCGCTGCGCTGCAGGCGTCGGCGGCGGTCGAGGATCTTGAGCTGGGCGTCGCGGAGGAGGAGCGGGTCCCGGGAGCGCACGGCCTGGAGCCAGTCGAGGCGGTCGCGGAGGCGGGGCAGGTCGGGGAAGAAGTCGCGCTCGATGATGCGCTCGATGGCGACGACGTAGCTGTCCTCGTCGAGCACCTCCGGGCGGCGGCGCTTGGAGGAGGTGGTGGCGAGGGTAGACGCTGAGGCTGAAGCGGAGGACGGGGTGGGGGAGGTGGGTCGAGGAGTGGAAGGGGCGGGGGAGGGCGAGGGTGAGAGGTCGCGAGGGGAGTGGCCGGGGGAGCGGAGCATCGCGGCGGAGGTTACGCCGGCGGCTCTTGGCCTCTTGGGTTAGGGTTAGGTATTCCGGAATTGGGGATCCGGGAGGGGGAGGGGGAGGGGGAGAAGACGAGTGGTGTTTTTCCGCGTTTGAGATTACTTGGGTTTGGGATGGGGGGCGTGTTTCCCGACTGGCGTCGCCCAATACTGACGCGTGAAACCATCCAACCGACCGAAACCGAATCATAGTTGTTTTTTCTAGCAAAGCATGTTTTTCCTTGAGGTAATAACACCCATAGTCCCACAACTTGCGTGAGACGTGCAAATTAGTCCTATAAATTGCAAAACGTGAACCTATGGTATACCAACTTGTATTGAAGGAGCAAATTGGTCCAAAACCAATATATAGCTGACACGTGGCAGTGTAGTATTTGCCAAACAACCCCTTAATAAATTTCTAACGTATATGTGACCTTGCTTGATGCTTGCAGGCTGGTCCCACATGTAAGTTGATGAAGAAAGAGTCAAAATGATAGTCTAATGCAGCATTCGATCTCGCGACGTACATTCTGCAGAAAGGATTTGCCACTACAACGCCTATGGCTCTAGATAATTTTCCTAACGTTACTCTTTATTAAATTGAGGGAATGGGCAGCATCGATCAATAGGGAGAAAAATCTTGTTGTCTCAAATTTTCCATCGGTCAGGTCAGGAACGGATCGCAGATATTGGACGATTTCGGGACCAGCTGCATGCCGATCAAGCGGATCGCCGGAACCTACACATCGACACGCCGTAACGCCCGGACCTGGACTGCTGAATGTCTGTTCGACTTTAGCCGGGACCAGTGGCGGAGGACAAACTGAAAATTTGGTATGGCAAAGTCATGCACCATTGACCAAAGAGCTGTAAAATTTGGAGTTATCAGCTGTACCCTTTATTGAGTTATAAAAGTGTGGCCAAATTAAGGTACTCCCTCCGTTTCGGTTTACAAGTCATGCACGTAGTTCTATGTCACCAAATTGAGCAACTTAGTATAATGTATATATTACAAAAAATATATCACCGAAAACTTTAGACATTGTATTTTCCAATGATATAATTTTTATATTATATAATTCAAATTATATAGGTCAAATTGATAACCTAGATATACGCGTAGGCCTTGTAAACTGAAACAGAGGGAGTATGGCACATGCTACATCTTGCCATACCGGGTCCTCCACCATTGGCCGGGACGCCACACATCAATCAAATTGCCCTTCGCCAGGATCCGACCATCAGGAGCCCATAACCACGAGGTGTCAAGGCCACGACAAAGACATCGACATCCATCATTTGCACGTTGATTGCACGGTAGTCATCTACAGAGTATAATATAGCCGATTTCTTATTCAAGTTCCAAATTTAAATATATTATCATACATCATCTAAACAAATACTGGTGCATCTATCTTGAATTCTTGACGTATAAGTTAGCAATGCAAATTTAATCATTATTTATTGTCCTGGTAAAATGATTTAACCGAAATGTATCAAAACTTTCTTGTGGCATACCCATCGACAAATTCCGAGGTCCGCAGGTGGACGCCGACCTAGTGGAGCACACACACCACCATCACACATCCGGGCCTCACCGTAGACCTCCGACGACACCACCAACGCCAACGAGTACATGGCCGCCAAAGGCCTCTCACACCACTGCGCCATCTGGCACGTGGTACCCAGTTATATGGCATGGAGATGTTTGTCAACGGCATTCAGGACGACGTGCACATGCTGTGTTTGGGTGAGAGGATCTAGGAGTAGGCAAGCAAGACCATGACATCAGCTTGTGGGTGTGGCGTGCCAGTGATGACGAGCAAACGTGCCGGTATGCTTGTACTCCCTCCGTTTTATAATATCTTTTTAGTAAACTAAAACAGCTTACTAAAAAATGCTTATATTGTGAAACAGTGGTAGTTGTATATAGTATAAAAATTCTACCAGCAAGTTCATTTTAATTATTTCTTCAAACCCTGACATGTGGGACCTCCTCTAAGGAAATTATCATAGTAACGTATGGCAAAAGAGAACTATACATGGGTCCGTTTTGCAAAAAATACACTGCCATGTGTCAGCTGCAGAATGATTTGGGACTTATTTGCTCACTCAATACAAGTTGTTGTTTGATGGGTTAACGGTTTACAACTTATGGGACAATTTTGCACGTTAAAGACAAGTTGTGGGACTAAAAACGTAATTAGCTCGAATCGAATCATAAGGGTCTCTTTTTGATTTGCATTGGAGGATTCAAGTTCTTAGTAATTTTCTATGGCGGTTGTTTAATTTATACTCTCTCCTTAAAAAATATAAGACATTTTAGCTTTATAAAATAAATATATCTAGGCTTTTAGTGTATAAGAGAATCCTATAAAAACTTTTGTAAGGAATCATTAGCACCAGGTTTTACCCAAAAATATGGAAACAAAGGAACAGGAGGTACTTTGATGGCGTAGTTCCTGGTATTCATAGTTGGTTAACTCAGTTTACTTCTGATATTGATGATATGGGTTCCCTTGTGGGATTGCCCCTAGGGTGGCCCGATCTTCATGGATTTGAGGCGGGAAGTGAGGGAAAATCCGATGATCACGATGAACGCAACACAAACACAAGGTAAAGATATAAACGCACGCAAACACAACCCGATTCAATTTGCTTCCGTTGGTTCAAACAACCAATCCAATAGAATTCTCGTCTAGAGACCGTTAGGTAGAATCACCAAATGAGATATCGGCAAGCGCATGATAGAATCCAAATCAAAGGAGAGAGTGGCAACCAAGTAGAATCCCAAAGGGGAGAGACCTAGCACTACTAGAATCCTTGATGAGGAGAGACCAAACACTTGAGGAGGGTCTTGACGACTTGGAGACGAACACCGAACTCCAAGGCCTTGTACAACTCATAGATTAACTATAGAGAGGGGTTCCCATCTAGGGTTAGGCACAAGCCTTCATTCATCATCAACTCCCACTAGATCTGAGCCACAAAGGGGCTATTTATAGTACTAGGGGCGAAGAGGTAGGTGGGAGGGAATATTCTAGGCATCAAACCCTTTACAACACGTAGACTGGTAGTTCCGGCGACAGGTCCGGCGCCGCCGAGGCTGGTGCCGATAATTCCGCCGGTCACCGATATTTCCGGTCATCAACCGAAAGGGCTCTTTGTAAGCGATTTCGGCGGGAGGGCCGGTTCACGGCTTGTCTTGAAGTTCGTGGTGGTTCCGGTTTTACGGGCGCCTAAGTTCGGAGAGGCTTCCAGGTGTCAGACCTGGCGCCAAGTCTTCTTCCGCTTCTTCGACGCCTCTTGCTTGGGGGTCTTGGTTCCTGGGGTCTTCTTGTCATCTCCTCTTGGTGTCATGGTCAAGGCCCTGGGAATAGCATTGGTACTTGTTTCAAGTAGGATCTCATCCACATGATAACCAAAGGAGGGCGAGATATGGAATGAATTCACCTTTATGGGTATGGTTGATGTAGCATGATGTGGACCAATGGTGAATGCCATGTGTTGGGCTGCATCATCTCCCCCCGCTTGAAAACGAGTCGACCTCGACGAAGTTCCATCATCATCTAGGGAGGTAGGTGTACACATGGTTTTAAGCTTGCATGTTGTTGGATCTTCGGTGTCGTAGCCTTGATCAAATTGGTTGAAGATCTTGAAGTTGAGCTTGTCATCAAAGTGTGGTTGGAGATCTTGTAGCGTGTTCCTTGCCATACCGGGTCCTCCACCATTGGCCGGGACGCCACACATCAATCAAATTGCCCTTCGCCAGGATCCGACCATCAGGAGCCCATAACCACGAGGTGTCAAGGCCACGACAAAGACATCGACATCCATCATTTGCACGTTGATTGCACGGTAGTCATCTACAGAGTATAATATAGCCGATTTCTTATTCAAGTTCCAAATTTAAATATATTATCATACATCATATAAACAAATACTGGTGCATCTATCTTGAATTCTTGACGTATAAGTTAGCAATGCAAATTTAATCATTATTTATTGTCCTGGTAAAATGATTTAACCGAAATGTATCAAAACTTTCTTGTGGCATACCCATCGACAAATTCCGAGGTCCGCAGGTGGACGCCGACCTAGTGGAGCACACACACCACCATCACACATCCGGGCCTCACCGTAGACCTCCGACGACACCACCAACGCCAACGAGTACATGGCCGCCAAAGGCCTCTCACACCACTGCGCCATCTGGCACGTGGTACCCAGTTATATGGCATGGAGATGTTTGTCAACGGCATTCAGACGACGCACATCTTGTGTTTGGGTGAGAGGATCTAGAGTAGGCAAGCAAGACCATGACATCAGCTTGTGGGTGTGGCGTGCGATGATGACGAGCAAACGTGCGGTATGCTTGTACTCCTCCGTTTATAATATCTTTTAGTAAACTAAAACAGCTTACTAAAAATGCTTATATTGTGAAACAAGGTAGTTGTATATAGTATAAAAATTCTACCAAAGTTCATTTTAATTATTTCTTCAAACCCTGACATGTGGGACCTCCTCTAAGGAAATTATCATAGTAACGTATGGCAAAAGAGAACTATACATGGGTCCGTTTTGCAAAAATACACTGCCATGTGTCAGCTGCAGAATGATTTGGGACTTATTTGCTCACTCAATACAAGTTGTTGTTTGATGGGTTAACGGTTTACAACTTATGGGACAATTTTGCACGTTAAAGACAAGTTGTGGGACTAAAAACGTAATTAGCTCGAATCGAATCATAAGGGTCTCTTTTTGATTTGCATTGGAGGATTCAAGTTCTTAGTAATTTTCTATGGCGGTTGTTTAATTTATACTCTCTCCTTAAAAAATATAAGACATTTTAGCTTTATAAAATAAATATATCTAGGCTTTTAGTGTATAAGAGAATCCTATAAAAACTTTTGTAAGGAATCATTAGCACCAGGTTTTACCCAAAAATATGGAAACAAAGGAACAGGAGGTACTTTGATGGCGTAGTTCCTGATATTCATAGTTGGTTAACTCAGTTTACTTCTGATATTGATGATATGGGTTCCCTTGTGGGATTGCCCCTAGGGTGGCCCGATCTTCATGGATTTGAGGCGGGAAGTGAGGGAAAATCCGATGATCACGATGAACGCAACACAAACACAAGGTAAAGATATAAACGCATAAACACAACCCGATTCAATTTGCTTCCGTTGGTTCAAACAACCAATCCAATAGAATTCTCGCCTAGAGACCGTTAGGTAGAATCACCAAATGAGATATCGGCAAGCATGATAGAATCCAAATCAAAGGAGAGTGGCAACCAAGTAGAATCCCAAAGGGGAGAGACCTAGCACTACTAGAATCCTTGATGAGGAGAGACCAAACACTTGAGGAGGTTCTTGACGACTTGGAGACGAACACCGAACTCCAAGGCCTTGTACAACTCATAGATTAACTATAGAGAGGGGTTCCCATCTAGGGTTAGGCACAAGCCTTCATTCATCATCAACTCCCACTAGATCTGAGCCACAAAGGGGCTATTTATAGTACTAGGGGCGAAGAGGTAGGTGGGAGGGAATATTCTAGGCATCAAACCCTTTACAACACGTAGACTGGTAGTTCCGGCGACAGGTCCGGCGCCGCCGAGGCTGGTGCCGATAATTCCGCCGGTCACCGATATTTCCGGTCATCAACCGAAAGGGCTCTTTGTAAGCGATTTCGGCGGGAGGGCCGGTTCGCCGGTTTGTGCGCCAGAAGTTCCGGCGGTGGTTCCGGTTTGCCGGGCTGGGCGCCGGAAGTTCTGGAGAGGCTTCCGGTGGTGTCAGACCTGGCGCCGGAAGTCTTCTTCCGCCTTCTCTTCGACGCCTCTTGCTTGGGGGTCTTGGTTCCTGGGGTCTTCTTGTCATCTCCTCTTGGTGTCATGGTCAAGGCCCTGGGAATAGCATTGGTACTTGTTTCAAGTAGGATCTCATCCACATGATAACCAAAGGAGGGCGAGATATGGAATGAATTCACCTTTGTGGGTATGGTTGATGTAGCATGATGTGGACCAATGGTGAATGCCATGTGTTGGGCTGCATCATCTCCCCCCGCTTGAAAACGAGTCGACCTCGACGAAGTTCCATCATCATCTAGGGAGGTAGGTGTACACATGGTTTTAAGCTTGCATGTTGTTGGATCTTCGGTGTCGTAGCCTTGATCAAATTGGTTGAAGATCTTGAAGTTGAGCTTGTCATCAAAGTGTGGTTGGAGATCTTGTAGCGTGTTCCTTGTAGGTGGTGGGTGAGTTTGTGTACCCTGCAAAAACCGACAACAAGGAGAAAGAGTTGTATGATGGATTGTTAGTATGGGTCACACTCAAATCACTCCTCTCACGTTTGGTGGCATGCGATGTGGCACTTATGATTTGTCCACTCATTTGAGGCTTGTGGAACTCACTCACGTGTTGCTGGGTCACTCTCTCATCATCATCTCACAAGGATCCTTAGCTTGCTTTATCTTGGGCAACGACGTCATGTTGGAAGCGATAATTTGGCTTGGCGTCATAGGTTGGAGCACAAACGTCTTGTCATTCCACTTAAAGGAGTATTGGTTGGAGGTACCATCATGTAGGGCGCTCTTGTCGTATTGCCATGGTCTTCCAAGGAGCATGTGACACACGGTCATTGGTACGACATCACACTCGACGGTGTCTTGATATGGACCAATCTTGAAGGAGACGTTGACCTTGTGTTTGATTTGAATGGTGCCATTGTCATCAAGCCACTTGACATGATAGGGATGAGGGTACTCCATGTATGGTAACTTGAGTTTCTCACAAAGATCGATGCTCGCAAGGTTGTGGCAACTTCCTCCATCAATGTTAACTTCTATGGACTTGCCATCAATTTCGGCTCGGGTTTGGAAGATGTTGAGGCGTTGGTCCTCTCGAGGGATGGAGTTTGTCGTCAAGACTTGGGCGATGACAAGTGAGGGGCTTGGATCGTGTTCACATATAAGTGTGTCCTCATCTTGCATTGCGACATCCTTTGTGATAGAGGCTTGAGTCAAAGCTTCATATTCATCTTCGCTCATGGAGTATTGTAACTACCTCGGTGAATTACGCTCCTAGATACAAGCCTGGATGAGTGATAGTGGTTGAAATAGTACGGTGGGGCCCCAAAAGCCACTCACTGGTAGTCCTTTCAGACGTCCCAACCACTACCCTCTCAACGGGACCTGTACGGGCGGCGTAATCGGCAGGCGAAGGGATCAACTACGTCACAAGTGGGTATGTACGCAAGCCACCATACAAGAGTACATCAGAGCCATACCATCTAGAAAGAAAGGAAATATAGCAACGCCATACGGCAAGATTCAAATACCCTAGATAGATCTATAATTTAGGATACTTCCTCATACAACACACATCAGAGTATCATGCGGAAGCGGCAAACAAAATCCGAGTACGGATAAGAAGCAAATCGGCATAAGATTCCATAGAAATAAGCACATCCCAACTACAGGTCTCACGGATCCCCGTTCCCGGAATCTCTACACCGAACGATCGTTGCCCATGTCCTCGGCTTCTTCCACCCAGTATCCGTCCTGAGAAGGTACCTGTCCATCTGAACCAAATAATTTATCGTGTGAGACCCTAAGGGTACTCAGCAAGTCTTAATGCCTCTAAAGGGAACACAACCTGGGGTGACGCAATTACAGCGAAAGATAAACCCTAGCAGTTCTACAGATAAACGCTAACCATCCGCCTAACCAATGATAGACGGATGTCCGTGAATTAAGAACAACAGTTATGATGGTAATCTTATCAGATCCATCCTCCTCCTCGCTTACCAACGAGGAAGCGGACGAACAACCCCCCCATCCGTTGGCAATTTTATTAACCATTCCATGAGTGTTGCACTATTTACTAGTCAAATCACTTAGTCAGATTAAAGCGGTACTTTAGTTATGCTTGTCTATGATCGAGAAACTGTGCTCCAAGTCGTCCATATCCATGACACGGCTTTGAAAAGTTTTACCGGGGTGCACCAATAGCAACACACGCTCGATCAACCTCGGAAAAACCAAATCAAAACCCAACGAGGCTTTCACGACTGAACAATCACAAGATTCAGAAATATTTCAGGGGGCCACCCCATTGAGTAGATCCCGCAACGGAGTAAGCAAGCCCCGAGACGGACTCAAGGTTTGCGACAATGGCTGTAAGCGACTGGGAACCCGAAAGTGTGGCTGGGCTTGTCGATACCGCGTAATCAATCCGCTTACCTAAACAGTACAGTGTGCTCCTCGCACAAATTAAATACAGAAAGTAACATGGCATAGGTACAGGATAGTAAATAAAACCTCAAACTAGTTTGTGGCCCCAAGAAATAAGACGGAATCAAGCTCTGGCTCAGGGGGGTCCCATATACCTCCCGGATGTGGATAGCGCGATAAATCAAGGAACAGGAATCAAGTACTCGGGGTCTTACGGGACACAAGTGAGCAGGAAGAACCAAATAGCAGATGTTGCTCACCGGTGCCACTTTCTTTAGTTATCCCAGAACTACTCAGGTTAAGTTGTTTAGGTACCTCATTATCCAACAGACTCTCACATACCCTACACATGTGTTCTCGACTCGCATGGCTCAAACAACTCCTATAGTAATGGCTCATGGGATGGAGGAACAAGCTTGGTGGAGTTTGAAAGTAAAGGCTATGCATACTTGGGATTCAATTTAATGCGATCGCGACTCAATGGTGCAAGAATAAGATAGAGGCAATAGGTACTGTATGTATGCAAGCATGTGGAAGTGCTTGCCCACAACTCGCTTGAAGCGAGGACGGATCTGGGTAGTGCTCTGGTTCTCTTGATATAACCCCGCCGGTGTCTATCCGAGAAAAACCAAACAAACAAGGCCAACATGAATATAGAGCACAAGCATATGAATAAGATGCGTCAAGCAAACAATCATGCCATGATGAATGATGCACAATTTACATGGCAATAAGGTAGCATGGCATGGTGAGGTGTGGAGGACAAGTAGTAACATTTTTATGGGGTTTTGGGTCACATTTTGTTGTCATAACACTTGTTGTACCCTATATTTTTATATGATGCATGCTTCAATTGAAGTCATGGATAGCATAAACAGAAAGTTCTCGTCGAGCTGATCATTTTAGACATATCATTTGCCAAATTTGGAATTATAAAACAAAAGTTATTGATTATTTAAATTCTAGTGGCAATTAGTGTAATTTAAATAAACTTGGAATTTTAATTGTGCAAAAGGCAATTTGAATGTCATATTTGAAATCCTGGCATTTTCCTGATCTCAAAACATATATTATTTGCATTAATTGGATTTACAATTGAAAAGTTATTTGAATTCTGGTTTGAATTTGAATTTGAATTAAATAAATAAGATTTGAACTAAATGCATAAACCGAACTCTTTTACACCCAACTACTGAGCCCCAGCCGACAGATGGGCGAACAATGAGGCCCACGCTTTGCCAAGCTTCGCCACCGTGGCCTTATCCAAAGACAAGCGATCGACAGTGGGCTCGTGGGTCCACACGCCAGCGCCTGGGAAAAGAGGGTCCGCGGGTTAAGCTCCAGAAAAACACGGGAGCCTTTTTATAAAAACGCCACGCAGGCTGACCGGTAGGCCCAGGGGAGCGCGGGTTGAGAACAAAAGAAGTCAGGGGGGTTTCGGGGAGATGGTCACGGTGGCTGCCTGGTGGGCCTAGAGGGGCGCAGGTTGTAGAGAAAAAGAACAGGGAGGGGGTGTGTGCAAAACGGCCAAGGCCGTACTGTTCCTCTTCTCCTCTGCGCGAAATGAGTAGAGGCGAGGTGGGGATCGAACCCACGACCTCTGGCGCCATGAGGCGGCTTCTTCTTGGCCGCGCAGTTTCTTTGTTAGGGATAGGTCGCGTGCTAGATAGGGCTAAACGGCGCTGCCGCCGCTTCTGAACTCGGCGCGAAGGCCGCCGACGAAACGATCACCGCGTCGAAGCGACTACGACGGGAGGTTGTCGGGAGGTCTGGGGCTCACCGCGGGCTCGGTGGCGTGCTTGGATCGGGTCGGGCGGTCATGAGCAGCGGGCCGACGCCTTGCGTAGGGTTTTCCGACGGAGCGGCGTCGGTCCTGGCGCTCCGGTTCTTCTCCTCCTTGCTGGACCGTACTGATCTGCTGCAGAGGACCGCCTCGCCCTCTTCGATCACTCCCACGACGATCTTGACGGCCAGAGCGACGTGGATGGCAGGGTGCTGGCGGCGGCCGGCGTTGGCTGATGGTGGAAGGAGAGGAAGAAGGAGGGGTAGATGGCGCGGCCAGATCTGGCGAGGCTAGAGGAGGCGTGGGGAAGGGGACATGGCAGAGAGGGAGGAAGGGGTGGCGTGGAGGAGGCGGTGTAGATAAGGGTGGCCTCGGCCACCTTTATCCCTCCCCTCACGTGCTTGGTTCGGCCAGGGCAGGGCAAGGCAGGTGGGGTGGCTCTGTGTGGGTCCAGGCGAGGCCAAGGAGGCAGTGCAAGGGTGGGCTGAGAGGAGGAGGAAAAGAGGGGAGAAAGGGCTCGGGTTGGTGGTGGTAGCCTCGGCTAGGGTGGGAGCTAGGGTTAGGTTGGGGGTCCTTGGTCGTGTGGGGTGGTAGCTGGTAGAGGGTTGCTGGGGTGGGGCCTGCATGGAAGAGAGGGCGAGCTAGGGTAGGGCATGGGGTGATCATGCTAGGAAGCTAGAAGGGAGAAGAGAGGTACTTAGGGTTGGTTTAGGGAAAAGGTGTAGATTAGGGGTTTTTGTTTAGCTAGGATGGGGAGATGGCATGGGGTAGGTTTTAGGGTTTTGCTAAGAGTGGGTAAGAGAGAGGTGGTACTCCAATTGATCAAGCATGCTTCATATACAAACACACAAGATCAAGAGAAAGGAGAAAGGAGGGAAAGGTAGGGAGAGATGATTATGTTGATGGGGTTTTTCTTTGGCCCATGCATGCTCCAACAATGACCAAGCAAGATCCAAGAGAAGGGGTGGTTTTAGGTTGGTGCATGCCTCATGAGCACATGTGTGTGCATGGGACATGGGGATAGAGGTTAGCTAAGGGAGATAGAGATAGATGATATGGTGAAGAAACTACAAGCCAACACAAGATTCAAACAAAGAAAAAGATGGTCCATGCAAACAAAGCCAACAACATACCAAAGCCAAGAAAAAGGTGGCACTTGCATGGCCCATGCAACAATATTTGCCATGTGGTTATATTGTGAAAACAACATTATTTCATGTGGCATTAATCCTTGCATTCCCAAAAGGTGGGCAAAGGCCAAGCAAAAGTTCATGGGTGGAATCCAACCAACAACATGAGCTAGAGATAACTCAAATAAAATGCCAAGCCCATATTTATTGGATGGTGGAATTATAAGGTGGTGAAAGAAAAGGTGGTGGAGTCAATAAGAGAGATGCCCTCAACTCAACTTGGGCATTTAACAATATATTAAGAACCAAATACAATATCAAGAGGCCACTACAATTAATCATGCACATGAGATAAGAACCAAACAAGAAGGGGTTTTATATGATGCTCAAATGCAAGGTGACATGATGACATGAGCATGATATGATGATGATGCAACAATTATATGTTGGAAGTGGCCCTTTTATTATTATAACATGTAGCATTACGGATGTTAGACAACCGGGATGCTACAACTCTCCACTAAACAGAATCTCGCCGAGATTCTAGGAAGAAGAAGAAGATACAAAGAGAGAAGGATGGTTGGCACGGAGTTCATCTTCACGCTCCCATGTGGCTTCATCAATGTAATGGTGTGACTTTGCACCTTGCGTAACTTGATGGACTTGTTGCGAGTCCTTCGCTCATGGTCTCAAGGATTTTGGTGGGGTGTTCTTGATAAGACAAGTCTTCTTGGAGGTCGATTAGCTCATGATCCACGGTCTTGCCGGGGTCTTTGAAGCACTTCTTGAGCTGAGAGATGTGGAAAACATCATGGACTTTGAGTTTTTCGGAAGCTCCAGTGCATAAGCAACTTCTCCTCTTCTACCACGTATCTTGAAAGGACCGATGTATCTAGGAGCCAACTTTACTTTGATACCGAAGCGGTGTGTTCCTCTCATGGGAGTGACACGAAGGTAGACTAGATCACCAGGGGCATATACCATATCCGTGTGCTTCCTGTCATAGTTGCTCTTCTGACGACTTTGAGCAATCTTCAGGTTCTCCAGAATGATATGCACCTTCTCCTCTGCTTGGGTTACGATGTCAGGGCCAAACCAGATTCTTTCTCCTGCACCTGACCAACCAATCGGAGTTCTGCACTTGCGACCATAGAGAGCCTCGAATGGTGCCATCTTCAGACTCTTCTGGAAGCTGTTGTTGTAGGAGAATTCAGCATATGGAAGACATTCCTCCCACTTCATGCCAAACGAGATGACGCAAGCTCTAAGCATATCCTCCAGAATCTGATTGATCCTCTCCACTTGTCCTTGCGACTGAGGGTGGTAAGCAGTGCTGAAGTTTAACTTTGTTCCCAAAGCTTTTTGGAAACTCTCCCAGAACTTTGAGGTGAAGATGCTCCCATTTCAAGTGGAACCCCATACAGAGAGACAATTCTGTTGATATAGAGCTCAGCCAACCAATTCCAAATTGTTTCTTTGATGGGAAGAAATGAGCCACTTTAGAAAGCTTGTCGATGACAACAAAATTGCATTGTTGCCCTTCTGCGACCTTGGAAAGCCGGTGATGAAGTCCATCTCTACTTTCTCCCATTTCCATTAGGAGGTTTCAATGGTCAGAAGACCAAATGGTTTCGATGGACAGCCTTGACTCTGCTGCAGACATCACATTCGAGACATACTTGGCACAATACCGTTTCAACCTGTGCCACCAGTATTGTGTTTTCAAGTCCATGTACATCTTTGTGCTGCCAGGATGGATAGAAAGAACCGAATCATGTGCCTCCTTGAGAACTTGGTCCCTCAGACCCAGGTAGTTTGGAACAAACATCCGGTGTTCAAAGAAGAGCGTGCCTTGATCATCAACATGAAAGGACTCATACTTCGGAAGGTCAAGCTTAGCGATGAGCTTTTTGGTATGCGGATCACCAAGGCGACGAGAGCGAATCTGTTCTTCCAAGAGAGGAGTATCCGAAGGTTCAGAGATGTCCTTGTTCCACAATTTCGAGTTGAGTGACGGAATTCCTCGCACAAGAGAGGTTTGCTCTTCTACCATGAGGTTGTTGACATAAGCTTTACGGCTAAGCGCATCTCATGACGTTTGCTTTGCACGGAGTGTAGTTGATGGTCACATCAAAGTCATTGATTGCTTCGATCCATCTCCTTTGCGAAGGTTGAGATCAGCCGAGTGAAGATATACTTCAAACTCTTGTGGTCCGAGAAGATCTCACAACGGTTACCAAGCAAGTAGTGCCTCCATAGATTCAAAGCAAAGACAATCGCTGCCACTCGAGGTCATGTGTGGGATAGTTGATCTCATGCGTCTTCAATCGACGAGAGGCATAAGCAACCAATTGTTTTCTTGCATAAGGACCGCACCCAATCCTTGCAAAGAGGCGTCGCAGATATCTGGAAAGGCTTAGATGTATCTGGAGGAACCAAGACCGGTGGAAGTGAGCTTCTCTTTGAGTGTCTCAAAACTTTCTTGACAAGGAGTCCACAGTACTTCTTGCCTTTCTTGAGGAGATCGGTAAGAGGCTTTGCTATCTTGAGAAGTTACGAACAAAGCGGCAATAATAGCTAGCCAAGCCGAGAAAACTCCGCACTTCCTTGACATTAGCAGGAGGAAGCCATTCAACTATTGTTTTCACGGTTTCCGGGTTGACTGCAATGCCCTTGGCAGAGATAACATGACCCAAGTATGTTACTTCAAGCAGCCAAAACTCACACTTAGAGAACTTTGCATACAAGAGGTTCTCACGAAGCTTGTTCAGGACACACCGCAGGTGTTCTTCATGCTCCTCCTTAGACTTGGAATAGACCAGAATGTCATCCAAATATACCACAACAAACTTGTCCAGGTACTCCATGAAAACGGAGTTCATCAGCCTCGAGAAGGTAGCAGGTGCGTTGGTGAGACCGAAAGACATGACCGTGTACTCATACAGGCCATAGCGGGTGGTGAAAGCTGTTTTGGGCACATCTTCTTTGCGAATTTTGATTTGGTGATAACCACTTCTCAAATCCAGCTTAGAGAACACCACAGCTCCTGCTAGCTGGTCAAAAAGATCATTTATCCGTGGGAGAGGATATTTGTTCTTGATGGTTTTAGCATTGAGAGCCCGGTAGTCAACACATAGCCTATCGGTTCTGTCACGCTTCTTCACAAAGATTGTTGGACTACCCCAAGAAGAAGTGTTGTGTTGAATGAAACCCAACTTCTCTTGTTCGTCAAGTTGTCGTTTGAGTTCAGCCAACTCAGAAGGACCCATTTTATATGGCCGCTTAGAGATAGGAGCCGTTCCAGGTTCAAGATCAATCACGAATTCAACCTCGCGATCCGGAGGCATACCCGGCAACTCTTTAGGAAAGACATCTGGGAACTCACAGACCACTGGTACCCTCTGAATAGCTTCCATAGCATCATCATTCAGAGTTGCCAAGGAAAAGAGCTGGACAGCAGGAGTCAGACTTGGAGAAAAGACTATATGGCCTTCAGGAATCTTCAGAGACACCGGCGTTGCTCAGACAATCAATCACAGCTGAATTTGCTGTCAACCAATCCATGCCCAAGATGACATCAATGTCAGAGTTGCCCAGAACAATCAAAGAAGCCAAGAATGAAGAACCACCAATCTCAACTTGATTGCCATGACTGATTTTAGAAGTTGCCATTGTTGCTCCAGGAGAAAGAACCATTAACCGCTTGGGAAGAGGATCTGACGCTAACCCATTCTCACTTGCAAACTTTATAGAAACAAAAGAATGCGATGCACCAGAATCGAACAAAACTCGTGCAGGGACTGAGTTAACGGAAAGCATACCCATCACAACTCCAGGTGCGAGCTCAGCTTGAGAGGCGTTAGCGATTAGCACGAACAACCGCAGACCGGGCTTAGTGTTGATGTTGAGAGCCCGGCGGTGGTGCACGAACCGAAGGAGAGCTTGTTGCGAGATCTTGGCGGGGGTGGAGATCTTTGTTCTTCATTGGGCCAGTTCAGTGGGATGTCCATGATCTCCACATGTGAAACAAGCACCATGCGGACGTGGAGCGAGTAGCGAGGACTCCGCCAGCGCTCGGTAATGGTTGTTGTAGCCCACAGGCCGCGATGGTGAAGTTTGGTGGCCTTGACGAGCTTGCGGTCTTGGTGGAGCCGGGAGCGACGGTGGGGTGTTAGGAACCCGGACACGCCACTTAGCGAAGCTGCCATAAGCTGCAGAGCTTGATGCATCCTGTTGTGTTTCTTGGACTCCTCGAACATTTGCCCTTGCCTCCTCTTGCGGTGTTGTGTCTTTGTAGTTCCAGAAGGTTGCGGTCTTGCATGCGTGATTGCATACTTGATCGACGCATTGAGCCCTTGCAGAACCTTTTACGCTTCTTCTTGTCATCGATACCTCATCACCACCATAACGAGATAGATTCATGAAGTTCTGATGTAGGTGTTGGCGTTATCATTTCCACCTTGAGGTTGAGGAAAGCCTCCTTCATCCTTTCCATCACAATCTCGAGAGAAACTGCTCTTTGAAAGCTGCGGAACCTCTCCCAAGTTGGCTGGAACCGGTCACTTGCCTTCAAGTAGTTTTTCCCACCAAAGGCTGCATCTCCCTTGAGAAGGTGAGTAGCACACTTGACCCACTCTCCGGAACATCGCCAGTCTCGAGCAACCTTGAGATCTCACGCAGCCAATCATCCGCGTCCGAGTCGGTCGGACACATCAAACCGATGAGGGTTGAACTTGAGGAAGCTCTTGATGTCTCCGCTTGGGAGGTGGAGGAAGTGGAGCAAACTCGTTTCTTGACGCTCTCCTCAAAGCTATGGTTCTCTTGCATAGGCCAAAGCATTAGCAATGTTTGGCAATGAGCCCGATTCGGAGGTATTTCCTCCTCAGTCCGGCGCGGTGGAGCCATCCTGTCATTGATATAAAACTCAAGTCAGTACTATAATGGAGAATGATAATAATCCAAAATAGTACCAAGATGGAATTAACCACAATTAAAGGATACAATTTACTGAGATGATATTAAAATATCAACAAAGTTCATAGCACCTAAAAGATATTAAGCATATCGCACACGACTGAAAAGGAGTGTGGTACACAATATATCAAAGAAAAAAAAATTCCACAAATTTCGGCATTACAATACCAATAGATGCGCAAAATTACTTAACGAATCAAGATTAGTGACTCTACCGATTCAATATACAAAAGCGAATGATGAGAGTAGTGGTATGGTCGCGACTCCATCCCGCACTCAAATCATTACTCCGCACATGAACAAGTGGAACACATATCCTAACCCCTTCTTCTCACGACGAAACCTAAAGATTGGTAACTACGGAACGAACACCCCAAACAAGATAGCGTCGGATACAAAGAGGAAGATAGATTGCGTCGGTTTGCAAAAGCCTGTCGGTATGGAATGTACCAACAGTTGATAACCAAAGGCAGATAAGATAACAACTTGGATGCAACAGATAGACAAGGGATTACACACACACACACACACACACAACCTATGGTACTACGGAAACCCAGAACACGTGAATCCTAGTTTGAATTTTAGAAGAGGATTGAAAACGTTGCACTTCCTTACCAGAAAAGGGTGGTGGGAGGGTAAGAAGAAAAGTGGAAGCAGTCCTACTCTCGCGTTTTGTTTTTCCCTAGTATACATAACTACCAAAATATTTGCTAGACTGACAACGACCGTTTGGCTGAAACCCTGAAGGTCGGGATGGCTCTGATACCAATTGTAACTACCTCGGTGAATTACGCTCCTAGATACAAGCCTGGATGAGTGATAGTGGTTGAAATAGTACGGTGGGGCCCCAAAAGCCACTCACTGGTAGTCCTTTGGGCGTCCCAACCACTACCCTCTCAACGGGACATGTACTGGGGCGTGTCGCGGCGAAGGGATCAACTACGTACACAAGTGGGTATGTACGCAAGCCACCATACAAGAGTACATCAGAGCCATACCATCTAGAAAGAAAGGAAATATAGCAACGCCATACGGCAAGATTCAAATACCCTAGATAGATCTATAATTTAGGATACTTCCTCATACAACACACATCAGAGTATCATGCGGAAGCGGCAAACAAAATCCGAGTACGGATAAGAAGCAAATCGGCATAAGATGCCATAGAAATAAGCACATCCCAACTATAGGTCTCACGGATCCCCGTTCCCGGAATCTCTACACCGAACGATCGTTGCCCATGTCCTCGGCTTCTTCCACCCAGTATCCGTCCTGAGAAGGTACCTGTCCATCTGAACCAAATAATTTATCGTGTGAGACCCTAAGGGTACTCAGCAAGTCTTAATGCCTCTAAAGGGAACACAACCTGGGGTGACGCAATTGCAGCGAAAGATAAACCCTAGCAGTTCTACAGATAAAAGCTAACCATCCGCCTAACCAATGATAGACGGATGTCCGTGAATTAAGAACAACAGTTATGATGGTAATCTTATCAGATCCATCCTCCTCCTCGCTTACCAACGAGGAAGCGGACGAACAACCCCCCCATCCGTTGGCAATTTTATTAACCATTCCATGAGTGTTGCACTATTTACTAGTCAAATCACTTAGTCAGATTAAAGCGGTACTTTAGTTATGCTTGTCTATGATCGAGAAACTGCTCCAAGTCGTCCATATCCATGGACACGGCTTTGAAAGTTTTACCCGGCGGGTGCACCAATAGCAACACACGCCGATCAACCTCGGAAAAACCAAATCAAAACCAACGAGGCTTTCACGGTGAACAATCACAAGATTCGAAATATTTCAGGCCACCCATTGAGTAGATCCCATAGCGTAAGCAAGCCCAGACGGACTCAAGGTTTGCGACAATGGTACAAGCGGTGGGAACCGAAAGTGTGGCTGGGCTTGTCGATACCGCGTAATCAATCCTTACCTAAGCGATAGTGTGCTCCTCGCACAAATTAAATACAGAAAGTAACATGGCATAGGTACAGGATAGTAAATAAAACCTCAAACTAGTTTGTGGCCCCAAGAAATAAGACGGAATCAAGCTCTGGCTCAGGGGGGGTCCCATATACCTCCCGGATGTGGATAGCGCGATAAATCAAGGAACAGGAATCAAGTACTCGGGGTCTTACGGGACACAAGTGAGCAGGAAGAACCAAATAGCAGATGTTGCTCACCGGTGCCACTTTCTTTAGTTATCCCAGAACTACTCAGGTTAAGTTGTTTAGGTACCTCATTATCCAACAGACTCTCACATACCCTACACATGCTGTTCTACGACTCGCATGGCTCAAACAACTCCTATAGTAATGGCTCATGGGATGGAGGAACAAGCTTGGTGGAGTTTGAAAGTAAAGGCTATGCATACTTGGGATTCAATTTAATGCGATCGCGACTCAATGGTGCAAGAATAAGATAGAGGCAATAGAGTCGTATGTATGCAAGCATGTGGAAGTGCTTGCACACAACTCGATTGAAGCGAGGGACGGATCTGGGTAGTGCTCCTGGTTCTCTTGATATAACCCCTGCTCAGTGTCTATCCGAGAAAAACCAAACAAACAAGGCCAACATGAATATAGAGCACAAGCATATGAATAAGATGCGTCAAGAAAACAATCATGCCATGATGAATGATGCACAATTTACATGGCAATAAGGTAGCATGGCATGGTGAGGTGTGGAGGACAAGTAGTAACATTTTTATGGGGTTTTGGGTCACATTTTGTTGTCATAACACTTGCTGTACCCTATATTTTTATATGATGCATTCTGCAATTGAAGTCATGGATAGCATAAACAGAAAGGTCTCGTCGAGCTGATCATTTTAGACATATCATTTGCCAAATTTGGAATTATAAAACAAAAGTTATTGATTATTTAAATTCTAGTGGCAATTAGTGTAATTTAAATAAACTTGGAATTTTATTTGTGCAAAAGGCAATTTGAATGTCATATTTGAAATCCTGGCATTTTCCTGATCTCAAAACATATATTATTTTCATTAATTGGATTTACAATTGAAAAGTTATTTGAATTCTGGTTTGAATTTGAATTTGAATTAAATAAATAAGATTTGAACTAAACAGACAAACTGAACTCTTTTTACACCCAACTACAGCGAGCCCCAGTCACGATGATGGGCCGAACATGAGGCCCACGCGTCTTGCCAAGCTTCGCCACTGTGGCCTTATCCAAGACAAGCGATGGGCAGTGGGCTCGTGGGTCCACACGCGCCACCGGAAAAAGAGGGTCCATGTTAAGCTCGAAAAACACGGGAGCCTTTTATAAAAACGCACGCTTGGTGACAGTAGGCCAGGGGGCCGGTTGAGAACAAAAGAAGTCGGGGGTTTCGGGAGATGGTCACGGTGGTCCTGGTGGGCCTAGAGGCGCGGTTGAGAGAAAAGAACAGGGAGGGGGTGTGTGCAGAACGGCCAAGGCCGTACTGTTCCTCTTCTCCTCTGCGCCGCGAGTGACAGAGAGGCGAGGTGGGGATCGAACCCACGACCTCTGGCGCGCTAGCGGAGGCGGCTACCGGCTGCGGTTTCTTTGTTAGGGATAGGTCGCGTGCTAGATAGGGCTAAGCGGCGCGTCGATGCAACTCGCGAACTCTGGCGTCGGAGGCCGCTCGGCAACGATCACCGCGTCCGAAGCGACTACGAGCAGGAGGTTGTCGAGAGTCTGGGGCTCACCGCGGCTCGGTGGCGTGCTTGGATCGGGTCGGCGGCGTGAACGGCGGCAGCCGGCGTAGCTAGGGTTTTCAAGCGGAGCGGCGTGTCTGGCGCTCCGGTTCTTCTCCTCCTTGCTGGCCCGTACTGATCTGCTGCAGAGGACCGCCTCGCCCTCTTCGATCACTCCCACGACGATCTTGACGACCGGAGCGACGTGGATGGCGAAGTCTTGGCGGCGGCGTTGGGATGGTGGACGGAGAGGAAGAAGGAGGGTAGATGGCGGCAGATCTGGCGAGGCTAGGAGGCGTGGGGAAGGGACATGGCGGAGAGGGAGGAAGGGTGGGCGTGGAGGCGGTGTAGATAAGGGTGGCCTCGGCCTTTATCCCTCCCTCACGTGCTTGGTTCGGCAGGCGGGCAAGGCGGGGGCGTGGGGTGGCTTCAGTGGGTCAGGCGAGGCCAAGGAGGCAGGCAGGGTGGGGCTGAGGCGGGGAGGAAAAGAGGGAGAAAGGGCTCGGGTTGGTGGTGGTAGCCTCGGCTAGGGTGGGAGCTAGGTTAGGTTGGGGTCCTTGGTCGTGTGGGGTGGTAGCTGGTAGAGGGTTGCTGGGGTGGGGCCTGCATGGAAGAGAGGGCGAGCTAGGGTAGGGCATGGGGTGATCATGCTAGGAAGCTAGAAGGGAGAAGAGAGGTACTTAGGGTTGGTTTAGGGAAAAGGTGTAGATTAGGGGTTTTTGTTTAGCTAGGATGGGGAGATGGCATGGGGTAGGTTTTAGGGTTTTGCTAAGAGTGGGTAAGAGAGAGGTGGTACTCCAATTGATCAAGCATGCTTCATATACAAACACACAAGATCAAGAGAAAGGAGAAAGGAGGGAAAGGTAGGGAGAGATGATTATGTTGATGGGGTTTTTCTTTGGCCCATGCATGCTCCAACAATGACCAAGCAAGATCCAAGAGAAGGGGTGGTTTTAGGTTGGTGCATGCCTCATGAGCACATGTGTGTGCATGGGACATGGGGATAGAGGTTAGCTAAGGGAGATAGAGATAGATGATATGGTGAAGAAACTACAAGCCAACACAAGATTCAAACAAAGAAAAAGATGGTCCATGCAAACAAAGCCAACAACATACCAAAGCCAAGAAAAAGGTGGCACTTGCATGGCCCATGCAACAATATTTGCCATGTGGTTATATTGTGAAAACAACATTATTTCATGTGGCATTAATCCTTGCATTCCCAAAAGGTGGGCAAAGGCCAAGCAAAAGTTCATGGGTGGAATCCAACCAACAACATGAGCTAGAGATAACTCAAATAAAATGCCAAGCCCATATTTATTGGATGGTGGAATTATAAGGTGGTGAAAGAAAAGGTGGTGGAGTCAATAAGAGAGATGCCCTCAACTCAACTTGGGCATTTAACAATATATTAAGAACCAAATACAATATCAAGAGGCCACTACAATTAATCATGCACATGAGATAAGAACCAAACAAGAAGGGGTTTTATATGATGCTCAAATGCAAGGTGACATGATGACATGAGCATGATATGATGATGATGCAACAATTATATGTTGGAAGTGGCCCTTTTATTATTATAACATGTAGCATTACAGATGTTAGACTACTGGGATGCTACAAGTATGTTGCACCGTTCTCATCCGTTAGCATGACTCTTGTGTTGATGCACTCATAAGACTTGTGGCCCTTTCCTCCACACTTGTAGCAAACTACTTGACTTTCCGTTGTTGTGTTGGAGGAGGATGCTAGTCTTGGATTGCTTGGAGGAGCTTGTTGCTTGGTTTGTTAGCTTGGAGGGGATACTAGAGTTGATTGAAGCGAAGTACGCCCTTTGCTTCTCATAAGCATGTTCCTTTTGCAAGTGGTGTTCGGCCTTGGTTGCTTGGTGAAGAAGGTTCACGAGAGTCTTGTAAGGTTGGAAATCGACTATTTTGCGTATTGGGCGGTTCAAACCATTGAGGAAACGTGCTATTGTTTGCTCCTCGAGCTCCTTCACATCGGTTCTCATCATAGTTATCTCCATCTCCTTGTAGAACTCTTCAATTATCTTTGTGCCTTGTTTCAAGTTTTGTAGCTTGTCGAAGAGGTCTTGGCGATAGTGCTCAGGGACAAACCTTGCATACATAACATTCTTCATCTCGGTCCAAGTGGTGACCGGTGGTTCCTCTAGCTTCTCACGATTGCTTTGGTAGTATTCCCACCAAACATTGGCGTAGTCCTCAAACTCAAGAGATGCCATTGCGACTTTCTTCTATTCGAAAAAGTTGTGGACTCGGAAGATCTTGTCGACTTTGGGTTCCCATTCAAGGTATGCATCGGCATTTTCTTCTCCTTTGAACTTGGGCATAACGAACTTGATCTTCCCAAACTTGCCATCATCACGCTCATGGTGGTTGTTGCGATGCTCATGGTGCATACTTGTGTCACTTGGAGGGCATGGAGGCACATGAGGGGGCTCTTGATTGCCTTGAGGTTGTTGTGATGGATGAGCTTGATGATGCTCGAAGTCTCTTCTTCGTCGTTGGTGAAGGGAATATGCCCGAGAGGCAATAATAAAGTGGTTATTATCGTATTCCTTGTTTATGATAAAAGTTTATTTTGCATGCTATAATTGTATTAATACGGAAACATTAATACATGTGTGTTTAATAAACAAAAGGAAGTTCCTAGTTATGCCTCTCTCATAAAACTAGCTCGTTGATTAAAAAGATGATCAATTTTTCCTGATCATGGACATTGGATGTTGTTAATAACGAGGTCACAACATCAGTGTAATGATGTGATGAACATTCATCCAAAGTATAGCATTACGATCAAAGCCATTGAGTTCATATTTCTATAACAACTTACGAAGTGATCCTAATACTTAGACCATGAGATCATGTCAATCACTAACACCGGAAGAGTTTCTTGATGACATCAAACGTCACACTGTAACTGGGTGATTATAAAGATGGCTTCAGAACTACTCAAGTGTTATGTTGAGGCTCATGGATTGAGAGTGGAATTTGTTCATCCCGATGACGGATAGATATACTCTGGGCCCTCTCGGTGATATCACATTGGTTAGCTTGCAAGCAATTGATTTGATCACTAGAATGTTATATCACGGGTATGAGAAAAGAGTGCATGTCGGTAACGAGATAAAACTAGGTATGGATATACCGATGATCGAATCTCGGACATGTAATATATCGTGAAACAAAGGGATTAAGATACTAGCATAAAAGGTTCTGATGATCATAGGAAAGTCATAGTTGAATGTGTGGGAGTCAGTATGGATCTCCAGGTTCCGCTTCTGATTATTAATCGGAGAAAGGTCTCGATCATGTCCACATTATTTGTGAACCGTAGGGTGGCACACTTAAGGGACACTGACATCCAATTGGAGCAAAGGTTTCATGCCGGAAAGAATAACAAGCGCATGAATTTATTTCACTAGATACCGAAACAAGTTTTCGGGTGAAATTGCAGAAAGTGTTTTTGCATGTGAAATGAAATACTAGCAAGGGTTTATATGTGAATTTTTGTCATTAAAGTAATTGACAAAATTCTGAATAAATAAAAGTAGTTTTATTTAATAAGAGTTTGCATTAAATTTGGTGGAAATTTAATGGGAATTTGAGTGGGTTTTTGAGTGGAGGAAATTAAAAGGCTTTTGTGTGAGTGGAGTGTCCACCCACATGAATGAAAGGAGGGGAGGGGGCAACCCCATGGCTGGGCGCATGGCCCCTTGGGTGCATCCCCTCTTCCTATAAAAGGATCCCCTCTCCCTCTCTCTCACTCACACCTCCTCGTGAAGGATCTCTCTCCCCCTATAGAATTTATCCCCATGGTCTCGGACTAGCGAGATACATGTTCCCAGTGGCTATTAGGCAAGAAAGAGTTGTGCTTCTGCTACATCGCTGGATCGAGGAGGCGGAGGTTGCTCGGTGTCTTGTACGTGTGTGCGAGCACGGATGCGCTGCTATTTTGCGGCGCTAGGACTTCCTCATGATTTTGAGATCGGCAAGAGATCGTCTACATCAACCACGAGTTTAACTCGTTAAGCTTTGTCGGTCTTCAAGGGTATGTTCTCTACGGATATACATCCGCCTGTTGTTTGTATCTAGTAGATAGATCTTGGTACATAGTTTCCATCGTAGGAAATTTTTTGTTTTCTATGCTACGAACCCTACAGTTGGTCGGTATCATTGAAATTCATAGCTTGACGGTGTCAGTGGTGGTGTTGTGCATGCCGGTTGTTGCGTCGAGCTTGGCGTGCATCATCATCATCATCATCACTTGTATCCCATGTCGGTGCTTGATTGTGTTGAAGTTGCACATGGTGGTCATGAGGGGGATGGCGACGCCGATCATTGTGGTTCGCTTCATCATGACGTTCCCATTGGCGTTGCACGTTAATGATTGCTTGGTGTGGTGGTGGACCATGCTCTTGGCGTTGTTGTTGAGGTTGAGGAGCATTTGGGTCCACCGCTTGAGGATGACGATGACGAGCTTGTTGGTCCCCATTATGGTGGTGGGGTTCTCCGCGGCGGGAGTGTGACCTTGAAGACTCGCCATGTAGACTTGAGGAGTGCGTGCGAGAGGAACTTGACGATCTTGAACGATGACCATGTCGGTTTCCAAGGTTGGCAATAGCTTGGTGAAGAGCTTGGAATTGCGTGTGGTGCTCTTTTTTACGTTGCCACTCACGGTACTCAAATTCTCGAAAAGTATCATCGAGACAGTGCTCAAGTCGCTCAAATTGAGTATTGAATTCTTGGCGTTGCGCCCATAAGTTATGGCACGTGGCAAAGCCGTCATGGTTGTTGAAGTTGCTATCGCCACTTGCCCTAGACATGGTGCACAAAAAACACTTGATAGATAGGGTGAGATCGGTGGAATGGTACTTGCTACCTTGTCTCACCGGAGTCAAAGATTGGAAAGATTGTTCTTGCCAAGAGAAAAGTGAATAGCGAGTACACAATACAAACACACACAAAGGCCTATGGTGGTAGGTTAGAAAGGTGGATAGCAAATGGAACAACCAAACGAAAAGGTTATTGTCATAAGTGGTAATGGACCAAAGATCAAAAGCAAAAAGGATACGATCTAAAAAAACATGGGGAAAACACACACGTGGAGAAAAATGGGGTTAGCACGACTATGAAAAGGAGCACAAAATGTCCTAACGACGACTAAGCTCGGTGCCGTGCCAACACAAGGAGAGACCGTAGCTTGTTTTCAACAAGATTGAGAAGCAACGGATTTGCACGCTTGCCTTGATCTAACTCGCACTCTTCCTTAGAAGCTTTGGACTCTCTTTTGTATTAGTATATTTCTTTTTTTTCTTTTTTTATATCTCTTTTCTTTCTATGCTATGGAGTCACCTTTGCTATTGCCTATGCACTATCACTTCACAAGAGCAAGCGCACAATGCTTTGGCAAACACAAAATGAGCCACTATCGATAGGTTAGGTATCACACAAAGGAAGAAAGCCTATACAAGGGTGGTGCAAGTTATACCTTTTTTTTATTGTTGACAACTTGCGACCGGTGTTGGGGGAGATGTTCGGGTGTCGCAGTGTCGAAGAGTGCGGTATGTACAGATGTTGCGGAAGCTTGAAGTTAGTTTCGTGACACGCACGCGAAACACGAACAAAACTCAAAAGGAAACAGTCAAAATTTGGGGTCTGGTAGGTTTTCGGCAAAACAGCCAGCGGACCCGTGCTGGCGCCGGAAATTCCGGTCGTGATTTCGGCATCGCCGCAATTCTCGCTGGAATTTTTGGTGACAGAACCGGTTCGTCGAGGTGCTCGCCGAAATTTGTTTGTGACGAACTTCCAAAAGTCAAATTGAGAAATTTGTCAAAAATTAGTGGAATTTGGGCTGGGGGATAGGGCAAGGAAGGTAGATCGACACCCAAAGCAACAAATCTGTGGACCAAAACCATGAAAAACTCACCAAATCGAGAGATCGATCCAAAAGCAAATTGGGAAATATTTTTGGTATTTTCGAATTTATGGTGGATATGGGGAAACGAAGTCAAATCCATGGCAACCAAAAGCTGCTGATACCAGTTGATATGGGTTACCTTGTGGGATTGCCCCTAGGGTGGCCCAATCTTCACGGATTTGAGGCGGGAAGTGAGGGAAAACCCGATGATCATGATGAACGCAACACAAATGCAAGGTAAAGATACAAACGCACGCAAACACAACCCGATTCGATTTTCTCATGTTGGTTCGAACAACCAATCCAATAGAATCCTCGGCGAGAGACCGTTGGGTAGAATCACCAAAGGAGAGATTGGCAAGCGGATGATAGAATCCAAATAAAGGAGAGAGTGGCAACCAAGTAGAATCCCAAAGGGGAGAGACCTAGCACTACTTGAATCCTTGATGAGGAGAGACCAAACACTTGAGGAGGGTCTTGACGACTTGGAGACGAACACTGAACTCCAAGGCCTTATACAACTCATAGATTAACTATAGAGAGGGGTACCCATCTAGGGTTAGGCACAAGCCTTCATTCATCATCAACTCCCACTAGATCTGAGCCACAAAGGGGCTATTTATAGTACTAGGGCGAAGGGGTAGGTGGGAGGGAATATTCTGGGCATCAAACCCTTCACAACACGCAGACTGGTAGTTCCGGCGACAGGTCTGGCGGCGCCGGGGCTGGTGCCGATATTTCTGGCGGTCATCGATATTTCCGGTCATCAACCGAAAGGGCTCTCTGTAAGCGATTTCGTCGGGAGGCCGGTTCGCCTTGTCTTGTAGGAAGTTCCGTGGTGGTTCCGGTGGCCGGTCAGGAAGTTTCAAGGGCTTCGTGGCGCCGGACTGGCCGGACCTGCGCCTAAGTCTTCTTCCGCCTTCTCTTCCACACCTCTTGCTTGGGGGTCTTGGTTCCTGGGGTCTTCTTGTCATATCCTCTTGGTGTCATGGTCAAGGTCCTGGGAATATCGTTGGTACTTGTTTCAAGTAAGATCTCATCCACATGATAACCAAAGAAGGCGAGATATGGAATGAATTCACCTTTATGGGTATGGTTGATGTAGCATGATGTGGACCAATGGTAAATGCCATGTGTTTGGATGCATCAATTGATCTTCTAGGGGACGGGCTAAAACCAGTTCTTAGTGTCTAAATTAAAGCTTCTGTAAGAGAGACGAGAGTTTAAATTTTATTGGTTTCCTGGGGCAGATAAATCTTGCCCTTTGTAGTATTTACCTTGTAAATATGATGTAATTTATTATTTTTTTATTAAAATTTAAGAGCAGTAGGAGACTCTTCTACTGTAATTTCTAAAAAAGGTTTTATGGGAAATTTAATATCCAATCAAACCTCTTTTTTCTAGAATCCGTTACTTTTCCGGTGATGGAACCAAATATATTCTGATACATACAAAATCCTTTACGATTCGAGTGGATATGACATTGCAATTTTGTATTTTTTTTATCCCTAGGCTTCTAGAATTCTAAAAATCAAGTAGGTCCTTAAACTTGGAACTTCAGTTTTCGGTCTACTTTAACATTTGACCAGTCCCTGTATTTGACTACTTCCCACGGGAATTTCTAATATGGCCATGGAAGGCTTGATTTGTTGTCTCTAGCGCCACATGGGTGGAATGTGTGTTTGAGTCCATGACCAGTCTGGTTGGCACATATCTCTCACTTTGTTAAACTTATAAGTTAACATCACTGTAATACAATTTATAAGAGTTTTCACCTAGTATCTATATAATTAGAAAGAATATAACCGCAAGCAAAAATAGAGTTGCGTCCATCACATCATTCTAAGAGTTTTCACCCGGTATCTATATAATTATAAGAGTTTTCGTACGCTAACTATAGGAGTGTGTTCATCACATCATTCTCCTAATGACATGATATTGTTATTAATAACATCTAATCTTCATAATTAGGAAACCATGATCACCTTATTAATCAACAACATAGTTTAACAAGAGGCTTACTAGGGACTCTTTTATGTTTATAAAACACATAAGTATTAATGTTTCCGGTTAATACAATTATAGCATGGGATATAAACATTTATCATAAACACAAATATATAATAATAACCATTTTATTATTGCCTCTTGGGCATATCTCCAGCACTATTTGTTTTTAGAATTATTCTTCTTTGCGTGTTTACCCACATTTTTAAAGGTTTAAAGACTTTTTATAAATAAAAAGGAATTTAATACTTTATAATTCTTAAAACCTTTTGAAATATTATATTTAATATTTTTGTGATATCATATATTAATTTAAGAGCTTAAAAGTAATTTTTATTTATATTTAACACTTGCTAATATTTTCTTAAAATTCCATAAAGGAATAAGTGTTTCAAAATCTAAATTTTTTATTTTATTAGTACAAAATACAATTTAGTACTCCCTCCATCAAGAAATAACCGACTTAGGTTTGTCTAGATTCGAATGTATCTAGACACGTTTTAGTGTATAGATACATCTATATCTATATTAACTCAAGTTAGTTATTTATGGACAGAGGGAATATTTTTACTACATAAAGTATTTATTTGAAACCTTAGAAATGATTTTTACTTATTTTTAAGTATTATCATTATTTTAAAAAATCCTTAAATGATTTATTACATTAAGATAATGAAATTAATTTTTATTATGTTAAAATACAACTTAACATTTGTAGGCGATAGTTCATGTTTGTATGAATATTTACATATATTATTTGTAATTTTTTTGATTTTTATTTATTTTTCTAGAGCTTATTTATCTTTAGGGGTATTTTTTGTCTTTTAATATTTTGTTTAGGGCTTATTTTCTTTAAACCTAGGCTTGTACCATTACTCTGGCCCAACCCGACTTGGCCTAGTGGGTTTGGGTCAAAACCACACTCACGCACTGGGCTGGCCCCTACCATCCCATTACTCCTCTCGCTCTCTCTCACTCGCGCACGACTCCTCTCCACTCTTTGGAGACCTAGTGTTGTCGTCGTTGCCTCTGCTTGATATCGGCCTCCCCGGTCGCCGCCGTGGTGCGAGATGATGTAGTCAAAGACATGGCGTCGATTGGCTCGACTCTATTTGATGCTTGAGCCCTTCTCTGTCCATACTTCTCCCTCTCTGGCACCTAGGGTTTGCACCCCTGCTACTGATGCTGTGTTGCTCCGACGATATTTTGATGGCGCCCTGGTATGTTGGTGGCATGGTGGTGTTGGTCTGTGCCACCTCCTTCTCCTGTGGTCGCCGTGACCATGGCTTGGCGCAGGTTGCAGCGCCCTCAGGTGCTCCCAGTGCCGCTCTGTTCATCATTGTCGGCCACATCTGGTTCCTCTTTTATTACTTAGTGAGGACCACGGGTAAG
Organism: Avena longiglumis; assembly: GCA_030063025.1. Lineage (NCBI taxonomy): Eukaryota > Viridiplantae > Streptophyta > Magnoliopsida > Poales > Poaceae > Avena > Avena longiglumis. The sequence continues at coordinate 481,246,377 of CP125977.1, forward strand.
TCGTGCTTCTCCCCTTCTTCTTTATGTTACTCTCTGGAATCCCCTCTATGGTGATGTGATAACCCTAATTAGGGTTTGTGTTCTAGGGTTCATCTTACTGTCTAAGTTATCTGTTGATATTTGTTAAACTAAATTGATTTAGAGAATTTCCTGGTTTGCCATTTATGTATTGGCCTTTGGCTTGCTAGTGGATGATGATGCTCAGTAATATTATTGGCTATGTTATTGTTGATAAACTTGTTGCGGTTGATCTATTGGTTCACATCTTATGAGTAACCTATGTTTTTTGTGATGTTGGTGGTGCATTACTTCTTGGTATTATACTCTGGATATGAGATTAAGTGCCTATGGCCTTTGTGTCTTTCCTGGCAGTGGTGAAAAGATTGTGTGGTTTATATAAAAGTGATGCCTGATATAAATATTGGCTTTGCTGTTTCATTTTATACTTATATACTGATGAATATTATATATGATTTCTAGCCCTTGGACTAGATAGATGACATGAACTTGATGTTTAGTGAACCAGATCTTGAGACAATGGTTATTTTCTTATGTTCAGATTACTATGAAGTATCTACCATGTGATAGATGGCTTAAATATATGATTCCTAATGTTGTTAGGAAGATGATTTGCATAGTTGCTTCTATCTGCTATAGCTTATTTGAAAAATGGTGAAAAATAGAACTGCTATAGAGGTGCTACCTGATACGTTGGAAATGTATCTATAATTTTTTGATGTTCCATGCTTGTTTAGTATCTACATTGCTTTACTTGTCCACACTTTGAGGTGATTTTTACATGTTTTCTGGTACTAACCTATTAACAAGTTGCAACAGTGCCAAATGCATGTTTTCTGCTGTTTTTGGTTTCAGAAAAGTTAGTAAAGAAATATTATCGGAATTGGACGGGACGAACGTCAAAGTCAATTACTTTCCGTGGGGAACAAGAAGTCCAGAGTAGAGCCGGAGGGGACGACCAGGGGGGCTAGACCCACCCCAGGTGCGGGGGCAGGTGGGCCCGCGCCTGGCTAGGGTTTGGTGGCCCTGGCCGCCTCCCGGTCTCGCCCCTTCGCCTATAAGAAGCCCCCGATGTAGAAACCCTGAGTATCCGATCAGAAATCCACGAAACCATCTATATCCAGTGCCACCATCGTCCCTAGATCGGGGGGATCTGAACCTCTTCCCGGCACCCTGCCAAAGGGGAGATCATCCCGGAGGCCTTCTCTCCGGTATGATTCGTGATTAGTTCCACCTTGGACTATGGGTCCATGTAGTAGCTAGATGGTTGTATCTCCTCCTTTGTGATTTCATGTATAGATCTTGTGAGCTCCGTTTATGATCAAGATCTAATATATTTGTAATCATGCATGTTGTGTTTGCGGGGATCCGATGGATATTGAGATTATTATGTTGGTTTGATTAATGGTTTTATCTTTATGATTCTATCATGTCTGTGTTGTTTGTGATCTTGCATGCTCTCTGTTTCTAGTGGTTATCTTGGCCAAGTAGTTTCTAGTGACTCCAAGAGGGGGTATTTATGCTCGATAGTGGGTTCATGCCCCTAGTTTCCAAGGGAAGTGACAGAAAACTCTTCGGTTGTATATGTGTTGTTGCTACTAGGGAGAAAACAACGGTCTCTTGTTCATGGACCATGTGGACTGGTTACCTTACACACTTTGCTTAAAGCAGTTGTCTATTGCTTACAACTTAATACTGGAGGGGGTTCGGATGATAACCTGAAGGTGGACTTCTAGTCATAGATGTAGTTGGATGACGGTCTATGTATATTTTTGTATTGCCCAATCAACTTCATAGGATCTTTCTAGCTAGTAATTGCATTGTTTTGCCTTGCTCAGTTCCTGTCAATTGCCTCGTTGTAATTTGTTTACCATTCATGCCATGTTGTTTATCTAAGGAGAGCACCTATAGTGAACTATGGACCCCGGTCCAATCTTTACCATTGATACATCTTCCACTATTACCTGTTTACTTGATGCAAACCATTACCTTCCACACCATATGTTTAATCCTTTGTTACATAAACCGGTGAGCTTGACAACCTCACTGATTCATTGGGGCAAAGTCTTGAGTTTGTGTTGTGCAGGTCTCCGCGTTGCTCGCAACACCTGTGTGGTGTTTCATTCCTCCTTCTGGTTCGATAACCTCGGTCTCAACTGAGGGAAGACTTGCTGCTTGCTGCTTCACACCTTGCTCTTGGGGTTTCCAACGAAGTGCTCCATGTCAGCATCGGCCATCAAGTTTTCTAGGCCGTTGCCGGGGAGCTACAGGACAACTTCAACCTTTTCCTCCCCGTCAAGTTCTCTGGCGCCATCAAGGAGTCATCAACAAGTTTTCTGGCGCCGTTGCCGGGGAGGCTAAGGACGTCTTCACTAGCGGAGTCCTTCAATTCCTTTCTCTTTACTTTTTTTAGTTTTCTTGGTTTTGTTTGACTCTTTTCAAAAAACCCAAAAAAATAGTCTAGTTTGGTTTGCTTGCCTTATTCAAAAACACAAAAAATTTAGTTCCTGCTCTAGCTACTGCTGTTGTTTTTTGCTTGCCCACCTTTGCCAAAATGAACTCTGCTGAGAACACCAAGTTGTGTGACTTCACTAGCACAAACAACAATGATTTCCTAATCACTCCTATTGCTCCACTTGCTCCTGATGTTACCATTTATGAAATTAAGCCTGCTTTGTTGAATCTTGTGATGAGAGAGCAATTTTATGGTGCTAGTTCTGATGATCCTGCTGCCCATATTAATAGCTTTTTTGAACTTTGTGAGATGCAAAAGTATAAGGATGCAGATGGAGATATTATTAAGCTCAGGCTTTTTCCTTTCTCCTTGAGGGGAAAAGCTAAATAATGGTTGCTATCTTTGCCTAAAAATAGTATCGATTCTTGGACTAAGTGCAAAGATGCTTTTATTGGAAAGTACTATCCTCCTGCTAAGATTATTGCTATGAGAAGTGACATTATGAAATTTAAACAACTTGATAGTGAACATGTTGCTCCTGCTTGGGAAAGAATGAAATCTTTGGTTAAAAATTGCCCTACTCATGGACTCATTGCTTGGATGATTATCCAGACTTTTTATGCAGGTTTGAACTTCTCCTCAAGAAACCTGCTGGATTCTGGAGGTACCTTCATGGGACTCACTTTGGGTGCTGCAACAAGGCTCCTTGATAATATGATGGTTAACTACTCTGAATGGCACGTTGACAGAGATCCACATGGTAAGAAGGTAAATTCTATTGAGGAAACTTCCTCTTTGAGTGAAAAGATTGATGTTATTATGGCTATGCTTGTTAATGGGAAAGCTCCTATAGATCCTAATAGTGTTCCCTTATCCTCTTTGGTTGCTCAAGAAGAGCAAGTTGATGTGAACTTTATTAGAAACAATAATTTCAACAACAATGCCTATAGGAATAATTTTGGTAGCAACAATAATTATAGGCCTTATCCTCCTAATAATGGAAACTCCTATGGAAGCTCTTACAATAATGCTAGAAGTGCCCCCTCTGAACTTGAAGTAATGCTCAAGGACTTTATTAGTAAACAAATCACTTTCAATAAGACTATAGAGGAAAAGCTTTTAACTGTTGAGAAAAATATATCCTCTTTGTCTGAAGCTCAAACTTCCTTGGTTAATAAAATGGCTGCTAAACCTGAAACTATGGAAAACACCTTTTCTACTGCTCATGCCATACAAGTTACTATTGATGAAAATGTTAGGATGTTAGCTCAACTTCATGATAAGTGGGAAAGGGAAGCTGAAATTGATAGAAACAATAGTGTGTGCACTATCACCACTAAACCACAAGTATCCCGTATTTCTCCTCCTACTATGCCTACCACTAGTGATGCTAAGTTTGACTTTGATATTGATGGTTGCAATATTTTTTAAGTGATTATGTTCCTACAAAAGCTTGCTAGAAGTCCTGATGCTAGTGATATGCATGTTATCTTAACCAAACATATTACAGATGCTCTTGTTAAGATTAAGGAAGAGAAGCTAAAACACAAGGCTTCTATTCCTAGGAAAGTAGAATATAGTTGGGAACCCATTATTAATATGCAAGTGAATGACTTTGATCTCAAAGCTTCATGTGATCTTGGTTCTAGTGTCTCTATTATGCCTAGGAAGATGTATGAAATGCTTGATTTGCCGCCATTAGAAGATTGTTATTTGGATGTCCCACTCAATGATAATGCTAAGAAGAAACTCATGGGGAGTATTAATGATGTTATCAGTATGGTTAACAATGCTTATGTATCTGTTGATTTCTATGTTTTGGATGTTGAATATAATGCTTCTTGTCCTATTACTTTGGGAAGACCTTTTCTTAGAACAGTTGGTGCCATCATTGATATGGAAGAAGGCACCATCAAATATCATTTTTCATTCAGGAAAGGTATTGAACACTTCCCTATGAGAAGAGAGAAGTTGCTTTTTGCTCCTCCTTTGAAAGCAAGGTTTGATGTTAATGCTTCCTCATTTGAAAATACTTGATTCTTCTTGCTTCTTATGCCTAACTTAAAGGCGTTAAAGAAAAGTACTTTTTGGGAGATAACCCAAGAGTTTCCTTGCATCTTGAAAGTTATTACTTATGTAATGATCTCTCCTTATCCTTTTTGTTTGCTTTTTGTGCCAAGAATGACCTCTAATGAGAGGGAAGTAAGATTTGGGGAGTTGCTGTCCCGAAACAGATTTCTATCCTCCACCAAAAAAATTCGTGAGGAGGATATGTAACTCAAATTGAGCTCAAAATTGATGAATAAATCACCTAGTATGTTAGCTAACTTTCGTTAGTTCAACACTTTTTGATTTAAGCAACATAAGATGTTGGAAAAAAATCGTTTCTACCTGCTAGTCTGTTTTGACAGATTTCTGCCATTATTTGCATTTGCTTCTTATTGATTCCCTTTTTAGCTCTCTTCAGGTAAATTGAGTTTCTTTGAAGGAGTTACTATAGTAGATTGTGTTTTTAGTGAAAAGCCTTACTGTTCCAAAGCTTTGCCAGTGGTCTAATATCTTTTGAATATACTAATGTTGCTAATGAAGATTGTGTGAAGTTTTGTATGAAGCAAAAAATTTAGGTGTAGAGAGAGAATGATGCAATGAGATGAAGAATGGACAAAAGCTCAATCTTGGGGATGCCACCATGGTTTCACCCCAAGAAATATCCAAGAGTTACAAGCGTCAAAGCTTGGGGATGCCCAAGGCATCCCCTTCTTCATCAATAAAAAGCTCAAGTCTGTCTAGACACTTCGTTTTTATTGTTTCATGCACAGTTGTGTTGTTCTTGGAGCGTCTTAGTTTTTGTTTGGTTTGCTTAGTTGTTTAGTTTGCTTGAATAAATTAGTTTGGAACCCCGTTCTCGTTGTGTTTTTTTGCAAATAAGTTTGCTTGGTGTTGGAAATGAGTAGTAAGTTCTTGCTTGAAGTGCAAGAGGAGCTTGCATTGATTATGACTTAGACTTTAGCATGACATGCTAGGTGTTGTTTTAGCATTATGCTTAGTGATTATTCCTGTAGCATGTCTTGTTCCAAACAACTGGGATTTCTTAGTGTGCCTTAAAGAAATTATGCGTTGTTTTAGCATGCAAAAGCATAATATTGTGGTATTCTCCTTTGATGTTTTGCTTGGGTTGACTTGGCACATGCTCACACCATGTTATGACTATGAAAAGTCACCATTAGCCTCTATGATCATTAGTCCTTGACTTGTAGTACCACTCTTTGCTTTGATTAGTTTGCTTTGTTGCATTGCATAATTATGGCCATTATTGCTCTCTTAGTTGGTTGCTCCCGGTCTTTTGCTAGCCTCCACTTGTATGAGTAAGCTCTACTCATGCTTCCAACTCCCAAGAAACCAAGTTATTCCAAAGTGTCCACTATAAATTCCTATGCATGGTGTGCTACACCATTCCAAGTATATTCTTGTTTTCATCTATCTTCCAATTAAAAACTATTTTGTTATGTGAAAACTTAGTGATTAAAGCCCTCACGAACTTGATGGCACACTTTATTCTTTGCCCCTAATAAACTTGAACCATTGTGACAACTTTGTTGTATATGCTTGCACTTATAAGTTGGAATTAGCAGAACCGTGCTGTCACGAGGAACGTGTTCAACATTGCACTTGTACCTTGTTGTACTCAGTTGATATCATGTTCTTTTGTCTATGGATGTCACCGGTGTGAAATAAAGAGGGAACTTGTAAGTCCATGGAGTTTGTATCCTGTGTTAGAGAAACGCCTGGGCCGCTAGCCTAAGACATGCCTAATCATGGTTGAAACTTGCAGCATCACCATTGTGACATCTATGAAGCATTCTTCTTATAAAAAAAGAGACACATTGAGAAAAGAGGAAAGAGAAAAAAAAGGACCATATTCCCATGGTACATAAGAAGAATTGCTGAGATGCTCATTGTCTGCTTGCCTTGTCATTTTGGTTATGGGAAAGTTCCTGTACCATGTGCAAGGGGTACCTCATTGGCGGTTCTCAATGATATGCAAATACTTACAATGACAAGAGCTTACTTGGACCCAAAGTTGAGTATGCATGAGGTGTGGCCCTCGTATTCAAGGGACTTGAGATTGCCAACTTATACTTCATCAAGCATATACTCCATCTTTGACACTTTAACCTTAACCACTTCAAGATGCTTATGATAGGGGCAATGAGGGTTGAAAGCTAACTAGTACCATAATTTTTGGAAGCTCTTTTTGAAACTTGTAATCCCAGCTTTCTTTACAAAAAAGGCCTATCTTCCACCATTATTGAGTCTCCACCTTCTACCTTTAGGCACCATTAATATAGCATAGTTGTCATTCTGTGTGCAGTGTTCCAAAGCTTATTAATTGATGCATATTGTGTTATTACTTGCTCTTGTGCTATTTGTCTCTAGTCACCCTCTTAACCTTTCAGGTGTCCTATGCATTATATTGCTACTCTATGAGGGACAAGATGATTGCCACTATGTTATGTTTTCTGCATGTGAAACAAACAAACGTTTTTCAATGCATATTATTCATGATATTTGTTTGTAGCTTGCCATGTTGCATGCATAGTTACTATGTCCTATTGTTAGAACTCCATCTTTCATGCACATGTTTAGAGTTCTTTGATCCTAGCTTTCAATGCTTGCAAATGGTTGGATCTTTATTATGAGGGTGCATGTCACCTCACAAATTATTCTGTTTATCACTTACCTACTCGAGGACGAGCAGGAGTTAAACTTGGGGATGTTGATACGTTGGAAACATATCTATAATTTTTTATGTTCCATGCTTGTTTAGTATCTACTTTGCTTTACTTGTCCACACTTTGAGGTGCTTTTTACATGTTTTCTGGTACTAACCTATTAACAAGTTGCAACAGTGCCAGATGCTTGTTTTCTGCTGTTTTTGGTTTCAGAAAAGTTAGTAAATAAATATTCTCAGAATTGGACGGGACAAACATCAAAGTCAATTACTTTCCATGGGGAACAAGAAGTCTAGAGGAGAGCCGGAGGGGACGGCCTGGGGGGGCCAGATCCACCCCAGGCGCGGGGCAGGTGGGCTCGCGCATGGCTAGGGTTTGGTGGCCCTGGCCGCCTCCCGGTCTTGCCCCTTCGCCTATAAGAAGCCCCCGATGTAGAAACCCTGAGTATCCGATTAGAAATCCACGAAACTGTCTGTAGCCGCCGCCACCATCGTCCCAAGATCGGGGGGTTTGAAGCTTTTCCCGGCACCCTACCGGAGGGGAGATCATCCCGGAGGCCTTCTCTCCGGTATGATTCATGAGTAGTTCCACCTTGGACTATGGGTCCAAGTAGTAGCTAGATGGTTGTATCTCCTCCTTTGTGCTTTCATGTATAGATCTTATGAGCTCCGTTCATGATCAAGATCTAATCTATTTGTAATCATGCATGTTGTGTTTGCGGGGATCCGATGGATATTGAGATTATTATGTTGGTTTGATTAATGGTTTTATCTTAATGATTTTATCATGTCTGTGTTGTTTGTGATCTTGCATGCTCTCCGTTGCTAGTGGTTATCTTGGCCAAGTAGTTGCTAGTGACTCCAAGAGGGGGTATTTATGCTCGATAGTGGGTTCATGCCTCTAGTTTCCAAGGGAAGTGACCGAAATCTCTTCGATTGTAGATGTGTTGTTGCTACTAGGGAGAAAACAATGGTCTCTTGTTCATGGAAAATGTGGACTATTTACCTTACACACTTTGCTTAAAGCAGTTGTCTGTTGCTTGCAACTTAATACTGGAGGGGGTTCGGATGATAACCTGAAGGTGGACTTCTAGTCATAGATGCAGTTGGATGACGGTCTATGTATATTGTTGTATTACCCAATCAACTTCATAGGATCTTTCTGGCTAGTAATTGCATTGTTATGCCTTGCTCAATTCGTGTCAATTGCCTCGCTGTAATTTGTTTACCCTTCATGCCATGTTGTTTATCTAAGGAGAGCACCTCTAGTGAACTATGGACCACGGTCCAATCTTTACCATTGATACATCTTCCACTATTACCTGTTTACTTGCTGCAAACCATTACCTCCCACACCATACGTTTAATCCTTTGTTACAGCAAACCGGTGAGCTTGACAACTAACGAGGTTTGATCTCATCAATGCCCATTGTTATGGACTTGGGTTTTGGAGAAGATGGGGATGCTGGAGATCGTGGAACGGTTAGCAAACAAGCAACACGGGGACACAAGGTTTACCAGTTCGGGCCCCGGAGGGAAAACCCTACTCCCGCTTGTCGCTCTTGATTACGGCGGAACCGAAGGTTACAGGGTGCAGATGCAATCTGGCGTGGAGGTGTGTATCTGAAAGTATGAGTCGAGAGATCTAGGTCGTGCCCTCCGGCCTTTATATAGACTTAGGCGGGTCCGGGCATAGACCTAGTCGATTCTGAGTTCTAGGGTTTTACCCCTTTGAATTTCCTATCTACTCTAGTCTTGTTCTCCAAGGATCCGAAGGCACCATGGGCCTGGGCCACCCGAAAGTCTTCATGGGCCGACGTACTTTTGCCGTGGGCCTTCCTTGGGCTGGACTAGGTATGCTGAGGTCATGCACCCGCGGGGTATAAACATGTCAGTAGCCCCCAAGTGATTAGTCGAATCGTAGGTTCGGCTGAGGACTCTTCAATCTTTCGGGTGTAACTATGTATTTCAATAGTTCGTGTGTAGGGATTGTTGATGCGTGTGCCTGACTCACCCGACGGATCAGGGTCAGTTAACTGTCTTAGGACGAAACGACACGATCTTCCTCAGGTTTGAGTCCCTCAACTCGAAACTGGAACATATGCTGGCGTAATTCGACTCAGGCCGCGGAGGACTTACAGGAGTTGAATTCCAGTGAATTTAATTGATGTACCCAACGCGTCCGTCGGTATTTTTCATCGCGCCTGTTGGCACGGGTTCATACTTAGCAGAGCGCAGTCGTGTGCGTTGCCAGGCCATCAGATGATATATGTAGGTCTTATCATTGTGTCGCAGACACAACATCCGAATGTTTGTCACCGCGGAGGTGTTTCGGGTGGCCCAGGAGATCGTTGCTCACTCAGCGTTTGGTTGGGGCAGAATGGCTGAATTTTTTTTGCATGTGGATCCGAAAGATCGCAGTCGAATAATTCATAGGGTGCGCGACCAGCGCTCCCTATGGGAGTAGCCCCCAAGTGTCTGTTCGAGTCGTAGACTCGAGCGGAGACTTTAGTTCAGACATCGTTCAGTTGTTAAGTCCGTAGGACACAAAAAATTTCGGATGCTTAAATCCGTCCTCCCTATGGGAGTAGCCCCCGAGTCCGTAGTGGAGTCGCAGACTCGATGTAGGACTCGAAGAAACAGTTAGTATGCATCCTTCGGGTGCGCGGCCAGCGCTCCTAATAGGAGTAGCCCCCGAGTATGTAGTCGAATCGTAGATTCGAGTGAGTACTCTTAGCTTTGTAGCCGAAGAAATTTTAGTTGCTGCTAGTATAGCTTTTGATGACATCAGTGCTGACGATCAAATGACCTCAAGAGTCTGCTGCACCAGAGATGACTTGACTGGACGAACGTGGGTCCCACTTGTTGACCTTGAATTGACCGGTCACGCGCGGCGTGGAGATAATTACAGTGTCGCCTCGATTTCCGCGCATAGTGGGCGCGTGTAACGGTTCGTTGTGATCTTGACACGTGTATGGTCGATCTGCCGTTGGCGTTAGGTATTCGGATGGGCCGGCTGCATCGCCCTCGTCGTTATAATCATTGGGAAAGTTGCGCTTGTTTTCACCCATCGTTCTTGTTTTCACCGCCTCCTTGTGCTCCATCGATTCTTGCTGCGCACCGAATTTCCTTCCACATTTCCATCTTCCTTCGCGCTCTCGCGGCGTCAGTAGCGCGATGGGGAAATCAAAGAAGTCATCATCTGCGATTCGCAGTAGCCGGAGAAAGAAAGCGCCACCGCTACCCGTGTCACCGACGGTGGTTGGCGGCGATCAGAGACGCGGGAGAGTGATCTCCGCAAACTTCGTGAGCGGGGCTTGATCCCGCAGGATAGGGAGGCCGTTAGACTCCCCGGCAACGAGGTAATCCCCCGTCCCCCAGCTGGGTATCAGGTTATGTTTCTCGCCTTCGTTATGCGTGGGTTTTCCTTTCCAGTCCACAACTTCCTCCGTGGACTGCTCTTTCTTTATGGCATCCAGCTTCATCATCTTTCGCCCAATTCTCTTCTTCATATTGCTTGTTTCATCACTTTCTGCGAGTGCTGGCTCGGCATTGAGCCACAATTTGGCCTCTTCCGGAAACTTTATTCCATGAAGAGGCAGTCTGGTTTAGATGGTGTTTATCCCATTGGGGGTTGCATCATCTCCCTCAGTCCCAATCTGCTTTTCTTTTCCTTTTCCATGTCCGAATCATCAAAGATCTTGGCGGGCGATGGTTTTATATCCGCGACTCCGTAGTGCACAGGCAAGATTTTGGTCTTGTTCCTTTGACCCTCCCAAAGATTGAGCCGAAAAGGTCTTGGAAAAACAAGATCTTGGATGGCGAGGTGGCGGAGATAGAGGCCCTTTACCGTCGGGTGGAGGATCTCCAGTTGATTCCGAAGAAGGAAGTGAACGGCGTGGATATCATCCGGACGTTTCTCGAGCGTCGAGTGCAGCCTCTCCAGACTAGGACGCACCCGATGTTTCTTTATTCTGGGCGCCGTGATCCGACGAGGGTTTCGGCTGAGAAAATCTCCGAGGGGGATCTTGACAGGACCCTTCGCTCGCTACTGAAGTTCAAGGCCGGAGAAGAAATCCCGGGGAAGTCGCTGACTCCGCTGTTTTCTTCGGCGTTGGCTGTTCCACAGGTGTAGATTTGTGCGCGTAGCGCTTTTCGTCGACTGCGTATTTATTTTCCTTTGTTTGCTAACAAAGTCCCTTCTGGTTTTGCAGAGCTTCAAGGTGCCGGGCATGGTACCGCTATTGCCTGAAAAATATCTGAATGCCCCGGATAATGACATGGTGGATTCTGTGTCCGAGTTGTCGTCAGTGCGATCTCCGGTGGAAGATGCCGACGAGTCGAGCGAGGACCATACGCGCAAACGATCACGGAGCTCCAGCGAGTCTTCGGATGCCTCGACTCCTCCGACTCCCAGAAACCCTCTGTGCCTTGAGCGTCACACTGACGGGCATGGAGGCTCTTCCTCTCCCATTCCTGCCATTCCTGTGCGGGCTGTAGCGCCGCACCCGCTAGCGAAGCGGAAGAAGGAAGAAAAAAAGGAGGAGAAGAAGGAAGAGAAGAAGGTGGAGAAGAGAGCCCGAAGGACTCCTCCTGTCTTCGACCTGAGCTCGCTGGACTCGTAAGTTTCCTTTATCTTCTTTGTCTTTGTTGACTTTTTGTTCTTGTGCTAAATATTTCGTGTGCAGGCACTCCTCCCACGACTCCTCCAGTGATGGTGCTCGGGAGATGATGGGAGAGTCTAAGGTTGCGTCTCCTCCTCCTCAGACGGTGGCAACATCGGGGGGCGCTGCTCCGAACCCTCCTATGCAGGAGGTGCAGGTGGTTGCGCCTCAGAATTTCGCCAGCGGGCCTTCAGCATCACCGTTGGATCATGTAAGTCGTCTATCACTACGGGAGCCCCCAAGTGTTTTCGTGTGAGTCGTTTTCTTATGCTTTCTCCTGTTGGGCGTAGCCCCCCGAGTCCTTTTTCTGAATGGTGGTTCTTCTTCCTGCAGCCTTTTGTGCAGGAAGCCAAGCGGCTGGTGTAGGAGTGCCTAGTGCTGGAGGCCAACCTCCAACAGCTTCAAGGTACCCGTATACTTTGGGTACTTCTTTCCTTTATTTATGTCCTGCTTTCTGATGTTTCATTGTTTTGGATGCAGAGGAGCATAATACTTCTCTCCGTGAGATCGACGCTCTCAAGAAGAGCCTTGGTCAATCGGAGAAGAAGGCTGAGGACGCCGCTGATGCGAAGGAGCGCCTTGAGCTGGAGCTGGCCAAGGCAGCCAAAGCGAAGGAGCATCTGCAGCAGGAGGCTACGGACCGCGAGGAGCAGCTTACCATGGCTGCGACTGCGCGTGAAAGAGAGGTGGCTGACAAGCTCATGGCCGCTGCCAAGGCTGTTTCGGGTGAGTGCCTTATTTTTGCTTCTATATTTTCGTTTTCTTGCCTTTCTTCTTTGTTACTGTCCTTAGTCTTCTCTTTTTGTTTTGCCTTAGATGCCGCAGACATCGAGTTTGACCGCGGCGCTCTGGAGCACGGGAGTGCTCTAGATGATGCTACTGCAGCGGTCGAAGATCGCTGTAGCACCGTCGTCGGCTCCCTTGCCAAGGCGAAGGAATTCCTTGGCCGCTTCTACAAGGAGCTTGTCCCTAAGGGCGCGACCCTTGATGTTGTTGACGCCCTGGCAGAGGCCCTGTCAGCCGAAGCGCCTGCGGCGTACAAGCGCAAGCAGAAGGGCATCGACGCGTCTGTCGATCTGGCGATGGCTTTGGCGGCGGGAGCGGAGCTGGACCTTCCCCAGATCACCTCCCGGATGCCGACGACCGCGGATGGATCCGAGGTAGCTTTTGCTGCCTATTCTGCTCGTTGCAAGCGATATGGGCCAAAGCTCATTGATCTGCTGTCTGAGTATGCGCTGCGGAAACAGGGGGAGGCCAGGACGAGGCAATCCGGCTCCGAGGCTACTCAGGGTGCCGCGTCTTAGGCATTGTAGATGTAGGATAGTTTGTAGTCTTCTTTTGTTGTAAATATTTGTGAGGAACACAATCATTGTGCCACGTATTGGCCTTTATATGCTTAATGAACTCTTCTGAGTTGTGCTCTTCTCTGTCTGAATGTTTATGTCCTTTGCTTTTCTGCTGTGCTAGGTTCCTTCGGGTGCTGACCCCGTTGACACCTCGCCTGCAGCGCAGATGCGTCCATCTTTGGATGATTCCTCGCAACTCGCTTTTCTTCGGGATCGTGTTCGTAGTCTTGAGAGGGAGTTGCTTGGATTGCGAGGTCACTCCGATGTTTGGAAGTCCAAGGCGGATCGCGGTGCAGCCAGAGAGGAGTACTTGATGGCGGAACTGCTTCGGCTGTCTAAGAAGCTTCAATGTAAGTTGTTCTTTGTTTCGAGCTGCAGCTCAGTTCTTCGAATGAGCCTGCTGGCCTTGCCTCTTATTTTGTGCAATTGTCGCAGGTGCTAACCTTGCTCCGAGGGAAGAGAAGGAGCATGTCGCTGTTCGGGTCAATTGCTTGACTCAACAGGACATGGAGGTTGGCGGCTTCTTCTGGATGGATCGTGACCGCGCCATGGCGCTGGCGACGGTGCAAGATCGTGTGCACCAGGTTTCGCGGGTGCTTCGTCAGGTGCAGACGTCGCTTGCCTCAGTTTTGCATGTCATGTTTCCATTGGATGCTGTACCAACAAGCCTTGCGGGTCTTCTGTCGAAGTTTCGAAGTGTGAGAAATGTCAAGGAGTTGGTGCGGCAACATCTCGTTGCGGGCGTGAAGGCTGCTTTGTCCCTTGTGAGGCTGCACCGGCCTGATGTAGATTTGTCTGTTGTAGCAGCTGGGCCACCTCTTTGGCCAGATGGTGGCGAGTGGGATATGCGTCCGCATTATGCGGCTGTAAGGCGATCAATGAACAGGTAGTAGATTTGTTTGAGCAGCGTGCTCAAGTTATTCTTCAGAATAGGTAGTACCTGTAAAAGAGGTAGATGTAAAATTTGTATATTTTGACTGGGCGTGTTGTGCCCTGTGTTATAAAGGTTTATGTTTATTGTGAGCACGCAATGCTTTGTTTGAGTACGTGTCATTTTCGTTTGCCTGACGTTGTCAGCTACTCAGGGTGTACACGTGTGATTCTCAGTTGATGAAAATCGTGATGTGGGGGGAGCCCCCGAGTGCGTTTATAGCATGAAGTAAAGTTGCAAATAACGAAACAAAATTTTGGGGCAAGACACTTAGCTTTATTTATATCGTAATGGAGGAAGTACATTGTTCGGCTGAATAGCCTTGGCTGAAAAGCCTTATTGAAAGTAAAGTGGTAGGTAACTATGGGTAGAACCGCCGTAAGTGTGCGATGTTCCATGGGTTGGAGTATGCGACTCCAGACTCCACGTGCTTGAGGCGATAGGCGCCACCTGGGATGACTTTGGTGATGATGTAGGGTCCTTCCCATGGCGACTCGAATTTCTTCGGTCGCTCTTGATTGAGTCGCAAGACGAGGTCTCCTTCGACGAAGGACCTTGGGCGTAGCCGGTAGTGGTTCGGAGACTCTTTGGTACACGCCGATCGAGCTCTTTTCGTCTCTTGCTTCGTCGAGTGTGTCGATGGCATCTTCGAGTGCAGTCGTGGATTCGGCTTCGCTGTAGGCGACGACCCGGGGAGCCTGGTGGCGTACTTCGGCTGGTAGCACGGCCCCGGCTCCGTGTACCATGAAGAACAGCGTGTAGCCGGTGGAGCTGTTTGGCGTAGTCCGTAAGCTCCACGATGGATGGTAGCTCTTTCGTCCGAGCTCCGACTTTCCGTTCAAGTGGACTCATGAGGCGCTTCTTGATACCGGCGCCGATTAGGCCGCTGGCCTTTTCCACTTGCCCGCTTGTTTGGTGTGCCAGAGGCGTCGTGATGTTGATCCGAGGCCTTCGCAAGTCCGAACTCCTTGGAGATAAAGTTCGATCCATTGTCGGTGATGATGCCGTGCGATGCGCGAACACATGAGACAATGGACTCAAGAACTTGACCAGCGTTTGCCCTTTTGGTTGGTGACGGGCATGGCCTCGACCCACTTGGTGAATTTGTCGACTGCGGCCAGGAGGTAAACGTGTCCCCCTTTCGAGGACTTTGGCTGTTTGCCAATCATGTCGAGGCCCCATTGAGCAAAGGGCCAGGCTACTGAGCTCTGACCCGGGTGGGTGCGGTTTGTCGGCGAACCGTTGGCACCCGTTGCATCTTCGGACGATGTCCTTTGCGTCGCTCATGGCCGTTGGCCAGTAGAATCCGGCTCGTAGAGCTTTGGCGACAAGCGAGCGGCTGCCTGCGTGATGGTCGCAGATGCCCTCGTGGATGTCTTGGAGGATGGCTTTCCCGTCACCGATGGTGATGCAACTTTGTAGTACACCCGTAATACTGCGCTTGTATAGCTCGCCATTGATGATGGTGAAGGCTTTTGACCGACGAGATATGCGTCGGGCATCTGTCGGGCTGTCAGGCAGTTCTCCGTTTATCAAGAACTGGAGGTATGGTCGCGTCCAAGTTTCTTCGACTGCCATGACCTGCATTAGGTTGACCATGGCGACCTCTGTGTCCAGTTTCTCGGGTCCTTCATGTCCTTCGGGCAGCGTAGCCCCCGAGTGTTCTGCTTCTTCGGGTGATCCCTTGGGGAATTTCCGCTTGATGGATGGCACGCAGATCTGTTCGAGGAACACACCGGTGGCACCTTTGGCGCAGTGGAGCCGATGTTGGTGAGTCTCGGCCTCCTCGTTGCTTTCTCTTCCAACGTGCGGCTCGCGGCCGAATTCTCCTTCGAGTGCGTTGTAGAGAGTCTGTGACGCGATCATGTTTCGGCGTGTCGTGACTCGTTCATCGTCTGCTGGACGACGAGGTTGGAGTCACCGTAGATGACCAGGAGCGTTGCGCCGCAGATCTTTGCCATTCTCATGCCGTGGATGAGGGCTTCAGATTCGCCTCATTGTTGGAGGCTCGAATTTCATCCGGAGGACGACTTCATCTGGTCGCCTGCGGGAGGTCAAGATGACTCCTACTCCAGCTTCGCGCTTGGAGCCGTCAAAGTGCATGGTCCATGACTGCGACATGTCTGGGGTGTCTGGCAGCTGCAACTCCATCCAATGTACGAGGAAGTCCGGGAGGACTTGAGACTTGATTGCGAGTTGCTTCTCGTAGATGATGTCCAGGGGTGACAGCTCGATGCCCCATAGGGCCACGCGTCTTGTGGCTTCTGGGTTATTCAGGATGTTGTTCAGGGGTGCCTCGTTGACGACCATCACCTGGTGCTCCTGGAAGTAATGGCTCAGCCGTCGAGCCGTCATGAACACGCCGTAGGCGAGCTTCTGGTAGTGAGGGTACCTCTGCTTTGTTGGTGTTAGTACCTCGCTGAGGTAGTAGATTGGGCGCTGGACCCCGTGGGTCTTGCCTTCTTCGGGTCGTTCGACCACTAGTACGGTGCTGACCACCTGGTGTGTGGCTGCTATGTACAACAGCAGAGGCTCGCGCTCCTTTGGCGTGACCAAGACGGGCGAGGTGGAGAGGAGCCGCTTGAGGCTTTCGAATGCCTCGTTGGCTTCGGGCGTCCACTCGAATTTATCTGCCTTGCATAGCAGCTGGTAGAATGGCAAGGCCTTCTCGCCCATGCGGCTGATGAATCTGCTCAATGCCGCTATTCATCCTGCGAGCTGCTGGACACCCTTGATGTTTTTCGGATTCTCCATCGCCATGATGGCTCTGATTTTCTTTGGGTTCGCCTCGATCCCTCGCTGAGAGATGAAGTACCCAAGCAGCTGACCCGATGGGACGTCGAAGGCGCACTTTTCGGGGTTGAGCTTGATCCTGTAGCGATCAAGGTTGTCGAACGTCTCGCGGAGATCGTCGATGAGTGTCCTTGCCTCCCTGGTTTTTATGACTATGTCGTCAACATAGACTTGAACATTGCGACCGATATGGTCCTTGAGGCAGGCCTGCATGCATCGCTGGTACGTGGCACCTGCGTTCTTTAGCCCGAAAGGCATTGTGTTGTAGCAGAATACTCCGAACGGTGTGATAAACGCCGTTTTCTCCTAATCTTCAACCTTGAGTCGAATCTGGTTGTAGCCTGAGTAGGCGTCGAGGAAGGAGAGTTTCTCGCAACCTGCAGTCGAATCGATGATCTGGTCGATCCAAGGAAGGGGAAGTGGTCCTTTGGGCAGTGCTTGTTTAGCGACGTGAAATCCACGCACATCCGCAGGATGTCCGTGTCCTTCTTTGGGACCATGACTGTGTTTGCAAGCCACTCGCTTTCTTTGATTTCCCTGATGAAGTATGCAGCGAGTAGTCTGTTGATTTCCTTGCCGATAGCTTCGGCTCGTGTCTCGGACAGTCTTCGTATGGACTGCTTGACGGGCTTGGTGTCTGGAAAGACGTTGAGTGCATGCTCGGCGAATTCCCTGGGAACTCCTGGCATGTCCGCGGGACACCAGGCAAAGATTTCCCAGCGCTCACGGAGGAATTCGACGAGCGAGCCTTCCTATGGGGGGCTGGGGTCGTTGGCGATCAGCGTCGTCTTGGAGGCATCCGTCGGGTGGACCTGCACCTTCTTTGTGTTGACCGTGGAGTCGAAAGACATGTCAGGTGCGTTTTGTCGTGCGAATGGGGGTGCCCCATTGTCCGTCACCTCGCGGAGCCTAAGGAGCTCCTCCTGCATACCAAATGATTGGGAGATTCTGTTGAAATCTCTGTCGCATTGGTCCGATCGGGTGAAGCTCCCATGGACTGTGATGACGCCCTTCGGTCCTGGCATATTGAGTAGCAGGTATGCATAATGTGGGACAGTCAGGAACCTTGCGAATGCTACACGCCCGAGGATGGCGTGGTACTGTGATGGCCAGTCCACCACTTCGAATTCGAGCCGTTCCAGTCAGAAGTTGTCCGGCTTGCCGAAGATGACGTCGAGCCATATTTTGCCCAGGGGAAATATGCCCTTCCCTGGAACGATGTCGTGGAACGTTGTGTCTGAGTGTTCCAGGCTGCACTGCGGGATCCGCATTGCCGCTAGATTGCTTGCGAACATCAGGTTGATGACGCTGCCGCCGTCCATGAAGACGCGACTCATCTTGAAACCTCCGATCTGCGCCTCCAGCACCAGGGCAGCATGACCTGGGCGAGGGATCTGGCAAGGGTGATCCGAACGAGTGAACGTGATGCAGGACTCCGATCCGCTGAGGTACTCAGGGATGGCGGGTGGAGTTGCCACGGCCAGGTTGATCTATCGGGTGATTTTCTTCTGCACCCTATTCGTAGGGCGCTCCTTCTGGATCATCAGTGCTCCTTTCGGCGGGGGATACCCGTTTCCAGCGTTGTTCTGTGTTGGTGCGACCGGTTGGTTCGGGCCTCTTACAGGTGGCGGTGGAGGAGCTCCATGCGCTATCTCACCTAGCGCAGGTGCGTTTCCGAACGCAGGGGTTGGAGCTTGCTGCCTCATCTGCACCATGCTTTCGCTGAGCTTCTGGAACTTGCGGCAATCCTTGAGCATGTGGCTCGCCTTCTTTTTGCCATCCTGCTTGTCGATGTAGAAATGGATGGTGCATGGACCCAAATTTTTTTCGTATTTGAGGGTCGTTATGATCGCGTTGCCACGCTGCTACTGGCGTCCTCCATCGCGGAAGTTTCCTCCGCGGTATCCTCCGCTGTTGCGGTTGGCGTCGTTGCGGCGATCGGCGTAGCCAGCCGCGACCATGTCGTGTCCGTCGCGATCGTTGTAGAAGCGCGATCTTCTCTTGCTACGGCGCTCTCTCCGTCGACCATAGTCGTCCTCTTCTTCCGATTATGCTTGGTGAATGGAGTCTTCTCCGTCATCCCACCTGTTGGCGATGTCCATGAGGTGATCGAGCATTTTGGGTTTGACGCGCCCAAGTTCCTCCTTGAAGTCTTGGCGCTTGATGCCGTCCCGGAAGGCGTCGATGGCCCTCTCTTCGGAGATGTTGGCTGCGGAATTCTTTGTGTTGGACCAGCGTAGTATGTACGAGCGAATGGATTCGCCCGTTCGCTGAGTGCAGGCTCGCAATTCTTCGATTGAGGCGGGCCTTTTGCTGGTACCCTTGAAGTTTCGGATGAAGCTGTAAGCTAGCTCATCCAAGCTTCGGATGGACCCTGAGGATAGGCTGCTGAGCCAGATCCAGGCTGCGCCTGTCAGCTGCAGCTGAAGGAATTGCATGGCGGTCTCCTTGTTTCCACCGTGCAGTTTGACGGATGATAAGTGATCGCTAATCCAAGCCTTTGGGTCTTGAGTGCCGTCGAACTTCGGAGTATCCAAAGGAAGCTTGAAATTTCGCAGCATCCGTGTCCGCCGGACGGATCTGCTGAAGCATCGGGCTCCGCAGAGTTCTCCTTCGTCTTCGTCCATCCCGGATTCAGACGAGCATGCGCGCTTAGCTCGCGCTTTGTCGATTTTGCGCTGTGTGAGCGCGTCTCTGGCGTCGTAGTCGCGGTCGCGGCATCGCGAACTCTTCTTACTTCGGGGAAGGTCATGCTCCTCCTCTTCGGATGAAGGGGTGGGGCTGCGGTCGAACCTGACCGGAGCTTTCTTCTTCGGCTCCTTAGGAGCTTCCTGGTGGAGCGCGGCTCCAACGAGTCCGAGTCCGGTAAGTGCGGACTTGTGCATGGCCCTCTTCGGGTCCCCCTCGGGAGGTGGGTGGGCCGCGAGATATGCAGTGGCTGCTATGATCGCAGCCTGCGGCGTTTTCGGGATGACGTTGCCGTCGGCGTCCATCTCCATGAAGGATGTGTGGAGAGTTCGCGTCAACTCGCGCTCGGGATCCATGTTCTCCGAGCGGTGCTTGTTGCTGGTTGGCGTTATGGAGCCGATGCCCATGGCGGAGCGCGCTCATCATCGCTACCGGACTCGAGGTCGTGCTTGCGTTTGTCAAGCACCTCTTGCATCTTGACCTGCTTCTTGTGCTCCTCGGTCAGGAGCAGGTGGTAGGCCATCAACATATCCCGCGAGCCGTCTGCGGGGAGTACTATGTTGCCTGCCACGGATTCGCGGACCTGGGTCCATCCTTCTTTGCTAAGGCGGATGACGTGGCCGCCGTTGTTTTCCCCTTCGGGTGGGGGAGATTGGATTCTTCTGTTCCCACCATTTCGTTCTGGCGGGTTAGGCGGCGGGTTGGGTGCTTGCTGATCCACGTCGCTTTGGATGACTGCGGCGCATTGGTAGGGCTCGTAGATTGGCCCGCTGCTGCCGCAGCTTTCAGATCCGGAACCGTAGGTCCCTACATCCGATGGCGGATCGCACAGATCGGAGTTGCAGCTGCTGCTGTCGTAGGAGTCATCTGCTGATGATGTTGTGCGTAGCACGGGATGTGGGGCCCATGAAGCGGGCCTTATTGATGGTAGGGGCACCCGCTCACGGAGGAGGAGGGTGCCAGTTTGCCCCACCTGGAAGCAGAAGCTCCCGAACAGGATTTTGAGTCCGTCGCCTACGGGCTCGAAGTACTTCATGGTGGCCGGCGAGTGGGCGGTGAAGTCGAAAGCGCCGAAGAGGAGATGACTCTCCGTTGCTGCAGAGTTGTAGATCGATCAGGTTGGGACCGTCACGATCGCACAATCAGCGCCCCCAATTCCCATAGACGGCGCCAATTGACGAGGTTTGATCTCATCAATGCCCATTGTTATGGACTTGGGTTTTGGAGAAGATGGGGATGCTGGAGATCGTGGAACGGTTAGCAAACAAGCAACACGGGGACACAAGGTTTACCAGTTCGAGCCCCGGAGAAAACCCAACTCCTGCTTGTTCCTCTTGATTACGGCGGAACCAAGGTTCTGGGTCTGTGCAGATGCAATCTGGCGTGGAGGTGTGTATGCGAAAGTATGAGTCGAGAGATCTAGGTTGTGCCCTCCTGGCCTTTATATAGACTTAGGCAGGTCCCGGTCATAGACCTAGTCGGTTACAGGTTCTAGGGTTTTACCCCTTTGAATTTCCTATCTACTCTAGTCTTGTTCTCCAAGGATCCGAAGGCACCATGGGCCTGGGCCACCCGAAAGTCTTCATGGGCCGACGTACTTTTGCCATGGGCCTTCCTTGGGCTGGACTAGGTATGCTGAGGTCATGCACCCGCGGGGTATAACCATGTCAACAACCTCACTGATTTGTTGGGGCAAAGTCTTGAGTTTGTGTTGTGCAGGTCTCCGCGTTGCTCGCAACACCTGTGTGACGTTTCCATCCTCCTTCTGGTTCGATAACCTCGGTCTCAACTGAGGGAAGACTTGATGCTTCACACCTTGCTCTTGGGGTTTCAAACAAAGTGCTCCACGTCAGCACCAGCCATCAAGTTTCCTGGCGCCGTTGCCGGGGAGCTACAGGACAGCTTCAACATTTTCCTCCCTGTCAAGTTCTCTAGCGCCATTAAGGAGTCATCACTACCATTCACTGGAATGTGCCTTGTAGTAGTTCATCAATAGATCTGTTGTTATATAGTTTTAAAACTAGTAAACATCGGTTTAGCTCAGTGATGCATAAGCTGAGACCTTTTCTGTAAATCTTGAAAAGATACTACTTGATCCTTTTAGATATTATATGATGAGAATACACCTCTGAAAGGATACAAATGTCGCCTAGAGGGGGGTTGAATAGGCGATTAAAACTTTTCCGAGAGTGGCTCGACAAAGGCGGAATTAAACTAGCGTTTACTTTGTCAAGCACAACCTAGAACAACTAGGGTTCACCTATGTGCACCAACAACTTATGCTAAGCAATACAAGCAACAAGGTGATAGCAATATATAGATTACTTCAAGCACGAAGGCTATCACAATGTAAAGTGCATAAGTAAAGAGCTCGAGTATAGAGATGACTGAGGCACGCGGGGACGACGATATTTTACCGAGTTCCTCCCAACATGGAGTACGTCTCGTTTGGAGAGGGGGTGTTATCTAACCACCTACGCCACAAAAGGCCTCCCTTATTCTCTGGTGAATCTCACCCCAACGGGATTGATTCACACTTCCACTATCGGTGCACTTGTCGGTGGAAAACCGGAACCTCTCACAAGGTTGGGTCACTTCTCCATTACTTAATTGGAGGCTCCCAACAAATGCCACCAAGGCCACAAAACCGTCTAGGGTTCCAAGAACCCAAGAGTGACAAGCTTCAACGAATACCACAAACCAAATCCTCCGAGGAGAACTCAAACTGATGCACCTAATGCAAATGCCAAGAACACCACAAAGGTGCTCCAATCCCTCACTCTCAAGTTCCAACAAAGCTACTAAAGCTATCGGGGGAACAAGAGAGGAGGAATAAAAGAGGGACACAAAATCCCCCAAAATCTAGATCCCCTAAGATACACTCACAAAGAGATGAATTGGTTAGGTCAAAACGTGGATCTAGATCTCCTCTCTCTTCCACTCAAATATGGGCAAGAATCATTGGAGGGGAAGAGATTAATCAAGATTTTAGAGTAGGGCAAATGGGGGCAAAGCTTAGACACAAAAGAGGGGAAGAAGCTACTCAAAAAGAATAAGAAGGATAGCTATTTAAAGGAACGGGCAAAATCTGCCCGTTGGGGCGTTTTTCCTCTACAAATCGGTAGTACCGGATCGGACCGATACTACCGAACCAAAAACAGCAAAGCACACAGCGAGCGAGCCAGGCAGCAGGGAATCTCGGGGCCAGCGGCCGAAGCGCCAGCGCCAACGCGGGGCCCAGCAGCACGCGAGCGGGCGAGCCAAGTTCAACGCGGGGCCCGCAGGCGCGAGGCAGCGCGCGGGAATTTGGTGGCGCATCGACACAGGCGGCTGCATAAGGAGGTGGGCTGACGCAGGTGAAGTGCGGCCTGGAGCTGGGCCGGTACTACCGACCCACCCGAGCGATAGTGTCGCTTGGGCCAGGCCAGGCCCGGTAGTACCGACCAAAGGTACTGCGTGAGGCAGAGAGAAATGGGAGGCGCTCAGGGGCGGTCGGTAGTACCGGCCCGCCCGGGCGGTACTACCGCACAACCCAAAAAACAGAACCCTTTTCTTTTTCAATTAAATAGACATATATTCAAATGGCTATAACTTTTGATTGGTAACTCCAATCGACCTGATTCCAATTGCGTTGGAAAATATTGGATACCACCAAGTGAGAATACTTCATGTATTTTATAGTGATATATCTCACTTGATGATAATCCTAAAAACCGCATAGATCAAAAATCGCAACAAGATACAAACGGAAGATCCGATTTTGATGAACAAGTGCTTGTTATGGATATTACCACAAGCTCTATATCCTCACATGGGTAATACCAAATAACAACCAAATACGATGATGCAAGTATTGCAAAGGTTTGATCTCTCTCCGAACAATGTGATCGAGTTACTCATTCGAGAGCCCCTCTTGATAGTACGTCTATCTATCCTAAATTTGGTATCCCACTAACAACATGAGATCGGCAAAAGGGAAAACCTTGTTGGAGATATGCCCTAGAGGCAATAATAAATGTAGTTATTATTATATCTTTGTGTTTATGATAAATGTTTACATTCATGCTATAATAGTATTAACAAGGAAACATTGATACTTGTGTGATTTGTAAACTTAATTTGAAGTCCCTAGTATAGCCTCTATACATCACTAGCTTGTTGGTTGATAAATGATTGTGGTTTCCCTATCATGAACATTGAGATGTTATCAACAACAATATCATATCGTTAGGAGAATGATATGGTGGACATACTCCTATAGATAAGCGTAGCATAAAGATCAAGTCATTTTAATAGTTCAATTGTTATATGCTTTCTGATACATAGTAACCTAATTCCTTCGACCATGAGATCATGCATATCACCTTTACCAGATGGATGCTTTGATGACATCAAACACCACACCGTAACTGGGTGGCTATAAAGGTGGCATTGAGTGTTCAGAAAGTATTGGTTGAAACACATGGATCAAGAGTGGGATTTGTCCATCCATATGACGGATAGATATACTCTGGGCCCTCTCGGTGGAATGTCATCCAATTAGCTTGCAAGCATGTGACTGGCTCACAAGGGATCACATATCACGGGAACGAGAAAAGAGTACTTATCGGTAACGAGGTTGAACTAGGTATGCAGAGATACCGACGATCATAACCTCGGATAAGTAAACTATCGTGAGACAAAGGGACATTGGTATCGTATGTAAGTGGTTCATTCGATCGCAAAGTAATCGTATAAATATGTGGGAGCCATATGAATTTCCAGATTCCTCTATTGGTTATTGTTCGGAGAAGTGTCTCGATCATGTCCGCATAATTCACGAACCGTAGGGAGACACACTTAAGGATTCGACGTTGTTTGAGTAGTTATGGAATGAATGAGAAAGAGACCGAATGTTGTTCGGAGTCTCGGATGGGATCTGGGATATCACGAGGTGATCCGGAATGGTCCGGAGAATAAGATTCATATAAGGAAAGTCCCGTTTTGGAGTTGGAGAATGATTCCGGTGTTTTCATCGGGAATGTTCTAGAAGGTTCCGGAATGTCCGACACTCCGGAGGGGAAGGGTACATGAATGTGTTATATCAAAGTTGGTATGATTGCATCATGTACTAAGTGTCATCGCTGTTCCAAATAAAGGATTAATCGAATCCTAGTTTGAAAAGTCAAATAGCTAAATTGAAAAGTCAAACGGCTAAATTTGGAAAGTGGAAAAGAGGAGGAGGGGGTGAAACCGAGTTGGGGAGGGAGTACTCCTCCCCAAGCCGGCGCACCACCCAAGCCGAGTTGGGTAGGGACTCCCCTCCCTCCCCTTGGCCGCCGGCCCCTCCACCTATATAAGGAGGGGCAGGGCTCCCTCCTAGAGCACACAAGTCCCTCACCTCAAACCCTAGAAGTCAGCCCACCATAGCCGCCCCCTAGGGTTTTGCCCTAGCCGACTTGGGGTCCCGAACCCCAGCCGGCTTTAGCACTTCCTTGGTGTGTCTAAACCCTAGATCTCCGAGGAACTCTCTCATACTCCACCATACTGCCTCGCCAAGGCGAAGCCTGCGAGATCTCCCTCTACTTCCTGCACCACTGCCAGCCGAATCACGAGGAGAGTGCTACAACCTCCGCTCTTGGAACAAGGGAGAGGAAGGTCTTCGTCGAAATCGAACGGTGACCGATCAAGGAGCTCTGCCGGCAGCGCCGGAAGGATCGCTCACGCGATCTTGAGATCGGGAAGAGTACGACTACATCACCCACGAGAATCCGCTCTCGTTAAACGCTTTGGAATCTTCGAGGGTAAGTTATTCCATCGACTCGTTGCTACAATATAGTAGATAGATCTTGGCTTGTTTGTTTGTATGCGATAGAAAATTTTTGTTTTCCATGCTACGAAACCCTACAGTGGTATCAGAGCCGTGTCTATATGTAGATATGTTGCACGATTAGAACACAATGGTCATTGTGGGCGTTGATGCTTTATTGTTGATTGCTTCTTGTGTACTTTGCATCTTGCGGTATGTTGGGATGAAGCGGCCCGGGCTAACCTTACATGACATCGTTCATGAGACTTGCTCCACGCTTGACATGCAACTTGTATTGCACAAGTGGCTTTGCGGGTGCCTGTTTCTCCTAGCATAGTTAAGATCCAATTTACAACGGGTGATTAACAATACTAGTATCAATGTTATGGTTCATGTTCGTAAGTTAGAACGACACTTATTGAAAGCCCCAAACCACGTAAAACATGCAAAGAAAGTAGAGGCGTCTAACTTTGTTTTGCAGGGGTGTGCAGTGATGTGATATGGCCATGATTGTGATTATATTTGATGTATGCAATGTTCCTTATTGTAAGTTGGCAACCGGCAGGAGCCATATGGTTGTCTTTAATTTATGTTAAGACCCGCGTGTCTATTCAAAGTAGTTGTAATAGTTGAAGCCGGTGGACGACAACCATGGAGAAGCGTCATTGACCTTGATGCAATGCCGGTGATGATGGAGATCATGTTCGTGCTTGAAGATGGAGATCGGAAGCACAAAGAAGAAAGGCCATATCATATCACATATTATGAATTGCATGTGATGTTAATCCTTTATGCATCTTGTATTGCTTAGTAGACGACGGTAGCATTATAAGATGATCCCTCATGCACATGAATTTCAAGTCATAAAGTGTTCACCCTTAGTTAGCACTATTGCTAAAGCTTGTTGTTTCGAAGCACCACGTGATGATCGGGTGTGTTAGATTCTGCTAGTGTATACAACGTGAGCAAGCCAGATTTGCTCATGCGGAAACTAAGGTTTGATCTTGACGAGCCTAGCATGTACAGACATGGTCTCGGAACACGGATCACCGAAAGGTAAAGCATGAATCATATAGTAGATATGATGAACATGTCGATTGTTCGCCATTGAAACTATGTCAACTCTCGTGATGATCGGTGTTGATGTAGTGGATTTGGTTCGTGTGATCACTAAAACAATGTGAGGGATGTTGTTTTGAGTGGGAGTTCACCTAGATTAACTTTATTATTAATTTGAACTCAATTTGTCATAAACTTAGTCTAAACTATTGCAAATATGTTGTAGATCAATGGCAGCCCTACCATCAATTTTAATGCTCCTAGAGAAAGAAAAGTTGAAAACAATGGAAGCAACTTCATGATTGGTTCCGCAATTTGAGGATTGTCCTCACACTGGTAATTTGACCTATGTCTTTGGATGCACTGGGTGACCCACTGCAATGATGCTTCCGATGAAGTAAAGAATGTTTACCTCACTCGGAAGAATCAGTACTCCATAGTTCAGTGTGCTATCTTGTATGGTTTGGAATCAGAGCTTCACAAAAGGTTTGAGAATTCAGACCCATATGATATTGTCGAGGATCTCAAATTGATTTTTGAGACTCATGCGGCAATTGAAAGTTATGAGGCTTCTAAAAAGTTATTTAACTGCAAGATGGAAGAGGGCAGCTCCGTCAGTGAGCATGTGCTTAAGATGTCTGGGCACGCAAACAAACTTCAAAGCTTGGGTATAGTGATTCCTAATGCTCTGGGGATTTACCGTGTCCTCCAATCACTACCACCAAGTTACAAGAACTTTGTGATGAACTACAACATGCAGAACATGAACAAGCGAACTGCTTTGCTATGTTAAAGTCTGAAGTATAGATCAAGAAAGAGCACCAAGTGTTGTTGGTAAATAAGACCACCAAATTCAAGAAAGGCAAGTCTAAGCGAAGGGACACTTCAAGAAGGGTGGTAAGAAAGTTACCACGGCAAAGAAGACCAAGGATGGACCTAAGCACGATCGAGTGCTTTTCGCAAGGGAGAAGGTCATCGAAGCGGAATTGCCCAAAGTACTTGGCGGATTTGAAGAACGACAACATCAAGAAGAAAGGTATATCCGATATACATGTTATTGATGTGTATCTCACTAGTACCGTAGTAGTGCCAGGTATTTGATAATCTTTAGGTTGCTCATATTTGTAACTCAAACAGGTCTTGCAGAATAAACGGAAGCTAGCGAAGAACGAGACGATGCGCGTGGGAACGGATCAAAGGTTGATGTGATCGCTCGGCACGCTACCCTTCATCTACCATCGGGATTAGTTTTATAATTAAATAATTGTTATTTGGTGCTGCGTTGAGCATGAACATTATATCGGGTCTTGTTTATTAAGTAGACGGTTACTTGTTTAAGTCCGAGAATAATGGTTGTTCGATTTATATGAGTAATATGTTTTATGCACATGCACCTTTGATAGATGGTCTATTCTTATTGAATCTCGATAGTGGAAATACACATATCAACAACATTGAGGCTAAACATTTGAAATCAAGCGATAATTCGACCTATATGTGGCAATCGCTGCCTTGGTCACATTGGAGTGAAACGTATGAAGAAACTCCATTCGATGGACTTCTTGAATCACTTGATTTTGAATCACTTGAAAGATGCGAAGCATGTCTGATGGGTAAAATGACTAAGACTCCATTTTCTGGTATGATGGAGCGAGCTACGGACTTATTGGAAATCATACATACCGATGTGTGTGGTCCAATGAGTGTAGCATCGCGCGGTGGTTATCGTTATGTTCTTACCTTCACGGATGACTTGAGTAGATATGGGTATATCTATTTCATGAAACATAAGTCCGAGACTTTCGAGAAGTTTAAGGAGTTTCAAAGTGAGGTAGAGAATCAACGTAACAAGAAGATTAAATTTCTACGTTCTGATCATGGAGGTGAATATCTAAGTTACGAGTTTGGCGAGCATTTGAAGAAATGCGGAATACTTTCACAATTGACACCGCCGGGAACACCACAGCGTAATGGTGTGTCCGAACGTCGTAATCGAACTCTCTTAGATATGGTTCGTTCTATGATGTCACTTACAGATTTACCGCTATCATTTTGGGGTTATGCATTAGAAACAACCGCATTCACTCTAAATAGGGCACCATCTAAATCCGTTGAAACGACACCGTATGAATTATGGTTTGGGAAGAAACCTAGATTATCGTTCCTTAAAGTTTGGGGGTGTGAAGCCTATGTAAAGAAGTTACAGCTGGACAAGCTTGAACCCAAAGCGGAAAAATGCGTCTTCATAGGATACCCGAAGGAAACTATTGGGTATACCTTCTATCATAGATCCGAAGGCAAAATCTTCGTTGCCAAGAATGGATCCTTTCTAGAGAAGGAATTTCTCTCAAAAGAAGTGACTGGAAGGAAAGTAGAACTCGACGAGGTTGTCGAACCTTCTCTCGAAATTGCGAGTAGCGCAAAGACCGAAGAAGTTCCTGTGGTGCCTGCACCAATTAGAGAGGAAGCTAATGATGGTGATCATGAAACTTGGTTGAAGTTGCTCTGAGCCTCGAAGGTCAACGAGAACTCGTACCACTCCAGATTGGTATGATCCCGTTATGAGTGTCATGTTGGTGGACAACACCGATGACCCTGAGACATATGAGGAAGCGATGATGAGCCCAGATTCCAATAAATGGCAAGAAGCCATGAAATCCGAGATTGGATCCATGTACGAAAACCAAGTATGGACTTTGGTGGACTTACCAGATGGCCGAAGGTCAGCCGAGAACAAATGGATCTTCAAGAAGAAAACAGATGTTGATGGTAATGTTACTGTCTATAAAGCTCGACTTGTCACAAAAGGGTTTCGACAAATTCAAGGAGTTGACTACGATGAGACTTTATCACCAGTAGCGAAGCTAAAGTCTGTGAGGATTATGTTAGCAATCGCTGCATATTATGATTATGAGATAAGGCAGATGGATGTCAAAATGGCGTTCCTCAATGGAGACATTGATGAAGAGTTGTATATGATGCAAACCAAAGGTTTTGTCGATCCTAAAGATGCTAACAAGGTATGAAAACTTCAACAGTCCATCTATGGATTGAAGCAAGCATCCCGAAGTTGGAATCAACATTTTGATAAGGTGATCAAAAGTTTTGGTTTTATACAAACTTATGGAGAAGCTTGTATTTACAAGAAAGTGAGTGGGAGCTCTGTAGCATTCTTAATACTATATGTAGATGACATATTGTTGATTGGGAATGATGTAGACCTTCTTAATAGTGTCAAGGAATATTTGAATAATAGTTTTTCAATGTAGGATCTTGGCGAAGCAGCTTACATATTAGGCATACAGATTTATAGAGATAGATCGAAACGCCAAATATCATTGTCACAGAGTACATATTTGGACAAAGTTCTAAAGAGGTTTGGAATGGAATATAGCAAGAAAGGGTTCTTGCCCATGTTGCCCAATACGACCTTGAGTAAAACTCAAAGTCCGACATCGGCAGAAGATAGAGAAAGGATGAGTAAGACTCCCTATGCCTCAGCCATAGGATCTCTAATGTATGCCATGCTATGTACTAGACCCGACATTTCATATCTTTGTTAGTTTGACTAGCGATATCAAAGTGAACCAGGTGGATCATTGGAAAACGGTCAAAACATCCTTAAGTACTTGAGAAGAACTAAGGATATGGTTCTTTCTTATGGAGGTGATGAACAACTCGTTGTTAATGGTTACACCGATGCTAGTTGGAACACCGATCCGATGATTCTAAATCACAACTGGATACGTATTTATTTTGAATGGTGCAAAGTTAGCTGGAGGAGTGCAAAGCAAAGCGTTGTGGCGAGATCTTCAACTGAATCGGAATACATGGCTGCTTCGGAGGCTTCACAAGAAGCGATATGGATGAAAGAGTTCATTACAGAGCTGGGTGTGGTTCCTAGTGCGCTGGACCCAATGTCTATCTATTGTGATAACATGGGCCATAGCCAATGCGCAAGAACCAAGGTCACACAAGAAGCTGAAGCACATCAAGCTACGTTTTCACGCTATTCGAGAACATATCCAAGATGGGGATATAAAGATTTGCAAAGTACACACAGATCTGAATGTGGCGGGTCCGTTGACTAAACCTCTCCCGAGGGCAAAACATGACCAGCACCAAACTGCCATGGGTGTTTGGTATATTACCATGTAATCTAGATTAGATGACTCTAGTGCAAGTGGGAGACTGTTGGAGATATGCCCTAGAGGCAATAATAAATGTAGTTATTATTATATCTTTGTGTTTATGATAAATGTTTACATTCATGCTATAATAGTATTAACAAGGAAACATTGATACTTGTGTGATTTGTAAACTTAATTTGAAGTCCCTAGTATAGCCTCTATACATCACTAGCTTGTTGGTTGATAAATGATTGTGGTTTCCCTATCATGAACATTGAGATGTTATCAACAACAAGATCATATCGTTAGGAGAATGATATGGTGGACATACTCCTATAGATAAGCGTAGCATAAAGATCAAGTCATTTTAATAGTTCAATTGTTATATGCTTTTACGATACATAGTAACCTAATTCCTTCGACCATGAGATCATGCATATCACCTTTACCGGATGGATGCTTTGATGACATCAAACACCACACCGTGGCGGGTGGCTATAAAGGTGGCATTGAGTGTTCGGAAAGTACTGGTTGAAACACATGGATCAAGAGTGGGATTTGTCCATCCATATGACGGATAGATATACTCTGGGCCCTCTCGGTGGAATGTCATCCAATTAGCTTGCAAGCATGTGGTGGCTCACAAGGGATCACATATCACGGAACGAGAAAAGAGTACTTATCGTAACGAGGTTGAACTAGGTATGCGAGATACCGAGCGATCATAACCTCGGATAAGTAAACTATCGTGAGACAAAGGGACATTGGTATCGTATGTAAGTGGTTCATTCGATCGCAAAGTAATCGATAAATATGTAGAGCCATATGAATTTCCAGATTCCTCTATTGGTTATTGTTCGGAGAAGTGTCTCGATCATGTCCGCATAATTCACGAACCGTAGGGAGACACACTTAAGGATTCGACGTTGTTTGAGTAGTTATGGAATGAATGAGAAAGAGACCGAATGTTGTTCGGAGTCTCGGATGGGATCCGGGATATCACGAGGTGATCCGGAATGGTCCGGAGAATAAGATTCATATAAGGAAAGTCCCGTTTCGGAGTTGGAGAATGATTCTGGTGTTTTCATCGAATGTTCTAGAAGGTTCGGAATGTCGGCACTCGGAGGAAGGGTACATGAATGTGTTATATCAAAGTTGGTATGATTGCATCATGTACTAAGTGTCATCGATGTTCCAAATAAAGGATTAATCGAATCCTAGTTTGAAAAGTCAAATAGCTAAATTGAAAAGTCAAACGGCTAAATTTGGAAAGTGGAAAAGAGGAGGAGGGGGTGAAACCGAGTTGGGGAGGGAGTCCTCCTCCCCAAGCCGGCGCACCACCCAAGCCGAGTTGGGTAGGGACTCCCCTCCCTCCCCTTGGCCGCCGGCCCCTCCACCTATATAAGGAGGGGCAGGGCTCCCTCCTAGAGCACACAAGTCCCTCACCTCAAACCCTAGAAGCTGTAGCCCACCATAGCCGTTGCCGCCCCCCTAGGGTTTTGCCCTAGCCGCCGACTTGGGGTCCCCGAAACCCTAGCCGTCGGCTTTAGCACTTCCTCCTTGGTGTGTCTAAACCCTAGATCACCGAGGAACTCTCTCATACTCCACCATACTCGCTCCGGCTTAAGGCAAAGCCCTGCGAGATCTCCCCTCTACTTCCGGTACCACGTTGTCTTCTTAGGAATCACGAGAGAGTGCTACAACCTCCATTTCTTGGAACAAGGAGAGGAAGGTCTTCGTCGAAATCTTAGAGCGTGTGACCGACTGCGGGAGCGCTGCCGGAACGCAGCGCTGGAAGGATCGTCTACGCGATCTTGAGATCGGGAAGAGTACGACTACATCACCCACGAGAATCCGCTCTCGTTAAACACTTTGGAATCTTCGTGGGTAAGTTATTCCATCGACTCGTTGCTACAATCTAGTAGATAGATCTTGGCTTGTTTGTTTGTATGCGATAGAAATTTTTTGTTTTCCATGCTACGAAACCCTACAAACCTATTAATATTATACCTTTGCCTTGAGCACTCCACTTGAGCTCGATGTAGACGATCTTTCCCTACTCAAGATGGAATGCATTTCTTAATTCCTCATCATCAATCCATGATCACCGAGGATGGCAAGCATCAAACATGATGTCTTCTATAGATGGCGCATTTTGAGCTTGCACAACATATCTTCTTCTTCATATATCGACCTTGGAGCCAACACATGCTCCAAGCGATGCCAATGGACAAATCCTACAAGTGCAACTTAATAGACACATTAATCCATAAATATTGTCATTAATTACCAAAACCACACATGGGGGCCCACATGTTCTTCCAACCAAACTTGGATGTATCCTGAGATTTCCTTTGAATCGACAATTTATGCTTGTATGGATAAAAACATAGAGAGCATGGTTGCTTGTAGCTCACCAACTTGATGATGATGGTGTTGCTGCTATGTTGCCTGATGTTTATTTGTCTCTATGTTGTCCTTGCTGATTTCCTTCTGGAACAGATGGGATCTTCTCCTCCTTGTCACCTCTGAAAGAACATGTGGGCCCCCATGTGTGGTTTTGGTAATTAATGACAATCTTTATGGACTAATGTGTGTATTAAGTTATACTTGTAGGAATTGTCCATTGGCATCGCTTGGAGCTTGTGTCGGATTCAAGGTCGATGAAATGAGAAGAAGATATGTTGTGTAAGCTCAAAATGCGCAATCTTTAGAAGATCTCATGTTTGATGCTTGCCATCCTCGGTGATCTTGGATCGATGACGAGGAATCAAGAAAGGTGTTCCATCTTGAGAAGGTAAAGATCGTCTACATCGAGCTCAAGTGGAATGCTCAAGGCAAAGGTATAATCTTGATAGGTTTTCCCTTTTGCCGGTCTTATATTGTTAGTGGAAGACCGGGTTTAGGATAGATAACCGTACTATCAAGAGGGGCTCTCGAATGAGTAACTCGATCACATCGTTCGGAGAGAGCTCAAACCTTTGCATACTTGCATCATCGTATTTGTTTGTTATTTGGTCTTATCCATGTGAGGATATAGAGCTTGTGGTAATCTCCATAACAAGCTCTTGTTCATCAAAATCGGATCCCTCTTTTATATCTTATTGCGATTTTGATCTATGCGGTTTTTCGGTTTCTCACTAAGTGAGGTATCTCGCATTATTATACTTGATACATTCTCACTTGGTGATAACCAATATTTTCACCTTTTATAGGGAAGCTCACGTCGTCCTCTTTCCAACGCAATTGGAATCGGGTCGATCGGAGTTACCAATCAAAAGTTATAGCCGTTTGAATATCTGGTGGTCTCCTAGGTACCGCATTTTAGTACCTAGCAAGGCAGAAGGTTTTGGAAAGTTGCCAAAATCCACTACCAGGCTAGGTACCAAAAAGCGGTAGTACCGCATTTTAGTACCTAGCGCGGCAGAAGGTTTTTTACTTCGTCATTTGGATCTATCCTCCCTTGCTGGACTATGATGTTTCTTTGCATGATCTTGTAGAGGTTGTTGTCCTCTTTGAAACGAGCCCAAGATCATCGAAATCGGAGTCCGGATGCAAAAGTTATGGCTGTTTTCGTTATGTGATGATCGGTAGTACCGGACCAGGATCCGGTAGTACCGGGGTCCGGTAGTACCGCATTTTGGTACCGGGGAGCGCAAAGAAAAAATGCGTTTGGAGCCCCAGGAACCCCAGGAAATGTCTGGTAGTGCCGGGAAAGTCCGGTAGTCTGGGAAAGTCCGTAGTACCGGAATCGCGTTTTGGGCTGCAGCGGTTGGATTTTGGAGGGACCTATATAAGGGCCTTCTTCCCAATGGTTCCTCAACCATTCTTGCAAGTTTTCCCTCCATTGTTGACCTTCTTGAGCTTGCTTTCTCTCAATCCCTCGATGATTCTTGCATATTCTTGAGGGATTTGAAGAGAGATCTAGATCTACAATCCCACCAATCAATCTCTCCTCTAAGTGAGGGGAACATATTGGGATCTAGATCTTGGAGTCTTTTGTGGATTTCCTCCATTGTTATTCCTCTCTTATTCCCCCATAAGCTTTTGTATCTTTGGTGGAATTTGGGAGAGAAGGATTTGAACACCTTTGTGGTGTTCTTGCCATTTGCATTTGGTGCATCGGTTTGAGTTCTCCTCGGAGGATTTGGTTTGAGTTGCTCATTGGAGCTTGTCCCTCTTGGGTTCTTGGAACCCTAGACGGTTTTGTGTCCTTGGTGGCATTTGTTGTGGCCTTTTGTGGCATTTGTTGGGAGCCTCCAATTA
The DNA here is from genome assembly GCA_030063025.1 of Avena longiglumis. Classification (NCBI taxonomy): domain Eukaryota; kingdom Viridiplantae; phylum Streptophyta; class Magnoliopsida; order Poales; family Poaceae; genus Avena; species Avena longiglumis. The sequence continues at coordinate 481,281,247 of CP125977.1, forward strand.
AGTTGTGGAGAAGTGCCCCAACCTTGTGAGAGGTTCCGGTTGCCACCGACAAGTGCACCGATAGTGGAAGCGTGGATCGATCCCGTTGGGGTGACATTCACCGGATAATAAGGGAGGACTTTTGTGGCGTTGGTGGTTTGATACCACTCCATCTCCAAACGAGACGTACTCCATGTTGGGAGGAATTCGGTAAAATATCGGTGTCCCCGCGTGCCTCCGTTATCTCTATACCTGAGCTCTTTACTTATGCACTTTACATTGTGATAGCCTTTGTGCTTGAAGTAATATATATCTTGCTATCACTTTGTTGCTTGTATTGCTTAGCATAAGTTGTTGGTGCACATAGGTGAACCTTAGTTGTTCTAGGTTGTGCTTAACAAAGTAAACACTAGTTTTATTCCGCCTTTGTTGAGCCACTCTAGGAAAAGTTTTAATCGCCTATTCACCCCCCCTCTAGGCGACATCCGTATCCTTTCAATTGGTATCAGAGCACAGTCTCTCATTTTAGGCTTCACCGCCTTGAGAGTAAAGATGTCGGCTAGGGGATTAGTGCACAAGGACACGCTCACATTCGATGGCACAAATTATTATGTTTGGAAAATTCGCATGCTTAATTTATTTCGGGAAATTCACCAATTATCAAGGGATATCTATATGTGGGTCTGTCTTCTCCTATGGATACCCAAAACGAATCTTTAGAGGAGAAGTTGAACTCTCATATAGATGCTCTAGCTACTAAAATTCTTTTGCATGTTGTGAGCAATGTAGTTCTTTCTTCTATCATGCCTTATTCAAGCGCTCGTGAGATATGGACCAAGCTTCAAGATAAATATAGCAAGTCCAACATTTTTGACGATGATTGTGTTGCTTCCACTTCTGGTCGAGATGAGTTCTCATCCTCTACAACTTCACCAACATGTGACTTTTCACAAGGTAATGATATGGTGAGTGGTGATAGAAATTGCAATTTGGATAGTGTGCTTACTATTTGTAATCCCTCATCTCTATCTAGTTGCAATGATCTATCTTTGGACCCTAACACTTCTAGAACTACAAACTTCTTACATGCTTGTGTTAATAGTCCTTGCATATCATGTAGAAATGACTTGAATAAATCTCATGATGATATGCTCATGTTGTCTTGTTGCCATGATAAAAATGCTTCTATTTCCTCTAGTGCTTGTGTTGCTAACCATGTAGAGGAAAATGAAGATTCTATGGGCCAAGACAAGTTCTTGAAGAGAGCTACAAGTGCAATCTCATCATCACCTTCCTCCGGTTCTCACATGTGCCTTATGGCTAAGGGAACAAAGGTAACCTCTTTGAATCCCATTGTATCTCATGATGATGATGATGATGATGAGGTTGAGAATGATAATGATGATTATAGAGGTAAGTATGATATTAACTCTATTAAGAAAATGGGAAAGGTTGTCTATAGCGCTCTCTTCAAAAATAAAATTGTTTCCTCCAACTTTCTTGAAATCTTGAATTGTGCCATAGAAGGCAATGATCTTATTGAGGAGCAAGAAAACTTAATTGATGAAAAGTTTGCACTTGAGCATGAGTATGCTAATGAAGTTGCACAACTAAAGGACTCCCTTGAAGAAGAACAAACCACCAAAGAATCTCTTGAGGAGACTTTTACTCTAGAATTATCTAGAGTAAAGGAATACCATGATAGAGAACTTGCGGTGGCTAACTCCTTCAAGATTAAAAATGATGAACTTGAAGTTGCTTATGCTAAACTTGTTGAGGATTTTAAGCACCTCGAAAATGGCTCTCAGGTCGTTAAGAGGGAGCTCATCAAACTCACTGAGTCACATGAGAAACTTAAAGCTTCATATTTAAAAGAGCTTGACAAGTTGCCCTCACCTCTTGATAATAATAATGATGCTTGTGCTACTAACTCTATTTCTTGTGAAGCATCTATTTTGAAGGATAATGTTGAGCTAAAGGCTCAACTTGCTTTGCTAACTAGCAACTATGGGAAATTAGAAGAAAGTCATGTTAAGATCTCGAGCTCGCATGAGGATCTTCTAGTCTCCCATGGTAGGCTAAAGTTAGCTCATGAGGCCATCGTGTCAAAGGTAACATCTAGTGGGCCTCATGTGGACATTAGCACTATATATACTCTAAATGTTATATTGCCATGTGCTAGTCCTTGTAATTCATCCCCTCATAACCATGCTATATCTCGTGATGAATTACATTCCTTGCCTTGTTGCTCTAATAATGTAGCATCTACTTCCTCTAGTACTTTTGTTCAAACTAACCATGTAGAGGAAATCAAAGAGCTCAAGGCTCAAGTCACTTCTTTGAAGAATGACTTGAAAAAGGGTCATCAAGGGAAGGTCGCACTCAACAAAATCTTGAGTGTGCAAAAATCCCCCAATGACAAGAGTGGGCTTGGATTCAACTCCAATGTAAATAACAAGTCCACTATAAAGTTGAAGCACAAGGACAACAAGAAGAATGGCCAAGATCAAGTCAAGAATCCGGCCAACATTGTTTGCTTCAAGTGCAAGGAAGAAGGGCACCATGTTAGATCTTGCCCATTGAAGAAAAAGCCTCTTAGTGTGAAGCAACAAGGGAAGCGGCCTCAAGCTCCACCTCAAGTCATTAATGGGCCTCTTCCTAAGAGGACTACTCGAGCTCTTCCTCGAGTTGTGGCTTCACCTAAGAAGAAAGATGGCAAGAGTAGAACTTGCTACATATGCTGTGAAAAGGGGCACATTTCTTCCTCATGCACTATTGGTATCTCCTCTTCCCATCCTATCTTGATTGATGATGCTTATTCACTTCGTAAGGATGAGGTTGGCAATGTGTTTGCCAAATTTGTTGGTGCCCAATGTGGTGTCAAGAAAAGAACCATTTGGGTTGCCAAGCCTATTGTGACTAACTTCTTAGGACCCAACTTGGTTGGGGACCAACAAGCCAAAACTTGATCAATAGGTGTGTTTTGGAGGGCATTGGAGTCTTGGCTACATTATGAAGAATTGAGGGATCTTCATCAATTATTTTTGTCAAGCCAAGCCATTTGGATTGTCATGATTATATTATATTTCCAATATTCCTCCTTGCGGTAACATATGCTAAACTCTTTACATTGAAAGTTACTCGCCCCCTTGTGCATGTGTTGGTTTTGTATCTTACATGCTTTTGTACATGTTGTGCTATCCACCTAATTATCTTGAGGTATCAAGCATATTTGTGTATGATTAGGTGGCACACCATGTATGTGTGTTTATTATGTCTGAGCCTTGCTTGGTTATATTTGGTATCTTATTTGGCTCTTGTGAGAAATTAATGGATTATCCCATTTTGCGGGAGTGTTATGCTTGGGCATTCCACAATCCTAAAATTGTGTGTACATGAGGAATACCACCTAGTATTTATTTTGGATTATTGTCTAGTCTCTATGTGGTATAATTATCATGAGAAATTTAAGTTTTATAATGTCCATTAATTATCTCTATTTGTATTATTTTGCCTCACGATGGTTTTATGGTAGTATCACATTATGGGGGAGTCATATGCTTAGTGCTTATTACAATCTTAGAAAATGTGAAAATTCGAGGTTGTGTCACTTAAAATTGATATTGATAATTATCTAGCTCCTAAGTGACACACGTGCTCATACAAGTTCCAATTTGCTTGAATGCCCTTACTGCTCATATTTTGGATCTTCTTTGTGAGAGTGCTTCTTGGTATGTGTTTCCTCATATTTAGATATATATATCCGCATGGAAACCATTTGCTTCAAGTTACTCTAAACACTAGTGATTGTGTGACAATTGGAAGCTACCAAGAATCTTGTTCGGAGCATCAAACTTAATTCTTATACTTTGTTATATGCTTCTTTGTGTGAATATGATCTTGGATATCCGAATGAACTACCTAGGGAAGATTATTCTCAATACTTCTTGTCATTGGACAATTAGTACTAAATTTATGGTAGAATTTATTGATCATATTCACTTTGGCCCTTGCTTAAATCTTGTCCTATCTTTGGCCAAGTAAATTTATTGTGTGCTCCCATGTTTTCCTTGCTACTTTTGGATCCTTCTATTTTTATTGGTATCCTTTTGTGTTTTATTCATTGTAGGTACTAGTGATGATCCCATTTGTGTGCATTTTGCATTGAAAAGGAAAATCCTATATAATGCACTATCTATGGGGGAGCTCTCATATATTATTTAGAACACTCACATTTATGCTTCTTTGTTTGATCCATATCGGGTTTTATGTGCTTGGAACCTCAATCTTTTCGTTTTGGTATTTGTGCCATCATGAGAAGTTTGGGGAGTTTGGTTTCTTGTTGGAACCTTGCTCTTTTTGGGAGTTGGTTTTGTCTCACTTGTTTCATGATTTGACCATTTTAGAATGAGATAAATCCTTGAGCATTTTTATTTCCATCTATCTTTTGCTCCTTTGGTTTTAGCCTAGTTCATTTGTTGAATTTGTGATCTTTCATGTGTTGAATTGGTTCTTGGATATAATTTGGACATTGTTTGTCGAGTCACACCCTTGTGTGTGCAATCTCGATTTACTTGGTGTTTTTGTTCAAATTGTATCTTCTTTTTTGGTTCTTGAAAGCTTTATGCATGCATATTTACTATATGTTTATATTATGGCATGCTTGCGTTCTTTGATCCAATATATAGGGGAAACTCCACCAAATCCCATTGGCTAAGTTGTGCATGAAATTCAATTTCATATCAATATGCACATATTTATGTAGAGTCTCTCCTATGTATTGTAGTTGCACTAACTACATTGAACCGCATTAGTTTGGGGACCATTTTGTACTTAAATGTGTTTTAGGTACATTGGAGATATATTGGATGCTTGTCTCTCAATTTTGAAGAAGTGATGCTTAGAAGAAAATTTGAGGCAAGCTATAGGATGATCAACGAATTCATATCCTCTACATCCTACCAATTATATCTCGGTAACAAGTATCTCTTTCTCATGCTCACATATCTTGATTCCAACCGTTTGTCGGTTGCCTTCTGGCATGAATTAATGTATTTGTAATTGTTGTAGTTCTAGCCATGGTTTTAAGAGGACTCACTATTGTAAATGTGTATAAGTTGAGATGAGTGCAATATAATTGGGACTATACAAAATCATGCATATGAGCCATCAATCCCAAATATGTCAATCTAGCAATTTTATTGCCTATCTTTTTCTCAACTTCTCTCATGTGCAATACTGAGATTTTGCTACTTTTAGTGATACTTGTTGCCTTTCTCCATATATTCCAACTTTCTCCTTTTTCCCTTGGTGATAGTTGTAATATATGTAGTGTGTTGGTGTTTGAAGTTCATTAATGTACAATAAGATAGATTTGAGCCTTTGGCCATGCTTTGAAGCAAAAATCTTATTGGTATATATTATGACTTCATTTTTGCTTTTCATATGCCTTCTTGTATATCTTATTTATGTGTGCATATTTCTTTGTTGGCATATGTCTCTGTGATGTTTTCCACTTATAGACATATACACATATGAGAAGATAATTTAGTTGATTTTTAATCCTTGGAGACCACCTTTCTATTCCTTTTGATTCTTCAGTGGCTTCCAAATTTAATTTCCTATGAGTGTTAGTTCCTCTTGTTTTCATATTTGGGCACTCATATTTGTTCTCTCATGCCTTGCATTGTTAAATAAACTTGGATGAGTGAGGATTCCATGATTATGCACCTTGTTCCCAAATACAATTATCATAATTGGTGCATTATCTTTGGGGAGCTCATCTAATTCATTTAATAATGCTCATTTGTCTTATTTATCATTTATTGTGCCTTAAATGTTTATGGAGAAGTGAGGATTCCATATTTGTGCATTTTTGTATTGAAATACAACGATTCTAAAGTGTGCACAGATCTTGGGGAACTTCTCTATTTATTTAAGCATTTATTTGATCTTTCATTTGATGTGTTTTAAATGTTTATGGAGGAGTGAGGATTCCATATTTGTGCATTTTTTTGTATTGAAATATACCGATTTTAAAGTATGCAAAAATCTTGGGGAGCTTATCTATTTTCTATTTCAAACACTCTTTTGCTCATATCATAACATCTTGTTGTTTCCATTTGGACCCATTTGTTGTTTTCAATTGGTTGTCGGACCTTCTAATTGCTTGCATCATTTGGCTTTATTTTGGCAATCTTCGGGTCCTCGATATAGTCCTACTCCCTCCCAATTATTCATCATTGGATATGTGTGAAGGCACACCTTTGGAGGAATTATTACTATATTTGCCTTCTAGAACTTTTCACCCATTTTGGCAATCGATGCCAATGGGGGAGAAGTTTTAGAGGGTTTAAGGGAAGTTGGTTGATGCATTGAGTTTGTTCTTAAGAATTTGCCTTTCATGCTCTTGCATCTTTATTGTTGCTCAAGATGTGTATATATAGAGGAAACTCCACCAATGATAATGATTGGCAATATATACAATGAAATTCAAGTTTATCACACATGCATAGATTGTGGGGGAGTTTGCTCTATATATGGTGGTGGTACCAATATCACATACTTTTGTAGTATTTGATATTGGTATTACCATCTTATTCATTAAAATTCCTTATATAAACCCTCTTAAAGGGATTGTCATCAATTACCAAAATGGGGGAGATTGAAAGAACATGTGGGCCCCCATGTGTGGTTTTGGTAATTAATGACAATCTTTATGGACTAATGTGTGTATTAAGTTATACTTGTAGGAATTGTCCATTGGCATCGCTTGGAGCTTGTGTCGGCTTCAAGGTCGATGAAATGAGAAGAAGTTATGTTGTGCAAGCTCAAAATGCGCAATCTTTAGAAGATCTCATGTTTGATGCTTGCCATCCTCGGTGATCATGGATCGATGATGAGGAATCAAGAAAGGCGTTCCATCTTGAGAAGGTAAAGATCGTCTACATCGAGCTCAAGTGGAATGCTCAAGGCAAAGGTATAATCTTGATATGTTTTCCCTTTTGCCGGTCTTATATTGTTAGTGGAAGACCGGGTTTAGGATAGATAACCATACTATCAAGAGGGGATCTCGAATGAGTAACTCGATCACATCGTTCGGAGAGAGCTCAAACCTTTGCATACTTGCATCATCGTATTTGATTGTTATTTGGTCTTATCCATGTGAGGATATAGAGCTTGTGGTAATCTCCATAACAAGCTCTTGTTCATCAAAATCGGATCCCTCTTTTATATCTTATTGCGATTTTGATCTATGCGGTTTTTCGGTTTCTCACCAAGTGAGGTATCTCACATTATTATACTTGATACATTCTCACTTGGTGATAACCAATATTTTCACCTTTTATAGGTAAGCTCATGTCGTCCTCTTTCCAACGCAATTGGAATCGGGTCGATCGGAGTTACCAATCAAAAGTTATAGCAGTTTGAATATCTGCTGGTCTCCTACCGCATTTTGGTACCTAGCAAGGCAGAAGGTTTTGGAAAGTTGCCAAAATCCACTGCCGGGCTAGGTACCAAAAAGCGGTAGTACCGTATTTTAGTACCTAGCACGGCAGAAGGTTTTTTACTTCGTCATTTGGATCTATCCTCCCTTGCTGGTTTCTTTGCATGATCTTGTAGAGGTTGTTGTCCTCTTCGAAACGAGCCCAAGATCATCGAAATTGGAGTCCGGATGCAAAAGTTATGGTTGTTTTCGTTCTGTGATGACCGGTAGTACCGGACCAGGATCCGGTAGTACCGCATTTTGGTACCGGGGAGCACAGAGAAAAAATGCGTTTGGAGCCCCAGGAACCCTGTGAAATGTCCGTAGTGCGGGAAAGTCCCAGAGTATCGGGAAAAGTCCGAGTACCGGAATCGCGTTTTTGGGCTGCAACGGTTGGATTTTGGAGGGACCTATATAAGGGGCCTTCTTCCCCAATGGTTCCTCAACCATTCTTGCAAGTTTTCCCCTCCATTGTTGACCTTCTTGAGCTTGCTTTCTCTCAATCCCTCCGATGATTCTTGCATATTCTTGAGGGATTTGAAAGAGGAGATCTAGATCTACAATCCCACCAATCAATCTCTCCTCTAAGTGAGGGGAACATATTGAGATCTAGATCTTGGAGTCTTTTGTGGATTTCCTCCATTGTTATTCCTCTCTTATTCCCCCATAAGCTTTTGTAGCTTTGGTGGAATTTGGGAGAGAAGGATTTGAACACCTTTGTGGTGTTCTTGCCATTTGCATTTGGTGCATCGGTTTAAGTTCTCCTCGGAGGATTTGGTTTGAGTTGTTCATTGGAGCTTGTCCCTCTTGGGTTCTTGGAACCCTAGACGGTTTTGTGTCCTTGGTGGCATTGTGGCCTTGGTGGCATTTGTTGAGGCCTTTTGTGGCATTTGTTGGGAGCCTCCAATTAAGTTGTGGAGAAGTGCCCCAACCTTGTGAGAGGTTCCGGTTGCCACCGACAAGTGCACCGATAGTGGAAGCGTGGATCAATCCCGTTGAGGTGAGATTCACCGGATAATAAGGGAGGCCTTTTGTGGCGTTGGTGGTTTGATACCACCCCCTCTCCAAACGAGACGTACTCCATGTTGGGAGTAACTCGGTAAAATATCGGTGTCCCCGCGTGCCTCGGTTATCTCTATACCCGAGCTCTTTACTTATGCACTTTACATTGTGATAGCCTTCGTGCTTGAAGTAATATATATCTTGCTATCACTTTGTTGCTTGTATTGCTTAGCATAAGTTGTTGGTGCACATAGGTGAACCTTAGTTGTTCTAGGTTGTGCTTAACAAAGTAAACACTAGTTTTATTCCGCCTTTATTGAGCCACTCTAGGAAAAGTTTTAATCGCCTATTCACCCCCCCCTCTAGGCGACATTTGTATCCTTTCAACCTCCTTGATCACCTCTTGGCTTGTCCTTGCCCAACACCTGATCTTCCCCCCTCCTCAAGTAACCATTTTGGTCGTTATCTGGTGGTTTATTTTGAGTGGATGATGGTTTGATATGTGGCTGTGGTTGCTAAACCTTTAGGTACCTTGGCTATTCTTGGTTGAACTGTGTGGTGGTGTTACAGGCTTGAGAGAAAGAGAGAGAGAGTACTCTCTCTGTTGTGGCTGGGGAGATAACCCCTGTCCTTGGGTGCTCCTGTGTCGACAACAAGTCAGTCATGCATGTGTGACTATGTTGTGTGCCTGTCTGTTTAATGTGTATGGATAAACTCAAGTGAAATATCTGATCATGTTACTCTTTTACTTTTAGTTACATTGGTGAAATTTGAAAGAACAAATTTTGCACTTTGGTGAAATTCGCCCCATCCATTTGAAATTGCTCAATGATGCAATCTGAACAGTGCACTTCACTGTTCATAGCTGAGAGGAATAATATTAACACTAATCCCTTTTCTTTCTTTTGTTTGCAGGTACAATATGATTCAAAGAAGATTAAGAAGATTAGATTAGGATATAGTTAGGCATTAGTTTAGGATTTCCCTTATTACTATTGTAATCTTTTTCTTTTTCTTCTTGTAAGAACAATGTAATGTACTCATTATTCAATAAATTTTACTTTCTTATTTCTTATAATTGTTTCTTTTGAATAGCTTATTACTTATTCATTTTAGTTTATATTATAATTATTGAATAAATAAAAGAATAAGAGTTTCTACTTACTAGTATGAATGCTTTTATTTATGATATTTTCAATTTTCTTTTACTTGTAGTATTATTATTTAATTTAATACTTAATACTTCATATTAAGTATTTAAAATCCAATTTAAGATAATAATTTACTAAATACTTTTATTTTGAATCATTTTAAAAGTAGTTTCAAATTCAAGTGTAAATTCAATTTATTACCCCAAAATGATTGGAATTCCTAAAGATCATGTCAAAGTTTATAACAATCACTATAAATATCTAAATCCTAACTCAATATAGTGAAGGAAACTCTGATCTCTCCAGGGTTTTAGTTTGCAAAAAATTACCCTACTTTTGCAAATGAATGCATGCAAATGCACATGTTACAGATGGGGATATCTATTATCCGTGGATGGGGAAGAGAGTAGGGTGTGGGCCACGATAGGGTTGGTGAAAGAGATAGTAGTGTCGTGCTCTGTCTCGATGAGTGGGGTCCAAATAATGGTGGCGTGTGAAGAAGCGTAACGCCGCCCGTGTCTTACCTACGGGCGGGGTCATACCATAGTGAACACCACTACTATGCGGGGGCCAACTAGCTAGCGCTTGTGATGTCGCTAGTGTGTATAATAATAGTGGTGTTTTTTATATCAGGTCCACTACTAATTTCTCCTGGTAAGAGATATGGTTTTCGCGTATTAACAACGTTCGAGTATCGTTAAACGCCACAAATGGACCAATAGTTGTGGCGTTGCCGATTTGGAGTGTAGAAAATTTGACGCCACTAACACTATGTTTACTACAAGAGTTATACTACTAGTGGTTAGAGAATAAGACACATGTGATAGGAAGGAACCTAGGAGGGACCAAGAAACTAGTATGTGTTGCTTCCTAGGAGACACATTGATTGGAAATATTTTTCTTTGCATCTATTTGTTGTTCATTCACAACACACTCATTATTTAATATATTTTCATAAAGAAAATTATATTTACTCAACCCTGGTATCAAGGTCACACAACTATGAAGTATTCATACTAAATCGAATCGGATTTTCTTGTCCGAGAGTGAGGGTGATGAGACAATATTTCGCTAGGCCTTTTAAAGGGAGAAAAAAAGAAAATTGATATGTCACTTTTTTCACCCATAAGGGCATGCTCCATGGTGCAACTTGCACTTGGATGATACATGCTCATTATGTGTGCAAGACGAAAACAAACACACTGGCCACGCCCAAACGAATTAATTTTATACTCTTAGAATTATTATCAAGAGTGATACTACCGCTAAGGTTTTGAAGTCCTTTGCACCGAATCTGAATGCCATGTTCATAAGAGATTTACTTGGTCACGGGCTTGTATCTTCGAACGCTTTGCTATGGCGTTTGCAACAGTGCAATTATCGTCTTGGATTTATGAGTTTCACTAGATCTATATGAGAGTGGTAAATTCTCAGTAAAATCCATATAGTGAGCAATAATGATCAGTTGATAACAAGAAATTTGGGAGATCAATATACAATTGAAGATTGATTTTTTTGCTTGATATCTCCGTCGAGGAGTCATCCTCAGCATCGAAGACAACCTTGTAAAGCGTAATTGGATGGAAGTACAAAATATGTATTTTGTCACCATGATGAGATAATTAAACACATATTTTTTCAGTGCAAATTTGCTTGTTCTTTGTGGTTAGTCATCCAAATAGCTTCTAACTTGTACTACATGGTATATGTCACCATGACGGAGTATATGTCACGTAGTGTTGCTAACATTTTTTGTAATTGGCTACATGATATTGGTCACAAGTTTAGAATTCTTATAGGGGGCATTATTTGGTCGCTGGCTACATAGAAGTAACAAGGTTTTTAATAATCATAAAGCTTCTATTATTCAGGTTATCTAATAGTGCACCTGTATGCTTCTTTTATGGTCACAGAGAACCATGACCAGTTTACGAGAGTGTCTATACGGTTGAAGGACAAGACGAGAGATATATTTATTCAACATGGATAACATCATGATCTATGAATTTCTCATCCATCTCCACAGTTGTTTTGCAGTTTCTCGATGTTTACATTTATCTAAACGTTTTTAAATTTTTTGGACTTGTTGCAGTTATGTGCATCTTAGTTATCCAAATGCCAAGTATAGTATTTAAATCTTTTAAATAATAAAGCATTCTTCATTGGAAAAAAAAGACCAATAAAATGTGATCCACATGTAGTTGACTCAAGAGCCAAAACAAAATTCTCACTTGAAAGATAATGTCGACATTTTATACTATACTCTCTCCGTCTTAAAATAGATATCGGCAATTTGTTTAAATTTAGATAAATCTATATGGTATATATTCAAATTTTAACAAATCCGTGACATCAATTTTGTGCAACTCACACAAAAACTCATACGACTTGGTTTGAATCAAACGAGCTCTTCGGAAAAGCCTAAACATATACCCTTCTCCTAGCTAGATACAATCGGTTGTCACCAAGATGTCAAAGCGAGATGATGATCTCGATGCTACCATTAGCAAGCGTTGATTCAGAACCACCTACGCTGCTCCCCGTGGTCCACAGGTTTGACACCGCCGCCGCTGACGCCATGAGATGCTGGAACGGGTTCGGTGGCGGTGCAATGATCATCTAGCCCTCGAGCATCTTCACCACCGCGCCCATCGGCGGCCTCGTCCCCGGCTGCTGCTGCACGCACCGGAACGCCACCTTGCACATCCTCTCCACCAGCTCCCTGCAAATCTGCGGCTCGGTAGCCACGTCATGGTCGTCAACGCAGAGGAGGATGGGTTGCGCCACGAGCTCCATAAGCGCGCCGCTCTCGGCAACCATGGGCAGCCACTGCTGGCTCTCGGACGTCGCGGCCTCGTCGAAGTTCCTCCTCCGTCCCACGAGCTCGAGCAGGAGCATGCCGAAGCTGTACACGTCGCACTTCTCCGTGATGCCCGACTGCATCCACATCTCCGGCGCGGTGTACCCAGGGGTGCCGCGCATGTAAGACACCGAGACGTGCGTGTCTGCGCGGTTCACCAGCTGCGCGAGCCCGAAGTCCGCCACCTTGGGCGTGAGGCCGCCGTCGAGGAGAATGTTTCCGGCCTTGATGTCGTAGTGGATGATCTTCCGCTGGCACTCCTCGTGGAGGTACCGGATGCCTCTGGCGACGCCGACGGCGATGTCACGCAGCGTCGGGAGGCCGACGACGTCCTTGCTCCGGCCGAAGAGGTAGGCGTCGAGCGAGCCGTTCTCCATGTACTCGTACACCAGCGCGCACCTGGTCGTCGAAGCAGAAGCCCAGGAGCCTGACGAGGTTGATGTGGTGCGTCCGCCCGATGGTGCCCACCTCCGCCATGAACTGCTCCTCGGACCTCCGGTCGAGGCCGCCCTGGAGCACCTTGACGGCCACCGCAAGGCCGTTGGGGAGCGCGCCCCTGTACACCGTGCCGAACCCGCCGGCGCCGAGCAGGGACGAGTAGTCGCCGGTGAAGGCGGCGAGCTGCTGCGGCGAGAACCGGACGGGCTTCTCGTCGGCCATCTGCTGCAGGAAGTTCTCGACCATCGCGTGCTTCAACTTGCTCGCTGCGGCCTCGATTTCAGTGGCGATTATGAACGCGAAGAAGAGCAGCACGGCGAACACCGCCACGGATATGACCACCCCAAGCACTGCCAAATCAGCAAAAGAACCATATCACGGGACGTTGAGAAAAGGGCATGTAAAGCTAGCTGGTTGTTCAGAAACGGAAAATTCGTCACCGTTGGCCGACACCATCTTGTCCTGCTCCGGCAGGCGTCGGTGGCAGTGCACCGCGCGGCTGCTGCTGAACAAAGCAAGCAAGGAAGGGGAGAGGTCGACCATGTCCTGTCGCCTGTCGGTAGTCACTCATATAGTAGCCGACCAGAGCCAACACGGAAGATGCAATTAGGCCAACTCCAACTGCGTATCCCAAATCGGACACCGAGTCAGTCTGATTCGGTCCTCTTGCGGGGCTCATGGACACATGCCTGACTCGTATATATGGCTATGCACCGGAAAAAGTCTATTTTAAACCCTGAATTCATAGAGGATCGGCGATTTGGACCCTGACATTGAAATCCCTGTTGTTTGTACCCTAAACTAGTGAATCCCGGTCCAAATTGAACCTTGAAAGTGTTTGGTGCACCGGAAAAAGGAAGAATCCTGGCTGGGAATACCGAATGTTTCACTAACTAGACGGGCCCACATGTCAGATTCATCTCTTATCCCCATTCGTTCAGAACTCCTTCGGGAGGACGGAAAAACCGCCTGCGTGGTTGGAGCAAGGCTCGACGCGACTGCACATGACCGGCCGGCAGCAGCACGCGGTGCGTGCTGGCGACAAACCGGAGCGCCGCCACGTCTTGTTCGAGATGTAAGCAGAGAAGGAGAGCTCGACCTATTTTGTGCGGTGGTACTGTCAAACAGATGACTTAATCGCAGATAATGAAATCTAGAAACTTGACGATTAGCTCTTGTATTTGTCAAATTGAGCACGATTTTTGTCATTTTCATTCTCTGGCGATCTGAATATACCAACTAGCTATATCAATTTAACTCGTCTAGATCTAGATGCGTATGCGTGTATTAGCACGTTTAGCTGTTGTGCGTGCTCGTTGCATCGCGCTGGACGCCGCATGCTAGCTGCTATTGCATGCTAATCGCTCGCTGTTGTGCACGCCGGCTGCCGCACGCTAGCTGCTGATGTGCACTCGCCGTCGCCACTCCCTCGCTCAATTACCTCATGCTCCTTTTCCATCCTCGCGCGCTGGGCCGTGGTCGACGCGCTGAAGCTGCTGCGCGAGGTGGCCGCCGCCGCGCATCTCGACAGAGAGAACACGAGAGAGTCACGGACATGGGATTGTAATAGATAATTTTGTTGGGTTTTTTTGTAAAATTTGTCTTACATAGCATCCGTAATCCAGTCAAACAGTGTGAGGGTTTAATTTGGACAAGGATTCGGTAGTTCAGTGTACAAACGACAGGGATTTCGATGTCGGGGTTCAAATCGCCGAACCTCTATGAATTCAGGGTTTGAAATAGACTTTTTCCCTATGCACCAAACGATACCGTTTGCGGGGCACCCGGACATTGACACTACCGGTGACCACCTCCGCGGCCTGCTCCCCACATGGCGAGCTTTAGGACAGCGACTACACGCCAGTACACCGTCTTCGTCTCTCCTGGTGCCTGACGAAGAGTCGTGCCTGCGCATGTCGTCGGACTACACGTAGAGTACGCAGTCTTCCTCCCTCGTATCTGACGCCGAGTCACCGGACTACACACCACCGACGACCCCTACCAGTCGCGCCACCTCGCCGGACTGCACAACCAGTATGCCACCTCCATCTCCCGTGGTATCTGATGCCGAGTCGCGCGCTTCTCGGCTGCACCGCCGTCACCATCTGTACCACCAGCATGTGATCCTTGCGCGTTAGTTGGGTCAGTCGCAGCAGTCATCAGCGAGGACAGCCAGGAGGAAGGGCAGGGCGAGATGAGCGAGGACGACCAGGAGGAAGGGCGACACGAGTTGGGTGGTGAGGATGGCCAGGAGGAAGGGCGACGCGAGTTGGGTGGCGAGGACGGACAGGAGGAAGGGCGGCGTGTAAGGACCCCTCTGTTGACCGGTGGAGACTGATTGATTTAGTCTCACCTCTCCTATGGGAGGAGGCCACACCCAGCTTATAAGAGAGAGATTCCTTCCTCTCACCAGTCCGGGCTTTTGGGATGTAGCGGGCTCTCTTCTTATTGTTGCGCTGTGAGCGCATGAACGTCCAGAACATGGGCCGAGTACTGGGCTAGCCAAGTGGATGCTAATATCTAGTATCAGAGCCAGCATCGCCATGCCTTCCTGAGGTGCTTCTCAGGGGGATGGGATGTTAGGACTCCTCTGTTGACCGGTGGAGGCTGCTTGGTTTAGTCTCACCTCGCCTACGGAGGAGGACACATCCAACTTATAAAGGAGAGATTCCTTTCTCCCTTTAGTCTGGGCTTTTGAGATGAAGTGGGCTCTCTTATTATTATTGGGCTATGAGCGCATGAACGTCCAAAACGTAGGCCGGGTGCTGGGCTCACCAAGTGGACGCTAACATCAGGTATCAGAGCCATCATCGACATGCCTTCCTGATGGGCTTCTCGGGGGGATGGGATGTGATGACCCCTCTGTTGACCGGTGAAGGCTGCTTGGTTTAGTCCCACCTCTTCTACGGGAGGAGGCCACACCCAGCTTATAAGGGAGAGATTCCTTCCTCTTACCGGTCCGAGCTTTTGGGATGTAGTGGGCTCTCTTCTTGTTGTTGGGCTGTGAGCGCATGAACATCCAGAACATGGACCGAGTACAAGGCTAGCCAAGTGGACGCTAACACGACGCGAAATGGGTGGCGACAACGGCGCGAGTTGGGTGGCGATGGTGGCACGAGATGGCGGCGGCGCAAGTTGGGTGGTGATGGCAGCGCGTCGAGAGAGGAGAAGAGAGAGGTCGAGTTGGGTTTTCGGGGACCGATTTGTGGGACATGCCGGGCAAACAAACAGACGATGGAGAGCATTTTGCTATCCGTTCTCTCCATTTCTTACGCAATATTAAGACCGGTATGCACTGAAACGGACATTCAATCCGACCACAAGT
This sequence comes from Avena longiglumis, assembly GCA_030063025.1. NCBI lineage: Eukaryota > Viridiplantae > Streptophyta > Magnoliopsida > Poales > Poaceae > Avena > Avena longiglumis. The sequence continues at coordinate 481,297,488 of CP125977.1, forward strand.
TGTCCGTTTTACAACCAGTATGCCACCTCCATCTCCCGTGGTATCTGATACCGAGTCACACGCTTCTCCACCGCGCAGCCGTCACCATCCGTACCATAGGAGCAGTGCCAGCACGTGGTCCCCGCGCGTTAGCTGGGTCATCCGTGACAGCCATCGACGAGGACATCTAGGAGGAAGGGCAGGGCGAGATGAGTGAGGATGACCCGGAGGAAGGGAGACACGAGTTGGGTGGCGAGGACGGTCAGGAGGAAGGGTGGCGCGAGATGGACGGCGACGGCACGAGTTGGGTGGCGAGGACGGCCAGGAGGAAGGGCGGCGCGAGATGAGTGGCGGTGGCGCGAGTTGGGTGGTGATGGCAGCGCATCGTGGGAGGAGAAGAGAGAGGTTAAGTTGGGCTATCGGGGACCGGTTTGTGGGCCAGGCCGGGCAAACAAATAGACACGTAATATTAAGACCGGTATACGCTGAAACGGATATTCCGCAAATTGTCCGTTTTACGGGCTTCCGTTGGGCTTTGGACTTTGTTCCTTTTATCTGTCGGTCCGTTTGCGGGCTCCCTTGGAGGTGGCCTTTAAGCTAGGGCTGGATCGGAGTCAAAATCCAAAACGCGTGCTGAGCCTATTCGTCGTCGTCGACCTCGGGCGCAGGTCGCACGGTGGACGGCAGTAGTCACCATCGTCTCATCACTCCCTTTCTCTTGCTCCCATCGGAATCAGAATTGAAACCAGTCAGCAGCAGTACACCAGATACGACCACGGAGTGCCGTTTCTGCCGGAGCAAATTGTAGGGACTGGATGGCCGCGCGCCGCCACGCCGTGTGCTGTCAAACCGCTGGCTCATGAGTCATGATCAGCCAGCTGATCGTGCAGGCGAGCCACTAGCTACCATGCTTTGCGCGCGTGCGTGCGTGGCGATATTAGCGTCGGACGCCTCGGCCGGGCTCCACCCGCGCGAGGCGCACCAAATCAAGCATCGGCGGCTCCACCTATAGCAGTTAGGGCGTGTTCGGCCTCCAGCAGCACCAAAACAGACCAGCTTCGTGGAGATAGATCCGCAAAGCGGGTCAAATTTGCTGTGTAAATTGCTAGGACGTATCCATATTAGAGCAACTTTAATAGAATCTGGAGGAAAACTCCGCGCGCGAAAAATAACCGTCAATATAGCATGTGGCCGTTTTTTTTTCCTCCAGCGGGTGCGTAATATTTTTGGACGCGTGAAATTTTTTCCGGTGCGCATCAGATTGTTCCCGCACCCGCGCCCCAAATCTGTTGCCCGGCCATCAGCGCGCTATCTTTCTCGCTCGCGTGCGAACGCCGAACCGCCGACCTGAAACTTCTAACGCGCTCGCGCCGTCATTCCCACCTTGCCTCCGCGCACACGCCATCGCCGCGACCTTCCTGCGATGGAGCCATCCTCACCGCAGTACTCGATCCCCGGCACCGCCGGTGCGAGCTCTGCCACCACTGAAGCCGCCAAAATCATAGATGATGATGCATCAAGTGATGAAAACAAGAAGAGAAGCACTACTCCTCACTCGGTTGCATTCACAAAGAGGCCCGTGCTTGGAAGGAAGGCCGCCAAGGAGTTGATGAAGGGGAAGAAGGCCGGTGATGATGACATAGCAAAAGCTATGGATATGATGGCTAATGCGAGGTTGGAATACAATGAAGATAAAAAAAGTTGGCAAGGACTATAGAGGCCGAGGCCGAGATGCGGAGGGTTACTTTGGAGGAGAGAATTGCGGATGCGAGGAGAGAAAGTTGGCTTTGGAGGAGAAAAAGGTGGCTGCCGCCGAGCAAGCGTGCCTATTGGAGGAAGAGAGGAGCTTCTTTACCATTGACACATCTAACATGGATGAAAGGCAAAGAGAGTACATAAACCTTGCTCATGATAAAGTGTTGGCCAAAAGGCGGATGATGGCAAGCTACTTGAAGGCCCAAAGTGAAGGAATGAATGCATTTGGAGGCATGGGTGGCTTTGGAGGCTATGGAGGCATGGAAGCAACACCGGATGCATTTAGAGACATGGGAGCAACACCGAAGGTTTTTGGAGGCTATGAAGGCATGGGTGGCATGAGGCTCTGAAGCATGGGAGGCATGGGTGCACCACCAGGAGAATTCATGGCCTCCTTGGTGAATCCATCACCTTCTATCAATGTTGATGTCTATGGCATTGCCTCCTTGGTGAACAACGCACCCGGTATGAATGTTCATGGCTATGGAGATTTATCGCGTGCCAACACCACCCACACCACCGTCCAAGGCTCCCAAGGAGAAGAAGTGTAAAATGGAAGTGGCAATGGCAATGACTATGATGATGTTGACAAATGATGTGTCAGCATGTGTGTTCAAGTCAAATTTGTGTTGAACTTGGTTGTGTAAAATTGTCATTTGCATTTGAACTATGTCCTAATTTTATGTTGAGCTTGGTTGTGTAAAATTGGTGATTGTTGAGTCATTTCTTGTTCCATTTATTTGGATTTGTTTGATCTCGTTGATGCATATATACGTTGTGAAAGTTGTTTGTGTCGGCGCCGCGCGCTGCATTTTGTCGCGTCCGTTGGGGTCGATTTTGGCTCTATTTTTGCGCGCCGTCTTTAGCACTTCCGCCGGAGGAGAAGCATAGCGTGCGCACGCTAAAACTGGTGCGCGCGCTGCATAGCAATTTTTGCTTGTGGGATTTTCCGGCTTCTGTTGGAGTTACTCTTAGTCTCTAATAGATCCCGGATAAACCGAACATTAAAAACTCAGATCGGGGAGATAAAAATAGTATCCAATACGAGAAACAGAGGACACAGAACAGATGCTGAAAAGTAAACTGGATATTTAACTCGCGCCATGAAATCCTAGAACATATAGTAGAACGAGTTCTTGCATATATCAAATTAGACAAAGGAAGGGGATTTTACAATACCCAAGCAAACGCTAGGACGGGATTATTTCTAATAATTAACCCTAACCCTAATTGGAATAGTAGATCAACGGCTTTGATTGTCATCGCTGCAGCGCTGGTCAACAAAGTGCTTGTAGCAAAAACGCTCCTCAGACAGGATTCAATTGCAAAACAACCGATAAGAATCTCTAATGATGGATGGACGGACGGTCTTGGATTGGTGCTGGGCGCCCAGACTTCTGGAGATGTTCAGTTTTGCTCCTCAGATGCCAAGGCGCGGAAGGCAGCATGTTGGGGTGGGTGCCGCGGTGTAACGAGGCCCATTCCTTCTTTAGCGAGCAGACGAGTGCCTTCATGTCGAGCTCCTCATGAGCTATATCGAGGTGGACGAGGGCAACCGCATCGTCGGGGTTCGCGCACACCTCACAGAGGCACTCTAACTGAGCTTGCAGGCGCTTCGTCTTCGTTAGGAACACTTCCCTGAGAGCGTCCCACCGGAAGGGCCGACCAGTGGTCTGGGACCGAGGTGCGTGCATCCCCTCTGGGACGGAGCTTTCGGTCTCCGTGTCGTGCGAGCCAACTTCACAGCCTGGGCCTGCGTTGGTTCTGCCATGGCGGGCTGGCTTGTGGAGGAGAGAAAATTGCGATGGAGGGGTCAAGGGATTGAACCCTAAATCGCCGCCCAGCCCAAGCATATAGTGGCAGGGCGGGCCGATATTGCCCCCCTGGATATTCTTATCCTGGCCGCCGGGTCCTTTTCCTGAAATGCACAATAAAGAGGATTATGCATACATTTGTGATAACTAAAAGAGTTCCCTTCCAAATGGAAATATAAGTTTCACCAATGCAAGCGGGAGGCGGGTGCTACAACCATGTTGGTGAATGGTAGCACCTAAATAATTTTTGTTTTCTTTTTAGGAAAAAAAATGAGTGAGTTAACAAGATGAGTCTATACATAAAACCTCAAAATTTAAGTTTAACATTTATCTATACATAGTGAAACATAAAAATAAACACATCTATGAAAAAATGTCTGGAATTTTGCCCTCTATGTGTAGATCAAATTTAGATGTGAAAGTTTGGTGGGATTACAGACACATACATGTATGGAAAACACACTCAATTATTTTTAAATATCTAAAATTATTGTGACTTTACTGTGGATTTGAAATTTAGAGGGACTATATACACACGTCTCTTAGCAATACACTCAATTGAGTTTTGTCTCCGTATTTTTTGTTCGGAGCCAATTACAGTGTATTGGGTGCCCCCCAGCTTATATGCAAATCACGCTCCCTAAAATAAAAATCATTGTTTTTCGGGCAATTCAATGTTGTACAACTAGGATTGATTGCTCCTTGATAACAATTTTTTTTTGACATTCTTACTGTCAGAATAATCTGTTTTACCGCTAAAAAAGAATAATCTGTTTTTTTCCACGTGTTCATGTCTATTTTCAGTTTAGACATGTGAATTTTCGTTGAAAAAAGACAAGTTGGTATCATCTGTCAAAAAAATCCAGAGCATTTAGAATTGCTTTTGAGAACATGTTTTTATTTATTTTGCTCAGTCCACCACCATCTTTACTATTATTTTCAAAACTACAACTGTCTGGTGTCACACTTCAACAAATTACGGATAAAATGCCACCCCACTTCCTTATCCCTTGACTCTAGGAAGTAACAGCATCAAGCGCATGCCAACAGCTCAATTGGAGCGCTTACGTTTTGCCGCGCCATGCATGACAAAAGCCGAGTTTGTGCTTCATATCTCCAGGCCGCTCACGCCGAAAATCGCAGGCTATTCGGCTGGCCACCGGCGCCGGCTGGTAGGCGCTGGCTCTGGTCGTCGGCACGTTACAATCACATCCTATCTTACTCCCTTACCTAGCATGAACAGAGGTGAAGACTTGACTCGTCAGCGGTTGTCGAAGGCTCGCAGCCTGGCGATGTCGTCGCATCGACCGGTTGTTGGCCGAGCAAAACTAGACATACGAATATGGTCACCTGGATGAAACGAGCTGGCCTCCTGGGCGAAACGAGCTAGCAAGGCAAGCAAGCTCAAACCAATGTGGAAAGTTGAGTTTGCGTCTTTGCTAACTGTTCAAGTAGTCGAGTGGAGTAGGCCTGTCCAAATCTGTATTTCGTAATGAAAACAAGGAACGTGTTTACAATGGTACTTTCTTTGATCCAAATTAATATGGTACTTTAGATAGATGTATACGCCTGTCTCCCGGGCCGCTCCCTCCCGAGCGACTCCGAAGATCCCCACCAAACCCTAGACAACCAGATCCCCAACCACCGCCGTCATTGGCGCTAACAGCAGTGGCGGTGCCTGTTGTGTCAAAGGCAGATGGGCAGAGGCACTAGTGGAAACGAGGCCTTTGCTGAAGTTGAAAATGGGCTTTAACACTGGTACTTCCACGAACCGGTGTTAAAGGGGCGCCCGTACCAGCGTGGTCCATAGAGCGAAAAGAAGCACCCCCTTTAACACCGGTTCGAGAACCGGTGTTAAAGGCCCTGCACCAGTGGCCCACGCAGCCTCCCCCCCCCTCCCCCCGTTAACACCGGTTCGTGGCTTGAACCGGTGTTAAAGGGGTACGCCTATAAAACAGACCGCAGCCCACACCCCTCTCTCTCATTTTTTCACTCTCTCATTTTGGAGCTTAGCAAGAGGGTGAGAGGTGTGCTAGTTTGTGTTTTTTCCTATGCACAAGAGGTGTTCGGTGAAATGCCCGAGAGCTCGAATTAAGTTTTCTCGGTGCTCTTTACTTCTCGGTCGAGGTTGGCAACTTTATCCTTTCATGTGTCATTGATGTACTGTATAAGTGGTCATCTTCCTATTTTTTTTTATATAATACTATATAATGCAGATGAACCGGCAATGAATGTACGGTGACCGACGCACTTTCGAGTACATTACGGGCTTCCAAAATTTCATCGTTGTGGATAATACAAACCGTGGTCACAATGGTTTTATATATTGTCCGTGTTTCACTGTCAAAACAGGAAAGACTACTCAAATACCAGAACCATTCACATCCACCTGCTTCGATCCGGTTTCATGCCCAGCTATAATTGTTGGACCAAGCACGAAGAAAAAGGGGTTGAAGACAACGAAGAAGAAGAGGATGATGACAACTATCATAATATATATTCTGAATACGATGATACTGCAATGGGGATAGATAATGAAGATCAAGAGGCAGCAGATGGGCCCGCTGATGACGATCTTGGTCGGGCCATTACTGATGCAAAGGAAGAATGTGAAACTGAAGAGGAGAAGGAGAAGCTAGAGCAAATGTTAAAGAATTACAAAACATTGTTGTATCCAACTTGCGAAGATGGCCACAAAAAGTATGTACCACACTAGATTTGCTGCAATGGAAGGCAGAGAACGGTGTGACTGACAGCGCATTTTCAAAGTTGTTGGTAAAAATGAAGAATCTACTTCCAAGAAATAATGAATTGCCCGATAGTACATACCAAGCAAAGAAGGTTGTCTGCCCTCTAGGATTAGACATACAGAAGATACATGCCTGCATTAATGACTGCATCCTCTACCATGGTGAGAAGTACGAGAATTTGGACGCATGCCCGGTATGCACTACACTGCGGTATAAGATCAGACGAGACGATCCTGGCGATGTTGAGGGCGAGGCCCCTAGGAAGTAGGTTCCTGCCAAGTTTATGTGGTATGCTCCTATAATACCACGGTTAAAACGTCTCTTCAAAAATAAAGAGCATGCCAATTTGTTGCGATGGCACATGGAAGACCGTAAGAAAGACGTGATGTCGAGACACCCCGATGATGGGTCACAGTGGAGAAAAGTCGAGCGAGAGTACCCGGACTTCGCATGTGACGCAAGGAACTTAAGGTCTGGTCTAAGTACAGATGACATGAATCCTCTTGGTGAGCAGAGCTGCAGTCACATCACCTGGCCTGTGACTCTATGTATCTATAACCTTCCTTCTTGGTTGTGCATGAAGAGGAAGTTCATTATGATGCCAGTGCTCATCCAAGGCCCGAGGCAACCCGGCAACAACATTGATGTGTACCTAAGATCATTAGTTGAAGAACTTTTACAGCTGTGGGACAAACCAGGTGTATGTATGTGGGATGAGCACAAAGGGGAGCCATTTGACCTACGAGCGTTGCTTTTCGTAACCATCAATGATTGGCCTGCTCTTAGTAACATTTAAGGGCAGACAAACAAGGGATTCAAAGCATGCACGCACTGTTTAGATGAAACTGAAAGTGTATATTTGGATAAATTTAAGAAGGTTGTGTACTAGGGTATCGACGATTTCTTCCGAACCTGCATCCCGTAAGAAAGAAAGGCAAGCATTTCAAACGTCTGGCAGAACCCCGGAGGAAGCCTGTCCTCCGTACCGATGAGGAGGTATTTGGTATGGTCAATGACCTAGAAGTAATCTTTGAAAAAGGTCCTGACAGTCTATCTGTTCCGAATGACGATGCCGGACACGTGCCCATGTGGAAGAAGCAATCTATATTTTGGGACCTACCCTATTAGAAAGTCCTAGAGGTCCGCTCTTTAATCTACGTGATGCACGTGACGAAGAATGATTGCGTGAACCTGCTAGGCTTCCTAGAAGTGTATGGGAAGACAAAAGATACACCGGAAGCACGGCAGGACCAGCAACGTATGAAAGACCCTGAAGAGCCTATGCATCCTGAGAACGAGAAGGGTAAAGGACGCCACTTAACTCATGTCAGCTACGCTCTTACCAAAGCAGAGAAGGAAATCTTTTTTGAATGCCTGAGCAGTATCAAGGTCCCGTCTGGCTTCTCGTCGAATATAAAGGGAATAATAAATATGGCAGAGAAAAAATTCCAAAACCTGAAGTCTCATGACTGCCACACGTGATGGCAAATGTTCGAGTACCCATTGTCCGTATTTCTACACAATATGTTCTCCTTTCAGAGGTACATGGGAGTCTTAAAGAAATATGTTCATAACCGTGCTAGGCCAAAAGGAAGCATCTTCAAGGGCTATGTAACAGAGGAGGTCATTGAGTTCTGTGTTGATTTTATTCCTGACCTTAAGGCGATTGGTGTTCTAGAATCACGACATGAGGGGAGACTGCGTGGAAAAGGCACCCTAGGATGTAAAGCAATGATATGTAGGGACGAGCATTCTCTCAATCAAGCACACTACACGGTTTTACAAAGATCTATCTTGGTTGCCCCGTATATAAATGAACACAAGAATTTTATATGCCTCAAACACCCGGGACAGTCTGATGAATGGATTATAAGTGAACACATGGCGAGTTTTGGCGGCTGGCTGCAAAGACTTCTCACGAATAACACCACTGTTGAAGATCGGCTGTACTTGTTGGCCAGGACACCATATTCGACTGTATGTACTTTCCAAGGGTACGAGATAAATGGGAATATATTTTACACGATAGGCCAAGATAAAAAGAGCACCAACCAAAACAGTGGTGTCCGCTTCGATGTCGCAGAAGACAATGGGCAAAAGACCACGTATTATGGGTTCATAGAGGAGATATGGGAACTTGACTATGGACCTAATTTTAAGGTCCCCTTGTTTCGGTGCAAATGGGTCAAGCTAACAGGAGGAGGGGTTGAGGTAGACAAGAAGTACAGAATGACAACAGTGGATCTCAACAATCTTATGAAGGTAGACAAGAACTTAGACGAACCATTCGTCTTAGCCAATGATGTGGCTCAGGTTTTCTATGTGAAGGACATGTCTACCAAACCGGAAAAAAAAAAGAAAAAAAAACAGATACATCACACGATGAGCCAAAGCGTCACATAGTTCTTTCAGGGAAAAGAAACATCGTGGGAGTGGAGGACAAGATAGACATGTCAGAAGATTATAATAAGTTTGATAAAATTCCGCCCTTCAGAGTGAAGACTGACCCAACCATCCTGTTAAACGGTGCTGATACTCCATGGTTACGGCCGACGCGATCATAAGATTGAGTATATGTATTAATTGAGCCATTTTTGGCTCACATATGTATCTCAAAATGGAAATCAATGTCATATTTCTTCTGTTAACACTATATGTATTAAATGAGCCATTTTTCTTCCCGCCATTTCTTTCCGCCATTTTTCTTCCCGCCATTTTTCTTCCCGCCATTTTTTCCTCCATTTCTTCCCGCCAGTTCTTCCCTCCAGTTATCTTCCTGCCATTTCTCACTATATATATGTAGGGTTGGCCTCCATTGTCATTGCACATTTCTAGACTCATATCTGCAACCTCATCACTCTTTTCCATGGCTTCCACTGTACCACTAACCCCCAGGGAGGCGGAGGCGCTTTGCGCCTCGAACTACCCCTACCCGCCGGGCTACTGCGTCCCCGTCAGCTGGATGCTGAGCGCCGGAGGCGTGCCGGTTCCTCCTGTCCCTCTAGGTGTGGCGTGCCGGATGGCCATCACGAACCACTACTACTTCGAGCTCATGCCGGAGCTGCGGAGGAATCCCATATGACATCCTGACTATTTCCCGACTTGGGAAGCCTTCTTCGGGGATCGGCGTGAGAGGGCGCTCGCCAGGCACGAGGAGGACGGCCTACCTCCTCCGAACATAAACGAGGCCGGCCGTCGGCTGTGGTGGCGCGGTCGGACTCTCCAGAGCGTCATGGCCTACGACACTTCCGCCGACTCTAACCCCCGTTTGCGCTACCCTCAAGTCCAGCCCACGCGTACTCAGCCTTCAAGGTTCAACTATGGCGACCCCGACGATGACAACGACGACGACCACGGCGAGTACGACGACTACATTGGTGAGTGTTACAGGTGTAGGCAGGAGCATGACTGAATCAGTCCAACATTCCATAACAAATTCGGCCGATTGTGACTTAATCTGGATGTATCTTAATTTTCAGTTCTTCTATGTATCTTAATTTTCAGTCGTGCTTTCTTAGTTGCGTTATATACTTTAATTCCAGTTCTATCGTAATAAAATTTTCTTCCCTCCATTTTCCTCCCGCGCATTCTGCCCGCCCTTTCCCATATGTTATTAGTTTGAATAGTTAGAACTTTATTTTTTAAAAACAAAAAATGTTTTAGGATTAATTATTCAAATACAAAAAAATTTCATGTTGAAAGTTTTGTCAGATTCCAAAGTATACAAAAGATGCTAAATTTAAATATCCAAACAATTCAAAAATGTTAATACAAAATAAAATATGATTTTTTCTAATAAAATATGGTTATATTCCTTTTGAGATGCTTAATATTTCTTAAGTTCAAAGTTTTAGGGTTTGACTATTTTATTTTTGTCTCAATTGAATAATCAAAATTTATATGTAAGTGTTTTAATCATTTTGAAAATTTTCATCTACAGTAACTATAAAATGTTTTTATATGAATGGATAGATCTTATTTTTCTGATAATTATGATATATTATTCATATTTTTCTTAGTTACAATGAAAAAGATATAAATTTTCTAAATTCTATCCTATTTTTTGAATTAAAAAAGCCCCCACCCCTTTAATATACGAAATAAATGCCCCCCTTAACACCGGTTGCAGCCACGAACCGGTGTTAAAGGTGGGGATTACACTCCCCTCTGTTAGAGGGGTGCTGTAACGATTCTCTTTAACACCGATTCGTGGCTGGAACCGGTGTTAAAGGGGGGTGGTATAAAGGCGCACGCCTTCCTCTTCCTCTTCCCCCCAGACAGAATTCGATCAAGCAGAGGAGCAGAGGAGCTGCGGCGGAGAAACAAAGACCGCATTCGCTGCCCGCTGCTGCCGCGCCCAAAGACCTTCGCCACCCATGCACTCATGAGCCGCCAAGGCCGAGCCATGCCACCGCCAACTCTGAACCTTCACACATGCCACTCGCCACCGACCCCGTCGTCCACAACCAGCCGCCACTCCCCGCCGCAACCGGTGCCGCCACTCCCCGAGCTCCTTAATTATAATTACTATAATTTGTACATATTGTTTGTATGAATAAATGTTGTTCGTATATAAATGTTGTTTGTATATAAATGTTGTATGAATAAATGGTGCATATATTTGTGTATGAATAATTTTATTTTTGTATGAATAAATGTTGTTTGTATATAAATGTTGTGTATGAAAGTGTATATTTTTTGTGTATATTTGTGTATGAATAATGTTATTTGTGTATGAAAGCGTATATTTTTTGTGTATATCTGTGTATGAATAATGTTATTTGTGTATGAAAGTGCATATATAAATGTTGTGTATAAATGGTGCATATACTTGTGCAAAAATAAAGGGTATGTATATTTTCTTTATATATGTCCTTTTCCTATAAAGGGTATGTATATTTTCTTTATATAGGTCCTTTTCCTAAATAGTTTGTTATAACTTGCATAGAAGTTAGGGTTTAAAATTATAAATGTCTACCATGAGCTTACTCTAGAATATTTATTATGAATCCAAGTCCACTTGAATGTTTACTCTCTTACTCTAGATAATATTATTGTTTTAGAAACTATGGATCCACTCAGTAGAAACATTGAAGATGAAGAAATAATGGAGAGCATGATCCACGAGGACACCTCACAATATCTGAACTTGGAGGGACATGATGACAGCTCAAGTAGTCATGGAGAAGATGACGACTCCGGTGAACGCACTTTAGTGATTACAAAGTCCGTCGAGGTATATGCATGGATTAAGCCTCTGCTGACTTGCACCGATTGATTTGTATATATATGTACATGTATTAATTAACACTTCTTTCTTCTTTTAGCCCTCCGGATCGACCAGCTAGCAACAATCTTCTTCTACGAAAAAGCGAAAACGAGGCGCGAGCCATCAGTTGAAAGATCGTGCAAAGTTCACGATCGAAGCAGTCTGTGTTGATGGCAGGCCGATGGAGCCCAAGAAGTCCGCAGACAAATTTATACGTCAGACTGGAGTTCTTATTAGGGACCAAATCCTAATCATAATTGAATATTGGAATAAGCCCAAGAAGGGCGATGGTACCTTTGTCGATAAAAGATCCAAAGAAACGCTTTGGACTTTGCTGTTGGTAAATTTCACCCTACCGCCAGAGGAGGATGAAAATAAACCGGTTATAAAGTAAAAGGTCAAAGAGTGGACTCTAAAGAAGATGACTGACGCTTTCCGCAACAGGAAGACAAAATTGAACAAATTTGTCAAAGCTCGCGAGACTCTGGATTTCAAAGACGCATATTATGCGAAGATAAGACCTCACTGGCCCGAATTTGTGGCGTACAAGTAAGGTGCTATAGCTACAAAGAGGTCAGAAACCAATGCGCTAAATGCCCAGAAGAAGGAATATCACCAGAGGACGGGGTCAGGTGGCTGCATATCTCAGAGGCCTAAGTAGGAGGAAGCTGAGAAGGCCCTGCGCGCTAGAGGGATCACACCCCAGACACATGGGTGGGACCTACATGCAAAGACTTGGTTCTACGGAATCGGGGCAAGGTTTGACCCAGAAACGGGATTATGTATCTTCCCAACCCTCCTTGCCAAACCCGTCACTAAACTCATCACGGGATACGAGGAAACAGCCGCCAGGACCTTCCATCCCGACAGAGATAATGACCAGCTGACACGCGCCATCGGTAAAAAAGAACACCCTAGACTTGCACGAGGCACAGGGGGTATGACGTGGAAGGATGGGTTTGCCGAGTGGAGCGACTCTTACAGATGGTGCGACAGAAAAGAAAATGAGCGTACATACCGGATGACATAGATAGAACATGCACTTGTGGCGCTGCAGGTGCAAGTGAATGCACAAAAGAGCCAGCAAGCTACCGGCCCATCTCAGCGGCACGAAGAGCCTGCATTGGAAGATGCCGATGGCCCAGACTTTGCGCGGAAAAGCAGCGTGGCTTCCACGGAGAACGTGCAGCCCACGCTTGAAATGGCGGGTCCTCGATACCCCGTGGATGAGATAACGGAGAGCGAACATGCTGAGCTGCATTTGAGATTAATGGGCTTATCCATTAAGGTGGCGGTCGACTATGCCTTACCTCCTGTAGCTGGTGGAACTTACCACTGCTGACCGATTCCAGATGGCTATGCTATTGTCAGGATGGATGAGGTTGTGAAGGAATATGAGGAAGCACAGCTTGACCATGCTACAGGTGAAGGGGAAACTCAACTCAAATTTGCAGTGAAAACAACCATTCTTTGGAAGAAGGAACACATCGTGCTTCCAAATTGGAGGCCATCGCACCCCGCCGCACGTGCCGATCTGAGCCGCCTCAGCCGTCTCCAAGTTATCAGAGTACTCCTCTATCGTTCCCGGCGCTTCAGCCATCTCCTGCGCGACAGCCATCTCCGGCGCGCCAGCCATCTCCTGCGCGTTAGCCATATTCGGTACGCCAGCCATCTCCTGCGCGTCAGCCATCTCCGGGGCTTCAGCCATCTCCTCAGCGTAAGCGGAAGAGCACTGCCATGAAGAGCATCACTAGCACTGCCACGAAGAAATCTGTAGGAAATCGTATGCCAAAGATTTCAAGAAACTACGTCCCGCAACCTTCCGCCAAGCCATTGTCGGTATTACCGTGGAATCGCAGCGACGAGGAGACCAATAGGATCTCGGAAAAAGAGGTCAAGAAATTCTTTGCACCTAGACGGGCAGAGCCAAAGGAGAAACTAGATCCGGCGGTGGTGGAGAAGTTTTACAATAATCTTTTGAAACCTAAAACCCCACTTGTGCCGGACTACGAGCGCCATATTATGAAGGGGGGATGCAAGGCGGAGGGAGTCTGAAAGTAGCAGTCCTATGGCACCCCAAAAAACAGTTCCCATGCTCGAAGAGCAGGAAAACCTATCATGCGCCTCACTCCAAGTGTTTGACACACGGATAGCTCCTCCTGTAAATGATTACGAGGCAGAGCTACAAAAAAAGGCCAATGAGATGGGGATGACTTACATTGCATACTTGAACATCATGGGAGACAACTTGCCCAAAGGCGATGTCAACCCCATACAGCCATGGAAGTATGGGAAGAATCTCGTCAAGAAAGAAGAGCTCAAGAATCTACCAACAAAGATGCGAAGATTGCATAAGTGGTATCTTGATTTCTGCAAGACGAGAAAGGAAGAATGGATCACGGCGCATATAAGAGATCAGATTTTGTTGTGCGGAGACGATGAGATCAGCTTCAACATTCAAGACTTGCATTTTCTATTCAATCAGAAGGAACTCGACAGAGCTGCCATCAACCTTTATTGTGCGTAAGTACTATTTCTGTAATTTCTATCTCATCTCATTCAATTCATTAATTGCATATATATACATGCTCACCATATATGTATATACTATTATGCAGGAAAAAGGTTATGGAATGCATGAAAGGAGGCCCTTTTGACATTGGGTTCGTTGACCCAAATAGAGTTCATGAACAAGTGGTAAAACTCAAACCCGGGCAAACAGAAGATTTCTTGCGAACGTGTTTACTGAGACAACAAACCAAAAGGGAAATACTATTGCCTTACAACTTCTCGTGAGTATTATCCTCTCTTGTACACATTCTATTTCGGCTTACTCGATGTTAAGTGTAACTGATGATGAGTTATGCGTGCGTAGGTTCCACTTTATTCTGCTAGTCATTCAAGTTGACTCAGGAAAAGTCCTTTTCATGGACTCGTTACGAAAAGACCAAGAGCTATGGGCAGACTTTAAAGAGATGCTCCAGAGGTAATTTCAATCATATTATCGCACTAGATCGGCAACTTTCGTGACAACAAGTAATTATTACTCCTTTATCCATTTTCTTTGCTGGATAGGGTTTGGAAAAGGTTCACGGGCAGGGCCGTGGGTGAATGGTCAGAAGAACTAAAATTTGTAGACCAAAATGTAAGTAATACTAGCCAGGTAGGTCTGCGTATCTCTTTGATTCTACTTCCAATTCCATTATATCATGCTTTATTGATTATTATTTTGATTGAACTCTATATTCTCGTAAAGTGCTCGCATCAGGGACCCGACAATAACTTATGTGGATACTATGTTTGTGAGTTCATTCGCAACACGATATGTGCGACGGGCCAAGCCGCACTAGAACATCAATTGTGTTGAGTTTGATTCTTATATATATATTGACCCCATTCTTCATATATATTTAGATTGAACGGATGTGGGACCAACTCCTACCATTTGACCGCATACGAGTCATTCAAGAGGAATTGACGGGGTTCATACTTGATGAGGTCATCACGCCTGGCGAAGAACTCTTTAGATATCCACCAAAATGAACGTGTACGGAGATGTTATATTGTATGTATGCTTGAACGTGTTTGTCTTGTACTTGATGCTTCAACGTGTACGGAGAATACCACAATGACGATGTTTGTGTATAATAATAGTTGCTTAATTATTCATGTACTCGTATGTACCGACGATGTATGTGTATAACTCTCCCGATCGATTCCCCCTCCCCTCCCGTCGCGCCATACGCCTAGAAGCAGGCGCAGCGAACTCTGTCATGGCGAGATTTATCTGCGTCCGGTTATTCTGAACCGGTGTTAAAGGGGGTCTGGCGTTAGGCAGCCCCGTCGCCACCCTTTAACAGTAGTTCGTATAAGAACCACTGTTAAAGGGGGGCTCTAACACCGAACCCCCAACATCGGTTCTATAACCGCTGTTAGAGGCTGGTCCGAACCGGTGTTAGAGGCCAGTGTGTGCACTAGTGAGGAGACGTGTCGCTGCGGTATTTCTGGATGGAGAAGCGGCGTCGGCTAGGGCGCGGGGGGAGGCAGGGCATGTAGGAGGGGCTGAGCGGCGGTGCTGGGATAGGCGACGGTAGATGGCGGCGGCGTTCTAGTGCTCGGGAGGGATGGCATCAGCGTGCGAGCCTAGATCTAGGCCAGGCGGGCCACTTTCGTTGTTGGCTCCAGGCGAAGAGGACAATAATGGCATCCATTGCTTTTCATGTCATTCAAGCACATACTTAATCTAAATTTTTGTTGTTGTCTATTTCTGTAGGACTTAAGAGGTCATGCCACTCCAATCCTATGGTTTTCATATTCCCATGTTTTGAGAATCCTGCAAATCAAATAATTTCTTGGTTTGTTTGGCCCATCTTCCACACGTTATTCTCACACATAGGAACCTATTAAAATAATTAAATAATAAACATCTCACTTATCTCACCAAATTAGCAGAATTGCAAAAAAAATCCTAAGAGAATTTCTTTTCTTAGCACAACACGTGCGATGTTAGGGATGACACCAGGCTCATGCACCGCGGCGCTGCCGGCTTGCACTACTCAAGTCCATCGGCGGTGATCCTCCACAAGAACCTAGCACTGTGGTGTACGGTGGACCAAGGAGCAGACGAGCGATCGTCGTATATTGTCTATGTATCTACCACAAGGGTGTACCAGTGCTGCCTTTGTTTTTAGGCGATTCATGGTCTCATACATCCCAGTGGATGGGGGCGGCGATGACATGGAGCCATGGAGTACCTACTGTCGGTAACATGCAAATTATGTAGAGAATTACTAGGGTGATAGCAAAATTTACCAATGGAAGCCATTGATATTAACATAGATGCTTGCCGGTATTCATCCATTGCCTGAAGGTAGTAATAATCTTCTCAGAGATTCGAAGGAGCATAAGAAGATGAAGCCATTATCAATGGGGATAAGAATCCTTGTCCCCCAACTTCTCATGAGTTGAAGGCTGTGGAGAAAGAGGAAAACATAACTAATGATGGAACTAAGGGAGGCAATACTGGTGATAAGGAGTATGCCATTATGTCAGGGTTGGGGTGACACGGACTAGGAATGAGAGAGAGAGATAGATAGATAAGGGGGAGAGGAAGAGAGAAAGGGGAAGGAAAGGGGAGAGAGAGTACATATGTCCTTCTATATTAATAAGTTGTTAGTTAACTATACACATGTGGTCGAATTATGCTAAATAATATTCTTCTCCTCTCTTCCTACTTGATCTTCGGCGGGGTCGAATGCTTTCCCGGTCGAGGTTCAGTACATCTGTCAGGCATAGGGTTCTCAGCTCGATTCTCTCTCTGTATCAACCTTTAGTCGGTATTCACGGTTCTATCCTTTCTGTATTTGCACTCTTAATCTTTTTACAGTTCTTTCTTGGGGATTGCTATGATTGATATAGAAGGTAGTCCCCCATGGATAGTGATTCTCATTCGGAAAGGTGGTATTTTTAAGGAAAATATTATAATATTTTTTAAATGTTATGTCGTTGTATATTCTACATACATGAGTATTATGTGCACTGATATTTATAAATGCAATATGCGCAATAAAACAAACATTTAAAGCCATGACAGTGCACGCGCATTCAACTAGTATCTCTTTAAAATAAGGGAGTGCCTAGATCTCAGGCGCCTGAGAACTACTTATGTCTAAGTCGTTGATGTCATCCTAATATTTGTGCTAATTCTCAGTTACAACCTAGTTGCAACTTATAAGATTTGTACTAATCTCAGTTACAACCTAGTTGCAACTCATTAAATTTTCAGTTACACCGGTTGCAACTCATATATAACTTTCATTTTACACAAATCACGAGGTAAATTAAACGGTAAAAAAGACGACCGAGACTTACAAAGTTCTCAGAGAACTAGCAAATCCATTAAAATAAAATTAAACTTTAGAGACACTAAAAAACCCAAACATATTATATTTATATCTGTTTAAACATTTTTAGCATCTATATTGGAGATTTTATCACTTAACACCACTTGTTGGTTCCCTCTTTTCACAGAACTACAACTTTTGCATTTTGTTTCACAAAACACCAACTTTTTTGGTAAACCTTTGCACAAAACACATAAACCGGTATTAACTCATTTGATACTGATTAACTTGTTGGGCCTACTTGTCAGAATCACTGTAACAGCGTGGGTAGATGTAGGGTGCCCAGATTTTATTACAAAACAGAACCACACATAAAAAGATTTTGTCTCCAAATTATAACCACACGGAATAAAAGATTTAGGCAATATATGCTCCAAAAGATGAACCATGACAATTTTAACCATACTACTGTTGGCAAACAAGTTTACTTTTGGTGTCTCCCAGCACATACAAAATAAGGTCTAGAACTATTACAATCAGGCATGGCTCTTTTCATTTCATACAAAGTTAGAGGCTTAATTATCTTTCTTCTGCTGCAATCCTTGCCCACTACCAGCTATGAAGTAAGTGTAAGTATGAGTCTCGGTGTAATGAACCCGTCGCCTTCGTCCACGAATAGAACGGAGCTTCGACCTTGGTGGTGTTGTGGCTTGCCGAGGCGCAGATGAAGGTTCTTGAGGTGATGTCGGACCTTGTCGAGGTGGAGCTTGTCGTGGTGGTGCAAATGGGACTTGGCGCGCTTGTGATGGTGGAGGTGGAGGTGTTGCAGCTGGTGGCGAGGCAGGACTTGCAGGCATGTGCACGTACTTGGGCAGCTGCCGGTTACTCTAAAATGATACAAAAACACGGATAATTGATTTAGCATTGTGAACACGTATAATATGATAATAAATACAGACTTGGCAATTAGTACCTTGTGTCCAGCCTTCCTAATAGCGAGATGCGGCTTCAATGGTTTCGTGCAGGTGGTGTACCTGTGCCCTTTAAGTTTATAATTTGAGCAAGTAATTGTCGTCATCTTCCTAGTGCCATCAGGCCCTTCACCTGCACTAGGTCTTCTCTTTTCCTTTTTTCGTCCAGGCTTGGTATGAAAGATAAGAGGCTCTATATCAATGGTATCAGTTTTAACCCAATTATCTTGGCTTGGCACTGGATAAATCATTTCCTTGTAGGCGAGGGCATACATTTCCTTTAAAAAAATTACTAATGAAATCTTCCGAATATTGCTTTGTTTGGAAGATAACAGTTGTGGCGTGTTTGCATGGCACTCCTGTTAAGTCCCACTTTCTACAACCACATGTCTTGTTGAGCAGGTTTAGAGCACACCCAACCCTAGTCCTATTAGTTGTTGTCTCAACTTGCCAAATACCTTCCTGCATTCACCGGCGTGCACCACCTAGAGAATCTCTTCTCGGTCTCAAGAATTTCGGCATATTGTGGTGTTATTTCCCAACATGCAACAACTACTCCATCTCTCGTAGTCGCAAACTTAGCCATGAGTTTGGTCCTAATTTGATCCATCATAGTAACTATAGGCTTCTCCCTTTGTTTAAGGATGTAGCTATTGAAAATTTCACTTAAATTATTGACAATTAGATCTGTCTTGCATGTTGTATCCATAGCATGGCGAGCCCAATGCTTAGTTGGAATTTTGCTAATCCAAGTCCATGCATCTAAGTTTAAAACTTTTAGCCTATCCATTGCATCTATATGAGCACTATGGTTGTAGGCATATGCAGCAGCGTCTACTAACTTTTTTATGTCTTCTCCTCTAAATCCAGCTAGTTGAAAATTAGCAATGATGTGCCTAAGGCAAAAGAGTTGCTCACACTCTGGAAAAACTTGGTTTACTGCATTTAAGAGCCCTTTTTGACGGTCAGACTGTTGGAGATATGCCCTGGAGGCAATAATAAATGTAGTTATTATTATATCTTCGTGTTTATGATAAATGTTTACATTCATGCTATAACAGTATTAACAAGGAAACATTAATACTTGTGTGATTTGTAAACTAAATTAGAGTCCCTAGTAAAGCCTCTTCATAATACTAGCTTGTTGGTTAATAAATGATTGTGGTTTCCCTATCATGAACATTGAGATGTTATTAACAACAAGATCATATCGTTAGGAGAATGGTATGATGGACATACTCCTATAGATAAGTGTAGCATAAAGATCAAGTCATTTTAATAGTTCAATTGCTATATGCTTTCTAATACATAGTAACCTAATTCCTTCGACCATGAAATCATGCATATCACCATCACCGAAAGGATGCTTTGATGACATCAAACACCACACTGTAACTGGGTGGCTATAAAGGTGGCATTGAGTTTTCAGAAAGTATTGGTTGAGACACATGGATCAAGAATGGGATTTGTCCATCCATATGACAGATAGATATACTCTGGACCCTCTCGGTGGAATATCATCCAATTGGCTTGAAAGCATGTGACTGGCTCACAAGGGATCACATATCACGGGAACGAGAAAAGAGTACTTATCAGTAACAAGGTTGAACTAGGTATGCGAGAGATCTGAAGCGATCAAAACCTCGGATAAGTAAACTATCGTGAGACAAAGGGAAATTGGTATCGTATGTGGTTCATTCGATCGCAAAGTAATCATAGAAATATGTGGGAGCCATATGAATTTCCAGATTCCTCTATTGGTTATTGTTCGGAGAAGTGTCTCGATCATGTCCGCATAATTCACGAACCGTAGGGAGACACACTTAAGGATTCGATATTGTTGAGTAGTTATGGAATGATGAGTAAGATACCGAATGTTGTTCGGAGTCTCGGATGGGATTCGGGATATCACGAGGAGATCCGGAATGGTCCGGAGAATAAGATTCATATAAGGAAAGTCCTGTTTCGGGGTTGGAGAATGGTTCCGGTGTTTTCATCGGGAATGATCTAGAAGGTTCCGGAAGGTCCGGCACTCCGGAGGGGAAGGGTACATGAATGTGTCGTAACAAGCTGGAATGGTTGCATCATGTACTAGGTGTCATCGCTGAGAAAAATAAAGGGATAAATCAAATCCTAGTTTGAAAAGTCAAACGCCAATTTGAAAAGTCAAACGGCAAGTTTGCTTGGTGGAGGGAGAGTAGGAAACCTACTTGGGGAGGAGTTCCTCTCCCTCCACCGCCGGCCATGGAGGACGAGTTGGGGGAGGACTCCCTCCCCCTTGGCCGGCACCCTCCACCTATAAAAGGTGGGGCAGGGCTGCCCCTCTAGACACACAACTCCACCACCCAAAACCCTAGCCCTAGCCGCCGACCTAGCCCTCTCTCCTTGGTGTGTCTAAACCATAGATCACCAAGGCCTCTCTCATAGTCCACCATACTCGCTCCGGCTTAAGGCGAAGCCCTGCGAGATCTCCCCTCTACTTCCGGTACCACGCTGTTGTGCTGCCGGAATCGCGAGGAGAGTGTTATAACCTCCGCTGCCTGCTGGAACAATGGAGAGGAAGGTCTTCATCGAGTACCGTACATGTGACCGACTACGTAAGCGCTGCCGAAACGCAGCGCCGGAAGGATCGTCTACACGATCTTGAGATCGGCAAGAGTACGACTACATCACCCACGAGAATCCGCTCTCGTTAAACACTTTGGAATCTTCGAGGGTGAGTTATTCTATCGACTCGTTGCTACAATTTAGTAGATAGATCTTGGCTTGTTTGTTTGTATGTGGTAGAATTTTTTTGTTTTCCATGCTACGAACCCCTACAGTGGTATCAGAGTCGTGTCTATATGTAGATCTGTTGCACGAGTAGAACACAATGGTCATTGTGGGCGGTGGTGCTTTTATTATCAATTGCTTCTTGTGTACTTTGCATCTTGCGGTATGATGGGATGAAGCGGCCCAGGCTAACCTTACATGACATCGTTCATGAGACTTGCTCCACGCTCAACATGCAACTTGTATTGCATAAGTGGCTTTGCGGGTGTCTGTCTCTCCTATTGTAGTATAGATCCAATTTACAACGGGCACTTGATAGTTCAAACATCAACGTTGTGGTTCTTGTTCGTAAGTTAGATCGACACTTATTGAAAGCCCCAAACCACGTAAAATATGCAAAGAAATTAGAGGCGTCTAACTTTGTTTTGCAGGGGTGTGCTGTGATGTGATATGGCCATGATTGTGATTATATTTGATGTATGCAATGTTCCTTATTGTAAGTTGGCAACCGGCAGGAGTCATATGGTTGTCTTTAAATTCTGTTAAGACCTGCGTGTATATTCAAAGTAGTTGTAATAGTTGAAGCTGGTGGACGACAACCATGGAGCAGCATCATTGACCTTGATGCAATGCCGGTGATGATGGAGATCATGTTCGTTCTTGAAGATGGAGATCAGAAGCACAAAGAAGAAAGGACATATCATATCACATATTATGAATTGCATGTGATGTTAATCCTTTATGCATCTTGTATTGCTTAGCTAACGACGGTAGCATTATAAGATGATCCCTCATGCACATGAATTTCAAGTTCTAAAGTGTTTATCCTTAGTAAGCACCGTTTGCTAAAGCTTGTTGTTTCGAAGCACCACGTGATGATCGGGTGTGTTAGATTCTGCAAGTGTATACAATGTGAGCAAGCCAGATTTGCTCATGCGGAAGCTAAGGTTTGATCTTGACGAGCCTAGCATGTACAGACATGGTCTCGGAACACGGATCACCGAAAGGTAAAGCATGAATCATATATTAGATATGATGAACATGTCGATTGTTCGCCATTGAAGCTACACCAACTCTCGTGATGATCGGTTTTGATGTGGTGGATTTGGTTCGTGTGATCAGTAAAACAATGTGAGGGATATTGTTTTGAGTGGGAGTTCACCTAGATTAATTTAATTATTAATTAGAACTCAATTTGTCATAAACTTAGTCTGAACTATTGCAAATATGTTGTAGATCAATGGCGGCCCCTACCATCAATTTTAATACGTTCCTAGAGAAAGAAAAGTTGAAAAACAATGGAAGCAACTTTGTGGATTGGTTCCGCAATTTGAGGATTGTCCTCAATGCTGGTAATTTGACCTATGTCTTTGGATGCACATTGGGTGACCGCTGCGGTGATGCTACCGATGAAGTAAAGAATATTTACCTCACTCGGAAGAATCAATACTCCACAGTTCAGTGTGCTATCTTGTATGGTTTGGAATCGGAGCTTCAGAAAAGGTTTGAGAATTCAGACCCACATGATATTGTCCGTGAACTCAAATTGATTTTTGAGACTCACGCCGGTTGAGAGCTATGAGGCTTCGAAAAGTTCTTTAAGCGCAAGATGGAAGAGGCAGCTCGTCGTGAGCATGTGCTTAAGATGTCTGGGCATGAAACAAACTCCAAAGCTTAGGTATAGTGATTCCTAATGCTTTGGCGATTTCGTGTCCTCCAATCACTACCACCAAGTTACAAGAACTTTGTGATGAACTACAATATGCAAAGCATGAACAAGCGTTGCTAGAACTCTTCTCCATGTTAAAATCTGCGAAGTGGAGATCAAGAAAGAGCACCAAGTGTTGATGGTCAATAAGACCACCAAATTCAAGAAAGGCAAGTCTAAGCAAAGGACACTTCAAGAAGGGTGGTAAGAAAGTTACCGCACCGACAAAGAAGACCAATCTGGACCTAAGCACGATCTTGAGTGCTTTTCTTGCAAGGGAGAAGGTCCTTTGAGCGGAATTGCCCAAAGTACTTGGCGGATTTGAAGAACGGCAACATCAAGAAGAAAGGTATATCCGATATACATGTTATTGATGTGTATCTCACTAATACTCGTAGTAGTGCCTGGGTATTTGATACTGGTTCGGTTGCTCATATTTGTAACTCGAAACAGGTGCTGCAGAATAAACGGAAGCTAGCGAAGAACGAGGTGACGATGCGCGTAGGAAATGGATCAAACGTTGATGTGATCGCAGTCAGCACGCTACCTCTTCATATACCATCGGGATTAGTTTTATACTTAAATAATTGTTATTTGGTGCTTGCGTTACATTATATCGGGATCTTGTTTATTGCGAGACGGTTACTTGTTTAAGTCCAAGAATAATAGTTGTTCGATTTATATGAGTAATATGTTTTATGCACATGCACCTTTGATAGATGGTCTATTTTTATTGAATCTCGATAGTGGAAATACACATATTAATAACATTGAAGCCAAACGTTTGAAATCGAGCGATAACTCGACCTATATGTGGCACTGTCGTCTTGGTCACATTGGAGTGAAGCGTATGAAGAAACTCCATTTCGATGGACTTCTTGAATCACTTGATTTCGAATCACTTGAAAGATGCGAAGCATGTCTGATGGGTAAAATGACTAAGACTCCATTTTCTGGTATGATGGAGCGAGCTACGGACTTATTGTAAATCATACATACCGATGTGTGTGGTCCAATGAGTGTAGCATCACGCGGTGGTTATCGTTATGTTCTTACCTTCACGGATGACTTGAGTAGATATGGGTATATCTATTTCATGAAACATAAGTCCGAAACTTTCGAGAAGTTTAAGGAATTTCAAAGTGAGGTGGAGAATCAACGTAACAAGAAGATTAAATTTCTACGTTCTAATCGTGGAGGTGAATATCTAAGTTACGAGTTTGGCGAGCATTTTAAGAAATGCGGAATACTTTCACAATTGACACCGCCTGGAACACCACAGCGTAATGGTGTGTCCGAACGTCGTAATCGAACTCTCTTAGATATGGTTCGTTCTATGATGTCACTTACAGATTTACCGCTATCATTTTGGGGTTATGCATTAGAAACAACCGCATTCACTTTAAATAGGGCACCATCTAAATCCGTTGAAACGACGCCGTATGAATTATGGTTTGGGAAGAAACCTAAATTGTCTTCCTTAAAGTTTGGGGTTGTGAAGTCTATATAAAGAAGTTACAACCGGACAAGCTTGAACCCAAAGCGGAAAAATGCATCTTCATAGGATACCCAAAGGAAACTATTGGGTATACCTTCTATCATAGATCCGAAGGCAAAATCTTCGTTGCCAAGAATGGATCCTTTCTAGAGAAGGAATTTCTCTCGAAAGAAGTGACTGGAAGGAAAGTAGAACTCGATGAGGTTGTCGAACCTTCTCTCAAAATTGCAAGTAGCGCAACACCGGAAGAAGTTCCTGTGGTGCCTGCACCAATAAGAGAGGAAGCTAATAATGATGATCATGAAACTTCGGTTGAAGTTGCTACAGAGCCTCGTAGGTCAACGAGAACTCGTACCACTCCTGATTGGTATGGTCCCGTTATGAGTGTCATGTTAATGGACAACACCGATGACCCTGCGACATATGAGGAAGCGATGATGAGCCCAGATTCCAATAAATGGCAAGAAGCCATGAAATCCGAGATTGGATCCATGTACGAAAACCAAGTATGGACTTTGGTGGACTTACCGGATGGCTGGAAGGCTGTCGAGAACAAATGGATTTTCAAGAAGAAAACAGATGCTGATGGTAATATTACTGTCTATAAAGCTCGACTTGTCGCAAAAGGCTTTCGACAAATTCAAGGAGTTGACTACGATGAGACTTTCTCACCAGTAGCGAAGCTAAAGTCTATGAGGATTTTGTTTGCAATCGCTGCATATTACGATTATGAGATATGGCAGATGGATGTCAAAACAACGTTCCTCAATGGAGACATTGATGAAGAGTTGTATATGATGCAACCCAAAGGTTTTGTCGATCCTAAAGATGCTAACAAGGTATGCAAACTTCAACGGTCCATATATGGATTGAAGCAAGCATCCCGAAGTTGGAATCAACGTTTTGATAAGGTAATCAAAAGTTTTGGTTTTATACAAACTTATGGAGAAGCTTGTATTTACAAAAAAGTGAGTGGGAGCTCTGTAGCATTCTTAATACTATATGTAGATGACATATTGTTGATTGGGAATGATGTAGACCTTCTTAATAGTGTCAAGGAATGTTTGAATAATAGTTTTTCAATGAAAGATCTTGGTGAAGAAGCTTACATATTAGGCATAAAGATTTATAGAGATAGACCGAGACGCCTAATATCATTGTCACAAAGTACATATTTGGACAAAATTCTAAAGAGGTTTGGAATGGAGGATAGCAAGAAAGGATTCTTGCCCATGTTGCTAATCGACCTTGAGTAAAACTCAAAGTCCGAGAACGACGTAAGATAGAGAAAGGATGAGTAAGACTCCTATGCCTCGACCATGGGATCTCTAATGTTGCCATGCTATGTACTAGACCCGACATTGCATATCTTTGTTAGTTTGACTAGCAAATATCAAAGTGATCCAGAGTGGATCATTGACAAGACCAAAAACATCCTTAAGTACTTGAGAAGAACTAAGGATATGGTTCTTTCTTATGGAGGTGATGAACAACTCGTTGTTAATGGTTACACCGATGCTAGTTAGAACACCGATCCGGATGATTCTAAATCTCAATCTGGATACGTATTTACTTTGAATGGTGCAGCAGTTAGCTGGAGGAGTGCAAAGCAAAGCGTTGTAGCGAGATCTTCAACTGAATCGGAATACATAGCTGCGTCGGAGGCTTCACAAGAAGCGATATGGATGAAGGAGTTCATTACAGAGCTCGGTGTGGTTCCAAGTGCGCTGGACCCAATGTCTATCTACTGTGATAACATGGACGCCATAGTGTAACACCCTCAGAATCGGGCCTATGCAAGTTTGGGCAAAATTCACCAAACCCGCATAGAAACGATTCAAAGGTGCCCACCAGGCACTTTCGTGCGGGTGGAAAACGAAGTAATAACATTACACAACAGTCCTCGATGGGACCCACGTAAGCAGATATATATAAATGACTCAAAGAGTCAAGAATACAGATATAATATAAAGATCCAAATCACCTTGAAGGTGATAGGCGTCCGACTACGGACAAGATGCAAATGGGGCTAAGAGCCACGAAGAATAACCAATGGCGTCCATAACCGCCTGCCAAGCCGGAAGGGTAACCCTGCTAACGACGTCGATCTCAAAACCTGCTTAAACAAAAAGGGGTGCCGACAAAGGGCAAAGGAAAAAGAAGGAGCGTCAGTACTGAGGCCAGTACACGGCGAGGCTAGAATTCGGCGGTCCTCGCCTACATAGGTATGGTGGATCAAGCGGCAAAGATGCACTAAACAACCTATAGAGACTCGATACAACTGGCGGTTATCAGAGAGGGGTAAGAATGACCTATGCGGATCCAACCTGAAGCTAACACCAAACAAACCCATCCTGGCATTTCCCCCCTCGAGACCAAACGAGGAAGTCAACCGAGGAACTCACACAGTTGGCAGTTTTATTTATTCAGTTATAGTTGCGGCACTTTACTAGTCAGGTTTAGACAACCGTCCTGATAAAGTAAGCAGTGGGCACTTTTAATTGACCATTCCGTTATAGTGGCAACCATTACTAATCAGATACAGATATCATGAGATAAACCCAAACCCAGCAGTTGTTGGTACTTTTATTCAGCCAATTCGTTGTAGTTGCAATACTTACTAGTCAGATACATTTGTCGCAAGCGACAACCAAACAAGCAATGGTGGGCAGTATTAATTAGCCATTCCGTTATAGTGAAGTTGATTACTAGTCATTATAAGTCAAATTAATAGCAGTAAACTTTAGTTATGCTTGTCTATGATCGAGATACTGTGCTCCAAGTCGTCCATATCCGCGGACACGGCTTTCAGAAAGTTTTACCCGGCCGGGGTGCACCAATAGCAACACACGCTCGATCAACCTCGGAAAAACCAAATCAAAACCCAACGAGGCTTTCACGACTGAACAATCACAGATTCAGAATATTTCTGGGGCCACCTTAGAGTAGAATCAACGGAGTAAGCAAGCTCGAGACGGCCTCAAGGTTTGGCTAGACGGTGAACGATCGGGAACCCCAAACGGGCTTGTCGACACCGCAAATCGTGGTCCGATCCTAACGAAGACAAAGGTGCGTTACTCGCACAATCGTAAATAAAGCGGTAAAACATGGCATAAGTACAGATCGTAAATAAAACCTCAAACTAGTTTGTGGCCCCAAGAAATAAGAATGAATCAAGCTCGCTCAGGGGTCCCATATACCTCCGGATGTGGATAGCGCAAAAACAAGGAACAGGTATCAAGTACTCGGGGTCTTACGGGACACAAGTGGGCGTTCGGAAACCAAATATTATCTATCACCCACCGATGCCTCTGCTTATTCAATTTTAGTTGTTAAACAGAAGGTAAAGTGACGATAAGTAAAACTAGAATCATCTCCAACATCAACATGCGGCAATACATCAACAACTGTGGCATTGACAACACGCGACAACACTTGAGCAAGCGACTACGACACGCAAGTCCAACTAGCTACCAAACAACAGGTAATAGGATGTGTCCAAGGCAAATATATAGGGCTGCAAGGGATATCAAGGGTACGGAAACTAAAGCATCGCAACACAGATAGCAATAGATCAACAGGAGGGAATAAAGACTATAAGAGTAAGATAGGTAGAAAGGGGGAGATGCTCGCCTGAAAACATGTCGAAGGGTTCAACCGGAGATCGGGGCGAAGCTCACATCAACTCAACGGCCTTATCCGCGAAGAAGCAAAACACTAGAACAAACACCGGATGCAATATTTAATACTACGGCAAAAGATCGGCATGATGCATGTATGATGTATGACATGGCAAAGGTGCGATGCGATTAGGTCAATATTAAGCGGAACCGGGGTCCCGACAATTACTTAGATGGTTCAAGTTGTTTAGATTCCCCGCAAGTTAAATGTTGTTATAGCATGGTAAAAGATAGCACCGGTTCGCTACACAAGATTTAAATGAGGCCAATATGAGACTATATTTGCCCGCATATGGGCCCCATATTTAATTATTAGGTGAATCGGCATAAGGCCCCCAAACCAATGATATGCATGCGAGATGACAATTTAATATGCGACAAGTTGTTATTATGTTATAAAATAGGGTTCTCGGATAAGGGGTCACACATTTAGGGTTCGGCGATCTTGTTAGGGTTCCGGGGTTCGGGGTCGGTCTCGGGGTTCAGGGTTCGACGATCTTGGTTTCGGCCTCCGGGATCGTCCTCTCGTTCTCGGTAACGGGGCAGATCTTGCGCTCCGGGGGGTTGTACTTGGCGGTCTCCGACTCCACCCAGGTCGGGGCCGGTCTTTGTCTTCCGCGATGAGTACTCGGCACTCTTTGGTCCCACGTCGACGGCCTAGGTTTCCGCGGTGGAGAACTCGGTGTGTCCGTGTTGGGGTTCTTGTCGGGGTCCTCGGCTTCGGGTGCCTGACGTCAGAAGACCTTGGCGATTCCGAGGTTCTTGGTGTTCGACCGGGTTCGGGCGCGCCGGGATCGGTCTCGGATCGGGGCATCGGGGTTCTTGAGTCCGTGAAGTAGATCTGGTCGTTCCGTGTTCTCGGGCGTCGGATCCGTGAAGGTCAAGGCGTCCGGGCAGCAGATCTTGGCGTCCCGGATCGGTCTCTAGGGTCTTCAAGGATCTGCTTCTGGATGTCGATGATGGACTTGAAATGGCGCCGACGGTCTTGTCGATGGTTCCTCGAGTGGCGTCAGCGGTGGTGAACTTGGCGGTTCTCGGCGCGGATGGTCTAGGGGCGGGCGACGCGAGGAGGAGGGCGCACGGCGCGGGCGGGTCGGGCCTCTGTGGTTGCCGGGATCCGGCGAGGAGGCGTGGCGGTCTTCGCGGCGACGAGGTGGCTCGCCGCGAGGAGGCGACGGGCTTGGGAGGCGCGGGTCGAGCCTGCCGTGGCGAAGCCTGGAGAGGGCGGCTCGGTGGGCCTGGGCGTGGCAAGGCAGGCGGTGGAAGCTGGCGGGCGCAGGACGTGGGGCGCGGGTTCGCGACGGGCCTGGTCGACGGAGACGGTGAGGAGCGACGAGGAGCGCCTTGGCCTGGAGGAGGAGAGGCTCATGGCATCCTGCGCGGACGCCAGTGGCGGCAGAGGAGGTGGCGGCAGCTCGGGGAGATGGGGGTGCAAGCGGCTTGGGCGGGCGGCGTCGTCACGAGGAGAGAGCACGGGAGGCGCGAGGTAGGACCGGCATCAGGGGTGCTCACTTGGAGAGGCGAGCTGGCGGGAGGGAGGCGACGCGGGCGCGAGGAGCGGCGACGGCGGGGCCGGAGGCGAGGGAGGAGGAGGAGCACCAGGAGGGCTGGCGAGCGCAGGTGCGACGCGGGGAGAAGGGGTGGGAGGAAGAGGACGATGAACAGGGCGGGGTCACGCGGGTAGGTGGCGCCGGTGGGTCCTGTGGTGGGGACAGTGGGGAGTTGAGTGGGGGCTGGTGTCTTGAGTTGGCGTCAGTGTGGGTTGTGTGGTGGGGAGGAGGTGAGGAGGTGGAGGCTATTGATTGGAGGGGGAAAGGGAGAGAGGTGAGGTGTCACGAGGGGAGTGGTTGGGGTGAGGTGGAGGGATGGATTGGGTAGAAATTTGGGTAGACATAGGATTAAGAGGGGCTGGCAGGGGACCGATTTAAAATCTGGGGCGGTCGTTGGTCAAGGCCTGCTCGATCGCCCTACTAAAATAATTAATAATTTTATTTATTCTTAATTATCTTTTGTAACTAATTTTAGACAAACAAAATATCCGGAACAACCGGGGTTTGGCGTTTGAATAAATGTCGGGGCGTTTTAGAAAACAAAAGCGGCTCTGCGAAAAAGTTTTGGCAAACAATGCATGATGATGACGATGCAATGCACGAATTTCAACGCGATTTTCTAGTAGTGGTTTTGCGGGATGCCACAATTCGACACCACTAACAATGGATCTCGCCCTCGAGATCCGCCTCATGGTACCGGAAGGAAGGTCGGCGCTCTGCGTCTTCTCACTTCGTGTAGAACTTCTCGACACCACTAACGAGGGTTCATCCTCCATCTTGAAATCGGCGACACTACCAACAAAGGCCGCTGTTTCTGATCGTCGAGAGAACACTCCGGAAACAAAAGGTCGAAGGTAGAGGTAGCACAAATAAAGCCACCCCTAACTTCCGTTAGAAGAGGGAAAAGTTACATTGATCCACCAGTTCGATGTACCGAGCGAACAGTATGAGTCGGGTAGGGTGATCAGTCCATCCCGGACCCAACTATCAACTCTATACATGGGTAGGAGAATCAGGCAACTCAACTCTCGAGATTTAGACTGAAGATCTTCATAGGTGGTATCCGGAACAAAGGGATGCGGCCAGCAGAAATCTTATGAAAGACAAAATGATTAGGTTTCGCGGTGGTTCCATTGGCATGAACAACACATGCTCAAGGTTAACCCCAACTTCACCAAAGCTCGTCCTTCTCATATGTTTTTCATCGACACTGATATCCAGCAAGGAACACATAGGGATAAAGAGCCCAAGAACAAAAGATTGGGGGAAGGGTACAACAGACAAGTTGCAGATTGATGATCGTAGTACCTCCGTCACAAAAGGGAGAAAGCGAAGCCCTGAAGGTACGACGGAAACCCAACCACGAGAATTCCTGGACTCGAAGAGAGAGAAGAGAGCAGATTCAAAACACGTCGAGATAAGAGGAGAATAGCAGAGGGGTAAGGAGTAAAATCAGACCTAGTCAGAACTATCCAACCGATTTTCAAAAATAGTTTTGACACTCTACTTCGGCCGTTAGCTAGGTTAACCTACAGGCTGGACTTGTGGGGTATCGCAATCGCTGCTCGATACCACTGTAACACCCTCAGATCGGGCCTATGCAAGTTTGGGCAAAATTCACCAAACCCGCATAGAAACGATTCAAAGGTGCTCACCAGCACTTTCGTCGGGTGGAAAACGAAGTAATAACATTACACAACAGTCCTCGATGGGACCCACGTAGCAGATATATATAACAATGACTCAAAGAGTCAAGAATACGAATATAATATACAAAGATCCAAATCACCTTGAAGGTGATAGAGCGTCCGACTACGGACAAGATGCAAATGGGGCTAAGAGCCCAAGAATAACCAATGGCGCCCATAACCCGAGGCCAAGCCGGAAGGGTAACCTCGCTAACGACGCCGATCTCAAAACCTGCTTAAACAAAAGGGTGCCGAAAGGGCAAAGGAAAAGAAGGAGCGTCGATCGAGGCCAAGGCATGCAGCGAGGCTAGAATTGGCGGTCCTCGCCGCCTACATAGGTATGGTGGATCGGCAAAGGCAAGATGCACTAAACAACCTATAGAGACTCGATACAACTGGCGGTTATCAGAGAGGGGTAAGAATGACCTATGCGGATCCAACCTGAAGCTAACACCAAACAAACCCATCCTGGCATTTCCCCCCTCGAGACCAAACGAGGAAGTCAACCGAGGAACTCACACAGTTGGCAGTTTTATTTATTCAGTTATCGTTGCAGTATTTACTAGTCAGGTATAGATAATCATCCTGATAAAGTAAGCAAGGCACTTTTAATTGACCATTCCGTTATAGTGGCAACCATTACTAATCAGATACAGATATCATGAGATAAACCCAAACCCAGCAGTTGTTGGTACTTTTATTCAGCCAATTCGTTGTAGTTGCAATACTTACTAGTCAGATACATTTGTCACAAGCGACAACCAAACAAGCAATGGTGGGCGTATTAATTAGCCATTCCGTTATAGTGAAGCTGATTACTAGTCATTATAAGTCAAATTAATAGCGAAGAACTTTAGTTATGCTTGTCTATGATCGAGATCTTGTGCTCCAAGTCGTCCATATCCGCGACACGGCTTTCAGAAAGTTTTACCCGGGTGCACCAATAGAAACACACGCCGATCAACCTCGGAAAACCAAATCAAAACCCAACGAGGCTTTCACGGTGAACAATCACAGATTCGAAATATTTCGGGGCCACCCTTAGAGTAGAATCCGCAACGGAGTAAGCAAGCTCGAGACGGCCTCAAGGTTTGGCTAGACTTTGTGAACGATCGGGAACCCCAAACGGGCTTGTCGACACCGCGAAATCGTGGTCCGATCCTAACAAGACAAAGGTGCGACTCGCACAATCGTAAATAAAGCGGTAAAACATGGCATAAGCAGATCGTAAATAAAACCTCAAACTAGTTTGTGGCCCCAAGAAATAAGAATGAATCAAGCTCGCTCAGGGGTCCCATATACCTCCGGATGTGGATAGCGCAAAAAACAAGGAACAGTATCAAGTACTCGGGGTCTTACGGACACAAGTGGGCGTTCGAAACCAAATATTATCTATCACCCACCGATGCCTCGCTTATTCAATTTTAGTTGTTAAATGAAGGTAAAGTGACGATAAGTAAAACTAGAATCATCTCCAACATCAACATGCGGCAATACATCAACAACTGTGGCATTGACAACACGCGACAACACTTGAGCAAGCGACTACGACACGCAAGTCCAACTAGCTACCAAACAACAGGTAATAGGATGTGTCCAAGGCAAATATATAGGGCTGCAAGGGATATCAAGGGTACGGAAACTAAAGCATCGCAACACAGATAGCAATAGATCAACAGGAGGGAATAAAGACTATAAGAGTAAGATAGGTAGAAAGGGGGAGATGCTCGCCTAAAAACATGTCGAAGGGTTCAACCGGAGATCGGGGCGAAGCTCACATCAACTCAACGGCCTTATCCGCGAAGAAGCAAAACACTAGAACAAACACCGGATGCAATATTTAATACTACGGCAAAAGATCGGCATGATGCATGTATGATGTATGACATGGCAAAGGTGCGATGCGATTAGGTCAATATTAAGCGGAACCGGGGTCCCGACAATTACTTAGATGGTTCAAGTTGTTTAGATTCCCCGCAAGTTAAATGTTGTTATAGCATGGTAAAAGATAGCACCGGTTCGCTACACAAGATTTAAATGAGGCCAATATGAGACTAGATTTGCCCGCATATGGGCCCCATATTTAATTATTAGGTGAATCGGCATAAGGCCCCCAAACCAATGATATGCATGCGAGATGACAATTTAATATGCGACAAGTTGTTATTATGTTATAAAATAGGGTTCTCGGATAAGGGGTCACACATTTAGGGTTCGGCGATCTTGTTAGGGTTCCGGGGTTCGGGGTCGGTCTCGGGGTTCAGGGTTCGACGATCTTGGTTTCGGCCTCCGGGATCGTCCTCTCGTTCTCGGTAACGGGGCAGATCTTGCGCTCCGGGGGGTTGTACTTGGCGGTCTCCGACTCCACCCAGGTCGGGGCCGGTCTTTGTCTTCCGCGATGAGTACTCGGCACTCTTTGGTCCCACGTCGACGGCCTAGGTTTCCGCGGTGGAGAACTCGGTGTGTCCGTGTTGGGGTTCTTGTCGGGGTCCTCGGCTTCGGGTGCCTGACGTCAGAAGACCTTGGCGATTCCGAGGTTCTTGGTGTTCGACCGGGTTCGGGCGCGCCGGGATCGGTCTCGGATCGGGGCATCGGGGTTCTTGAGTCCGTGAAGTAGATCTGGTCGTTCCGTGTTCTCGGGCGTCGGATCCGTGAAGGTCAAGGCGTCCGGGCAGCAGATCTTGGCGTCCCGGATCGGTCTCTAGGGTCTTCAAGGATCTGCTTCTGGATGTCGATGATGGACTTGAAATGGCGCCGACGGTCTTGTCGATGGTTCCTCGAGTGGCGTCAGCGGTGGTGAACTTGGCGGTTCTCGACAGCGGATGGTCTAGGGGCGGGGCGAGACGCGAGGAGGAGGGCGGGGCGCGGGTCGCGGGCCTCTGTGGTTGCGGGGATCCGGCGGAGGAGTGGCGGTCTTCGTCGCGACGAGGTGGCTGCTCGCCGGAGGAGGCGGACGGCTTGGGAGGCGCGGTCGAGGCCTCTGCCGGCGAGCTGGAGAGGGGGCTGGCTCGGGCGTGGCAAGGCAGGCGAGCTGGCGGCGCAGGCGTGGGCGGGACGGGCCTGGTCGACGGAGACGGTGAGGAGCGACGAGGCGAGCGCCTGCCGGAGGAGGAGAGGCTCACAGCGCGCGGGACGCGGGCGGTGGCAGGAGGTGGGCGCACGACTCGGGAGATGGGGTCTGGCGGCGGCTTGACGGAGGGCGGCGCTGTCGCCGGAGGAGAGCACGGGGAGGCGCGAGAGGTAGGACTGGGCAGGCCTGCTTTGGGCGGAGAGGCGGTCGAGCGGGAGAGGGCGACGCGCCGAGGAGCGGGCGACGGCTGGCCGGAGGCGAGGCCGGAGGAGGAGGAGCAGGCGGAGGGGTCAGAGGCGGCTGGTGCGACGCTGGGAGAAGGGGGAGGAAGAGGACGATGAGCAGGGGGTCACGCGGTAGGTGGGGCAGGTGGGTCCTGTGGTGGGGACACTGGGGAGTTGAGTGGGGCTGTGTGTGCTGAGTTGGCAGGTGTGGGTTGTGTGGTGGGGAGGAGGTGAGGAGGTGGAGGCTATTGATTGGAGGGGGAAAGGGAGAGAGGTGAGGTGTCACGAGGGGAGTGGTTGGGGTGAGGTGGAGGGATGGATTGGGTAGAAATTTGGGTAGACATAGGATTAAGAGGGGCTGGCAGGGGACCGATTTAAAATCTGGGGCGGTCGTTCGGGTCGGGTTGGCCCGTTCGACTGCCCCTACTAAAATAATTAATAATTTTATTTATTCTTAATTATCTTTTGTAACTAATTTTAGACAAACAAAATATCCGGAACAACCGGGGGAGGCGCAGGGTTTGCGTGGACCGGGTGGGGCGTTTTAGAAAACAAAAGCGGCTTTGCGAAAAAGTTTTGGCAAACAATGCATGATGATGACGATGCAATGCACGAATTTCAACGCGATTTTCTAGTAGTGGTTTTGCGGGATGCCACACATAGCCAATGCGCAAGAACCAAGGTCACACAAGAAGCTGAAGCACATCAAGCTACGTTTTCACGCTATTCGAGAACATGTCCAAGATGGTGACATAAAGATTTGCAAAGTACACACATATCTGAATGTGACGGATCCGTTGACTAAACCTCTCCCGAGGGCAAAACATGACCAACACCAAACTGCAATGGGTGTTCGGTATATTACCATGTAATCTAGATTAGTTGACTCTAGTGCAAGTGGGAGACTTAGGGCAAACCCTAGCCGCCGACTTGGGGCTTTCCCCAAGCCCTAGCCGCCGGCCTAGCCCTCTCTCCTTGGTGTGTCTAAACCCTAGATCACCAAGGCCTCTCTCATAGTCCACCATACTCGCTCCGGCTTAAGGCGAAGCCCTGCGAGATCTCCCCTCTACTTCCGGTACCACGCCGTTGTGCTGCCGGAATCGCGAGGAGAGTGCTACAACATCCGCTTCCTGCTGGAACAAGGGAGAGGAAGGTATTCATCGAGTACCGTACGTGTGACCGACTACGGAAGCGCCACGAACGCCTTGGGAAGGATCGTCTACACGATCTTGAGATCAGCAAGAGTACGACTACATCACCCACGAGAATCCGCTCTCGTTAAACACTTTGGAATCTTCGAGGGTGAGTTATTCTATCGACTCATTGCTACAATCTAGTAGATAGATCTTGGCTTGTTTGTTTGTATGCGGTAGAAATTTTTTGTTTTCCATGCTACGAACCCCTACACAGACATGATAGTGAAGGGCCCATGCTTACTTGTGCCACCACCTAGAGCATACCTTAGTTGTGTTAGAAACCAACACCAAGTGGATGTCTCCTCTTTTACCACAACTCCAAAAGCTAGAGGAAACATATTATTGTTGCCGTCCCTAGCTGTGGCAGCAAGGATCTGAAATCCAGAGCCTACCTTCAATAAACATCCGTCAACACCTGCAATTTAACACCAAAGTAGCAAGAACCAATGCACAATAAGGCATTAATCAATATGGAGGATTTATGTACAACAATGCATTGGTTTTACCAATAAAGGGCCTGCAACCTTGTAGAAATCCCTGCACTTGGGCATTAAGGCAGTAGAATAATCCATGAAATCTAGGATTCTTGCGTGGGTCTGCATTAACTATAGTGGTCACAATACACCTACTACCAGGATTTGTGTTTAGCACGGTCTGAAGGTAATGTTGAATAAAAGAGCAATTTACCAAGCGAAATACCCATAATAAATGCTAGATAAAACATGATTAGAATAATAGGCAATATACTAATCATGTGAAATAGCGAATACATATTAAGGCATATAACTAAACATACTGCAAGACGTAAAACTTTAGATGCAATCAGAACAAGGTTGAGAAAGAAAATATACACGACAGTAGCAGCAGAGGAACCACCGGCGTTGGAACCGTCGTTAGCCATGTCGTCGAGGAAGATGGTGCTGATGTCAGGGAAGACGTCGCCACAGTTGCTATCCGCGAGGAAGTTCGTGACGAAGCCAGTATTCATGCCGATAGCGCTCCCCAAAAAACTTATCGCCCTTCTCCCGTACAGGACTCGAAGCAGCGGGGTCTCGGAGGTCTACTGTCCCGGCTCGCGGTACACGCCGCAAGACGTGATGAGGAAGATCTAACTAGCGCAGTGCTCTAAAACTGGAGGTTCAAGGGATGTGTGGCAGTGTATCCGAGAGGAGGCACGACCTCTCTCTTATATAGGCACACAGAAGGGAAGGCAGACAGGCTGCACAGGAGATGAAGCGAACAGACAAAAGTTGAAGCGAACAGGCGGCAACCCACCAGACAGCCTCCACTCAGTTTGTATTTATTTAGCTCGTATTAAAAGTCCACTCGAGCAAAACTTTTCAGCTTCTGTACAACTATTCATATACCATTCATGCATGGCAAAATAAAGTTTGGCTCGGCGAGATTCCCGCAACCCGCGGTGCGCGCGTCGTGACGTGACGAGGCGTGGCGAGGAGGAGGAGGAGCGCACGTGTATATGTCTTCTCTTCTCAAGCTCATATAAGTGATGGAAGAGCTCACCTTATAAGCTGGTCCAACTTTCACTCAACTAGCAATGTGGGACTAAACATTTGTCCTAGCTCTTGCCTTGCATGAATAGGCCAAATGAGCCTCTAGAATTTCAGGAATTTATTGGCATATAATAAATGGGCTGGGCCTATTTAGGCAAAAATTCCAACAGGTAATCTCTTATCCTCCAATATTGACTCTCATGGTGTCCATCAATCACCTCTAGTGCTTTGTTCTTTGCTCTATAGGCCATGATTTTGGAAATAGAAACCCCATATTCCTTCTTAACCATGTCAATGAGTGCTCCAATCTTCATATCAGGGTTAGTTCTAATCCGTTCTTCATAAGTCTTGCTCACCCAAACACTATTAATTCTTGAACTATCATTTTTTCCCACACGTGTGAGGCAAAACAATCCCTCGAATGACATGGGTTGTTTCTCCTTTTATAGTGGATGGCATGATTGCAAAGGGACATGTGCCTCCACTCTTACAGCAAACAATGATCCTGTCATGATCATTTCTCAAATATTCGAAGTCTCTTTGATTCACAATATGGTAGTTTGTTAATGCCCTTCTAAACTGATGGACATCTACAAAACATAGCTTTACCTGCAACAGCTCATGGGCATTCACATTTGATTCATCGTAATATATTCTTTTGGCCAGCTTTTTTGATCTACTCTTCCTTTTTGTTATGGATACTCTTTTTTCATCTACATCTCTATCATCATCACTTGAATCAATTAACTCTTTGCAGTCATCACTTGCTACGTCACTGAATTCCATGCAATTTTCCTCGAATAATCTTTTTATTTCCCTTCTCTTGGTTGCTCTTGACAACTCTGCCTTTCCTTGCCACTTTTGCTCATGCCTTCCAACCTTGGCCTCTCTTCCTCAACTACAACCACCTTAGCTGAAGCTTGTGTTGGGAAACAGTCCTCAACATTCGTATCACCTTCACAGCGAACTAGAAAATCATCATAATGGTCTGAGTTAGTTCCTCTCCATCAACTTGGTGTTCCTCATCAACAAAAGCTGGAACTTGTGCATCTTCCTCCATGTGTGCTATGGAATCGATGTTGCTGCCCATTTGGCTCTCTACAAAGTCATATGCAGGTTGATTGAAACTATTTTGAGTACCCAAAATGTCAAATGGTTCAAACCGCCAATCTATCACATTGCACATCATCTCTCTCTCTCTCTCTCTCTCTTGAATTGATAGAAACCTCGCCATAATCCTTCAATCTAAACAAATATAAACATCGGTTATTAATATGTCCAGTACAAGTTCAATTTAAGCAAAATGAAATAGCAGCCTGAAACAAAAAATAATTTGACTTCTTCTCCCACTTTTTTCATGAAATTGCACAATCATATAACGAAATATGCAGCAACCAATCCAATACCACAACATTTAGAAAGGAGCTGCATTTATATGCCGATCAAAGCCAAATTATTCTGCCCCCAAAACTAGGGTTCTTCATCTTCTTACTGTAACTCTCTTCAAATCCCTCACAAAAAGAAGAAATTGAAGAATTTTTAGCACTGCTCACGAATCTTACCCACTGAACAATACGTCGGAATCCATGGCCTACATCCTCCATGCTGGCGCGCCGCCACGCCCACCGTCACCGCACGGACACTTCGAGGTTGCCTCAGCTCCATACCCTAGCATGTCGCTGGCTCAGGGTCACCCATCCCCGCCGCCAGCTCCGTCCACGCTGCCGGCCCGCCTCCGTCCCACCCGCGGTCGCCGCTCTCCGGGTCAGCGGGTGCCATGGCATCGGTCGCCGCCTCTGCATCGGGCGTATCTGGAGAGAGCGACTGGTTGAATACGACCTGTTGGTAGTGGGCGTCGATAGAAGGAAGAGGGCCACGCTGGAATCCTTGATAGTAGGCTAAAATTCACTAATGGGCTATTAGTGCGGTTTATGTGTTTTGTGTAAAGGTTTACCACAAAAGTTGGTGTTTTGTGAAAAAAAATGCAAAGGTTGTGGTTCTGTGAAAAAAGGGCACCAACAAGTGGTGTTAAGTGATAGAGTAAACCACGCCAGCGGTCCTAATTCTTTTTCTGCACCTTCACTTTGGTCCCAGTTTTTAAAATTGCACATATAGATCCTAAATCTTTTGTAAATTGTTCATCGAAGGTCCTAAATCGGCTTGACCCGCATTGACCAATGCCACGTAGGTAGTGGGAGGCCAAGAGAAATACCAGTCACTACATATTTGCAAATAGACCCCGTTATTGTATTTCTTCCAAAC
The DNA here is from genome assembly GCA_030063025.1 of Avena longiglumis. Classification (NCBI taxonomy): domain Eukaryota; kingdom Viridiplantae; phylum Streptophyta; class Magnoliopsida; order Poales; family Poaceae; genus Avena; species Avena longiglumis. The sequence goes on from CP125977.1 coordinate 481,337,028, forward strand.
ATGGTCCCCATTACAGGTGCCTGCGGGCTGCGGCGCCACCAAGAGTAGCGGTGCCGGCCTGGATGTTTATCGCTGCAAGGGCATATGTGACACCGGCGACTGCGATGCGAAAGTTTATTAACTTGTAGTGGAAGACGCACATGCAGAAGCAACCCAAGAAGTCAAAGGAAACATCTTTTGCTTGGACAATGGTGATGGTGAACTCATGGTGCAGTAGTGCTAGACTTTTGACATGGTACACAACTGCTGATTATGTTTAGCACCATAGAGAACGTGTAGTAGGACAACTCAAGCACACATTTAATCAGACATTCTGTCATACACATGATGTCAAGTTCGTAGTTGCTGCCGCTTGGCCGTATCGATCAACGCAGTCCATGCCCCTTTGCTTCTGCAACAATCCGCATATGCGCATAAGCTGCCGCTCTCAGCACACGTCGCCGGAGTCCGATGCTCGCATCCAGCGCACGCACGCACATGAACCACCAGAGTGGTGACTGGTGTGGATACGTAGACCGGCGTCAATCGCCATACGCGAGGAACATGCAAAGTGAAGACCCCCAACGTCGAGCTGCGCGTCCAGCGCTTTGGCGTACAGCAGCCCGGAGTCGACGTCCATGCTTTATTACTGTGTGGCCTCACCTCCGCGTGGTAGCTGATGCGTGCGCTTGTTTAATTTAAGTGTTTTGAGGTGAGATGGGAGCGAACAGGAGGAACATGGTTGCTGGGGGAGATCGTGCGTGACAGGCATTGGGGTGAGCAGTAGGCGACCGTGAGCGGATCATCTGTTGGGGACTGCATTCTACAAGAATTACAACTTCAGTGGCTTATTTGTAAATATGTAGGCAGCTGGCATGCTTCTTGGGTCTCACTGTTGATGTGGCACCGGTCAACGCTGGTCAAAGCTATCTAAAACCTTATGCGAATCACTTACGAAAGATTTAGAACCTAAAAGATGTTTAATTTTAAAAAATTGGGACAAGGTGAGACCGCCAATGCGGTTTTCTCTAAGTGATAAAATCTCTCTGTATTGGTCATCCGGGTTCATCCCGTTTTTCGTGCTACTTTGCTGGGATCATCGACCGACCACCGCCGTGTCGAGTCTACCCCCACTCTTCCTCCTCCCAGATCTCTCCGCCCATGAAGTGCCACTCGGTGGCTGCGCTCTGGCCGCCGTCGCCGCCTTCCCACCAAATCACTGCCGTCGCGGCCACCGCCGACGCGCTCTTCACCGGCGCCGCCGACGGCACCGTCCTCCACTGGCCTCTCCCTCCTTCCCCGCCCTTCCACCCGCGCCCCTCCTCCCTCCTCTGCGCCCACGCCGCAGCCATCACTGCCCTCTGCCCCCTCCCAACCCCCGCCTCCCTCCTCGTGTCCTGCACCGGCGGCGTCCTATCCCTCTTCTCCGCCTCCGCCTCCCTCCGCTGCCTCCGTCGCCGCTCGCTCCCGCCCTGGGCCGGCTCCCCTTCCTTCGTCGCACCTCTACTCCCTTCCTCCCCCTCCTCCTCCTCCGCTTCGTCAAACCCCCGGGTCGCGATCCTCTGCCATGCCCACGACGACGGCCATGGTCACCGGCACGTGTCCGCAGTTGTGGTCGTCGACGCACGCACCCTCGCAGTCCTTCACACCGTCTTCCACGGCGCCCTCTCTGTCGGGTCCCCGAGGGCGATCGCGCTCACGGTCTGCAGTGGCGACAATGCCGTCAGCGTTGTGCTGGCTGACGCGCAGGGGCGGGCGCAGATGGTGCCAGTGGAGGGCGCGACCGTCGAGGGTGACTCGCCAAGGCGGCTAAGCGCGAGCTCCTTGTCCAGCGTTGCGTCCGCAGAGGCGCCGGATGGTGTGGTGGAGGCTGTGGCACTATCTGATGACGGGAAGGTTGTTGCTTTGGTGCTGAAGACGAGCTGTTTGTTGAAATGCGTCGTCGAGGGTTCTGTGCTGGGCGAGGTGTCTCTGGCAAATACTCCTCTATGCAAAGAGGAAGAACCAGGGATCAAGGGCTGCCTTGCTGGTGGTTTGTTTCTCCATGGTGGGGAATGGGGAGCCCGGCATTTGGAGGATGGCAATTTGGTCAGGAGCTTGGTGTTATGGAGTAGCAATGGTGGTGCCATTATTTACAGGGTTGCTGTTGGTACTCCATCGTTTTCCTGTGAGGCGGTGTGCCAAGTTCCTGGTATTGCATCTGAGCAGGGAGAGATGTCATCTGTTGTTCAGTGTTGCCAGATGGGCAACTGTCTTATCAGGGTGGAGTCTCGAGCGTATAAGATTGGCGGGTCCTTTTTGTGGAAACCTTTTATCTCCATATGGTCTATGGATCAACTAGAGTTGGGCATTGTAATGAACACAGAGAGCCTACCTTTCAGCAAAGTTCTTGGAGAAGGCAGTCTCCAGGGAGAAGAATTTAGGTCAGATACTTCTCATTCACTGCACAAGTCGGACAATGGAGTGGAAATGAGTTCACAGATGTGCAATGGATTGGGTATGTATGGAAGCACCGTGTCCTCTTCGATGGTACTTTCTGAGGATTCTTATGCTCCATATGCTATAGTTTATGGTCTCCATAATGGTGACATAGAAGTTATAAGATTTCTCAACCTGTTACCAGCTGCAAAATTTGGTGGAGGGGTTTACCCACATATTTCTGAAAAGGTTTTTGTGGGGCACAAGGGAGCAATTCTTTGCTTGGCTGCACACCACATGCATGCACACTCTGACTCCAGAAGCTTTCAACGAGCACTCATATCGGGGAGTTTGGATTGTACGATTCGTGTCTGGGATCTTGATGCTGGCACCCTCCTTTCTGTGATGCATCACCATGTTGCGCCGGTTAAGCAAATAATACTACCACCAGCTTGTACTCATCATCCTTGGGATGATTGTTTTGTTTCTGTTGGAGAAGATGGCCTTGTAGCACTTGTTTCTCTTCAAACCATGCGTGTTGAGAGGATGTTTCCTGGGCATTCTTGTTGCCCATCAATGGTTGCTTGGGATGGAGTAAAAGGGTACATTGCTTGTTTATGCCGTAGTATGCACTCTAGTAATGACGTGGGTAGCATATTGTACATCTGGGATATGAAAACAGGTGCTCAAGAACGAATTATTAGGGGCACAACATCTCAATCATTTTTTGAACACTTCTGTAGGGGTATTTCCAAAAATGCAGTTAGTGGCGGCATATTGGGAGGGACAACTTCAGCATCTTCCTTACTTGCTCCAGTTTTGAAAGACACCGCCCTCCATCAGTCTCGTGCAAATAGAAATGAGCTTAACATTTCACCTGTAGCAAAGAACCATCACACTGCTGCAGATTCTTTAGTGTTGGGCGCCTTTACTGCACATGATGTGAAGGGGAAGACATCAGCTCCAGATGATAGAGATAACTCTGCATATAGTTCAGGAAAGGTTGGCTCTGCCAAGATCATAAACAAAAGAAGAAAGTATCCCATAAAGTGCTCTTGTCCTTATCCTGGCATTGCAAGTCTGAGATTTGACCTCACAGAAATCATGTCCACACAAGGAAGTTTTAGTGATAGGCAGTCTAGGGATCATCTTTATGGTGATGATACCAAAGAAACCATACAGTCTGGATCTTTAGATAATATTTCTGGGATCCAAGAAATGGATAGCCCATCTAGAGAGTCATTGGAAGGGCAATTACTTCGATTCAGTCTCTGTTTTCTGCACTTGTGGGATGTTGATTGTGAGCTGGACAAATTAATTGTAGATGAGATGCAAGTTTGCAAGCCAGAAGGCTGTCATATAGCTACAGGGGTGGTAGGGGATAGAGGCGCGTTTACATTGATGTTCCCGGGGAAAGAAGCCACTCTTGAAGTAAGCTGTTTACTGCGTATTTGTTTGTTTAAGCACATCTGGGGTCTAAACATGATAAAATTTTCTGCTTCAGCTTTGGAAGTCGTCTGCTGAATTTTGTGCTATGAGATCGCTGTCAATTGTTTCTCTTGCCCAACGCATGATCACGTTATCTCGTTCTTGTACAAATGCTAGCAGGTACTGAGTCATCTTTCCTTTCCATTTCGTGTGGGTTCATATTCTGCATAGCATGAGACTGGCATCTTTCATTTGGTTTGTTGGAGTGTTGCAGAAAATATTTTATTTAGACAGAAAACATTGCAAAAAAAAAGGTGCCAAAATCTTGAACATGTCTGGGTATGTTTTGAGCATATCTATACTGCACTAGTAATTTAACCCTGGATTCTCAAGTTCTACCAATGAGCGCCAACTATTTGGGAACTGTTAAATTGTTTTGGTCAATGGTAACTAGCATTTGTATTGTGCCACATCGTGGTTGGCTTTGCCGTGAAAAATATGAACTTTTGTGGCTTGAAAGATTAGTATCAAATTCATGTTTTTTTCTTATATACACCGCGTGTCTTGCTGCAGTGCCTTGGCAGCCTTTTATACAAGGCACTTTGCTGAGAAAGTTCCAGATATCAAGCCCCCTTCCCTCCAGGTACTATATTTGTTCACACATCTTTTCTTGCAGTTTATGATATTTTTTTCTTTACCGAAACCAATGTCTTTGATGATATTTATTATGTGAAAATATTAATACAGAAACTGGAGTTATATTTCTGTTCTTGCAGTGTCTTGTAGGAAATCAAGTGACGATACATGAGGTACTACTCATAGGTGAAAGCTTAGTTCATACCTGTGATACTCCCAGCCCAGTTGACTTAGTTTAGTTGGACCTTTTGGTGTTACGACATTAAGATATTGCCCTCGTTTCTTTTGTTTGTCGTGGGTTAGGTGTGGGATGATGGAATGTAGGGGGGTAGGGTCTTATAAATAAACCAATGACAGAGCAAATAGACTGGTTCTAGATGTACAAAATATGGTAATGTACACTTACAACTAGGTCCCGATCACCCCCTAAGTTTGTATGTCTATATCCACTTGAATTGGTCTAGTATATAACCCTCTAGGAACAAGAATAAGGCTGGATTAATCTGTTCAAGGTAAACAACAAAGACAAAAAGTTTAGCTGCTGGTGCACATTTGGACCTTGGCTCATGACAATTCATTACCACATCAAAAGTACTCATGCATAAATGGTGATGAGCCGTATTCACCCAAGTGATACTTCAGGACCAAATAGTTGTACTTAGCTCCATCCCAGATATTCTGCTCTGTCTATTTACTCAATGGTAACTAGCAGCACCTTACAAGTAGATCCCTAGCCTGGTAAATTGATTATGTCATATACGTACATGTATTTGTTAAATGAGTCTGCAACTGTCGTGTTCTGTGGAGTTAGGATGGAATTATCTGTAAACGAAGCTTTCTACGGAGAGGGATCAACTGGGCTTGGTTAAGGCCCTGGAACCTGTGTCCGCTAAGCGGGTGCAACTTTGAAAAAACTATCATCACATCAGTCTTAGCAGCACCCCAACAGGTATGCAAGAATTTCGCTGTGAACTCATCCAGTCCGGGCGCCTTGCTGTGCTGAAGAAGCCTTACGACCTCCTGTTCCTCCTCGCTAAAGGGGGCGTCGAGATCTGACAGGTCTCCCGAGCGTGTATCTAGGAAGTCTAGGTCAAGCGAGAAGTCCTGCTGCTCAGCCATACCAGTGAGCCAGTTGAAGTGATTATAAGATGCATCTGCCCTGGCCACGTGTTACATGACCACCGTGCCATTGACCATAATGTTATGGATCATGTTCTTCTGTCTCCTGTACGAAGTATTGTGGAAGAACACCGTGTTCGCGTACACTTCATGCTCCTGTGCGATCCTTGAGTGCTGCTGAGACATATAGTGTGCTCAAGGGAAGCCAACCCGAGGCAAGGGCTTGTTTCATTCTACCTATACATATAGGATAACCCTGTGACTTCTCTAAGTTCATTTATACATTTATTATAGGAAATAAACCCGTGTCTTTGTATTCTTTTCACTGCTGCATACTTGTATTTTCTTGCTAAGTACTACCTCTGTTTCAAATCATAAGACGTTTTGGAAGGACCTAGTTTTCCAAAACATCTTATAATTTAGAACAGAGAGGTGCATGATAAGCACTGTCATCTGCTTGCAAATATTATATTTCTTAACTGAGTGGTGTCTGGTGTGTATATTTACAGCTTCTGGTGAGCTTTTGGCAACATCCTTGTGAACATGTACGAATGGCTGCTCGCTCCTTATTTCACTGCTCAGCTCCTCGTTCTGTTCCACAACCCCTCCGCATACAGAGAAACAAATTTCCTAATGCCCACTTGTCGCCATCTGGTCTTGTGGACAACCTTATCCCCGCGATGCAGAATGCCTCTGTATCTAGTTATGGACAGTTGAAGATGGATGGTGAAATTTTTGATAGGGACGATGATGATGATACTTCTCAGATAAGCTCATGGCTGGAATCATTAGAGAATCAGGAGTGGCTATCTTGGATTGGAGGAACAAGTCAGGATGCAGTGGCATCAAATATCATTGTTGCAGCTGCTTTCGTTGTTTGGTACCCAAGCATTGTGAAAGTTAAGCTTGCAAAGTTGGTTGTTAATCAACTAATCAAGTTAGTTATGTCGATGAATGATCGTTACAGTTCAACTGCAGCTGAACTTCTAGCAGAGGGAATGCAAAGCACATGGAAAGCATGTTTGGGTACTGACATCGCTCATTTCTTGAGTGATGTCCTTTTCCAAATTGAGTGCCTAAGCAGTGCACCTTCTAACAATGCCATCTATAAAACTGCAGTTGCTGTTACGATGAGGGAAGCATTGGTTGGTACCCTTCTACCAAGCTTGGCTATGGCTGACATAATGGGATTTTTCGGTGTAATACAAAGTCAAATTTGGGCTACTTCATCTGATTCACCAGTTCATGTAGTTTCACTCAAAACCCTCATCCGAGTAGTTCGAGGCTCTCCAAAGGCCCTGGCTCCTTATCTTGACAAGGTATGCACCGTATCCTCATTGCACAATTTACCATATGTAAATTGTATCCTCATTTTACACATTATAAATTTCTTATATGGGTTGTTGTAATCACTATACATTGTGGCTTCCAACCTTATAGGAACAATTTTTATTTTGCATTGTCTTTTTGTTAGATTCCACGACCCTAAAGTCTACTATGTGTTCTCTTTGAAGTTCTAGTAAAACATTTGTACAGCACTCAAAATGCATTTGGTACATCATGGAAATCACTGGGTAGCTCAATAGTTCGCACACATTGTTTTGTTGCCAAACCCCCTGGTTCGAATTCCATCTCCCTGAAAAAGTCAAGGGGATATTATGCCTGATATTTTTCATTTGGTACAACATGATATTTGTAAACCTCAGTTTAGTGTTGGGAGAAACAAGTAGGACCTGGTTCAGTCAAGCTGAAATATCTATGATATATGTATGGAAGCCTAACCGATTTCTTTTTGTTTGTAAGAGTTGGAACAATTGGTTAGTGTAGTCATTTAAGGGTCTCAAGCTGGTCACACGTTCCTATCCTAGGATCATAGATTCATATTACTCCCAATCTGCAGTTGGTGGAGCCAAGAGATTTTGGTACTTACTAGTAACTTGGTAGTAGTTAATAGTTTCTCCAAGTTAGAAGCTTTCTAGAGTTGCAGCAAAATCGGTAGTATGTGAGTTGTACAATTCTCCGATGTATATTCCCGTAATTTTGTGGTTTACAAAGTTCTATTAGAAGACTATGGACATGTTCCAATTTTTATTTCTAGTTTTTCTTTAATTTTATCCAGCTATGTATAGTTTGAACTTTGTTTTATCAAGTTGTCCAGTACCACAGTGACGTGCCATACCCAAACATTACATATCTACTAGAATATGTTATGCCCAAAAGGAAAACCTTTTTCTATTGTGCAGGCAATTAGCTATATCCTACACACCATGGATCCAAGCAATCTAATAATGCGTAAAGCTTGCATTATTAGCTCAATGATGGCTCTAAGAGAAATTGCTCGTGTTTTTCCAATGGTTGCTCTCAACGAGTCAATGACAAGATTAGCTGTCGGTGATGCTATCGGAGAGATCCACAGTGCCACAATTCGTGTTTATGACATAGAAAGGTACACTTATTTCAAGTCGCAGAAAGTTGTACTTGTTGAGCTATTAAAATATGCAGAAAAATGACATATATGGCTTCAGAGTTGTCATGGGAACTATGCATTGACACTTTTGTAGACAATACAATATTTGAAAGTTCTTTTGGGATGTATTTCGTTCGTGTTGGCCCAAATGATATGATAACTATTCCGTGGAACTCGTTTTGAATCAAATGTATGACCTTAATTCTTTGTAGCACTATTGTTGATTTATGATGATATGAGTTCTCTCCAAAAATAAGCTTGAACTAGGAGGTGCTACTTTGTATTTTGTTCATCTCAATGTTTCCATTTTTTCCTTGCAGTGTCACAAAAATAAGGATTCTCGATGCATGCGGACCACCAGGTCTTCCAAGCTTTCTTGAAGGACCATCAGATACAACAACCACCATACTGATTACAGCTTTGAGTTTATCTCCGGATGGAGAGGTTTGATATTGTGATGTGCATACAAGAATCAGAATATTTTAATGAAAGCCATACATGTTTATATTATGCATATAGCTTGTGTTGGCTTAAGATTACCTCCCAAGTGTATCTAAATATCTCTGCAGTACATTGGTACATACAAATTATGTCACACATGTCACACTTAAGTATTTTTACTAGAGTTTTGCTGAATCTTACATTCCATGTTACATTATTGCTCTTGCACAAGGGATAATGTCAGAAGAAACGTATGCAGATATAGCAACATCTATTTGACTATTTTGGCCAAGTATATGAGCATCACTCTTGCACTCAGAGGGAATCCTGACAGTTTATGCCAAAGTTGATCCTGTTGCACCACATGATCACTAATTAGAGAAAATGGAATTATTCTCTCTTGAAGTAATTATCCTAGATGGCTTATCATAGAGCGTAGGAAACATTTATGGTATGTTTGGTCAATAAATTATTGTCCAGTAGCTACTTAGGGATATCCCTATGTCCAAAGTGGCTACAGGATATCGATTACTTCCTTTTTTTTCCTTTTTAAAGAGGGGCATTCTATGTCCAATATCTCGAGCGAAGTATGGAGATCAGAATACATAGACTAGTGATGAATGGAGAAAAGGGGAAAAATCCGAATCTGTATCCCTTGTGATTTTATGCCTATAGGGAGGAGGGTTTATGGCGTTACATGTTCCATGAAATATGTATCATGATGCATGTGTTGCTACTTGTAGTGAAAAAGGTGGTAGTTTCACCGAAGATTGAGTTATATGACAAACATAATCAACATTTTTTTTACCTATAGTTTGTGTTGATGGTATGTTTTGACAGTATCTTTTACTCCTTTCTACCTAGGGCCTTGTTGCTTTTTCCGAGAATGGATTGATGATTAGATGGTGGTCTCTAGGTTCGGCCTGGTGGGAGAGGCTAAGCAGAAGCCTTACTCCTATCCAATGCACAAAGCTTATCTATGTTCCTCCATGGGAAGGATTTTCACCCAACTCAGCTCGCCTAAGTATAATCTCTAACATCTTGGGACATGATAAACATGTAAATCCAGAGGTATATTTTCTACTAGTTTCTTCTCACTGATATGTTCTATTGTTTGATGTTGGTGAATGATGTTGTTAAGCGTGTTTTTTTTTTGTAATTGTCAATCTTCAAGTGAAGGTACAGCCATACAAGGGACCAGACATGCCATTGCTGTAATTTACAAATGTCATCTTTTGCATTGTTTATATTAGTCGGGGGAACGATTTGTGTGATGTATTGACTAAGCTCAATGGACCTGCAAAGCAACACATGTGAATGATTTAAGGTCGTCAAATTAAGTTCATATATAGTCCTTAGAACATTCTGAATCCCAGTTGAGCCATCATTATAATTCATAAAGGATATTGCTTCTCTGTGCTGATTGATTAGTTTTAGAATCCTCATCTCAACTCTAAATATCTTGAAACAATTCATAAAGGATATTGCTTATTTGTACTACAACTGATTGTAAGGGCAATGATGCTGTTGAGACTCGAGTCTTTAAGGATAATTTGCTTTCCTTATCCCATATTATGTTCTCTCTTTCTGTCTGGTGTTTGATGTGAAAGTACCATCTTCAGCTCTTTTATCATCTGTAGTATGTTAAGAACACATAATACCGGTTATATTTCATGAAAACTTGCTGATTATTATTGTCTCCAGTTTTTTCATATTGACAGTCTGAGGTACAGTCATGTAAGTTGTCATTGGAGAATCATATTGCTACTTTTATTTATTATGAAATATATGGTTCTGGGCTTTGCAGACTAAGACGAGGGAACTAGATGAGGCTGATAATCTAAAACTGTTGCTACATAATCTTGACCTTTCTTACCGCCTTCATTGGATTGGTGGAAAGGCCATTAAACTTACAAGGCATGGCCAGGAGTTGGGTACATTTCAGTTGTGATTGCATGACGAGTTATGCCTTATTGATGACTCTATGGATTTTGTTGAGTTGCCTTGGAAGTTTAGTAGGCACATATGTACTGAAGTGTGACCGGAGTGGCCCAACGTTTTAGCCAAACCATCAAGCAGACAGTCATATATCATGTAAGCCACTTCTCTTTGTCTTTCAAGACATACTTGTGCACACAATTGGATAAACAGTGCATTGTATGTTTCTAATGTACTATTGGAAAATTTGAAACGCAGCACCAACAGGATTATTTGATTACATGGATGTCTTTGGAAGAGGCACTTCGTTTCACCATCATGCTACAAATGCAGCATGCTTTCTGGTTGGCAGACTGGAGACACTTTGGAGTTAGTGCCAACATAAGGTAGAGTCTCTTGTTTCAGAAGTCTAAAGTGAATACCTCATTCCATAATGTAAGCCTACCTCCGTTCCATAATGTAAGCCTTTCTAGCAGTTCACTTACATTATGGAACGGAGGTAGTATTTGTTTTGGTGCCCCATTTAAACTTGCTGGTCGACCAGCACTGACCATTCAATGTATCTAACTTTATGCTCATGCTTGATGCTAAGACACAAGACGAGAAGTTTGAGGAAAGAATGTGAGAATTTAAGTATTGTCTGTCATTTGTCTGGATAAGCCAGAATCATTTATACTATTAATTAATATTTTTGCACTACCACCTATACTTAATTTTAAGCAAGATTGAAACTAGGAATGGGAAATTGCCGAAGATAATTCAGTCTTTTCTAAGTTGCTTGTCCTGATAAATATTTGTTCTTAGAGATAAACTCATAATGTAATCATTCTGCAGTAAAGTTCGTGGGAACTGCCAAGAATCAGGAGCTTCTCTCAGTTAACTATCAGCTGACTGGCCTGTAGAGCTGAAGGATATCAGTTTCTGGTAGTAACTTGTTTGAGTTGCAGGCACACATCTTTCTTCATTCTGCTGCATGTTATCGGTGTTGTACTGCCAGTCTGCTATTACAGATACCACCTGAAGAGACAACATGCAATTTTGAGATTACCGATATTGAAGGGAAATTTCACAAAATCAGTATACTCTTATAACCGAGTATAGTTAACTCATGATTTATCTGCAAGGCAGATATAACCAAGGTTGGTCTAAAGTGTTTTTTTTTTCTGCGTTACAAGAGTGTTGTATAGTGTAAAATATAAACGAATTTTCTTGTACAGGCGGTTTTTTTTGGTATTTATGCCCATGTAACAATATTTGTTGTGGGCTCATGTTGGAGTTTTAGACGAACAGGGTTTTTAGAAGAACCTTTGTTCTCTTTCTTGCAAGGTTGGACAGAAGTATTAGAATGGTTGAAGGTGTTTGCGCATGGGTGATGGCACATTATATCCAGTGTCCTTTCCCCCATCCAATTCTCATTGTCACATATTCAGTGCGTTGTTGTGCACGGTGCTCACCTGGCCCGTTCACTTGGTTGTGTATGCATCATTATATAGTTCGTGCAATATATATTCTGTAAATGTGCACGTACAAAGTTGCTAGTGTAATACATGTGCCAATTTTAGTGCTACTGTTACCATGGCCACAAGCAGCATGGCATAAGGTGTCAAAATGACGATGACATAGATGACGTGAAGAGCGAACTGGCAGAACTGCCGCGCGGCGTGGAAGGTTGATGATGATAGCCACCGCCATGGCATATGCTGGTGCTAGGCTGTGCACCACTTCCGATGCTGCCTGTAGAACAAATCGGAGGAGCAAACAAAACCAGCCGCTCCATTGTTGCCGCATTGCCATTCCTCCCCATTTCCTTCCCTATGGCTCGTGTCTGTCCCTTCTCCGGGTCTTTCTGTCTAAAAGGAGGCTCTCCTTCTGGTTGTTGTCCATGGCGAGTCAACAGGACGGACCATTAGACTAGATTGAGAGAATGTATAGTCGAGTGGCCCCGATAGGGCTATTGGAGTGCCAGACAAGTCAGGCACCAAGCCGTGACCGACCACAATAGGACGCCTTTGTCCGGCTTGGACCAATAAACGTCCAAAACTCTTATGTTGGTCCCGTCTCATAAGGGAGCGGCATGGGAGTATTGAAGAACGCCGACATGTGGGTACAACATGCCAGCGATCCAGCCCATCTCGTCTTCTCCCTCCTACCCCCATCGAATCATTGCCGCCGCCTCATGTCAATGTTGATAGTTGGGTTGCTCCTACCTAGTGACCACACACCCCTCCCCCTGCTGCTGCTCTCGCTGTCCTTTGGAAGTCGTTGCTACAACATGAAATCCAAAAGTCGAAAAAGGAAGCCAATGTTGCCGCTGAGGAAGATGAGCACAAGGCGATCATCTCTTGCCATGTTTACATGCAGAGCTCAATGCCTCTCCTACACGTGGAGGTTCAAAGTTGGGTATAAAGAAGACCAAGCCAAGGCAAAGAATGGGTGGCCATTGCATGCTATACACCGATAATCTTGCTGATGGGCGAACACATGCCCCAAAGGATTTTTGGTGGCGCTTTAGGATGAACAAGGAGTTGTTCATGCGGCTGTTGTATGGTGTGAGGTAGTACCATAGAGTTGTTAGGACATGGAAGGGTAGAATTAGGATTGTGTATTTGCATTTCATGCATATGAAAATGTGGGGAAATTTTGAACTTCTCTTTAAAAGGGAGAGATTGAGATTTTTCTCTATTTTTGATGAATAAGGGTTTAGTTCATTAAAGGGAGTGCTATAAATCTAAAAAATATGCATTTCTAAACTAAGAGAAAACATGGAAAATATTTATTATAATCTAGGACAACTCAAATTGAAAATAGTAATCACTGGGTATAATGTATTTCTTTGCATTCAAATTGGAGTTTGAATCCTAGATTCAAATTGAAAGTAAATAAAAATAGACAAGTACTAAAGAGTAATATTATTTTCCCAATAGTATGTTTTACAATATTTATTACATTGGGGAAAAGCGAATAAAAATTACATGGAATAGGAAACTAGAAACTAAAAGCTAAGCTAATCTTTAGGTCCTCTCTTTATTCTATATACAAGCGAAAGTTAAAAAAAGACAAAGAAAGTTGTGGTTAAGGTTAGAATGTTTCCTTTACCCCAAGGGTGAGGAATTTGCTATTTGGAATTAACTTTTCCATCCCATGAAGAACTCCTTGAATGCGCAAATGGATCGGAGGGTCTAAATTAAAAAAACACTGGGTCAAAAAAATGTTGATCATGCATCATAGGGAGAAGTGCATAAGTAGGGAAAAGTTCAATCGGAGGCAACCAAGGACAATGAGGCAACACTGCATGATCTAATCCAAGGAATATCATTAGGAAACAATAGGAAATCAAATCACCCTCCAATATCCAAATTATTCCATTAAAAAGGAGCCAATAAATTTAATAATCTATATTGACATAATTGGTCAATAAGACCCTAAATCCCACATAAAATAAATTGTATGAGTCACTGAATGTATCGAAAACCTACATGGAAGTATATCACACATGCGTGTGCAAGGTATCCATGTGTCGACTAGACATAGCTATGAGTAGCGGTATGCGAGATTCAGATAGATAGCAAGTTCCGCACAACATCTCACTCAACACCACCCATCATCAAATCAACATACCACTTCAGTTTACTCAAGAACACCAAGAACACAACCAAAACACCAAGAACAATCCACATATCATCATGGTTACATAGAGCCATTAGGAACATGTCAAGCAACTAGGAGGAGCAGGCCAATCACAAGAAGCAGGAAAATCAACATCTAGAAGACCAAGATACTCTAGAATATTAGGTTGCTAGATAGCTAGATCTAGTTTTAGTGCATGTTCTTATCTGTTCGTTTAAATATATCAAAAGAATCTGTCCCATATAAGGTTTTCAATTGGAAATAGATTCAAGCATATTTAAGAGCATGATAAAGCATTTAGCATCATTTGATCATAGTAATTATGATTTTATCCTATATTAAAATCATTAAACATGGGCAGCTATTGATAAGAATTTTATTACTTTGTGAACACTCTGATGAGGCACCACAAATAAGATTAAGCTAGCAAATAGCACATGGGCAGCTATGCAAGCAATAAAAGCAGGCAGTATAAGATCACAACTATAAATTATATAAGTTAGGTTAAAATACACAAACGAAAGCCTTTAAAAGAAATTATCAAAGCTACTGTGCACACTCCTGAGATGCACCATAGTGAACCAACACCGCTATAATCCCATATAATCAATTTACAAGTTATCTTGTGAGCAAGATGCCTATGCTATGCTGAACATCAGATTACCTTCCCGTGCTATGGATGATGTGATTGCTTGGCACCATGAGAAGCATGTCATGTTCACTATGAAGAGCGTGTATAGGATGGCCATGTGTACCACCTTGAGAAATTCAACTAGAGGTTAGTGCACTACGACACATGATGGAGAACGTGCGCTTTGAGATGTTATTTGGAAATGCCCCGTCCCTCAAAAAATTAGAGTTTTTGGTTGGCGTCTAGCTACCAACTCTCTAACTATAATGAAAAAGATCCACCGACGTATATGAAGGGAATATCCATAGAGGAAAATAATAAAAGGTTTATTATGTCATATCCCATAAGTTCGTAATAATTTCATGTTGTGCTATAACTGTATCAAGTGGAAACATTGATACATGTGTTATATGAAACATAAGTCCCTAGTAACCTCTATTAATAGTTCGTTGGATAACATGATGATCAAGGTTTCCTGATCATGAAGTGATAGCGCTGGTTGACAACAAGGTCATATCATTGGTGAATGATGTGATGGACATCCCTCAAAAATTGAGACACGATAAGTCACAAAGTTCATCGTTGCAATAGTCAGAAACGAATTCTGCTTATCCTTAGACCATGAGGCCATATCATAATCATTGTCTCCCGAGGCTACTTTGACTATATCAAGCGTCACTCAGAAAAAATGTGATTATAAAGGTGTACATTGGGTATCCGGAGGAATAGGTTGAAGAGATTGCGTCAAGAGCGGGATTTGTTCACCCAGTGACGGGTAAGATACAGTTAGGCCGACTTGGTGAGATTACATCCATAAATGTTGCAACATGTGACTATGTCATGGAGATGTAATATCGTGGTAACAAGTAAACAATACTTGTTGGTAACGAGACTGAATAAGGTATGGAGATACCTTAATGATCGGATCTCAGACAAGTTGTATCAAAGAAACAAAGGGAACTAGACTCAACGTTTATGGTTCAAACGACATCGTCATTCTGGAATGCACATGGATCATCATGGGCATCATGGTCCCGATGTTGATCATTGATGCAAGAGAGTCTAGGTCATGTCTGTAGCTATTCCCGAGCTGTGAGGGGATACACTTAAGGGTGCAATGAGCTTGAGGTTTTCCATAAGTTGGAACCATAGTAGAGAAAGAGAAAGTCAGAATTGTTCTGAGGAGAAAGATCCAACGTTGTTCGAAGAAAGAAAGGAAACGAGAAAAGTTCCGGTGAGAGCACCGGAATCATTCCGGGATATACCGAAGTTGTTCGCAGGATATAGAAGGGGAACCGAAAGATGTTTCGGGTCGAATAGGATTTGGTAATAGGTATTTACATATTAATTAATGTAACTAATATTAAAATCTGATTTAAATGGTTATTCCACTAATGGGCCAAATTTCCTAGGGAAAAAGGGCCCATGAGGGAAACCGGAAGAGGGGAGGCCACCCGGATGGGCCCTAAGGTCCCATGCACCTAGGGGAAACCCTAGGGTGCCTAGGGTTAGGATTTTGGGGCGCCCCAGGGTTGCCCCACCCCTGGCCACCGCCTCCTCCCCCTTGAGCCGCCGGTTGGAAGGCTTGGGGGAGGGGCAAGGCTGCCTCCTCCCCCCACTATATATGGAGGCCCCCTCTCCCCTTTGGAGAACACACCAATACGACAGATCCCATGAGTTGGGAGCTCTCGTCCTCCTCCTATCCAATCTATCTCTCTAGTTGTCTCCATGCGTTGGCACGGTCCAGGGCTGTTCGCGTAAGATACGACACATTTGTAACACGCTATTGTGCTGCAGGGATTCCATAGCCGGAGATCTACTTCCGCAACGTACTCCCAGCGTGATCAGATAGACAGAGGTTCTCATCGTACACTATATGTGTACAAAGCCATGAGGTGCAACACTTGGGGCACTGTGATGTCGTAAGTCGAACTGCTGCATGGTGATGGAGCAAAGGTGACTTATGAGGAGCTTCGCGACCTTGAGGTCGGCTACAAGCACGACTACATCAACCATGTTTCTCTCAGAATGTTAACCGCTTTCAGACTACAAGGGTATGTATTCGAAACCTCTCGGTCGTTACTGCATTACTCGTAGATAGATCTTGGGCATCGGGGCGATCCGTTGTAGTAATTTTTTTGATTTTCTGCCCGGAACCCCAACAGTGGTATCAGAGCTGATCTATGCATAGTAGTGTTGTACGACCAGTACGTACATGGTGTTGTGTGGGAATTGA
The DNA here is from genome assembly GCA_030063025.1 of Avena longiglumis. Classification (NCBI taxonomy): domain Eukaryota; kingdom Viridiplantae; phylum Streptophyta; class Magnoliopsida; order Poales; family Poaceae; genus Avena; species Avena longiglumis. The sequence continues at coordinate 481,353,948 of CP125977.1, forward strand.
TGCTATAGTTGTTACCCTCCCACGTGTACTTGTTTATATCACGAGATTGTTTGATGAAGCGACCCGGACCGACCTTAAGCGTAAGCTTACATGAGACTAGTTCCACGCTCAACTTACAACTTGTTCCGTACAAGTGGCTAGCGGGTGTCTGTCTCTCTTACAATAGTTGATATAGCATTTACAACGGAGGGCCCCTAAAGGGGTGTAGTAGAGACAAACATATGGATCTAAGTTGTGGTTGGATAGTTCATAGATTAGAAACGGTTCTATTATGAATGCCCTAACATCCACGTAAAACTTGCAATAGATAAAGTAGAGGCGTCTAACTTTATGTTGCAGGAGGGGCATGTGATTTGATATGGTCATGGTCGTTATGAAGGTAAAGTAGTTTACTTTTATGTTACTAAGTTGTGTAGTAATAGCCATCATTTCGATGGACGACCTACTGGTGGTGCTATGGACTTGGTGTCAAAACTGGTGGCACGATGGAGATTATGCCAGAGCGTTCGATGGAGATCAAGGCACAAGGAGGACCATATCATATCACAATATACATATGATGTTGATAACTACTTTGCATCTTATTGTGTGCTAGTATTATATACTCAACGGTAGCATAGATAAGATGATCCCTATTAAAACCAATGTTTAATTGGCGAGCCTAGCATGTGCAAACATGACCTTGAAATTCCAATGATAGTGTTACCCTTGTGTGTGCACCACCAAGAAAGTTCTTCGGTATGAAGCCGGCTGTGACGATCGGGGGCTAGACATACCTACATTCGCATACAGTGGGTGTAAGAAAGGTTACACCGCAATACACACAAGTTTGAGTTGGCAATCCTAGCATGTGCAGACATGGTCTTGGAACACAGGAGATCGAAAGATCGAGCATGAGTCACATGGATGATGTGATTGATATTGGAAAATTTATACCTTTGAAGCTATGTTTCCGACTGTGACGATCGGGGGTTGCATAGTGGATTGGGATCATGTGATCGCTGAAATTGTCCAGGGGATGACGTTTTCAGTGGGAGGTCAATTATGAATTAAACTCATTATTATGAACTAAGTCTAGATGTCTGTTTGCAAATATCTTGGTAGATCATGGCTGTATCATTGAGGTCCTTTGTGACCATGAGAAATTTCTTGCTTGATATAGAACTTAGCAGAAGGGTCCAACTTCATAGATTAATACCCACGCCTGAGGGATATCCTCGTAATAAGATGATCTTCTCTTCCTGATACAATGACCATTAGGATATAATCCGATGACTCCACAAAGTTTGTGTTTTCTCCATAAATCATCCAAAATGGGCCATTCGACATTTGATGGAGAGTCAGGCTACAATTTTGTATTCTACAAAAAGAAGGCACATAAAGTATGAGTCATTGGATGAGTTTTCCTCCATGGTGGATGGAAACAGGATATTTGGAGAATCACATAGCAATCTTGCATTAGAGTTGAGAACTCTCAGAAGGGCTTGATTGTAATGGAGGTCATGGATGAATATAGTATATGCCAGATATACAATGTTATAAATGTGATTCTTGCAAAAACTCATTGAAAACAAGATGGTATGCTTGAGAATTGCTCGAATTGAGGCAATGTGGCTTGATGACAGCAAGCAAACTAGTTGATGGCCGATATCACTCCTTCCCTCGAAGTTTATCTTTGGATTAATGGACATGAATAAATTTTTTAATCCTTGTTTGTGTGTCTTTCTTTTGGCATGACGATTATTCATATGAACAAGTTACAAACCAGTTATACTATTCTTATGAGTAATAACTTTATGGTTATAAATAAGTTATTCTCATCACTATGTTAATGATAATAGGTTAAGCATTTATAAAGGATTGGAATGCTAAAAGATATCCAAAAGGTTAATAATGAAATAAAATATTGTTTAAGTCATGATGATTATTGCATGTCACCTAGATGAAAATCGGGGTCTTAGATATCTGATCTAGTGACTTTGCAAAAACCATGCCTCGTTTGGCAAGATGACTAAAGCTCCGCATTCCGGTAAAATGGTAATATGCGAAGAAATGTTGAATTTTATGCATGGTGATGTATCGTATTTTCAAAAAATAGTGGAAATCATTATTTCATTGTGGACTTAAGTGAATAGGTGTATTTACTTAATGAAACAAAAGTTTTGAAAGGATTTGAGTTGTTAAAATAAGTTTGAAACAAAGTGGGATATGAAATTAACATGAATACAAAGTCTCTTTGATTTGATCAATATGACTAAAGTATTTAAGTTAAAGTTTGGCATAAAAGTACTTGCAAGTTGTTTGACAAATTATGATAATTGGACAAATTCAAGGTGTTGAGATGTCTAGATATCATAATCATGTTGTGTTAGATACATATGGTCTAATATTATCTCTTATCAAGGTTATAGTTATCGTTTAGAGTTAAAGATTGAAATAAGAAAACACTCGTTTGAAATAAAAGGAACATCTAAAGATTCATGGAAACAACACCATAAGAGTTATGACACATTCGAGTTTCTAGAGGTTTCGATGATTCGAAATCGTTGCGAATAAACAAGTCTTCGTAGTGTATTCTTAGGAAACTATGAATACATGTTCCACAGAGGGCAAACCTGTCGTTGTCCTAAAGATATATGTCTAGTGAAGATATAGGTGTAAGAAAGTAAAAGTTCAAAATAAGGTAATTGACCTTAGCTCCTGATTATTGAGTGGCACAGCGAAATTTGTTTCTTGAAACTGAACTCTACAAATAGAGGAGAAACTAATGATAATGATCATAAAGTTTTAGCAAATACTTCTACAAAAGGAAAGTAGGATTCAAGAATATATATTCTATAAGTTCGCAGAATTATATTTTGATTCACTTGTCATGTTATTTGAATAAGACATACCTATGAAATACAAAGAAACGTGATGGACCTACATGCGAGAAATGACTAGGAGTCATATAATCCTATATTAAGTTACATTTAAGATTGAAAAGTAATATGTTACTTTATCTTATTATGTAAATATGTTTACTTTTCTAAAATGACTGCAAAGTCATAAGAAAGAAATGAAACTTAATGGAAAGATATAAAGCTTGATTTTTTGCAAAGCATGTTTGGACAAATTCAAGGAGTTTACTACAAATATAGTGATGCTTGAGTCTATTGGATTTACCTCAGAAATATATAGATATTGGGAACTTGCAGCTAGAATTCTCAATTTGATGGTGATCAAAGAATTTTGGAAAGTCCAGGATTATTGAGAGGATTTTCATTTGAATGGGAGCATATTGGCTTGGCTTAACCTTAATATGTAAGAGACATATTATGAGTGGAAGCTTAATGCATTGGATAAGACTTAATATGTAGGAGACATATTTTGAGTGGGAGCTAAGTGAAATCCCTGGATCTCATATATGGATGCCATATTTGAGTGGGAGCGTGTTATCATTCTGAAATATGTGGATGACATATATGAATGATATGATTGGTATTAATAATATTTAAGTTAGTAAATATGGATGAAGTTGAAGAAGTTATTAAACAATGGAATCCATCGAGATAGATTGGAAAGTTTAATAAATATTATTGTCGAATGGTTCCTGGACTTGATTCTGAAGATGTTCAGAATGTCCTAGGTATTATTCTGAAGGAGTTCAGAATGGAACAAGGTAAAGAAAGAAGTTCTTACTTGTATGAAGCATTGATTTAGAATCAGTATTACAACTATGGTTAAAAAGAAAAAAGAGATGTGTGACATCTCATATGCCTCAGTCATAGGTTCTTCCATATAGCCATATTGTATACTCGACATAATATAACCCAAAGGATATGGTTGAAAGAACATGTCTTGAAGTGATTCCGGAGTTAATCACTGAACCATAGTTAAAGTTTGTTTTTGAATGGCAAGAATCAAAGTAAGGCACATAGTTGCATATTATGCACTAGGATCTACATAATGATAAAATTACATTTTGGCTAAAGAAGTTCGACTTCTCTAAGTGCGTTTCCATAGTTTACATGACAACAATGATAGTTAAATTGACTCATTTACCATCATTGTAAACAATAGAAACAAAGTCTCACACGTCAAAATGAATACTTCAAAACCATTATGAGATAATGGAGGGAATGTCAAAATCAGGAAGACATTCATGATTTGCAAAAGACATACTAATCTGGTAAAACAAAACGGGGACATGACGTTTCTCACGAGCAACATGATCAATATACATACGGGGATATGGTTTATGATTAGTAAATGCCGGCTAGATTATTTGTACTCTAGTGCAAGTGGGAGGCTGAAGGGAATATGCCTTAAAGGAAAATAATAAAAGGTTTATTATTGTCATATCCCAATAAGTTCGTAATAGTTTCATGTTGTGATATAACTGTATCAAGTGGAAACATTGATACATGTGTTATATGAAATATAAGTCCCTAGTAACCTCTATTACTAGTTAGTTGGGTAACATGATGATCAAGGTTTCCTGATCATGAAGTGATAGCGCTGGTTGACAACGAGGTCATATCATTGGGGAATGATGTGATGGACATCCCTCAAAAATTGAAACACGATAAGTCACAAAGTTCATCATTGCAATAGTCAGAAACGAAGTCGTATTATCCTTAGACCGTAAGACCATATCATAATCACTGTCTCCCGTGGTTACTTTGACTACATCAAGCGTCACTCAGTAAAATGGTGATTATAAAGGTGTATGTTGGGTATCCAGAGGAATGGGTTGAAGAGATTGCGTCAAGAGCAAGATTTGTTCACCCAGTGACGACTAAGATATAGTTAGGCTGACTTGGTGAGATTACATCCATAAATGTTACAACATGTGACAATGTCATGGGGATGTAATATTACGGTAACAAGTAAACAGTACTTGTCGGTAACGAGATTGAACAAGGTATGGAGATACCTTAACGATCGGATCTCGGATAAGTATTATCGAAGAAACAAAGGGAATTGGATTCGAAGTTTATAGTTCAAACGATATCATCAATCTGGAATGCACAGGGATCATTATGGGCATCACGGTCCCGATGTTCATCATTGACGCAAGAGGTCATGTCTATAGCTATTCCCGAGCCGTGAGGGGATACACTTAAGGGTGCGGTGAGCTTGAGGTTTTCCATAAGTTGGAATCATAGTATTGAAATAGAAAGTCAGAATTGTTCCAAGGATAAAGAGCCAAAGTTGTTCGGAGAAAGAAAGGAAACCAGAAAAGTTCCGGTGAGAGGACCGGAATTGTTCCGGGATGTTTCGAAGTTATTCGAAGGATATACAAGGGGAACCGAAAGGTGTTTTGGGTCGAATCAGATTTGGTAATATGTATTTACATATTAATTAATGTAACTAATATTAAATATAATATTAAAATATGATTTAAATGGTTATTCCACTAATGGGCAAATTTCCTAGGGAAAAAGGGCCCATGAGGGAAATCGGAAGATGGGAGGCCACCCGGATGGGCCCTAAGGGCCCATGCGCCTAGGGGAAACCCTAGGGCGCCTAGGGGAAACCCTAGGGCGCCTAGGGTTAGGATTTTGGGGTGCCCCTGGATTGCCCCACCCCTGGAAGCTGCCTCTGAAAGGGTTTCGCAGCATAGTAAATCAAAATTTTCTACGGATGCGAACAGAGGGAAAGCCAAGATCTAATCTAGGAGATGCAAACAACGAGAGAGATTGGATTAGATCTTCATACCCTTGAAGATTCGCACAATGAACGCTCGGGCGTTAACGTGGGTGATGTAGTCGTACTCGCTTCTCCTCCTCGCGATCCGATCCGATCTAGCACCACAAGTGGCGGTGCCTCCGTGAGATGCACACGTGCAACACCTCGACTTCTCCTCCTTCCTCGGTCCAGCAAGTATGGTGGAGATACGGATTGGATCTACAACACGACGGCGTGGTGTATATGGTGGAGAATTTCTGCAGCAGGGCTTCGCCTACAAACAGTCGGGAGGGAGAGAGGAAGGGCAGCAGGACGGCTAGCTCTTGGAGGGGAAGGTGTGTGGGGCTGGTGCGCCCCTAGCCCTCCTTATATAGAGGGGTGGGCGCAGCCCTAGCCCCTCCCCCAAGCCCAAACCGGCGGCCCCAAAGGAGGAGGAGTGGGGGGCAAGGAAACCCCCCTTCTAGAAGCTCTATCTCGAGTTTAAAACCTCTTTGGCCGGCTGGGCCCTATGGGGCCTTGTGCCCCTGGACCAATGCGGCCAGGGCATTCCCTCATAGGCCCATGCCCCCTCCCGGAAGGTGGGGCCACGTTGGTCCCCTTCCGGAAGGTTCTATAAGCTTTCGGTACAATACCGATTAACCCGGAACAATTCCGAACTCCAAAAACTGCACTGCCTTATATGAATCTTATTCTCCGGACCACTCCGGAACCTCTCGTGATGTCCCGGATCCCATCCGAGACTCTGAACAAAAACTCATAAACCAATTATCCAATCTATCCTAGCGTCGAGACACGTTAAGTGTGTGACCCTGCGGGTTCGAGAATATGCAGACATGATCTTCTATCAATAATCAACAGCGGGGTCTGGAAACCCATATTTACTCCCACACATTCATCGATGATCATATCGGATGAACCACGATGCCAGGATTCAATCAATCCCATATATATATTCCCTTCGTCTCGCGATATTTTACTTGCCCGAGATTTGATCGTCGGTACCGTCATACCTAGTTCAATCTCGTTCACAACAAGTACTTTACTCGTTCCGTAATCCGATATCACTTTGTGATTAACTCCTTAACCACATGCTTGCAAGCGGTGTTGATATCGATTACCGAGTGGGCCTGAAGCATATCTCTCCGACTTGGGAGGGACAAATCCCATCTCGATACATACAACCCAACAGATACTTTCCGGTCACCCGAGAGACACCTTTATGATCACCCTCTCATAGGATGACGTTTGATGACCTCAAAGCTTTGTTCCGATACCAGGGAGTTGTATTATCTCATGGTCTAAGGAATACAATATTTGACATAAGAAAAGCTTCGCAAAGATGAACACGATGACACGATCTAATTGCTTCGCTTAGTTTGGGTCTGTCCACCATACCATTCTCCCAATGATATGATCTCATTATTAATTGACAACTCATGTCCATGGTTAGGAAACCTTAACCATCATTAATCAATGAGCTAGTCCTTAGAGGCATACTAGGGACACGGTGTTGTTCACAAACCACACAAGTATTAAAGTTTCCGCTTAATACAATTCTAGCATGGAATATAAACATTATCATGAACAAGAATTATAATAATAACAGCTTTATTATTGCCTCTAGGGCATAATTCCAACAACATCCTCCCCCCTTGAGCCGCCGGTTGGAAGGCTTGAGGGAGGGGCAGGACTGCCCCTTCCCCCCACTATATAAGGAGCCCCCCTCTCCCCTTTGGAGAACACACCAATACGACATATCCCATGAGTTGGGAGCCCTTGTCCTCCTCCTCTCCAATCTCTCTCTCTAGTTGTCTTCACGCGTTGGCACGACCCATGGCTGTTCGCGCAAGAGATGACACATCTGCAGCATGTCGTTGCACTACAGGGATTCCATAGCCGGAGATCTACTTCCGCAACATACTCCCGGAGTGATCGGGGAGATGGAGGTTCTCGTCGTACACCGTATGTGTACAAAGCCACGAGGTGCAACACTTGGGGCACTGTGATGTCGTAAGCCGGGCTGCTGCATGGTGATAGAGCAAAGGGTGACCTACGAGGAGCTTCGCGACCTTGTGGTCGGCTACGAGCACGACTACATCAACCACGTTCCCCTCGGAATGTTAACCGCTTTCGGACTACAAGGGTATGTATCCGAAACCTCTCGGTCATTACTGCATTACTCGTAGATAGATCTTGGGCATCGGGGCGATCCGTTGTAGTAATTTTTTTGATGTTCTGTCTAGAACCCCAACATTATACCCCAAGATTAATCCTATCTACTCTATTTGTGGCGTTGAGGAGGAAGATGCTTATCATGTTGTTGGTGGTGCACAAAGGCGAGGGGTCTACGTGACGGGCTGCGTTCGGTCTGGTCTCTATCGCCGGATTGGGTCCTGCACCTCCTAAACTCGGTATTAGTTGAAGTACACATGAAAATACTCTTCTTCTTCTAGTGGGAATGGCATCATCGGAACAATATTGTGCATGGTAATGGGAAGGCCTCAATTACATCTTCTGTGCCTTACTTGCAAAATTATGTGGAGACGTGTAATGTCTTGTCGGGCCTCACCCTAGATGTCAAAGGTAAAACCCCTCTTAACCCTGTTACCAGTCGTGTTGATGGGCAGTGTGAGGAACCAAGATCATAGTGGAGATCACCGGAGCAGGGGGTATGCAAAAATCAATGTTGATGCGGGCTAGGATGCAAATACTGGAGCTGCTGGCCTGGGTGCGGTGGCATGAGATCACACATGAAAATTCCTGGTCTCCATGTTTAAACATGTGGCTGCATGTGCAAGTGCGGAGGAAGCCGAAGTGTTGTCGATTTTAGAGGGGCTTTGCCTGGTAGAGCTGCACATCGACAAACCGAGACATTGAAGTCTGACTGTTTTCGAGCAATGCAGGTTCTTTCAACATCTATTGCATATAAATTGGCCTTCTGGAGCTTGTACAACAAGGCCAAGGATCTGATGATTAGGATCCCAGATGTTAGCATAGCAAGGTGGGAAGAAACAATAATAAAGTTGTGCATGCTTTAGCGCAGATGGGTAAGCGTGAGTTGTGTGGTATGTTGCTTGGTGCAGTGCCTCCCTACATGTTGGCACTGACTGAGCGTGATTAGGGTCCGTTCAGAACGGAGGAAATTTGTAGGAAAAATGGAGGAACTCGGATTCCATAGGTTAAATTTCCTTTGGAGCGTTCGGGGCACAGGAATTGTGAACAGTGAAACTTAGGAAATGTTTCCTTTACCGCCGGTTTCCTACAGATTTCACGGGAAAGTAAACATGAGGTCTGAACTCTTTTTTTCCTACCTTGCGCGTAGCACCGAGGCAAGACGTCCTGCTGCGCCACTAAAACCCTCACTGAAGCCAGCCTCACCATGCCACTGACAGCCGGCCCCTTGTACTTTGTGGGACCCATTCTCTATATTATTTTATAGGAGTTGATGCTCAATGATTCCTATGTTTTGTTGTTCTCATCCGAACACCATGACAAGCTAGCTAATCCTTTGTTTTGCATTCCATTGGAAACCCCACCCAATTCCTGTCCTATTTCCATGATTCTACTATTCCTACGGTTTTACAATCCCATGTTCCGAACAGGCCTTACCTAAATTAATTAAAGCTCACATTTTCCTAAAAATATTTTCTCAATCAAATAGTAGAAGATACACACCATCTACCTAAAGCTTCACTAACCATTGAACTGAATTCTACTGAAAGGAATTCAGTAGAGAATGCAACCAAAGGAAATTATTCATATATGTCCAATAGGGCAGAGATCATCAACTATAGGTCAATAGATCAATCACATATCTATGGAATCATACATATCACCATATAAATGAATAATCATTTATCAAAAGCTAACCAATACCAATTTGTTCCAACACAATGTAAAGTTGAATAAGTCACTTGTCAAAATTGAAACAGAAATCAATTACCATTTAATTAAACCAAGATAATAGTAGCATTGCACGAACATTGGTTTCAATTCATCAATTGGATGTACTAAAACAACTATCAGTGTTAAATTAACGTATAGCCATAGCTATGAACTTTGAATTGAGAGGGAAGCGAGCGGATAAGCTAGCACATAAAAAACTATAGCTAGCATATGATTAAAATAGATATGGGAGAGCTAGAGTTACTCTAATGAAGCGGAACGAGGTCGTCGATGAGTACCACAACACAGTGTCTCAAACTTAGGAAGAAATGACGCCACATTTACCCGCTCCAGGCTACGATCAAAGACAATAGCTTGTCAACAGAGTTCTAGCAGCAACAGTGCGCCAACGCTAGAGGGTATTGTGTCACGACTAACACCACGGGTACCCCAAACCTAGGTTAGTGAGAGAGAGAGAGAGAGAGAGAGAGAGCCAACTGAACCGGTTGGGTTGGGACGAACCATTCAGGTTTGACCTAAACAACTTGGTTAGGCTAGTCGAGGGGGCTAGCTAGGGGCATTTCTATCTTTTAAAAATACTACTAAAGTCCAAAGTTCTAAATTCAAAAGGAGATTAAATAAAAATATAACAAAATATATTAAAAATATATACAAGCACAACAAATTATAGAGAATTATTTTTTGTGAGAATTATTGAATAATATTTGAATTAGGATAGAAAAAGGAATCAAATATATCTTTTAAATACCCGTAGTTACGGGGAAATAATATTTATTTGTTCCTTAATAATTAGAATATAATTCTTTTTTGAATTATTAAGATTTAATCCATTTAAATATCATCCCTGAATTTAAATAAATTAATAATCCATTAGAGGTTTACTATTAATAAATTGTTAAATTTTAGTAAAACACACAAATAAGGGCAATTCAACATAAATAAGTAATGCATAATATCATGATTTTTTTATTTTAAACATTGCCATTATCGGACACTAATACTAATTTTAGGAGCCGAGGTCCAGGGCCAAGTCAAAACTTTGAACTACACTACCTAGCAGTCTCAAGGCAAGTCCATACTTTCTCATATCCATTGAAGTATTTTTATAAAATTACTTGAAAAGAATTACAATGTCTAATACGTGCATTTAAAATAAAATCATTACTTTTCTACAATTATGAATCGAATACATGGTGGGTAATGGAACCATGGTTTGTGTTGATGCTAGAGGTTCCATTGCAATTGGATAAATTCAGATAGGAATAACGATCAATATTGCCAGTGATTCTTGCATTGTATAAACAATGTTGACTATGAGATCTAGTATGGGACAAAGAAGCCAGTTGGATCTTCTTCCTTCGTATGTCCTCAGACGACTATGCCGGGTTGCGATTCCTTGTGGAGAAAGCAGCGGGTGGGAGCCCCTAACACCTCTTTTCTATGATGTACAATGATCATAAGTAGTTTCTATGACTAGATTGTTAGAGGTTGTAGGAGACGGACTACTTATATGGTATAAAGGTAAGGGGAATGATGGGATACAAAAGGTGGGCCTGCGGGGTCGTGGAAAACAGAAGTGATTGGCTTTGATCTTTTGACTAGTGACAGAATATTTCAAGATCTTTAGTGTTTTTTGTGTTAGATAACAATGCTAAGGATTATTTAATTGTGTGTTTTGTATTGCAGATTATATCCCCCCAAATGCATCTAAACAAGAGTTTTTGGGGGACGGATTATCCATCCCTGTCAAGGGCCAGATTATCCGCCCTACCTCGATCACCAAAGGTGCCAAGACGCGTCATGCTGTATGGGTGGCGGAGTTTCCCCCGGATTGTCTAGCCAGGGACAAAGATTTTGCCCAGGACGGATAATCCGCCCATCCAGGGGTCGGATAATCCTCCCCCAAGGATTTTTCCCAAGGAGGCCAAGGCGCGTCAAGAAGTATGGGGGCGGATATTCCCCCGGATTGTCCGGCTAGGGCCGAAGCTTTTGCTCGTGCCGGATAATCTGCCCATCCAAGGGGGCCGGATAATCTGCCACCAGGGATTTTTCACAAGGCAGCCAAGGCATGTCAAGCGGTATAGGGGGTGGGCATTTGGCCCGGATTTTATGTTTTTGGGCCGGATGTTTGTCCCGACCGGATTATCCGGCCCCCACTTAGGCCGTATTCTCGGGCCCCTCCTTATTCCAACGACATCTTTCTGGCAGGGGGTATAAATACCCCATTTGATCCTCATTTCAGATCTCTTGGATCCTACGAGAAAGTACAGTGTTATTCATACCAATCCTCACAAGATATCAACTTTCAACCACCCGAAGGCTCCGATCTTTGGGGAATCGAAGGAGGAGGCCTTGATCTTCATAGGAGCCAATCAAGATCTTCATTTCCCCTCCATTCATTTGGGGGCCTCTTGATGTAGAGTTCCTTACGAATTTCTAGATCCCAGTTTTGTTTATTGATAAACTTGTTTCTTGTGGAAGCTTGTTGTCATCTCAGGAGCCTCCAATTCAGTTGTGGATGTGTGCCCCGGTAGAGTTGTAAAGGCACTGGTTATCGCCTCGAAGGGTACCAAATAGTGGAAAGGTGGACCAGACCTCTTGTCGCGAGATCCATCGGAGAACAGGGTGAGGCCTATTGTTGCGTGGTCGTCTTAGTACCGCCCACCCCTCCAACGCAGACGTACTTCCCTTAACAAGGAAGGAACTACGGTAAAACAAATCCCGTGTGCCCACGTGCTTCACTACGGTTACCCCGTTCCTCTCACTGCCTTTACTCGCTTAGTAGATAGGTTGGCATATAGGGAAATTCATCTTAGTTGCATATATAGAGAATTTACCTTTGTGTCAAGCCTAAATCTGAAAAAAGAATTAAATTTTGTAGTCTCACCTATTCACCCCCCTCTAGGTGCCCATACGATCCATTTCAATTGTTATCAGAGCCTCGACTCTTTATTCGGGCTTTACCGCCTAAGAGAGTATGGGTACTAGGGGAGATGGTAGTGAGGCTGTGGACAAGGTCACTATGGATGATCTCCAAGATATTGGAAACAACCTTGATTAAAACCATGGAGGCCCAAATGAAAGAGATGCGTGAAATGATAGCGTGTCTCTCGCCACCCACAACCCCTCCTCCATCTTCCACTGAGGCTACAACTCCTATTTCAAAGGACAAATCTAAGGCTAACTCCACTGAAGAAGAGTTGGAGGGTGACGATAAAAATAAGAGTTCCTCTTTGAAAAAGGGAAGTGGTAAGGAGGATTATAGTGAGGTCTCTTACTTATACTCACCTAATCCATCAATACCTCACCCTCATATAAACAATAGAGGTGATCCACCCAAGCTCAGTGCATCTTCTTTTAATCAATGGAAATTTTTGATGAAGTCTCACGTGTGCAGCTCGTATATTGAGTTACGGAAGATCATCGAGGGTGGTCTCCACATTGGGGATCCAACCAATTTGAGAAGAAGAGAAGTTGTCGATAGTCAACTCAATGCTACGACCTTGCACATGATTCATCTTGGTGTGGGTCCCATGGACATGCCACATATTGAATATCTCAACACTGCTAAGGAAGCATGTGATGCCCTCACCGAGTTATTCATTGTAAATGAGAGCATGAGAATAAATAGGTATGATGCTCCGAGCAATCAAGCTAAAGGTTTCTATATGATGGATGGTGTGGACCACAAAGATATGTATAGAAGACTCAAGTCCATTGCCACCACATTTAGAAATCATGGTGCAACACATGTTGATGATGCTTGCATCAAGAGGAAACATGTAAGTTCTCTTATGCCATTTGAGCCCATATATTTGAAGAGTCTCCAAGGAAGACACAATTATCACCAAATGACTTCCAACGAAGTTATGTAAGAAATGGTTGCATTCAAAGTTGCGGCCAAGAATGCTGAAGATGCTCATGCACGAGCAATTGGAATGCAAAAGGGTGTGAATGTTGCCTTGAAGGCCAATGTTGTTGAGCAAGAAGAATATGATAGGAACCTTGACATAGCTTCCATGAGCTGTCCTGAGGAGGTCAAATGTGCACATGGTGAGTACATGGCATTCTATGCAAGAAACTTTTGGAAAGACCCTGCCAAAGCAAAGTTTGAGATTGAATGTAAGAATGGGTCAAGTGGAAGAAAGGAAAACAAACCAAAACTAAGATCATTTTACAATTGTGGAGACCGTTTAGATTTTGTAGCCGAGTGCCCTTATAAAAGTAGAGAAGTTCATGGGGGTAGAGTGGTCCTCAAGGAGAAGTCAAAGGCTCCTCGCAAGAAGCCATTTGTCAAGAAAATTTTTTCCTTACAAGAAGCAACCGTGTTGGTAGCCCAAGAGAAGTATTTGTCCGCAAGTGAAGACAAAGAATACGATGATTGTTAAAGAGAGGTGGCTGCCATAGCTACCACATCTACGCCAACCACCTCGCTCTTCGACTCTCCAAATGATACCTTCTCCAACAAGAACATCACTTGTCTTATGGCAAGAGGTTCTGAGGTATCACCTTCCACTAGTCTTAAGGTTAAGTAAGAACTTATTTCTTTGGACCATTTTATTACTAACTTGCAAGGTGAGCACAAGATGCATTTCGAGGCCCTCATGGGATAACTAGCTTGTTCACTCGTAAGAACTTCTTGAAGAAAAGGGAAGAATTGAAAGGGAGGATGCAATGGAGATAACATCCTTGAAAATGCTCTAGAGGAAGAAGAGGAGATTCAAGCTTCCCTTGAAGAGAGGCTTGAGTGTATTGAAGAGTCACATGATGAAATTGTTGCCAAACTTATGAAGGAACATGATCATTCTATTTCTAAAGCAAAGAGGCTAAAAGGGAGAAGGTTGAATTTGGGGCTGCTCATGCTAGACTTTCCGAGAAACTAAAGAAACTTGACATTGCTCACAAGGCATTGGAGAGTGAACACTCTATTCTCAATGAGTATCATGATCAGCTCCAAACTCGACTATCCAAATATGATGTTCCTAGAACCTCTACTTACATGTATAATCATGTAGATATTCTTGAATAGAATGCTAGATTGAAAGATGAGCTTGCCAAGTCATCTCTTCCCAAAGGTAAGGAAGTTCTCGATGAGCTCTTGAACAAGCAAAGGACAAACAATGGAAAGGAGGGACTTGGCTATGTCCCAAAGACCAAGAAGAAGAAGAACAAGAAGAATAAGGCCAAGAATGCTAAAGCAAAGACAAGCACCACAGAAAACAACATCACGAAGAACAAAACTAACTATGATGGTTTTGCAGGACCCAATAATCCTCATTATGAGTTATTTTGTGATTATTATGGTGATGTTTATGCTAGTTATATTGATCCTTATGATAATTATATTTCTTGGTCTATTTGGGTTACAAATACCCTTCTTACTAACATGAGAGGACCCATTGCAAAATGGGTACCTAAAACCAAGAATTATTTTTCTTGTAGGGCTATGATTCTGGTGGGTCGAAATGGGTGCTTAATAGTGGATGCACAAGTCACATGACTGGAAGCAAGGAGATCATCACGGAGATGAGGCCTAATCATGATAAAATAATAATATCCTATGGTGATAAGTCCAAGTCAAAGGTATTGGGTCTTGGCAAGGTTGTGGTTTCTCACGATATCTCTCTCGTGGACACCATGCTTGTTGAGACCCTTGGGTATAATTTACCTTTTGTTCGTTCCCTTGGTAAGACAGGCTTTAGAGTTTTCATTGATGTTGATATAGTGGTACTCTTGTGGGAGTAAGTCTCTAAAGGTCACTTTTTTGAGTATGTCGAAAATGACTTGTATGTGGACATTTGGGGAAAACCACTGCAGGTCTGATGTGCTTATTCGGAAAGGCCAACACGGGCTGGTTATGGCATCGTTGTCTAGCCTATGTCAACATGAGAACTTTGTAAAGTCTTCACAAGGGTGGCCACATTCTTGGACTAAAATAAAATGTTTCCTTTGCCAAATATTGTGTTTGCAGGGCTTATGTTGAAGGAAAGATGCATGACTCTCCCCAACAAAGGAAGACAATTATTTTGTCAAAGAGAATCTTAGAGCTACTTCATGTGGATCTTTTTTGTCCTCCATCTCATGCAAGTCTTGGTGGAAAGAAGTATTGTCTTGTCATTGTCGATGATTTCTCAAGGTACATATGGGTCTACTTCTTCAAGCAGAAAAGTGAGACTAAACAAACTGTCACCGACTTTTCCAATGATGTTCAATGTCAACACAATGTCCCTATTTTGGAAATAAAAAGCGACAACAACTCCGAGTTCAAGAGCTATACCCTAAATGAATTTCTAAGTGAAGAGGGGATAAGACATCAATATTCCGCTGGATACACCCCTCAACAAAATGGTATAGCCGAGAGGAAAAACCAGACTTTGATGGATATGGCAAGGTCTATATTGGCTGAATTCAAGTCCTCGTACAATTTCTAGGCTGAAGCTATATCCATCGCATGTCATTCTTCAAACCTTCTTTACCTCCGCAAGATCTTGGACAAGACCCCTTTTGAAATACTTACCGGTAACAGGCCCAATATATCATACTTCTGGGTATTTGATTATAAGTGTTTCTTTCTCATTAAAGAAGTTTGTTTGTCTAAATTTGAGTCTAAGACTTTAGAAGGTATTTTTGTTGGTAATGGTGCCGAATCCCACACTTATAAATTGTAGCACCCCGAGAAACCCTAAATAATTAGATTGCATGTTGTTTCTAATTTATCCATCATCATGCATACTCCATATCTAAATTATTTTTACTAAACCCTAGATTACTTTTGTGACACCCCCGGGAATAAGGATAGACAAATCCTAGACCTTCGTCTGAACATAAGCCTAACCTAATCTCGAAAACGTATAGAGAGAGAATCGGTAATACAATAGTGACCCTACGACACAAAAAAATATTACAGCAAACTCATAACTGAGCGAAGAACCAAAATAATTACAAGCAAAGGTCACTGACCACAAACATCAAACAACGGAAGGCAAATTATGCTATTAAGTATAGCAAACTTATAGAACGGAATAAGAGGCCTGGAGTATAACGATGATGTCCCATCCATAGATTCTAGGCTGCCGACCAGGAACCCCAAGCTACTCGTCGATGTCGATTCCATAATAAACTCATCTTCTAAGGTAACATTTACTCTGCTACAAAAAAGGATCAACAAAGCAAGGGTGAGTACAGAGTGTACTCCACAAGTCTTCTGGCTGGTGTAGTTGTTTTGCATAAAGCCATTTTTGTTTATAAAATAGGAGGAAGAGGAAGCTCGTCTAATCAGAGTGTTCTGAAAAGGGGGTAAGAAAGCGACATCTCCAAAGTATTGATCTTCATCTTTTTATATCCACCAAGTCATCATCATCGAACCTCATCTAGGATCACGCCCTCGTACCCATGAGGAAGCATCCTTAAGCACACTTCACTTGCCAACTTCTACGATTAGGTTCATGTTCTCTATGATACCACGTACATTCCCAAGTCGTCCATAACCGTGGACACAACTTTTCGAAAAGATTTAACCTCGCAGGGGTGTACAACTTTACCCACACGCGCCGACCGACTCTTTGTGTCACTTGACACACTTCCTTGGTGTGATGACAGAGGGTGGTCGACCAAAACCTTTCCCTTACTTTTGCCTAATCCATGAGTCACCAGAAGGTCTCCCGGCTATGGTAGTTGGCCATACTCCGAGGCGGTCTTCGACTCTGTGTACCGAGATCCAGTTCAGTGCCATGCACCCTTCACCCGGCCACGTCCTATATGCTTGCACAATTTTGCAAAACCTTTTTCCATGCGTGTGCCTAATAAATCCTCAAATTACAGACTCATGGATCAGACTAGGCAAGTTGGGGTCAAGGGGGTCCCTAGAAACCCCCGTGTGGTTGTATGCTCATCTTGGTTCAAGAGGCAAGAACCTCGGGTCCTAGGGGTGGTAAGTATGGGACTGCAAAAACCACAACCCACGTAGCCTCCTATACAAGCCTTAGCATGTTTACCTCACATCACCTATCATACCACGTTCTCTTGTCAAACTAGATTCATTCGGAGCTCGGATCCATCAACTAGGTGAATCAACGGAATAACTAAGCATGACTAAGCACAACAGATAAAGTAGCTCTAGCAGCACTTCACAAGCCAAACCCTAGTTATGCTAGGATCAGTGGATTAGGGATTATAGCTTACAAATGGAAACATGCATCATATAGGATAACTCTATCTATCGATAAAAAAATTAGAATCGTATGCACATGGCAAGAATTTAAATGCTTGAAAGCATATGATTAATATGTATGTGTGGGGCTTCGCTTGCCTTTGCCCGTTGATAACCGATAAGCAGATCTTCGGACACCTGGTACTTGACTTGGTTATAGTTGGTCAAGTATTGGTCTTCGAGATTCGACGGTGTTGATCTCGGTCTTCAATCTCGAGCTTGATTCCGATATCTATTCTACCAGAGAAGAACCAAATACCGAATAGAAAGGAAACAATCAACACATGGCATTGATGCAATGCTCAATCAAGTATGATGATATGACAAGTTAAAAGTTATTGAAATTGAAACCCTAAACATGCTTGGTAGTTTAATCGGGGTTCCGAGGGGTCCAAATCCTAACTCGGGGAAACCCCGGATATATATGGGAGGGTTCATTATGTTCTTCTAATTAAACTTGTCATGAAATTTGATCAACAAGGCATGATAATGTTGATATTGTGTAGATCTTATTTTTATGAACATTTTGATATATTATACATATTTTTCTGAGTTAATATGAATAAGTTATTGATTTCACAATATTTAAACCTTTTCTGAAATTATTAAACCAAATTGTTAAACTTTTTTACACCGCAACAACAACTAGCTGCAGAGATAGACAGATGGGCCCTAGGCCAACTCATCCTCCACGTGGGCAGGGTGGGACCCAGGCCGGGTTTGACCGGGCTGACCGCGTCTGCTGACGTCACGGTGACGGCAGCACAGCGTCACGTCGGCGGCTACTCTCAGATCAATGGCGGGGAAGGCGATTGGGTGCGCACGGACAAGCGGGAACGGGCGCGACTGGGTCAGTGTGACGCGGGAGACCGTTTAGCGGTGGCGCCACTTAGTTTTGGTTGCCGGAGCAACGACAGTGACGGCTACTGGCGGCGGAGCACGACGGCGACCAAGGCAGGAACCGAACAGAGTGGAAGAGGGACAACAGAGTTGTCTAGGAGGAATGCATGCTCACCCTAGGCTTCTTGTTTTCTCGGTGTGGCCATGGGTGGACGGTGGCGATGACACGAATGACGGCGGTGGTCATCGCGCTTGAGAAAGACAAGTTCGATTCCGACGTTGTAGGCCATCCCGACAAACGTGCTTCGATGAGGAGGTCGAGGACGAGGTGGCGGAGCCGACGACATGCTCAATTACTCGCGGATGGGTCCAGAATGGTGGCAACCAATGGCGGCTGTAGAGCTAGGGTTCGGCTTTCTCAGGAAGAATAGGAAGAGAGCCAGGGAAGGACAAAGAGGATAGGGAGAAGGATAGGCGTGCCTAGGTGGTCCTTATCCTCTGCAGGACAGTGGCAGAGCGCACGAATCGCAGCGCAGAACGATGATGGCATCACCGACAACACGTAGGAGGTTGCCACCTGCGGGGAAGACGACAACGTGAAAGGGTAAGTTGGTTTGGGCCTCTATTGGGCTTCGCGTGGGCGGCGGCTGCTGCTATCTCCTGCGCACGTGGAGGCAGGGAGAGAGAAAGGAATGGGCCGACCTGGTTAGGCTCAACGGCTGTTTTTATTTCCTATAGTCTTTTTCTTTTCTGTTTTGTCTTTTATCTTTTGTATTTAAGTTTAGAATTTGTTTGAACCATTTGAAAAAAAATACCAGAGGGCTTTATAAAGTTACTAAAATATTGTGGGGCCCTTTTATCTAGTTTGGGCTCCAAAGTTTTTGGTAGTTTTCAAAATTCAAAACCATTTTGAATTATTTGAGAGAGAGGAAACCAGGGTTAGGGTTTTAAGTTTATTTTTCTTGCATTTTATTTAGATAACACTATATGATGCTCATGATATGCACATACAAACCCTAATTAATGTTTAATGAAACTAGGGGTGTTACAATTCTATCCCCCTTAAAAGAATCTCGTCTCGAGATTCCTAGGTAGAAAGATAGAAGGAACAGGGTTACACTAAACTTCGACGATCTTCTCGAAGTGGTTGATCCATGCCACCATGACGAATAGACGAAGAGCTTCATAATCTTCGAGGTGGTTACTCACACTAAAGAAGAGAGGGATTGACATGAAACCGCAAATTGAGTATCTCATGGTCAACTCATGGATAGATGTTTCACAAACATCTCTAGAGACAACGACATGAAACAGTCCAAGGTAAAGGAGAAAACAAAATGAGACGATTTTCAATGTAACATATAACTGGTGTTCATAAGGACTGAGACCATGGAACTCATAGAAGAGTTTAAGCTTCTGAAGGGGAAGGTTCCAACAGAAAGCACATGACCACAGACTTCGATAGGAAACCTCTACTAAACAGCTTAAGTAGAGTTTTATAGGTGGAAAGATAGATACGAACAAAACCAAGCTGTTGAAATACTTTTGATACAAAAGGGTCACTCTTTCATTCAATAGAAGGCCAAGACAGAAAGGTGTTTTGTGGATAGGGCTCATAAGAGTCACAAGGAACATGTAACAAGAGAAACTATTGATTACCAAAATCATAGTCGCTCTTCAAACATGTGTAAACAGATAGGAAGGAACTCTTTATTCATTCAGTACTACCAAAATCCTTGCCAAGATCATGATATCACTTTACACCACCATATGAATAGACAAGAAGATTCCTGATGACACGAGAATAAAGAAACTTCATTCTCAGGCTCCAAGTACTTGGCATAACAATACGCTTGCCATCATAAAAGGGTCTAGAAGATCCACCGAGAGCCATTTAGCAATACTAATTTAAATGTTCTCCTTGATGTTTGACACACTGATATCAGGATATAGACAATCCTTTAACCAGTCATCAAGTAAAGGTCGGACTTCGGATACAAAGGAAACCATGAGCATAACTCCTTTAATTAGTTGTAGGAGAAGCCTCATAAGGAGTGGTTATTATTGCTCATTCAAGAGAGTATGGCAATAGGCTTTCTGGCTAGTTGTGTAAACCACCACATCAATCTTGCCAGAGTCACAAGATACCTACGCCATAGCCTTGAGGAACACCAACCATCACATCTGCTTGAGATCCAACTTTGGTTAGGTGGAGAGATGCTTCAGACTCAGCATATCCGAATAGAAAGTGTGCAACATTTACACAGAGGTAAAGTCACTAGATTCTCAAGACATGGACTTCAATGTCAATCTCCAAAAGATGAGATAGATTGCAAATTCCATCTATTAGAAAGTTATCAAAGGACAACTGCTCCTACATGAATTGTTTGCAACGAAACACAACTGAATCCTTGTTGGAAATATTTTAGGAGGATATCGAAGTTTTTTTGGACTTCTTATCTTCCATGAATGAATCAGTCAGTGGCTTGGTATGCATCGAGAAACTTCTCACAATATGAAGGTATTAACCTGCCATATCAAGAATTCTTTGCACATGCTTGACTAACTTGAAATGATTCCTGAAGGAACAAAGATAACTCTACTCGAATCCATGACGACATCTTTCAACAATTGCACGTGAATCGGAGCAGGTCACTTCTAACATCCAGGACACATTCTTTGAGATGACTCGAGAATGGTTCTCAAAAGTTTCCAACATTAATGCCAAATGTTCCATATGAATCTAATCTAGCATGGAGAAAATAAGGATGTCATCTATGGGTTCAACAACAAACTTATTGAGACACTCCAAGAAGATGGATTCATATGTTGTATGAATAAGGCATAGACATTGGTCAGACCAATGGACAAGAAGATGCACTTAGGTGAGACATCACAAGTAAATACACCATCAAATAGTCCTTGGAACTGACTTTGATTTGACGATAGCCCAAATTAAATCAAAGGCAGGAAAGATACCATATCCACGAAGGAGATACTATCTTGCTTCAACACGAACACAACTAGACATGTAGGGTTTCGTAGCATGGAAAACAAAAAATTTCTATCGCATACAAACAAACAAGCCAAGATCTATCTACTAGATTGTAGCAACGAGTCGATGGAATAACTTACCCTCGAAGATTCCAAAGCGTTTAACGAGAGCGGATTCTCGTGGGTTATGTAGTCGTACTCTTCCCGATCTCAAGATCGTGTAGACGATCCTTCCGCCATGCTCCGCAGAGCTTCCGCAATCGGTCACACGTCGGTACTCGACGAAGACCTTCCTCTCCTTGTTCCAGTGAAAATGAGGTTGTAGCACTCTTGCGATTCCTGACAACGGCGTGGTACCGGAAGTAGAGGGAGATCCCAGGCTTCGCCTTAAGCCGAGCGAGTATGGTGGAGTATGAGAGAGAGCTATTAGTGGTCTAGGGTTTAGACACACCAATTAGAAGGCTCTAATCCAAGGCTAGTGCAATTAGAAGCTCTAAACCAAAGCGGCTCTAAACCGGAGTCTAGGGCTAGGATTTAGATTAGAGGATAGGAACTTGTGTGTATAGAGGAGGAGGCCCTGTCCCTCCTCTTATAGGTGGAGGGGCCAAGGGAGGGAGTCCCTCCCCAAGTCGGCCTTGGGTGGCGCACCGGCTTGGAGAGGAGGGACTCTTCCCCAAGTCGGTTTCAACCTCCTCTTGCTTGTTTCCCTAAGTTTCCTGTTTTAGCCGTTTGACTTTCAAACTGGCCATTTGACTTTTTAGTTTTAGGATTCAATTTAATCCTTTATTTGGAACAACAAGAACACTTAGTACATGATGCAATCATTCCAATATGTAATGACACATTCATGTACCCCTTCCCCCCGGAGTGCCGGACATTCCGGAACCTTCTAGATCATTCCCGATGAAAACACCGGAATCATTTCCGAACTCCGAAACGGGACTTTCCTTATATGAATCTTATTCTTCGGACCATTCCGGATCACCTCGTGATATCCCGGATCCCATCCGAGACTCCGAACAACATTCGATCTCTTTCTCATAATACCATAACTACTCAAAACAACGTCGAATCCTTAAGTGTGTCTCCCTACGGTTCGTGAATTATGCGGACATGATCGAGACACTTCTCCGAATAATAACCAATAGAGGAATCTGGAAATTCATATGGCTCCCACATATTTCTACGATTACTTTGCGATCGAATGAACCACTTACATACAATACCAATTTCCCTTTGTCTCACGATAGTTTACTTATCCGAGGTTATGATCGTCGGTATCTCTACAAACCTAGTTCAACCTCACGTTCTTGATAAGTACTCTTTCTCGTTCCTGATATGTGATCCCTTGTGAGCCAGTCACATGCTTGCAAGCTAATTGGATGACATTCTACCGAGAGGGCCCAGAGTATATCTATCTGTCATATGGATGGACAAATCCCACTCTTGATCCATGTGTCTCAATCAATACTTTCCGAACACTCAATGCCACCTTTATAGCCACCCGCCACGGTGGTGTTTGATGTCATCAAAGCATCCATCCGCAAAGGTGATATGCATGATCTCATGGTCAAGGAATTAGGTTACTATGTATCAGAAAGCATATAGCAATTGAACTATTGAAATGACTTGATCTTTATGCTACGCTTATCTATAGGAGTATGTCCACCATATCATTCTCCTAACGATATGATCTTGTTGTTGATAACATCTCAATGTTCATGATAGGGAAACCACAATCATTAATCAACCAACAAGCTAGTGAAGTATAGAGGCTATACTAGGGACTTCAAATTAAGTTTACAAATCACACAAGTATCAATGTTTCCTTGTTAATACTATTATAGCATGAATGTAAACATTTATCATAAACACAAAGATATAATAATAACTACATTTATTATTGCCTCTAGGGCATATCTCCAGTCTCCCACTTGCACTAGAGTCATCTAATCTAGATTACATGGTAATATACCCAACACCCATGGCGTTTGGTGTTGGTCGGTTTTGCCCTCGGGAGAGGTTTAGTCAACGGATCCGCCACATTCAGATCTGTGTGTACTTTGAAAATCTTTATATCCCCATCCCGGATATGTTCTCGAATAGCGTGAAAACGCAGCTTGATGTGCTTCAGCTTGTGTGACCTTGGTTCTTGCGCGTGGCTATGGCGCCCATGTTATCACAAGAGATAGACATTGGGTCCAGCACTAGGAACCACACCCAGCTCTGTAATGAACTCTTTCATCCATATCGCTTCTTGTGAAGCCTCCAAGCGCCATGTATTCCGATTCATGAAGATCTCGCCACAACGCTTTGCTTTGCACTCCTCCTAATCACTGCACCATTCAAAATAAATACGTATTCAGATTGTGATTTAGAATCATCCGGATCGGTGTTCCAACTAGCATCGGTGTAACCGCTAACAACGAGTGTTCATCACCTCCATAAGAAAGAACCATATCCTTAGTTCTTCTCAAGTACTTAAGGATGTTTTTGATCACGTCCAATGATCCACTGGATCACTTTGATATCTGCTAGTTAAACTAAAGATATGCAATGTCGGGTCTAGTACATAACATGGCATACATTAGAGATCCTATGGCTGAGGCATAGGAGTCTTACTCATCCTTTCTCTATCTTCTCGGCGATGTCGGACTTTGAGTTTTACTCAAGGTCGATTAGCAACATGGGCAAGAACCCTTTCTTGCTTTCTTCCATTCCAAACATCTTTAGAACTTTGTCCAAATATGTACTGTGACAATGATATTTGGCTTCGATCTATCTCTATAAATCTTTATGCCTAATATGTAAGCTGCTTCGCCAAGATCCTTCATTGAAAAACTATTATTCAAATATTCCTTGACACTATTAAGAAGGTCTACATCATTCCCAATCAACAATATGTCATCCACATATAGTATTAAGAATGCTACAGAGCTCCCACTCACTTTCTTGTAAATACAAGCTTCTCCATAAGTTTGTATAAAACCAAAACTTTTGATCACCTTATCAAAACGTTGATTCCAACTTCGGGATGCTTGCTTCAATCCATAGATGGACCGTTGAAGTTTGCATACCTTGTTAGCATCTTTAGGATCGACAAAACCTTTGGGTTGCATCATATACAACTCTTCATCAATATCTCCATTGAGGAATGCTGTTTTGACATCCATCTGCCATATCTCATAATCATAATATGCAGCGATTGCTAACATAATCCTCACAGACTTTAGCTTCGCTACCGATGAGAAAGTCTCATCGTAGTCAACTCCTTGAATTTGTCGAAACCCTTTTGCGACAAGTCGAGCTTTATAGACAGTAACATTACCATCAGCATCTGTTTTCTTCTTGAAAATCCATTTGTTCTCGACAGCCTTCCGGCCATCCGGTAAGTCCACCAAAGTCCATACTTGGTTTTCGTACATGGATCCAATCTCGGATTTCATGGCTTCTTGCCATTTATTGGAATCTGGGCTCATCATCGCTTCCTCATATGTCTCGGGGTCATCGGTGTTGTCCACCAACATGACACTCATAACGCGATCATACCAACTGGAGTGGTACGAGTTCTCGTTGACCTCCGAGGCTCAGAGCAACTTCAACCGAAGTTTCATGATCACCATCATTAGCTTCCTCTTATTGGTGCAGGCACCACAGAACTTCTTCCGTGCTACGCTACTTGCAATTTCGAGAGAAGGTTCGACAACCTCGTCGAGTTCTACTTTCCTTCCAGTCACTTCTTTCGAGAGAAATTCCTTCTAGAAAGGATCCATTCTTGGCAACGAAGATTTTGCCTTCGGATCTATGATAGAAGGTATACCCAATAGTTTCCTTCGTATCCTATGAAGACGCATTTTTCCGCTTTGGGTTCAAGCTTGTCCTACAGTAACTTCTTAACATAGGCTTCAGATCCCCAAACTTTAAGGAACGACAATCTAGGTTTCTTTCCAAACCATAATTCATACGGTGTCGTTTCAACGGATTTAGACGGTGCCCTATTTAAAGTGAATGCGGCTGTTTCTAATGCATAACCCCAAAATGATAGCGGTAAATCTGTAAGTGACATCATAGAACGAACCATATCTAAGAGAGTTCGATTACGACGTTCGGACACACCATTACGCTGTGGTGTTCCCGGCGGTGTCAATACTGAAAGTATTCCGCATTTCTTCAAATGCTCGCCAAACTCGTAACTTAGATATTCACCTCCACGATCAGAACGTAGAAATTTAATCTTCTTGTTACGTTGATTCTCTACCTCACTTTGAAACTCCTTAAACTTCTCGAAAGTTTCAGATTTATGTTTCATGAAATAGATATACCCATATCTACTCAAGTCATCCGTGAAGGTAAGAACATAACGATAACCACCGCACGATGCTATACTCATTGGACCACACACATCGGTATGTATGATTTCCAATAAGTCTGTAGCTCGCTCCATCATACCAGAAAATGGAGTCTTAGTCATTTTTCCCATCAGACATGCTTCGCATCTTTCAAGTGATTCAAAATCAAGTGATTCAAGAAGTCCATCGGAATGGAGTTTCTTCATACGCTTCACTCCAATGTGACCAAGACAGCATTGCCACATATAGGTCGAATTATCGCTTGATTTCAAACGTTTAGCCTCAATGTTGTTGATATGTGTATTTCCACTATCGAGATTCAATAAGAATAGACCATCTATCAAAGGTGCATGTGCATAAAACATATTACTCATATAAATCGAACAACCATTATTCTCTGACTTAAACAAGTAACCGTCTCGCAATAAACAAGATCCCGATATAATGTTCATGCTCAACGCAGACACTAAATAACAATTATTTAAGTATAAAACTAATCCCGATGGTAGATGAAGGGGTAGCGTGCCGACCGCGATCACAACAACCTTTGATCCGTTTCCCACGCGCATCGTCACCTCGTTCTTCGCTAGCTTCCGTTTATTCTGCAGCACCTGTTTCGAGTTACAAATATGACCAACCGAACCAGTATCAAATACCCAGGCACTACTACGAGTACTAGTGAGATACACATCAATAACATGTATATCGGATATACCTTTCTTCTTGATGTTGCCGTTCTTCAGATCCGCCAAGTACTTTGGGCAATTCCGCTTCCAGTGACCTTCTCCCTTGCAGTAAAAGCACTCAGTATCAGGCTTGGGCCCAGCCTTGGTCTTCTTCGCCGGCGTGGCAACTTTCTTACCACCCTTCTTGAAGTGTCCCTTCTGCTTAGACTTGCCTTTCTTGAATTTGGTGGTCTTATTGACCAACAACACTTGGTGCTCTTTCTTTATCTCCACTCTGCAGATTTCAACATGGCAAAGAGTTCTGGCAACGTCTTGTTCATGTTCTGCATGTTGTAGTTCATCACAAAGTTCTTGTAACTTGGTGGTAGTGATTGGAGGACAAGATAAATCCCCAAAGCATTAGGAATCACTATACCCAAGCTTTGAAGTTTGTTTGCGTGCCCAGACATCTTAAGCACATGCTCACTGACGGAGCTGCCTTCTTCCATCTTGCAGTTAAAGAACTTTTCAGAAGCCTCATAGCTTTCAATTGCCGCATGAGTCTCAAAAATCAATTTGAGATCCTCGACAATATCATATGGGTCTGACTCTTCAAACCTTTTCCGAAGCTCCAATTCCAAACCATACAAGATAGCACATTGAACTATGGAGTACTAATTCTTCCGAGCGAGGTAAACATTCTTTACTTCATCGGGAGCATCAGCTGCAGGTGGGTCACCCAGCGGTGCATCCAGCACATAGGTCAAATTACCAGCTGTGAGGACAATCCTCAAATTGCGGAACCAATCCGCGAAGTTGCTTCCATTGTTTTTCAACTTTTCTTTCTCTAGGAACGCATTAAAATTGATGGTAGGGGCTGCCATTGATCTACAACATATTTGCAATAGTTTAGACTAAGTTTATGACAAATTGAGTTCAAATTAATTAATGAAATTAAACTAGGTGAACTCCCACTCAAAACAACATCCCTCACATTTTTTTAGTGATCACACGAACCAAATCCACTACATCAACACCGATCATCACGAGAGTTGATATAGTTTTAATGGCGAACAATCATCATGTTCATCATATCTACTATATGATTCATGCTTTACCTTTCGGTGATCCGTGTTCCGAGACCATGTCTGTACATGCTAGGCTCGTCAAGATCAAACCTTAGTTTCCGCATGAGCAAATCTGGCTTGCTCACGTTGTATACACTTGCAGAATCTAACACACCCGATTATCACGTGGTGCTTCGAAACAACAAGCTTTAGCAACCGTGCTAACTAAGGGCGAACACTTTATGACTTGAAATTGATGTGCATGAGGGATCATCTTATAATGCTACCGTCGTCTACTAAGCAATACAAGATGCATAAAGGATTAATATCACATGCAATTCAATAATATGTGATATGATATGGCCTTTCTTATTTGTGCTTCCGATCTCCATCTTCAAGCACGAACATGATCTCCATCATCACCGGCATTGCATCAAGGTCAATGACGCTTCTCCATGGTTGTCGTCCACCGGCTTCAACTATTACAACTACTTTGAATAGACACGCGGGTCTTAACATAAATTAAAGACAACCATATGGCTCTGCCGTTGCCAACTTACAATAAGGAACATTGCATACATCGATATAATCACAATTATGGCCATATCACATCATCAAGACACCCTGCAAAACAAAGTTAGACGCCTCTACTTTCTTTGCATATTTTACGTGGTTTGGGGCTTTCAATAAGTGTCGTTCTAACTTACGAACAAGAACCACAACATTGATACTAGCATTGTTGATCACCGTTGTAAATTGGATCTTAACTATGCTAGGAGAAAGCACCATAAAGCCACTTATGCAATACAAGTTGCATGTCAAGCGTGGAGCAAGTATCATGAACGATGTCATGTAAGGTTAGCCCGGGCCGCTTCATCCCAACATACCGCAAGATGCAAAGTACACAAGAAGCAATCGACAATAAAAGCATCAACGCCCACAATGACCATTGTGTTCTACTCGTGCAACAGATCTACATATAGACACGGCTCTGATACCACTGTAGGGTTTCGTAGCATGGAAAACAAAAAATTTCTATCGCATACAAACAAACAAGCCAAGATCTATCTACTAGATTGTAGCAACGAGTCGATGGAATAACTTACCCTCGAAGATTCCAAAGCGTTTAACGAGAGCGGATTCTCGTGGGTGATGTAGTCGTACTCTTCCCGATCTCAAGATCGTGTAGACGATCCTTCCGGCGCTGCGTTCCGGCAGCGCTTCCGCAGTCGGTCACACGTTCGGTACTCGACGAAGACCTTCCTCTCCCTTGTTACAGCAGGGCAGCGGAGGTTGTAGCACTCTCCTTGCGATTCCGGCAGCACAACGACGTGGTACCGGAAGTAGAGGGGAGATCATGAGCTTCGCCTTAAGCCGGAGCGAGTATGGTGGAGTATGAGAGAGAGCTATTAGTGGTCTAGGGTTTAGACACACCAATTAGAAGGCTCTAATCCGAAGGCTAGTGCAATTAGAAGCTCTAAACCAAAGCGGCTCTAAACCGGAGTCTAGGGCTAGGATTTAGATTAGACGATAGGAACTTGTGTGTCTAGAGGAGGAGGCCCTGCCCCTCCTCTTATAGGTGGGAGGGCGGCCAAGGGGAGGGAGTCCCTCCCCAAGTCGGCCTTGGGTGGCGCGCCGGCTTGGAGAGGAGGGACTCCTCCCCCAAGTCGGTTCCAACCTCCTCTTGCTTGTTTCCCTCAGTTTCCTGTTTTAGCCGTTTGACTTTCAAACTGGCCATTTGACTTTTCAGTTTTAGGATTCAATTTAATCCTTTATTTGGAACAGCAAGAACACTTAGTACATGATGCAATCATTCCAATATGTAATGACACATTCATGTACCCCTCCCCGGTCTTGGGACATTCCGGAACCTTCTAGATCATTCCCGATGAAAACACCGGAATCATTTCCGAACTCCGAAACGGGACTTTCCTTATATGAATCTTATTCTCCGGACCATTCCGGATCACCTCGTGATATCCCGGATCCCATCCGAGACTCCGAACAACATTCGGTATCTTTCTCATAATACCATAACTACTCAAAACAATGTCGAATCCTTAAGTGTGTTTCCCTACGGTTCGTGAATTATGCGGACATGATCGAGACACTTCTCCGAACAATAACCAATAGAGGAATATGGAAATTCATATGGCTCCCACATATTTCTACGATTACTTTGCGATCGAATGAACCACTTACATACGATACCAATTTCCCTTTGTCTCACGATAGTTTACTTATCCGAGGTTATGATCGTCGGTATCTCTGCATACCTAGTTCAACCTCGTTACTGATAATTACTCTTTTCTCGTTCCTGTGATATGTGATCCCTTGTGAGCCAGTCACATGCTTGCAAGCTAATTGGATGACATTCCACCGAGAGGGCCCAGAGTATATCTATCCGTCATATGGATGGACAAATCCCACTCTTGATCTATGTGTCTCAACCAATACTTTCCGAACACTCAATGCCACCTTTATAGCCACCCAGTTACGGTGTGGTGTTTGATGTCATCAAAGCATCCATCCGACAAAGGTGATATGCATGATCTCATGGTCGAAGGAATTAGGTTACTATGTATCAGAAAGCATATAGCAATTGAACTATTGAAATGACTTGATCTTTATGCTACGCTTATCTATAGGAGTATGTCCACCATATCATTCTCCTAACGATATGATCTTGTTGTTGATAACATCTCAATGTTCATGATAGGGAAACCACAATCATTAATCAACCAACAAGCTAGTGAAGTATAGAGGCTATACTAGGGACTTCAAATTAAGTTTACAAATCACACAAGTATCAATGTTTCCTTGTTAATACTATTATAGCATGAATGTAAACATTTATCATAAACACAAAGATATAATAATAACTACATTTATTATTGCCTCTAGGGCATATCTCCAACAAGACATCCCTTTAAGAAGGAGCTGAGTTGGATGGAACTTTTGTCTTACAACTCTCCAAGTTGTTGTTTAAGCTCCACCAACTTGTTCAGGGTTATCTAGTACGGATCCTTAAAGAAAGAGAAGTTCAAATAATTTGCTTGCTCAAGAACTTGACAACACGGTCATGTGGCAACATGGCGATACTTCTAGGAAGACATCCAGAATATCACGAACCACCGATATGTCACTTAGTTCGAGAGGAAACGCGCTTGGTAAGGCAAGAAGATATAGTCTCAAAGCTTAGGCATGAGCATAACTCTTTGACTGAAGAGGGTGTACCAGAATATCAGACTTGGTATCACAATCAAACTTTGCTTAGTGATAGTGTTAACCATCACGCTAAGAATGATACAAATGTCCTTTGAGTTCAAAGCAATGACAATTGCTAATAATATCAGATGACCACATTATTACGCACATGCATCACTCACGAGCATGGAAGCTCAAGGAAGGGTGGGTAGTTATGTATAAGAGCATCACTTCATTAAGGGGTCCTGAAACTCCGCATGACCTCTTAGTATAAAAGAGTGTGACACTGTAAGGTAGAACAGACAAAATCTAATCAATGCTTCTTGATCTGTGGATTGCAACACTTTGACCTGGTCTTAGAAATGACGAGGTACTGGAGTTTGTTTCTCCCGACATCCCGAAATGGTTTCTCTTGACGGACCACAAGAGTATCTTACATCGGAAAACACCTATGCACATTTACTACTTGGCTACCAACTGGTAGACAAAGGTCAGAAAACAACAAGGGAAAAAGGAACATGCTTAGGATAAAATCCCGAGATGTGGATGCATAGATTATCAATCTTCCGTAAACCAATGCAAAGAAGAGAGAGGTATGGAAGAGTCACGAATATAGATGCGAGACTCGCGAGGAGAACTCTTGTCATGATCTATTTGGTTCCAATAAAGAACATCTGCCATAGCATGTGGTAGGGGAAGTCCCTTATCATCACTGTTCAATAGTGACAATATCCACAAGCTTGAAGGCTATACTTAGAAGGTATTAGCCATTCTGAGGTAATGTGTGAACATTAACCATAGAGGTCAGCAATGGATCTTGGGTTAAAGGTCAGCTTCATGTACAAGATTTACAACCAGAATCTAGTACAATCGGGGATCTTAGGTGCAAGTCCGAGGGTTAAAACCCAAAGAAATAAGTAACTACTATCTTAGTAGCACAGAGGGTACCATAATGTAGTAATCACAAGGTAGCTTCCAAAAGAAGATACAACTTCTGAAGTACCCGAACAAATAAAAAGGAGGCACACGAGGCGAAAGGAGACCTCGAAGTCTAGAGCAGAACACTATGGATCCTACAATATAATATTGTGGGTCCAAAAGATAAAGAGATCATGATAGAAAGGAATCTCTCAGATGAACATGAACAAAAGGGGAACAAGAAATTCACAACACACACAACTCTAGAGAACTCAACACTAGGTCAACTGGCTTAGAAACGACATGCCCAAGAGTCACCTAAGATTTGAAAGACAAGAGGAGATAGCTAAACTTTTCCAAATCAACACGAGTTAAGATGACCCAGAATTAGAGCGAATCACGATAAGGAGAAAAAGAAGCGTACTAGAGTTTTCACAAATAATTTTCAGCTTTCAAATAGTTTTCACAAGCACTAGACTCAACATCGACCAATAGAAAGGGTTTCCTACAGTCGGTACTGCTCTGATACCAAAACTGTGACACCCCCGGGATTAAGGCTAGACAAATCCCCGACCTTCGTCTGAACATAAGCCTAACCTAATCTCGAAAGCATACAGAGAGATAATCGGTAACACAACAGTGACCCTACGACACAAAAATTATTACAGCAAGCTCATAATTGAGCGAAGAACCAAAATAATTACAACCAGAGGTCACTGATCACAAACATCAAACAACGGAAGGAAAATTATGCTATTAAGTATAACAAACTTAACAAATGGCCTAAGAGGCTTGAAGCATAATGATGACGTCCCATTCCATAGATTCCAAGCCGTCGACCGGGAACCCCAAGCTACTCGTCGATGTCGATGCCATAACAAACTCATATTCTAAGGTAACATTTACTCTGCTGCAAAAAGGATGAACAAAGAAGGGGTGAGTACAGGGTGTACTCTGCAAGACTTTTGGCTGGTGGAGTTGTTTTGCATAAAGACATTTTTGTTTATAAAACAAGAGGAAGAAGAAGCTCATCTAATCAGAGTGTTTTGAAAAGGGGATAAGAAAGCGACATCTCCAAAGTATTGATCTTCATCTTTTTATATCCACCAATTCATCATCATCGAACCTCATCTAGGATCACCCCCTCGTACCCATGAGGAAGCATCCTTAAGCACACTTTACTTGCCAAGTTTTATGATCAGGTTCATGTTCTCTATGATCCCACGTCCATTCCCAAGTCGTCCATAACCGTGGACACGGCTTTTCAAAAAGATTTAACCCTGCAGGGGTGTACAACTTTACCCACACGCGCCGACCGACTCTTAGTGTCACTTGACACACTTCCTTCGTGTGCTGACAGAGGATGGTCGACCGAAACCTTTCCCTTACTTTTTCCTAATCCATGAGTCACCAAAAGGGCTCCCGGCTACGGTAGTTGGCCATACTCCCAGGCGGTCCTCGACTCTGTGTACCGGGATCCAGTTCAGTGTCGTGCACCCTTCACCCGACCACGTCCTATATGCTTGCACCAGTTTCCAAAACCTTTTTCCATGCGGGTGCCGAATAAATCCTCAAACTACGGACTCATGGATCAAACTAGGCAAGTTGGGGTCAAAGGGGTCCCCAGAAACCCCCGTGTGGCTATACTCTCATCTTGGTTCAAGAGGCAAGAACCTCGGGTCCTAGGGGTGGCAAGTATGGGACTACAAAAACCATAACCCACGTGGCCTCCCATATAAGCCTTAGCATGTTTACCTCACATCACCTGTCATACCATGTTCTCATGTCAAACTAGATTCATTTGGAGCTCAGATCCATCAACCAGGTGAATCAACGGAACAACTAAGAATGGCTAAGCACAACAGATAAAGTAGCTCTAGCAGCGCTTCACAAGCCAAACCCTAGTTATGCTAGAGTAGTGGATCAGGGATTATAGGTTACAAAGGGAAACATGCATCATATAGGATAACTCTATCTATCGATAAAAAACTTTAGAATCGTATGCACATGGCAAGAATTTAAATGCTTGAAAGCATAGGATTCATATTTATGTGTGGGGCTTTTCTTTCCTTTGCCCGTTGATAACCGATAAGCAGATCTTCAGACACCTGGTACTTGACTTGGTTATAGTTGGTCAAGTATTGGTCTTTGAGCTTCGACGGTGTTGATCTTGGTCTTCCATCTCGAGCTCAATTCCGATATCGTATTCTACGGGAGAAGAACCAAATACCGGAAAGAAAGGAAACAATCATCACAGGACATTGATGCAATGCTCAATCAAGTATGATGATATGACAAGTTAAAAGTTATTTAAATTTAAACCCTAAACATGCTTGGTAGTTTAATTGGGGTTCCGAGGGGTCCAAACCCTAACTCGGGGAAACCCCGGATGCATATGAGAGGGTTCATTATGTTCTTCTAATTAAACTTGTCATGAAAGTTGATTAACAAAGCATTATTATGTTGATATTGTGTAGATCTTATTTTTCTGAACATTTTGATATATTACACATATTTTTCTAAGTTAATATGAATAAGTTATTGATTTTACAATATTTAAACCTTTTCTGAAATTATTAAACCAAATTGTTAAAAAAATTACACCGCAGAAACAGCTAGCTGCAGATACAGATAGATGGGCCCTAGGCCAACTCATCCTCCATGTGGGCATGGTGGGACCCATGCCGGGTTTGACCGGGCTGACCACGCCTGCTGACATCAAAGTGACATCAGCACGATCACGCCAGCAACGGCTCTTAGATCAATGACGGGGAAGGCGATTGGGTGCACGCGGACAAGCGGGAGCTGGCGCGATTGGCTCAGTGTGACGCAGGCGACCGTTTAGCGGTGGCACCGCTTAGTTTTCGTTGCCGGAGCAACGGTGGCGACGGATACTAGCGGCGGAGCTCGACGACGACCAAAGCGGGAACAGAATAGAGGGTAAGAGGGACAACATAGTTGTCTAGGAGGACCGCATGATCACCCTAGGGCTTCTTGTTTTATCGGTTTGGCCGGGGATGGACGGTGGCGACGACACGAACGACGACGGTGGTCATCGGGCTTGAGAAAGACAAGTTCGATTCCGGCATTGCAGGCCATCCCGACAAACGTGCTTCGGTGAGGAGGTCGAGGACAAGGTGGCAGAGCCGATGGTATGCTCAATTGCTCGCGGAGGGGTCCAGAATGGTGGCGACCAATGGTGGATACAGAGCTAGGATTCATCTTTCTTAGGAAGAAGAGGAAGAGAGCCAGGGAGGGAAAGAGAGGATAGGGGATAAGGAGAGTCCTGCGCGGGTGGTCCTTATCCTCTATAGGACAGCGGCAGAGTGCATGAATCGCAGCGCAGAACGACGACGACATCACCGACGACACGCAGGAGGTTGCCGCCTACGGGGAAGATGACAGCGTGAAGTCGAAGTTGGGCTGGGCCTCTACTGGGCTTTGCGTGGGCGGCGGCTGCTGCTATCTGTTGTGCGCGTGGAGGCAGGGAGAGAGAAAGGAATGGGCCGACCTGGTTAGGCTTAATAGCTGTTTTTTTTCCTGTAATCTTTTTCTTTTCCGTTTTGCCTTTTTCTTTTGTATTTAAGTTTCAAATCTGTTTGAACCATTTGAAAAAAAATACTGGAGGGCTTTATAAAGTTACTTAAATATTATGGCGCCCTTTTATTCAGTTTGGGCTCCAAAGTTTTTGGTATTTTTCAAAATTTAAAACCATTTTGAATTATTTGAGAGAGAGGAAACTAGGGTTAGGGTTTAAAGTTTATTTTTCTTGCATTTTCTTTAGATAACACTATATGATGCTCACGCTTTGCACATACAAACCCTAATTAATGTTTAATGAAACTAGAGGTGTTACAACTTTTACTGAATACCCCCTCTTATTTCAAATTCAAACTTTGTCTCTGTTTATTTTCTGTTGTCTAAAATCTATTTATAAAAAGCTTTTAAAATAAAACACAAATAATATAATAAAGTTTTTTTGGTAGGAAGCCAACCGGTTAGGCCCAAAGGCCCAACCGGTTAGGCCCAAAGGCCCAACCGGAGACCACCCACCCTAACCCTATAAAACCCTAGGCCACCTACCCATCGCTGCACCCTTCTTTTATCGAAACTAGGAAGTTTGTGGGGTAGAAGTGGCTAAGGCGGTGCTGCGCGTGTTGAGAGGCCAGGACATTCCCTAGAGTATAAATAAAACCTTTATTGTCCTAATCCCAAAGGTGGCTAGTCCTACGGAGTTGGGGCAATTTCGACCCATCAGCCTTTGTAACGTCATCTACAAGATTGCGTCTAAGGTGGCTCCGAATAGGTTGAAAGCTATCCTTCCGAAGATCATTTAAAATAAGGAATCGGCTTTTGTCCTAGGGCGGCTGATTACAGATGATATCATCATGGCGTAAGAGTGCCTCCACTTCATGAAGCGCACTAAGGCGAAGAAGCACATATCGTGTGATTTAAAGCTGGACATGCGGAAGGCATATAACCGTGTTGAGTGGCAGTATCTGAAAGCGATCATGGAGAAGCTTGGTTTCAGTAGTGCATGGGTGGCTTTGATCATGTAGTTGGTGAGCACGATATCTTTCTCGGTGTTGTTTAATGGGTTACCGCAGGAGGAGTTTCAACCTACTAGGGGGATCCGGCAGGTGGAACCCATCTCTCCGTACTTGTTCTTGTTAGTAGCAGAGGGCCTTTCGTGCCTCTTAAAATCCTAGAATCAGTCAGCGGTGCTCAAGGGGATTAAGGTGGCTTCCACAGCTCCGGATGTGAACCATCTGCACTTTGCCAATGATAGCCTGCTATTTTTCAGTGCCAGTACAGAGGGAGCTAGTGATGTTAGAAAGGTCCTTGAGCAATATTGCAATGCGTCGGGGCAAAAGATTATTATGGACAAGTCTTCTATTTTCTTTAGCAAGGGATGTCCAGAAGAAGTCAAAAATAGCATAAAATTTGTGCTTGATGTATATAAAGGGACTCTGAATGAAAAGTACCTAGGCATGCCCTCGAATGTTGGCAAGTCTAGGGGAAGTGCCTTTAAATATCTGTGAGACCGTGTGTGGAAGAAGGTTTTGGGCTGGATGGAGCAGCTGTTATCAGTTTGGGGTAAGGATATTCTGATCAAAGCGGTTGCCCAGGCAGTCCCGACCTTGTCTATGTCTTGTTTCAAGTTACCAAGGGGTTTGTGTGATCTTATCACTACTATGCTGCGGAAATTCTGGTGCGGCGGCAAACAGGATAAGAGGCGCATGGCTTGGGTTTCATGGGAAAAGATGATGCAACCAAAGTTCGCAGGGGGGATGGGATTCCGAGATATTGAGCTGTTTAATCTCACCTTGCTTGCTCACCAGGCTTGGCGAGTACTCCAGGAACCGGCTTCTTTGAGTGCACACATTCTCCAGGCGGTTTATTTCCCCGGGTCAGATATTCTGAATGCTGAACTTGGGTCTCACCCTTCAGAGGTTTGGAGGTCGATTCTTGAGGGAAGAGATGCTCTGAAACTGGGATTGATTCAGTAGATTGGAGACAGGAGATCCACCAAGGCGTGGAGTTAGCAGTGGCTACCACGAGATGAGCGACTCCTTCCAGTTGCACCGCGCAAGGAGGATGCTCCGAGGCGGGTCAACGATTATATTGATCATACAAGCTCGTCGTGGAGGATGGACAAACTAGAGAGGTTTTTCTACCCCATGGATGTTGAGATCATTAGAAACATACCACTCTGTACTAGGAACCAAGAAGATTTCTGGGCTTGCCACTTAGAGAAATATGGAGTGTTTTCGGTTAGATCGGCATATAGAACTCTAAAATCAGTGAAGAAGGCTAGAGAGGATTTTTTCGAGGGCAGATCTGATTCATCGAATTCAACATAGGAAGGGAAACTATGGGACAAGTTATGGAAGTGTAAGGTTCCCCCTAAAGTCCGAGTGTTCCTATGGAGTCTAGCACATTGCTCGCTACCGACATGTGATGTTCAGAATCGTCAGGGCATGGCTCAAACACCGGCATGATCGCTGTGTGGGCAGGATGACGACTGGAGACATTCCCTCTTTGAGTGCATGTCGTCACGGTGCATCTAGGATCTCTCTGATCCGACTATCGTAGATCATATCAGCTTCATGCCTGAGGAATCCCCATGACTTTGGATCTTTAGCATGATGGAGACCATGGAGACATGGGACTTCGTGAAGATGGCGATTACAGTTTGGGCTATTTGGCACTCTCGTAGGAAAGCTATCCACGAGGAGGTTTTCCAGAGCCCGATGGCCACACAGTAGTTCGTTCAGTCTTTCCTAGGCGACCTTGGTCAGTACATGGAGGAGAGGAAGTCGACGGGAGGGAAATCCCAGCCCCCCGCCTCAGTGGATCCTCCCACCTGCTACGACAAACAAAATAAATGTTGATGGTGCGGTCGCAAAATCTACCAACAGTGGTGCGGTGGAGGCAATTTGTCGGGCACCTGATGGGGTTTATTTGGGGGCATCGATGGTGGTGTTAGAAGGTATGACAAACCCTAGTTGCCTCGAGGCGCTCGCCTGCAGAGAGAGCCTTTCTCTAGCTGCCGATCTACATGTGGATGAGATCCTAGTGGCGTCAGACTGCATGGAGGTGGTGTAGAGTTTGCTGAAGAACTTGATGGGAATGACCGGGGGCATCACGCGTGTAACATCCCAAAAATACTAAACTTGGATCATCAAATTCTAATCCTCACATTTAGGGTTAACAAAAACTTTTCTAAATAAAATTATGAATGCATGCATATGTGTATGCATTGATTTTGAATTCTTTTAAACCCACCTTGTTTGTTTGTTTGTTTGTTTGTTTCATTTCTTGTAAAATGTTTCTTAGGTGAAATAAACATCATCTAAAACATTTCCCACACTTTTCCTAAAGACGAGTAAATCAAAACACATATATGAAGTGAATGGTCATTTTGGCCAATTTAACTCCCATGCCTACTTTGGCTGTCTCAAACTTTCAAAACCTAACAGAAACTTTTCTGGATCTTTGCACCCCTTGAATGTACTCATAACAAGGTATCAAGGCCCACTTTGTGATCATCCAGAAACTTTCAAATGCATAGTTTAAATGACAATTCAAAATTGAATCTTTATCATATGGGAAGATCCCACTTTTTCAAAAAACACTCAAACAAGCTCAACTTTCAAAACCCAAGCATCTGCAGACTCACCAGCACCAATCTAGCAAACCCACCAAAATTCATTTCAAAATTCAAAACTTGATTTCATGCGGCCATTTCATCAAACAGGTTGCGGACACAAATCAAACAAACATCAAACACTATAGTGTGCAGTAAAATTGGCCTAACTTGTTCCCTAGTTAGCTCACACACAACTCAGTAGATCATCTAGGAATTTTAACTAAGGACTAGCACCCCTGTGAGCTTGCCATTGCCATCAATGGTGAACAGCTGAAGCCAACCTTGCCACCCCATTGTGGACAACAGGTAGAGGAAGAACTAGCCATGCCAACCTTGTCTGGGAGGCAGCCCACCGTCCACCGCCACTACCTGTCCCAGCCATGGCGTTGCCAAGCCACGACCACGCGCAAGCTGGCGCGCCCAGACCATGCCGGCGTGCGCGAGCGCCACCCTCGACCAGCGTCCACATCGCGCTGCCCTCACCGCGTGCACACACGATCACCACCCAGAGACCGCCAGACATCCCGTTTGCCGCCTGCCATACCGCCGCCCGTCGGAGACGCCGCCTCTGCCAAGCAGAGCACCGCTGTTCAGACCAAGCCACGCCCCATGCCTCGAGACCATGTCGTTGAGCATCGCCAGAGACACCGCACTCCCCTACCCTTGCCCATGCCTTTAGCCGCTGTAACCTCGCCCGACGAGCTCACCGTGCCCGACGGTCCCTCGCTCGACTATAAATAGAGGCCACCCGTCGATTTCTTCACACCATCTCACTCCCTCTCCTCACCGACCACACCGTTCTCGGACCAAGGCACCACCACTTGAAATTTCACCGAGCCCGCCTCTGGAGAAGAAGGGAGCCAACGATTGAGCCGCCCGAGAAGCCACCGATGCAGGAGATTCGCCGTCGACTTCGTCGTTCGCCCACCTCGCCGACCCTCGCCCGTACCCCGGTGAGCCCCCAGCACCCCTCACTGTCCGCGCTAGGTTTCGTTCTCGCCAGTTGTCTCGCGTCGACGATGACCCCGGGTTGGATTAGAACTAGATCGAGCGATCCACGTTGCCCCATACCGCCGCCCAGCCCGTGTCACGAGTGGGGACACCCACTTAAGCAGCCAGCGGTAGCATGCGCTTAGCAGGCCGATACTTTTCCCGCAGCCCAAATGATTCAAATTAAACCTTTTTCTTTTTAAATTCAAACACACTTCTGTACCCAACTTCAAAAATCAACCCATATCGATTCCGTTCATCAAATTGGATGAAAGCAATTTTGTTGGAAAGGTCTGTGAATGCTGAATCCAAGCCCGTTGGATTCAAGTCATTTGGATCTCTAGATCACCCACAGTAAAAATAACAAGGCAGCAGCTTTTCTGCATTTAAACATTTTTCAAATTTAAACCATAAAAGCTTTTGAGTTGATTCCAACTCTCAAAAATCACATTTAACCATACCTTTCAGAATATATAAAAATATATAGGTTTACTTGCAGAAATAATGTTCAAGTAATAAAAGAATGCTACATAAGCATTTCTAGCCACTTTAATTAATTAAAATAAAAGGGTAAAACCTTATTAAATTGTGACACCACTTTAAATCACATTCCCATGGATTAAAATATGTGGTGATGACATGTGTCAACATGATCCCATATTTGGTTTGGATAATATTAAATCTTAAGTAGTTTTTCAATGAGTAGAAATTACTCTTCTAAAAATAAAAAGAATCAAATCAAGCCTTAACCTTGTAAGGTTAGAGATGATGTTAGATCATCTATAAGACCCTTGTGTGTGATGATTGCAAGTAGTTAAGTATTGTTTGGTGATTGTGTACCTCGTATTTATTCATAGACGCTAGTACCAACCAAGGCTACGAGGAGGAAGGAGGATACTACGAAGAAGCCGAGGAGAACTTCAACCACTGCTCTGCACAAGGCAAGCTTATATTGACATTGATGCAAGCTAAAACTTGCAAGACACTCTACTTTAGCAAGCCAAATACTACTAGTGAATGTGCAAATTGATAATATACCTATGCAAGCTAACCCTTGCAAGATTACCCATTTGATAAACCAATCCTAGTTTTATGTGCAAGCTTCTCACTTTATTTCTTTATCAAAGCTTACTTAGAGTTTACTTAAGTGACTGGTAGATTTTGGAAAGATGCTGAAGGTTGCATAAAGAGCCTAAAATTTGGCCTAAGATAGAAACCTTGATATCAACCTAAGATATAAGGTTGGACTTAGTGAAACTCCACTAGTTACCACCCCTCATTAGTACTACCCCCACCTGTAGATGCTAGTGCTAAGCATAAAACTTGATCAACTTTTAGATGGGAATACTTGGTGGAAAAATGGTTATGAAAACCTTGGAATGATGGATCATTCTATTGAAATGTTTTGGACATGTGTTTCCAAACACTTGATGATTCTGGTGATAAAAATGTTGAGGCATGAGCCTTAGCCCTTTATAAAACTGATGGTTGTCTGGATGCGATACCATTCCAATTTTAGCGTACAACCACAATACCCGAATATTGGGTAGGGCTTGACTAGAAACTTATATACCTTAGTATTAGTTCCCTCACGGCCAAGGTCTGAGCTAAGGCTACCTTGTGAAGATTGTCCACCTGTGCAGTATCCAAGATGACAACTGGTCATGATTGGGAGGCCAAACTCACAGGAGAGGTTCTTATACTAGGGAGTATAATTGAAAGGTTATGATTGATTATCCGCATACTGAGTATGGTGAGTTCAGGATTTGTTCCTGACGGATGTATCGAATGTTGTGGTGAAAGTGTACAATCTCTACAGAGTGTCAAACTATTTGAATAGCCGCGTCCGCGGTTATGGACAGTTGGAATGGCCATACTGTTCCCCCGTCAGACTTTTCAAAATGACTTGTGAAATGAATTGAGACTTTGACTTGACCACAACAGAGTTGTGACCTGAAATACAAGTTCCCACTTAGGATTTATAAAATTATGACTAGCTTCAGAACCTAGTAGAGATAAATCTGGCTTTTGCAAAACAACCCTAGAGCCTAGTGTCCTATTACCCAAAACCCCCTTTTACTTGTTAGTATTAGTTTGCGAGTACTTAAAGAGTACTCATGGCTTTGTCCCTGGCTATTCCCATGGCCAGACTATGAAGATGAGTACCTGGAAGATGGACCCCAGAAAGGTTACGATAACTAGGATCATCTCCCATCGTCAGCATTGCCTGTGACCCTGAAGATGGAGCTTCGCCTACGCTACCGTTATTATTACGTATTCCGCTGCTTAATGTTGTATTAAGAACTGGATCATGAGATCCCTATTTGTGTAAGAACTTATGTATCGTTTGTAATGGATGAAGTACTATGATATCCAATTCTGTTATGTCTCGCAAGAATGATAATCCTGGGATTGCGATGTATGGCATAACAGGCATTTAGGATTGAAAAATCCGGATGTTGACAACGCGGGAGATCAAGACCATGACGAAGCAGCAAGAAGGAGTCTACTTTTGCCACGAGAGCCGGAGGTCGAACAGGAAAGCGAACCGCATCGCACGAATGGTGACGTCTATCCCTCTCGTCCGCCATATTTGGATAGTTACCCCCAGAGAGGATGAATCTTCAATAAAAGTTGCGATCACTAATGTATAAAGTGATCGAAGCTCCTAAAAAACCAGTCGCTGCACCCCCACCTGAACACACCCTGCCGCCAACGCGCTGTAGTCATACGCGCGCGCGGCATGCAGGACACGCACGCAGCCCAAATCCCATCGCCCAACACGACCCCACCCAACCGTGCCACGCTCCCTGCCCCGTAAACAACCCGGCCCCACCCCGCGGGCCCAGCCCCCACACGACACGCACCGCCTGCAGACCCCGCCCCCCACATATCTCTCCTCCCCCGCGATCCCCCTTCCCCGCCGCCGCGACCGCTCGCCAACACCTCTTCATCGCCGCCAAAACCGCGCTTCGAGCCGCCTCCCTCGCAGACCTCGCCCAGCGATGCCCCTGCCTCACCATCCCGCTTTCCTGCGCGCCTCGCCCAGCCCCGAGCACCACCGCCCGGCCGCCGCCATTCCCCGAGGCCCCTCCGCCACCCTCTCGGCCATGGTGCCGCCCTGGAATGATCCTGTAGACAGAAACCCCTCCCTCTTCCCCAAGGTCGTCTTCCGTCGGCCCTGCCGCCCTCTCTCCTCGTGACCGTCCCCTGTCACCGTCGTCCATGGTCAGCGAGCTCGACCTCGCCCCTGTTCTGCAGCTTGATGCCCGCGAGTCCCTGCTCTGGCCGGTTCCAAGGCTGACCTCTCCATTCTCTAGCAAAGCCCCGCTACCGCCGCTCATTCCAGACCCCGCGAGGCGTCGCCCTCCACTGATCCAACGCGTGATAGTGTCCCTATTGCCCTGCTCGTGCCGATGGTGCTTCCTGCAGGTTGTGTAG
This sequence comes from Avena longiglumis, assembly GCA_030063025.1. Lineage (NCBI taxonomy): Eukaryota > Viridiplantae > Streptophyta > Magnoliopsida > Poales > Poaceae > Avena > Avena longiglumis. The sequence continues at coordinate 481,397,360 of CP125977.1, forward strand.
TTGAGCCTCTGTGTGATAACCATCGTGACACGTTTTCCCCAAAGCCGCATCACGGTGTGTTCTCCAAAGACAACTAGTGTTGATTCCAAGACCGTCGTCGACAAAGCCACAACCGAAATCAGTCCACCTTTCTATTTGACAAGATCTTCGCCGTCGCGGATAACGTGATGTTGCCCAGAGTGAACCATGTCATCGCCAAGGTCGTCTACCACCAAGAACTCCATCATGGATACGATGGCCGAGACCCCCGAAGACCTTGATAATCATGATTTTACTGTAGGGGTTCGTAGCATAGAAAACAAAAAATTTCTACCGTATTCTCGTGGATGATGTAGTCGTACTCTTGCCGATCTCAAGATCGTGTAGACGATCCTTTCGGCGCTGCGTTCCGGCAGCGCTCCCGCAGTCGGTCACACGTTCGGTACTCGATGAAGACCTTCCTCTTCCTTGTTACAACAGGCAGCGGAGGTTGTAGCACTCTTCTCGCGATTCCGGCAGCACAACGGCGTGGTACCGAAAGTAGAGGGGAGATCTCGCAGGGCTTCGCCTTAAGCCGGAGCGAGTATGGTGGACTATGAGAGAGGCCTTGACGATCTAGGGTTTAGAGGCACCAAGGAGAGAGGGATAGGCCGACGGCTAGGGCAAGGGGAGAGCCCCAAGTCGGCGGCTAGGGTTTGCCCTAGGGCGGCGGCGGCTGCAAGAGGGGCCGGCGGCTAGGGCTAGGATTTTAGTGGGGCAAGGTGTAGGTTTAGAGGGGCACCCCTGCCCCTCCTTATATAGGTGGGAGGGCGCCGGCCAGGGGAGGAGAGTCCTCCCCCAACTCGGCCTCCAAGGCCGGCGGGTGGAGGGAGAGGAACTCCTCCCCAAGTAGGTTTCCTACTCTCCCTCCACCAAGCTAACTTGTCGTTTGACTTTTCAAATTGGCATTTGACTTTTTAAACTAGGATTTGATTTATCCCTTTATTTTGCTCAGCGATGACACCTAGTACATGATGCAACCATTCCAACTTGTTATGACACATTCATGTACCCTTCCCCTTCGGAGTGCCGGACCTTCCGGAACCTTCTAGAACATTCCCGATGAAAACACCGGAATCATTCTCCAACCTCGAAACAGGACTTTCCTTATATGAATCTTATTCTCCGGACCATTCCGGATCTCCTCGTGATATCCCGGATCCCATCCGAGACTCCGAACAACATTCGGTATCTTACTCATCATTCCATAACTACTCAACAACATCGAATCCTTAAGTGTGTCTCCCTACGGTTCGTGAATTATGCGGACATGATCGAGACACTTCTCCGAACAATAACCAATAGAGGAATCTGGAAATTCATATGGTTCCCACATATTTCTACGATTACTTTGCGATCGAATGAACCACTTACATACGATACCAATTTCCCTTTGTCTCACGATAGTTTACTTATCCGAGGTTTTGATCGTCGGTATCTCTACATACCTAGTTCAACCTCGCATCGATAAGTACTCTTTTCTCGTTCCCGTGATATGTGATCCCTTGTGAGCCAGTCACATGCTTGCAAGCCAATTGGATGACATTCCACCGAGAGGGCCCAGAGTATATCTATCCGTCATATGGATGGACAAATCCCACTCTTGATCCATGTGTCTCAACCCATACTTTCCGAACACTCAATGCCACCTTTATAGCCACCTAGTTACGATGTGGTGTTTGATGTCATCAAAGCATCCTTCCGGTGATGGTGATAAGCATGATCTCATGGTCGAAGGAATTAGGTTACTATGTATGAGAAAGCATATAGCAATTGAACTATTAAAATGACTTGATCTTTATGCTACGCTTATCTATAGGAGTATGTCCATCATACCATTCTCCTAACGATATGATCTTGTTGTTAATAACATCTCAATGTTCATGATAGGGAAACCACAATCATTTATTAACCAACAAGCTAGTATTATGAAGAGGCTTTACTAGGGACTCTAATTTAGTTTACAAATCACACAAGTATTAATATTTCCTTGTTAATACTGTTATAACATGAATGTAAACATTTATCATAAACACAAAGATACAATAATAATTGCATTTATTATTGCCTCTAGGGCATATCTCCAACATTTACTTATCTCATGGTAATTAATTGTTGGAAGTAGACATAATTAATGAAGAGGCACTGGTGAGAAATACATAAGATCCGGCTGTTATCCAACCCACTTATGTCCATTTGGGACCTGAGTCCTTGACACATGTTCCAAGACTGAGCGCGCTAACCACACGTGGGGTGTATGGGAACCCCTACCGGCTTATTACCTGATTTCAAAGTATTGTACTGGGGGCCACAAACTAGTTTGAGGTTTTAATTCCATGTTTATTATCTGTTGCTCGATGAGCATTTACTACTATATTGTTTAGGATGTGGGTCGTTATGTTAAGGATTATACCTATGACATCTGATCCCCGGTCGATCTCGCAACCTCTGGGTCCATCTTCAGAGCCCGGCCAACTTCATTACAGGTAGCTTAGTGAGGTGGCGACCATGTACTTGCTTTGGGTCTAGGAACATGTCGTGTCCAAAGCCTCGCCGACATACTGATGGGTGTGTGTTAATTGATCTGGCAAACAGGATGGAAGTGCGTGTGGATAATTTGGTGCATCCTTACAGGGTTAAATAATTTCGAAAAGCCGTGTTCGCGGTTATGGACGACTTGGACCATAGTTTCTCGATCATAGACAACTTTCACTAAAGTTTACTGTTATAAATTTGACTTGGATCTGATATGACTAGTAAGTTGGATAACCACCATAGAAAGAATGAATAAAACAGGCAACTATGTGAGTTTTCCTCGGAAGGACTTCCTCGTTTGTTCTCAAGGGGAAGTACCAGGATGGGTATGTTTGGTGTTAGTATTAGATTGATTCTGAATAGGTCTTTCTTATCTCTCTCTCTCTGATAGATGATAGTTGTATCGAGTCTCCATAGGTTGTTTAGTGCATGCTTTGCTTTTGCTTCAGTCCATCATACCCATGTAGGTGAGAGCTGCCGAATTCTAAGACTCGCAGTGTACTGGCCTCAGTATTGACCGCTCTCTTTTTACTTTTCCCTTTGTCGGCACCCCTTTTGTTTTAGCAGGTTTGAGATCGACGTCGCTAGCAGGGTTACCCTTCCGGCTTGGCCTGAACAGGGTTATGGACGCCATTGGTTATTCTTTAGGGCTCTTAGACCCATTCGCATCTTATTCGTACTTGGATGTTGTATCATTTTCAAGGTGATTTGGATCTTTGTACTGTATATCTGTATTCTTGACTCTTTGAATCGTTGTTGTATATATATGTTCTATGGATTCCATCGTGGACTATTGTGTAATGATATTACTTCGTTTTCCACCTGCATGCCAGTGCCTGGTGGGCATCTTTGAATCATTTCTATATGGGTTTGGAGGGAATCGCTAAAACTTGCATAGGGTCAATTCGAGGTTGTTACATAGAGCCTAGAACAAGACCTCCGGAATTGTTGTAGAATCTTGTAGTGTGGTGTTCGAGGAAAATGACGGCTCCCATATGGGGCAAGTTGATGTTTGTGATATAGATGTTGAATTACCCCAAGATGCCATAATAAGAATGGGTGTGGGATTCTACCGCCCCGTTGCGCCCTTGTGGCAAATTAGGAAGGACAATGGTCTACTCAAGTAGAGCCCTCATCTACACAAGATCAACAAACTCCACCTACTGAAGCAACTACTACACGTACACAACATTCTCTAAAGATCACCCATTATCAGATCAAGCTGGAAGTCCTAGGCCAGATTATCTGGCCCTGCAACTCCACGCTCCAGAAATGATGAAGAAGAATTTGAAGTTCCCAGGCCAGATTATCCGGCCACTCCCTCGGCCAGATTATCCTAACCTGCAAGCCTAGAACCGAAACCTCCTGATATGGTTGCAGATCAATATCAAGGGAAAGTCTCTCCATAAATTGTCAGTGCTAAACAAACTGTTGATCAAGGTCAAGCTACTGGTCAAGACGAGGACCCGAATGGTGAAGAAATTCCTCGAAGAAACAACAAGGAAATTGAAACTCATCGCAAATCTTGAGCTGAAAGGAATCTAGAACTCAGAGGTCACACTCTTGACAAAGTCATGGGTGATCTAAGAATAAGGGTGTCCACAAGAAGAGAACTTGCTAGTTTTAGTGACCATCAAGCTCATATATCTATGGTGGAACCTAAGAAGGTTTTTGAAGCGCTTGAAGATCTAGATTGGGTAGTGGATATGCATGAAGAACTCAACAATTTCGAGCGCAACAAGGTCTAGAAGTCAGTAGAGAATCCCAAATATTGTCGCAATGTTATCAACACAAAGTGGATATTCAAGAACAAGCAAGATGAGAATGGGATTGTTGTAAGAAACAAGGCAAGATTGGCAGCACAAGGTTTCTCTCAAGTAGAAGGCGTCGACTTTAGAAAAACTTATACTCAAGTGGCTCGCCTTGAGTATATCTGTATCCTCCTTGCCTATGCAGCTCACCATAACTTTAAATTACAGCTAATGGACGTTAAGTGTGCCTTTATTAATGGCCCTCTACATGAGTTGGTGTATGTTAAGCAACCCCCTGGTTTTGAAGAACCCAAATTCGAACCATGTCTAAAAACTCGATAAGGAGCTCTATGGCCTTACAAGCCCCACATGCGTGGTATGCGCATCTTAAAGAGCTTTTGTTAGACCGTGGCTTTGAGTTTGGGAAGATTGATTCCACTCTTTTTAGTAAGAAGGTTAAGGGGGAGCTTTTCATGTGACAATTGTATGTAGATGAAATTATCTTTGGCTCTACTAACCAAGCTTTTAACGATGAATTTTCAAAGCTTATGACTGACAGGTTTGAGATGTCTATGATGGGAGAGTTAAGGTTCTTTCTTGGATTTGAGATCAAGCAACTAAGAGAGGGAACCTTCATCAATCAACAAAAATACATCCAAGACATGCTCAAGAGATTCAAGATGACTGATCTTAATGGCGTTGCTACACGAATGCAAACTAATATCATCTTTAGCTGAATCCCAATGGTAAGATGTGGATCAAAAGTTATACCGGTCCATGATCGGCTCTTTGCTTTACCTTTGCGCATCTAGACCCAATATTGTGTTGAGTGTAGAAGTGTGTGCAATGTATCAAGTGGCTCCTAAAGAAATCCACTTGGTTGCAGTAAAGAGAATCTTTCGATATTTGGTTCATTCCCCTAACTTTAGACTATGGTATCCCAAGGGCTCTAATTTATCTCTATGTGGATACACGGATTCTGATTGGTCTGGTGATAAGGATGATAGGAAATAATGTTTTGGAGCTTGTCAATTTTTGGGAAGATCCTTGGTATGTTGGTCTTCGAAGAAACAAAGTTGTATGTGAAGGGTTTCGCGGCATAGTAAATCAAAATTTTCTACGGAGCGAACAGAGGGAAAGCCAAGATCTAATCTAGGAGATGCAAACAACGAGAGAGATTGGATTAGATCTTCATACCCTTGAAGATTCACACAGTGGAACGTTCGTCGGAACATGGGTGATGTAGTCGTACTCGCTTCTCCTCCTCGCGATCCGATCTGATCTAGCACCACAAGTGGCGGTGCCTCCGTGAGATGCACACGTGCAGCACCTCGACGTCTCCTCCTTCCTCGGACCAGCGAGTATGGTGGAGAGATATATTGGATCTACAACACGACGGCGTGGTGTATATGGTGGAGAATTTCACTGCAGGCTTCGCCTACAAGCGATCGGGAGGAGAGAGGAAGGTAGCAAGGCTAGGGCTTGGAGGAAGGTGTGTAGTAGTGGGGGAGGCGCACCACCCTCTATATATAGAGGGGCGGCCAGCCTTGCCCTCCTCCAAGCCTATCTCTAGTTTAAACAATTTAAACTCTCCTTATCTAGAAATCCTATCTCTAGTTTAAACGATTTAAACTCTCCCTTATCTAGAAATCCTATCTCTAGTTTAAACGAGTTTAAACTTATCTAGATCGGCTGGGCCCTATGGGGCCTTGTGCCCTGGCCCAATGTGGCCAGGACACTCCCTCATAGGCCCATGCCCCTCCCGGAAGGTGGGGCCACGTTGGTCCCCTTAGGAAGGTTCTAAAGCTTCGGTACAATACCGATTAACCGGAACAATTACGAACTCCAAAACTGCATTGCCTTATATGAATATTATGCTAGGACCATTCCGGAACCTCTCGTGATATCCGGATCCCATCCGAGACTCGAACAAAATTCATAAACCAATTATCCAATCTATCCTAGCGTCGAGATCGTTAAGTGTGTGACCTGCGGGTTCGAGAATATCTGAGACATGATCTTCTATCAATAATCAAGCGAGTGCAGGCACCCATATTGACTCCCACACATTCATCGATGATCATATCGGATGAACCACGATGCCAGGATTCAATCAATCCCATATATATATTCCCTTCGTCTCGCGATATTTTACTTGCGAGATTCGATCGTCGATGCGTCATACCTAGTTCAATCTCGTTCACGGCAAGTACTTTACTCGTTCCGTAATCCGATATCACTTTGTGATTAACTCCTTAACCACATGCTTGCAAGCGGTGTTGATATCGATTACCGAGTGGGCCAGTATATCTCTCCGACTTGGGAGGACAAATTCCATCTCGATACATACAACCCAACAGATACTTTCCGATCACCCGAGAGACACCTTTATGATCACCCTCTCATAGGATGACGTTTGATGACCTCAAAGCTTTCTTCCGGTACAGGAGTTGCATTATCTCATGGTCTAAGGAATACAATATTTGACATAGGAAAAGCTTCGTAAAGATGAACACGATGAAACGATCTAATTGCTTCGCTTAGTTTGGGTCTGTCCATCATATCATTCTCCCAATGATATGATCTCATTATCAATTGACAACTCATGTCTATGGTTAGGAAACCTTAACCATCATTGATCAATGAGCTAGTCCATAGAGGCGTACTAGGGACACGGTGTTGTTTACAAACCACACAAGTATTAAAGTTTCCGCTTAATACAATTCTAGCATGGAACATAAACTTTATCATGAACAAGAATTATAATAATAACATCTTTATTATTGCCTCTAGGGCATAATTCCAACAGTCTCCCACTTGCACTAGAGTCAATAATCTAGTTTACATCTGGCAACAATCTCACACCCATGGCACTGAGGTGTTGATCATGTTTTACACGTGGAAGAGGTTTAGTCAGTGGATCTGTGACATTCAGATCCGTATGTACTTTGCTAATCTTCAGATCTCCATCTGCTATATAATCTCGGATTATATGAAACTTGCGGTTGATATGCTTGGTCTTTGGATGATATCTTGGTTCCTTAGCGAGTGCTATGGCGCCAGTGTTGTCACAATATCTCCGATGGGTCCAATGCACTTGGAACCACGCCAAGCTCGATGATGAAGTTTGATCCAAACTCCTTCACTTGGCCTTCTGCGGCCATGTATTCGCTTCCTTTGTAGATCCCGCGATCACGCTTTGCTTGACTTCTCGACTCCACAGCTCCTCCATTCAAAATATACACGTATCACAATAAAGATTTAGAATCATCCTTGTCGATTATCGAAACTAGCGTCGACGTAACCTTTTTACGACAAGTGTTCATCACCCCATAGACTAAGAACATTTCTTTAGTTCTATTTAGGTACTTTAGGATGTTCTTCACGGCTGTCGATGTTCCACTCTGGATCACTTTGATATCTGCTCGTCAAACTAAGAGCATTGGACACATCCGGTCTAGTACACATGGCATACATGATGGAACCTATGGCCAAGGCATAAGGCACTTTGCTCATAGCTTCCTATCATTTACCGTAGGTGGACAGGCCTTGCTCAATATCTTACGACAACATAGGCCTTTGAACCTTTCTTTGCCTTATCCATTCGAACCTTTTGAACTTTGTCTAGGTATGTACTCTGGCTTAAAGCTATCAGGCGTCTTTGTCTATCTCTATAGATTTTGATGCCCAATATATAAGCAGCTTCACCTAGGTCTTTCATTGAAAAACACTTGTTCAAATAACTCTTCACATCGTTAAGCATGTTGATGTCATTTCCAATAATCAATATGTCATCCACATATAGTACCAGAAACATCACCGAGCTCCCACTCACTTTCTTGTAGATACAAGCTTCGTTGCAATTTGGAACAAATCCAAAGCTCTTGATCACTTGATCAAAATGAAGGTTCCAACTCCGAGATGCTTGCTTCAGTCCATAAATGGAACGCTGAAGTTTGCATACTTTACTAGCATCCTTAGGATCGACAAAACCTCCGGGTTGCATCATATACAACTCTTTATCAATGTTCCCATTGAGGAAAGCAGTCTTGACATCCATCTGCCATATTTCATAATCATGAAACGCAGCAATTGCTAATAAAATCCGAATGGACTTAAACATCGCTACGGGAGAGAAAGTCTCATCGTAGTCAACAACTTGAACTTGTCGAAAACCTTTTGCGACAAGCCGTGCTTTATAGACGGTAACATTACCATCCGCGTCCGTTTTCTTCTTGAATATCCATTTGCACTCAACGGCCTTTCGGTCGCTAGGAGGATCCACCAAAGTCCATACTTGGTTTTCGCTCATGGATCCCAATTCGGATTTCATGGCTTCGCCATTTCTCGTCTGGGCTCATCATCGCTTCCTCATAGTTCGTAGGTTCACCGTCTTCTACCAACAAGACAGTCAAGACAATTCTTGGTACCACTCGGGAGGGCACGACCTTGTCGACCTGCGACGTTCGATGTGACATCGTCCAAGCTTCATGATCCTTGTCATTAGCTTCCTCTATTGTTGTGCGGACCTTTGGAACAATTTCAGGTCTTGCGCTACTCTCCAATTCAAGAGAAGGTTCAATAACCTCGTCTAGCTCTACTTTCCTCCCACTCACTTCTTTCAAGATAAACTCCTTCTTAAGAAAGGAACCGTTCTTTCACAAACACTTTGCCTTGGTTACGTGATAGAAGGTATACCCAATGGTTTCCTTACGGTATCCTATGAAGACGCATTTCTCGCTTTGGGTTCGATCTTGTCCGCATCAACTTCTTGGCGTAAGCTTCGCATCCCCAAACTTTAAGAAACGACAACTTAGGTTTAGCACCAAACCACAGTTCATACGGTGTCGTCTCAGCGGTTTAGATGGAGCCCTATTTAAAGTGAATGCAGCGGTTTCTAATGCATAACCCCAAAATGATAACGGCAAATCGAAGAGACATCATTGATCGGACCATATCTAATAGGGTTCGATTCCGGCGTTCAGACACACCATTGCGCTGTGGTGTTCCGGGTGGCGTGAGTTGTGAAACGATTCCACTTGCTTTAAGATGCGTGAGAAAATCATAACTCAAATATTCGCCCCCACGATCGGATCGTAGAAACTTAATCTTTCTGTCACGATGGTTCTCCACTTCATTCTGAAATTCCTTGAACTTTTCAAATGTTTTAGATTTATGTTTCATTAAATAGATATACCCATATCTACTTAAGTCATCGGTAAAAGTGAGAAAATAGCGATATCCACCGCGCGTCGAAACACTCATCGGTCCGCATACATCGGTATGTATGATTTCCAACAAGTCCGTTGCTCGCTCCATCATCTGGGAGAACGGGTTTTGATCATCTTGCCTATGAGGCATGGTTCGCATGTGTCAAATGATTCAAAATCAAGAGACTCCAAAAGTCCATCGAATGGAGTTTCTTCATGCTTTACACCAATATGACCTGAGCAGCGATTGCCACAAATAAGTAGTATTATCACTATCTACTTTGCATCTCTTTGCCTCAATGTTATGGATGTGTGTTTCATCCCTTTCGAGATTTAGAAGAAATAAACCATTCACAAGAGGTGCATGACCATAAAAGATGTTACTCATATAAATAGAACAACCATTATTATCCGATTTAAATGAATAACCGTCTTGCAATAAACACGATCCGGAAATGATGTTCATGCTCAACGTAGGCACATAATAACATTTATTAAGGTTTAAAACTAATCCCGAAGGTAAAACTAAGGAGAGCGTGCCGACGGCCATCACATCAACTCTTGATCCGTTGCCAACGCGCATCGTCACCTCATCCCTCGCAAGCCGCCGTCTATTCCGTAGCTCCTGTTTCGAGTTACAAATATTAGCAACTAAACCGGTATCAAATACCCAGGCACTACAACGAGGGCTAGTAAGGAAAACATCAATAACATGTATATCAAATATACCTTTGATGGTGCCAGCCTTCTTGTCCGCTAAGTACTTCGGACAGTTGCGCTTCCAGTGACCCTTGTCCTTGCAATAGAAACACTAAGTGTCCGGCTTAGGACCAGACCTGAGCTTCTTCTCAGCAGGAGCATTGCGCTTGCCGCCGCCCTTCTTGAAGGGTTTCTTTGCTCCCTTACCTTTCTTAAAGGAGGGCTTGTTGACCATCAACACATGATTATTCCTTTTGATGTTCACTTCCGCTACTTTCATCTTAGTGAAGAGCTCAGTGATCATATCAGTGGAACCAATCTGATTGTGATCTACTACAAAACTTTTGTAGCTAGGAGTGTCTATCTTGAGCTCCTATGGAATCTTGCAGTCCAGTTGCTCAAGGCGTTGAGTGTAGCCCGACATCTTAATGGCGTGCTCACTAACGGAACTCCCTTCCTCCATCTTGTAGTTAAGGAATTTCTTAGAGATCTCATATCTCTCAGAACGGGCTTGAGTCTGAAACATGTTTTTTAGCTCCTCAAGAATCTCAAAGGGCCCGGCGAACTCCTCAAAACGATTTTGAAGATCCGATTCCACAGCAAACAACATGGCGATCTTAATCAAGTCATAATCATCCTTGCGCGACTGATAAACAGCTTTTTCATCAGCCGGCGCATCTATATGAGGCGTCACCTAGCGCTTTCTCAAGGACATAGTCCTTTTGTCCGCCAGCAAGAATGATTCTCAGAATGCGGAACCATTTGGTGAAGTTAGACCCATTGTTTCTAAGCTTTTCTATCTCAGCAAAAACGTTGAAGTTGAAGTTGGACTTGGCCATGTGATCTATAGTATTTGCAAGTACAATTTAGACTATGTTCATGATAAATAGTTCAACTTAATCAAATTACTAGATGAACTCCCACTAAATCCAACATCCCTCAAGTTGTTTAGTGAACACGATCCAAATTCACCACACCTAATCCGATCATCACGAGAAGAGATGTGGTTTCAATGGTGGACAACAAAGTGTCGATCATATCATTCATATGACTCATGCTTAACCTTTCGGTTCTTGTGTTCGAGGCCATGTCTGTACATGCTAGGCTCGAAGCTAGACCCAAGTATTTCGCGTGTGCAAAAACTGGCTTGCACCCATTGTATGTGGCGTAGAGTCTATAGCACCCGATCATCACGTGATGCTTGGACATGACGAACTTCATAGCGGTGCATACTTGGGGAGAACACAGTTTTATCTTGATCTTTAAGTGAGGAATCATCTTATAATGCTACCGTCGATCTAAGCATAATAAGATACATAAAAGGATAAACATCACATGCATATAACTTTATGTGACATGGTATAGCCAATCCTCGCAATGATCTCCATCTTGTGCGTTCGGCATGATCTCCATCACTCCACCATGATTGCCTCCACCACGAATAGCAACTACAACTATTGCTAACTACTTAGCGATGAAGTAAAGCTATTACATGGCGTATAAGAAGTTGACTCAGGTCATACACAATTATAAAGACAACCATATGGATCCTGCGGTTGTGTACTCATCGACATGCAAGTCGTGAAACATTACAAAACATGATCATCGCATACATTATACACATCACATCTTGGGCCATACCATATCACGAAAACACTCCTGCAAGAACAAGTTAGGCGCCTCTACTTTGTTGTTGCATGTTTCGTGGCTTATGGGAGTAGATGCTAAACGATTCTTACCTACGGAAAGCCACAACGGTGATATTATGGTTTCCAAACTCGGTGTTAATCCCATGACAACTATAGTGAGAAAGCGACATCCACCAGCCGCATGTGTGGAACAAGCCACACGTCAAGTGCGGAGCGGTCTCATGACGGCGTCGCGTAAGGTTGGCCTGGACCGCTTCAATCTCACTATCCCGCGTCATAAGAAGAACACAAACAAGAGGCTTGCAACAGAAAACATCAACGCCCGCAACAACCATGTTGCATTCTACTCGTGAAACACATCTACGCATAGATCTAGCTCTGATACCACTGAAGGGTTTCGCGACATAGTAAATCAAAATTTTCTATGGAGCGAACAGAGGGAAAGCCAAGATCTAATCTAGGAGATGCAAACAACGAGAGAGATTGGATTAGATCTTCATACCCTTGAAGATTCACACAGCGGAACGTTCGTAGGAACGTGGGTGATGTAGTCATACTCGCTTCTCCTCCTCGCGATCCGATCCGATCTAGCACCACAAGTGGCGGTGCCTCCGTGAGATGCACACGTGCAGCACCTCGACGTCTCCTCCTTCCTCGGACCAGCGAGTATGGTGGAGAGATAGATTGGATCTACAACACGACGGAGTGGTGTATATGGTGGAGAATTTCTGCTGCAGGGCTTCGCCTACAAATAGTCGTGATGGAGAGAGGAAGGGAGCAAGGCAGCTAGGGCTTGGAGGAAGGTGTGTAGTAGTGGGGGAGGCGCACCACCTCTATATATAGAGGGGCGGCCCTGCCCTCCTCCAAGCCTATCTCTAGTTTAAACAATTTAAACTCTCCTTATCTAGAAATCCTATCTCTAGTTTAAGCGATTTAAACTCTCCCTTATCTAGAAATCCTATCTCTAGTTTAAGCGAGTTTAAACTTATCTAGATCGGCTGGGCCCTATGGGGCCTTGTGCCCCTGGCCCAATGCGGCAGGACACTCCCTCATAGTCCCATGCCCCTCCCGGAAGGTGGGGCCACGTTGGTCCCCTTCCGGAAGGTTCTAAAGCTTCGGTACAATACCGATTAACGGAACAATTCGAACTCCAAAACTGCTTTGCCTTATATGAATCTTATTCTCCGGACCATTCGGAACCTCTCGTGATATCCGGATCCCATCGAGACTCGAACAAAAATTCATAAACCAATTATCCAATCTATCATAGCGCCGAGATCGTTAAGTGTGTGACCTGGGTTCGAGAATATGCAGACATGATCTTCTATCAATAATCAACAGTGGGGTCTGGACACCCATATTGACTCCCACACATTCATCGATGATCATATCGGATGAACCACGATGCCAGGATTCAATCAATCCCATATATATATTCCCTTCGTCTCGCGATATTTTACTTGCCCGAGATTCGATCGTCGGTACCGTCATACCTAGTTCAATCTCGTTCACAACAAGTACTTTACTCGTTCCGTAATCCGATATCACTTTGTGATTAACTCCTTAACCACATGCTTGCAAGCGGTGTTGATATCGATTACCGAGTGGGCCCGAAGTATATCTCTCCGACTTGGGAGGGACAAATTCCATCTCGATACATACAACCCACAGATACTTTCCGATCACACAGAGACACCTTTATGATCACCCTCTCATAGGATGACGTTTGATGACCTCAAAGCTTTCTTCGGTACCGAGGAGTTGCATTATCTCATGGTCTAAGGAATACAATATTTGACATAGGAAAAGCTTCGAAAGATGAACACGATGAAGCGATCTAATTGCTTCGCTTAGTTTGGAGTCCATCCATCATATCATTCTCCCAATGATATGATCTCATTATCAATTGACAACTCATGTCTATGGTTAGGAAACCTTAACCATCATTGATCAATGAGCTAGTCCATAGAGGCGTACTAGGGACACGGTGTTGTTTACAAACCACACAAGTATTAAAGTTTCCGCTTAATACAATTCTAGCATGGAACATAAACTTTATCATGAACAAGAATTATAATAATAACATCTTTATTATTGCCTCTAGGGCATAATTCCAACAGTATGTCTATCCCCACAGCCGAAGCAGAATATGTTGCTGCTACAAGTTCTTGCACTCAGCTGTGGAATATAGTGTCAATTGTGACAAAATGCCTCTTTTGTGTGACAATGAAAGTTCCATCAAAATTGCTTACAATCTGGTGCAACATACAAGAATGAAGCATAGATTCGTAATCATTTTATTCGGGATCATGTTGCTCATGGTGATATTGACTTATCCTTTGTGAGCATGAAGAATCAACTTGCTGATATTTTCACAAATCCACTTGATGAAGCAAGATTTTGTTACTTGAGGAATGCGCTAAATATCGTGGATTCCAGGATATTGAGTTGATTACCCTTGCATACTCACTTATATCTCTTCCTCTATTTGGTTTAGATGTGGGCATGGACATAGGGGGTGTGTGGTCCTAATTAATTGGGCTAACCGTCCCCCACAATGCCGAAAGTAAGACAAATCATTTCTCTTAATATCATTATATGATATGTGAGCTTATTGATGACTACTGGCAATGGACCCAAGATACATCTTCGTGGTGTCATACCATTCACTCCTACATGGTGGCTTTTTCCACCACACTCTTCTTCGTGAAGCATTCGATTTATGTGGTTTGTATTGTTTTTTCTTTCCTATCTTGTGTTCTTATGGAAAACACACCCAATATTGGGTTTTCTTTGTTTTTGACTCTTGCAATTTTGGGTGTGTAGTACCATCTCAGTTTGTCTATCCAAACCTAAGCATTTTCCCTTCCCCGAGATATCTATCTTGCACACAAGCCCTTTGTTAATCTTGTGAGTGTGTTGCTGGGTTGTGTTGGCCTGAATTCTGTGTAAACAGAAAAATTCAGAGAGGGCCAGATTATCCGCCCCTAATGGGGGCCGGATTATCCAGCCCAGGAGGTTTTGTATTCTTAGGGATAGGCATCAGGTGAGAGGGCTCAAACAGAGCATTCCTTGTCATGCCGACCCCCTCTCTCTCCCAAGCCATCGCCGGCCATCCCACCCTTCCACTCCCCGGTGCTGCTCCAGCCGCTGGATCCTCCGGTTCTTCACCGGATCTGCTCCCTCCTCCTCCCGAGTACCTTCTCCTCCGAGTAAAACTTCAAATGAGTGAGGGTACCTCCCCCATTATTATATTTTTATGGAAGTTTCTTTTTGTAGTTGAAACTCGTATTAGAGGTTTCCCATTGATCCGTATGCATGTCAAGAACCATAGAAAATTGACCATTTTGGATGATATGTATGCTTGCTAACAATCCGGGTCAATTTGCAAAAAATTTCCAGGGCCGGATTATCCGCCCCTGGATAGGCCGGATTATCCGGTCTGGAAGGTTTGGCCTTGCTCCATTTGGACTCAGATTGCCATGTGCCTATAATTTCCTTGTGGTTGCTTCTCTACTGTTTTTAGTTATGCTTCCTGGACTTGTGTGTTCTTATCTTTTGCTACCTACCTCACTCATTTCACAGGTGGTTCTCACGGTGTCGCTCAAACTTATTAGCAACGTCCTCGTGCTTGGTACTTTAGGCCTAATGACGAGGGTGTTCTATTTGATGAGGTTGAACCGAGGAGGCAGAAAAGAGAGGCTAATCGGATGGCTGAATGGGCAAATAAGGAAAAGATATCAAGGGATGGTTCCAAGAGAAAGGGAAAGCAAACTCGGGTAAATTACAAGGACATGGAGATCGCTGAGTTCTCTTCCCTTCGACAGCGTGACTTGTTTTTGGAGGCTGAACTTGATAAGGAGCTTGGGGATCCCAACTTTTGGTGTGCTCATCAGAAGTTTATCTTTGATGACATATACTCTAGCCTGAAGATTCACCCCATGCGTCCATTGGATCTGTCCACAACAAAGAGTAAGCCTCATTTTTCTAAAGCTCTCTCTATGACTGAAAGGATGGGTCTATACCATCTTATGGAAATCCAGTATTCCTATGATACCTCCCTGGTTAAGCAGTGTTTATCCACTCTCGTGGTGTGTGGAGATGATCGTCGCACAATGAAGTGGATGACCGGCACATATCTTCTCCAGGCTGAGTTCTACACATTTACTCAGGTGCTTGGCTATCCATTCAATGTTCGAGATCATTCTTGTGGGAATTGTATCATCACTCCCAATAAATCCAACAAGGATGCACTACTTTCAGCATGCTCTGGACCCAATGGTGTGGTTGTCAAGGTTGCTGGTCTTTCGCCACTTTATGCTCAGCTGGTTCTCATGTTCCGTGATTGCATCATTCCTATCCATGGTCATCTAGTTCAGTTACTTAGTTTTACATATGAATGTGCCTCCTCTGAAGACCCGTCTGTGAGCTACACCTTGGATGTGATGGATTTCATTTTTATGAGATGACTTATGCTCTATACAACAGGCACTCCATTACTTATGCTCCTTTCATCATGATGCTCATCAAGGCCATGCTACCTCATCGGGATTTTTGTGGGGCACTTGATAGGGAATGTAGCACCCTGGGTAAAACCACTACCAGAAAATCGCTCAATGTTGCGCATCATCATGATCGCATGCTCATGTCATCATGCCACATTGCATTTGAGCATCCTCATGTCTGCATGCATATACTTTGCCTAAAACTATTTTCTAAAAGCATATCTTTGTTTTCTAAATCACCCTCTCTTTATTTCAAATACAAAACCCCGGTCCTCTCGAATCCTTATTTGTATAAAACATATTTGCAACTCTTTTGTTTTAAACAAAATAAATATATTATACTACCTCCGATCCTAAATAAGTGTCGCCATTTTGAACTAGAGTTAGTTCAACACCGTGACACTTATTTAGGATCAGAGGGAGTACTAAAATCTAATTTATAAAACCTCCGAGGAGGCAGCCCAGCCCGTAGGCCAGGCCACCTACCACCCTGGCAGGCCCGACCCAACCTTTCTAGACCAAAATCTAATACCCTCCAAACCCTAACCCTAGCTAGACCAACCCCACCTAACGACCCCGCCATGTCGCCTACACACCTGCACACACACACCGCAACTGCCGCACCCGCACGCGCAGATGGCAACCTCACCATCCTGCACACCCCAGCGCCCGCTCCTGCCCGCGAACCAATCTTCCTTGCCTAGCCCCACCCCATAAATGCATGATTGACCGCCCCAAAACCTCGCTCCCGCAAGCCCGGCCCCACCCGCGTTACCACTTCTTGCAATGTCCCCGTCGACAAGATCTCCCCGGCTACCACTTCTTGCAAGAGCTTTCGAGACTTCCAACATGGAAACCAAGCTCTCCCTCACAGCCCTAAAGATGCCAAGAGCCATTCCTAGATCCTAAGCCCGATCCCAAGGATCTAAAGACAGAACCCTCGGCATGCCAAGGTCTCCTCCCCGGAACCTCCATGACCTTCGACACGGATCCAATGGACGAGACCCCTTCGAGCCCGAACCCCAAACCAAGATCGTCGATACCCTATGTGTGACCCTAAGCCCCTATATTTTTATAACATGATATTTAGTTTGTGCATATTGAATTGTCATGCTCGCATACATGTTTATTTGTTTAGGGGTATGTTGTCGATTCACCTCATAATTAAATATGGAGTTCATATGCGGGCTATTATAGTCTTATATTGGCTCTATTTAAATTTGTATAGCAAACTAATGCCATATTTTTCCTTGTTAATACAACATCTAAATTACGGGGTATCTAAACAATATGAACAATCTAATTAACTGTTGGGACCCCGTTTCCTAGACGAGCAATCTCCCCCTTTCTATATATTTTACATTTATAGTCTTTACTTCCTCCTGTTGATCTATTGCTACATGTGTGCGATGCTTTAGTCACTACCGCACACAGATTCTTTGCCGTGTGGGCATTCACACATGACAAAGGCCATCCGGAACACGGCAAAGCCTTGCCACACGGAAGCGTTCGCCACGGCAAATGGCCTTTGTCGTATGTTTTGCGCAATAAACATAGCAAAGACTTTGTCGTGTGTTTTTCCGACTACAGGCAAAGAAAAGTGACTTGACGGATTGGGATGGGGACGACGGTGTACTTCGTGGACATGACAATGCCGTGTACTTGGGCTGGGGCACACGGCAAAGCATATATCTAAAATTAAAAAAAATGTTGCCGCCGCAGTGGCGTGGCCGGCAAGCATGGTCGACACAGCCAGGAACGGGGTCGCGGCCGTTCTGGTGTGGCGGGAGGAAGGCAGTGTGGTCGATGATAGAGAGGAGCCACAAGGAAGGGAGCATGCGCTGTGGTGTCGAAGACGACCGGGACGCTGTGGTGAGCTTGCAGGCATGGCGACATGCTTGCGGAAGAGGACGGCGACGCGTACGTTCATGAGCGGAGGACGTCCATGGGGAAGAGAAAGATGGCAACGTGCTAGGAAGAGCATGGCAACATTGAGGTTGTCCACATCAAGCATTACGTACGACAGCAGAGGAGGACGTCGGGGAAAAGCTTGGGCGTGAGGAGGCCAGAGCTGGAAGTCGCCATGTAGCACGCGGTGGCGCGTCCATCTAGCTCGACCTGGAAGCGGCGGCTTAACGGCTGTGAACGGCGGAGTTGCTCCCAGCGCGGCTGGACCAGGGCCACTGGTTAGCGGCGGCAGATGAGAGAGAGAGACGGGAGGGACGTGGGTGTCGTGGGAATGGTCACGGCAGATGCTGCAATCGGCAGCGAGTAGTAGAACGAGGGGCAAGGGCGGCCAACCATCTGCGGTACGAGATGAGGGCGAAGACACAAGGTTTTACCCAGGTTCGGCCCCCTGGAGGGTAAAGACCTACTCCTGCTAGATTGTATTATGATGGTGGTAGACGAGTTCGGCGGCTAGGCGGCGAGTCGCTTGGGTGTATGATGGAACGTATCCCTACACGCCCTGTAGGGAGGTTTATATAGACTCACCTCCCCTAGGGTTTACATATCTCAACCGAATCAGTTAAGGCTTCGGTAATCGTTTAACCTAACTCGACTAGGCCTATCTACTACTTTGGGGCTTGACTTCGATTTGGATCCACCGGGCCTTGATCCAGTCGCCGTCTTGCAGGCCCACTCGCCAGTTCCTGGGCCAGTCGGAAATGTCCTGCTGGGTATACCCTGGTGGGCATATCCCCATCAGTAGTCCCCGAGGCCGTCGTCGATTGGGCACAGGTGGTTGCTGGCAGTCGGAGTATACGGCTTCAAAGCAGACATCCAGTCGAATCGCCGGCGGGCTCCTGAATAAAGGAAAAGACTAGTCATTCCGATCGCAGCTTTGGCGAGTCGAGTCGGCGAAAATATTTAATCATTGTCATAGTGACCGGGTCGGCGATCCGAGTGGCTGAAGTTGGACCGTTAAACGTGGTCAAACTAGCCGTTGGGGTAATCCAACGGTAACTTTTGGCGTAATCACCGCGTAGTAACGGATCCCTGATTTGGCGGGTAACAACCGCTATATAAGGGGAATGGCAGGTGATCGGAGAACCACCTTCTCGTCATTTCCTCCGATTGCGTGCACTTTCGCCTTCCTTCGCATCGCGATTCAGCCGACCCGAAATCATCCGAACCCCCACAAATCCTTCCGCCATGGCCCCCTCCACCGAGCCTTGGGGTAGATCTAAGTGTACGAGGGCGCAACTGGCGTCCTTCGAGGAGACCGGGATCCTGCGTGCCGGCTGTTGGCGCATCCCCGCGGCCGGAGAGGTGACCCCGAACCCGCGCGAGGGAGAATTCATCTGCTTCACCAGCCACCTAGAACGGGGGCTGGGATTCCCTACGTCCCTGTTCTTCCGGCGCTTCTGCGCCTACTACGGGATCCAACTGTCGGACCTGGGTCCGCACAGCATCGAGCAGCTCGCCATCTTCGTGGCGTTCTGCGAGTGCTACCTGGGCTGCCGGCCCTACTTCCCTCTATGGCAAGATCTGTTTCACGGACGGATCAGTCGCGAGGAAGCGGGCGGCCCAATGCTCGCCGCGGGCTGCCTGACGTTCCAACTGAAATCGAAGGCTTCTTTCTTCGATCTGATGCTACCCGCCAAGGCGGCGAGCCAATGGAAGAACTCTTGGTTCTACGTCGCCGAGGCGACCCCAGAGGGCGAGACAGCGATCCCACAATACTCCGCCGACCGGCCCGAACCACGCCGACTCCAAGTCGGCAAGCTCCCCACCGACCAGCGGATGGTCGTGGACGAAATGCTTCAAACCATCCACGGTCTGAAGAAGAAGTGCCTCCAGACGATGAACTTATACAACTGCTGGCTCGGGCGGCGGCTCATCCCTCTGGCTCGGCGCGACCACTATATGTACCAATACACGGGCCGGGAGGACTCGACGAAGTCCTGCCTCGCCGAGTGGAAGCTCGAGGACTACATCCCAGCACTGAAGAAGATCACCCAGGCGGTGTACCTGGACGCAAAGGCCGGGGTCGCCCCCTACACCGCGAAACATCCAGCCCCAACGGTAAGTCACCTCGCATCATTCGCAGTCACACTTTATGCAGTCGCGGTCATTCTAATTTCATTTTGTACTCATTGCAGCTATTCCAAGTGGTGGAAGGATGGCTCCCGCCTTCAGACGACGAGAACTCGAGCTCGTCCGTCCAGGACCTGGGCGAATCGCCTCCCGCCAAGGGCGACGCCGAGCGGCGAACAGCGGCGAATCCGAGGAGGAGGTCGCCCGTTGGTTCGCAAGACCATGGGCAGCGTCAGCTTGAGCTTGAGGCAAGTAAAAGCCTTGAGCGTCATAATGATGATGATGACGAACTTTCGGAGACCACCTCGCGCCGCCAAGCTACTCCGTCGAAGAAGAAGAAGAAGACAGAGAAGGAGGCGAAGGCCCTCCAAGAAGAAGACAAAGCGGTGAGACGGCCTCCCGCCCTTTCGGCGAGCAGCTCACGCCACCGGTCGACCAAGGCGGCGCCGCCGATGGTAACCGCGTTGGACACGGCCGCTGTCCTGAGCGAGGTGCCACTGGCTTCGATACCTCCGCCATTCGCCCCAGTCTCTGGACTAGGGGCCGCTCCGGTCGCGGCGACTTCACCTTGCAAGGAAGCTCCCGCTGAAGATGTCTTAGAGGCTCCCGTCGCAGCCTTGATGACGAAGAAACCATCCTTAGGCACACGACGTCTTGGAAATGGGCCTCGATGACCGGCCCCGAACTGGAAAGCGGCATCCGCGACTACGCTTCATTCTAGTCGCTAAGTGAGTTTGCTCACCTTCTTTCGTCTTTCATTGTACTTGAATTATCTTGCTCACGCAATCAATTTGTAGGACCGGAGCGAAGAAAATAGGCCATCCAACCGTGGCTAAGGTGTCGCCCGTCGTGTGAGGATCCCCTCGGAAGAGGAAGGCGGACCGTCGTCGTCCCTGCGGATGGCGCCAAGAAAGCCAAGGGCGATAAATCCACGATCTCCGACGACGGCGGTGGCGCCGAATGAACCCGCAGCGGGCGGCGTACCCTGAAGGAGGGTGCTCCCTCGCCTGGGGTGGCCGAGCCGGCCTCCTTTGGTGCCGGTGCCTCTATCGCAACGTTCCCGCGCTTCATGGCCAGAGCGGCTACAGCGAGTGGGAACTTGCCCTTGAGCCGTGCACCTGGGGTCTCCGCCGCGGAGGTCGAGTAGCGTCGTGGGCACACGCCGGCTCTCCTTGCGTCCGTGGATGCGATACAACTTCATGGCATGCTTGGCGCAGCCATCCAGGTATGTCCAGTCCCCGAGGATCAGGCCGGTGTGTTGCAGCGGTCTGATTCTTTTAGTGTCTTGTTGTTATTTTTCGTCCGGTCCCGAGTGCTTTTCGCTGAATTCCAGCGGGTGGGCACTTAGGAGTTTTTGATCGCCAGTCCCCGAGTGCGTACTCGCTGAATTTCAGCGGGTGGTCACTTAGGATTTTTTGATCGCCAGTCCCCGAGTGCGTACTCGCTGAATTTCAGTGGGTGGGCACTTAGGATTCTTTTGATTGCGGTCCCGATGCTTTTCGCTGAATTTCAGCGGGTGGGCACTTAGGATTTCGCTTTGGTTAACTGTTTGAATTGTGTGCAGGGTCTGCAACGTGAGTCAGCTGACCGATTGGCAGTGAAACACCGCACAGAGAAGGAACTGGCCACCATCCAAGAGGCGAATAAGGGGCTTCAGGCAGTTGCCGCGAAGGCAGAGGAGGCTCGCCAGGGACTTGTCCCAGCGGGTGAGTTGGCAGCGGCTCAATCGGCATTGAGCTCGGCTAAGAAGCGGATCGCCGACCTTGAGCGCGAGCTGAGGGAGGCGAAAGAAGAAGCGAGTTCGGCGGATGGTCGAGCCAAGGCCTCCGATACGGCCGCCGCGAAAGAACGTAAGGTTTCTGACGCCCTTGGTGCTGGGCTTTAGGATGATTACAGTTCTCTTCAGAGCTTCATCACGGATCTCTCCCGTCCCTTGATTGGTGAGTGTGTCTGCCCCTGCCTATTGCATGTGCCTTTTGTGATATCCGACGTACTCACTGTTATCTTCTATTCGCAGGCCGCATCCTTGATAGCGCGGAAGAGGCGAGATCGTTCGACGCGCGACAATGTGTGGCCACGCTCGTCGACTCGGTGACGTTGTCAGCGACATGCATCCGAGCCTACCTCCAGGAGATATCGCCCACGGAAGTAATTCCCAGCGACCTCGTCGAGGTGTGGAAGTACTTGGAGAAGGCGCCGTCGGTCGTTGAGTTCATGACGCGATCGGCGTTCCGGCGCGGAGCAGCGACGGCGCTTAGCCTTGGGCTTGCTCACTTTCCAGAGGATTTCGATCTGGACGACGTGACAAGTGGCTACCCGTCATCGACTGGCGCGGTGGAGATCTCAGAGGTGCTCAAGTTGACGGGCCGCGCCGCGGTGTACTCCGAGCGCGTCTGGGCGATGGGCGACCTACTTCCTTACCAGGAGACGGTCGTCGCGCCCAACGACCCCGAGCCGCAGCATCGGGACTTCAAGGTTGAGCAGCCCTTTCGTGCGGCGATGGCGGGTGAGCTGACGACGTATCCGTCGAACCCGTACACTCCCTTCATCCGCAATCGCAAGGATTCTGGCGAGTCGTCATCGAAGCCTGCAGAGTGAACTAGTTTGACCTGGGGCATTAGTAACAGTTCTGCCGTTGGGCATACTATGTATTTTGAGACAATTTGCGATATGCTATTAATAAGATATCGTGTTTGTTTTGTGATTTGTCATGTGTTTTTCGATTGAGGTTTGAACGAGTCCCCGGGCGCGTCCGCCCTTTTTATGGGGTTGACCTCGTTTGTAATGTGTTTGCGGTTTTTGAATGTTTTGTTATTGCGGTCGACTCGCCCAGACTCGGAGATCCAGTCGCAAGGCGACTCCCTTGAGCGCTATGTACTTCACCGTTTTCCCTTGCGTGAACGAGGTCGGGTGGCCGAGTCCCCGAGCGTGGTACTTGGTTGTTCTAGGCGCAACTCGAGGGTGGGTGAGGACTTGGCGCGTTAGTTTGAGCGCGTCACTCCTGCCTGGCCCGTTGGGTCAGTCGCATGGTGATTCCTGGGCATGCTCTCATACTTGGCGTTTTCCCGAGCCGCTTGCGCTGAACTGGTCGTCAGTCCCCGAGCGTGGTACTTGGCCGTTCGAGTCGCTATGTCGAGGATGCGGAGGATCATGGTCGCTGTAAGAAGCGAAGGCAGTTGTCTTGGCTCGTAGAGCCAGTCGGACTGTGCGACTCCAATGGGGCTCCGGGTAGGCGTTTTTCATGGACGATGCAAGACCTGAGGTGACCCAGTGCTCTTGCACCGCACTACTTAGCCGTGCCGATCGCTTTACCAAAGGTTGACTTATGCGGTTAGCTTGATGCTGTTATTACGAGCGCGAGTGGCACAAGACACGGAGAGTAGGCGCAATTTGCTGTAACCGATTCTTTTTATTTCATAGAGACTGGAGGGTACATATGTGGGGTTCTAGGAGTAGAACTTCCGTAGGAGGTTTACATTCCATGGTCGCCTGACGTCGAGTTCGATGAGGTAGTAGGCGTCATTGCCGAGTACTCGCCCGATGGAGAATGGTCCCTCCCACGGAGGGGAAAGCTTGTGCATGACCTTCTTGTCCTGGATGAGGCGCAACACTAGGTCGCCTTCTTGGAAGGTGCGAGTTTTCACCCGCCGGCTGTGGTAGCGGCGGAGTCCCTGCTGGTAGATGGCGGTGCGTGACCGAGCGAGGTCACGTGCCTCGTCGAGTTGATCGACTCCATCCTGGCGGGCGAGTTCGTTTGGAGCCTCCGTGTAGTGGACGAACCGTGGCGAGTCGTGCTCGAGGTCGGTGGGCATGACTGCCTCGGCGCCGTACACCATGAAGAAGGGGGTGAATCCTGTCGACCTGTTGACCGAGGTGCGGATGCCCCAGATGACGGAGGGTAGCTCCTCGACCCAGCACCTGGCGGTGCGCTCGAGTGGTACTTGGAGTCACGGATTCAGGCCGTGGAGGATGCTTTGATTGGCCCGTTCCGCTTGGCCGTTGGATTCCGGGTGGGCGACTGACGCGAGGTCGAGCCGGATGTGGTGTTCTTCGCAGAATTCGGCCATGGCTCCTTTGGCGAAGTTGGTGCCGTTGTCCATGATGATGCTGTTTGGGAACCCGTAGCGATATATGAGCTCGCGTAGGAATTTAGTGGCCGTCTTCCCGTCGCACTTCCGGACTGGTTTGGCCTCTACCCACTTTGTGAATTTGTCGACCGCGACCAGGAGGTGGGTGTAGCCGGAGGGAGCCTTTTTGAAGGGGCCTACCATGTCCATGCCCCACACGGCGAATGGCCAGGTGATGGGGATTGTCTTGAGCGCTGAGCTTCGCGTCGTCTGGTTTGCGTGCCGGCACCGGCGCACCGCTGGACAATGTCGACGGCATCGGCATGTGCGGTGGGCGATAAAGCCATGCCGCATAGCCTTGGCGACCGAAGGCGCCGGCGTGGTGGCCGCAGTCGCCGGAGTGGATGTCGTGGAGGATCTTGCGTCCTTAGGCGGGTTGGACGCAGCGTTGGAATACGCCGGTGACGCTGCGCTTGTGGAGCTCGCCGTCGATGATGGTGTAGGACTTGCATCGGCGTACGATCATCCGAGCGTCTGTCTCGTCTGCTGGCAATGTACCGGCCTCCAGGTAGGCGACGTAGGGCTTGGTCCAGTCGTCTGGCTCGATGACGAGTGCGACCAGGGCTGCATCCGACTACAGCGGGACTCCGATGTCGATCTCCCTTGGGGAGAGACTGATGGCTTGGTGATCGTGTCGACGAAGACGCCGGCGGGTGGTGCGAGTCGAGCCGACCCAATGCGAGAGAGTGCGTCGGCCTCCTCGTTCTTCCGCCTGTCAATCCACTCGACAGAGTAGCCTGCGAAGTGTCCGCCCAGCTTGTCCACTGCTTGGCGGTATGCCGCCATGGTGGGGGAGACGGCGTCGCAGGTGCCAGCGACTTGTCCGGCGACGAGGTCGGAGTCTCCGTAGCAGCGTAGACGGTTGACGTTCATCTCCTTGGCGGCTCGCATGCCGTGGAGTAGTGCCTCGTACTCGGCCATGTTGTTGGTGCAGGGGGTGAAGTCGAGGCAAAGGACGTAACGGAGCTTGTCGCCCTTCGGGGAAGTCAGCACGATCCCTGCTCCTGCGCCGTCCGCGTTCTTGGAGCCGTCAAAGTGCAGGCTCCAGTAATGGAGGTATGGCATCTTTTCTGGCTGCTGGGCCTCTTCCCAGTCGGCGATGAAGTCCGCTAGAGCCTGTGACTTGATCGCTTTTCGCGGCTCGTACTTGATATTGTGGACGCCGATTTCGACGGCCCACTTGGTGACTCGCCCAGTCGCCTCGCGGTTGCGGATGATGTCCTGCAACGGTGCTGAGGAGACGACCGTGATCGGGTGCTCCTGGAAGTAGTGCGGCAGGCGCCGCTGTGCTCTGAAGACCGCGTATACCAGTTTCTGGTACTACGGGTATCGTTGGCGCGACTCGGTGAGGACCTCGCTGATGTAGTACACCGGTCGATGTATTGGGCGCATCTTTCCTTCCTCCGGCCGCTCGACGACCATGACGGCGCTGACGACGCGCTCGGAAGCCGCGACGTAGACCAGCATGGGTTCTTTGTCGGCGGGGGCGGCGAGTAGCGGTGCGGCAAGTAGCACCTTCTTGAGGTCGCGGAGTGCGTCGTGCGCCTCCTTGTCCCACTGGAAGGTGGGATTCTTGCGCATCAGGCGGTATAGGGGCATCGCCTTTTCGCCCAGGCGGGGGATGAAGCGACTGAGAGCTGCTACTAGCCCGGCCAGCTTCTGGACGTCGTGCAGGCACTCGGGTTTGCCGAGTCGGCCGATCGTGTCAATCTTGGTGGGGTTCGCCTCAATCCCTCGCTTGGAGACGACGTACCCCAGTAGTTGTCCTGCTGGTACACCGAAGATGCATTTGCCTGGGTTAAGCTTTATCTTGTATTTTCGCAAGTTGGCGAATGTTTCCGCCAGGTCGGCGAGTAGATCACCCTGGCGAGCGGATTTGACGACCACGTCATCGATGTAGACGTGGATTTTGCGGCCAATTTGGCTCGCGAGGCACTCTTGCATGCACCGCTGGTAGGTCGCCCCGGCGTTCTTGAGGCCGAAGGTCATGGCAGTGTAGCAGAAGGCTCCGAATGGCGTGATGAACGCCGTCTTCTCCTCTTCCTCGACAGCCATTTTGATCTGGTTGTATCCAGAGTAGGCGTCGAGGAAACATAGCGACTCCGAGCCCGCGGTGGAGTCGATTATTTGGTCAATCCGCGGGAGGACGAACTGCTCCTTCGGGCAGGCGCTATTCAAGTTTGTGTAGTCGATACACATCCTCCAGGTCCCGTTCTTCTTCTCGACCATGACTGGGTTTGCCAGCCACTTGGAGTACTTGATTGGCCGGATGAAGCCTGCAGCGAGTAGACGCTGCACCTCCTCCGCGATGGCTCGGCGGCGCTCTTCATTGAAGGGCCGCAGCGACTGTTTGACGGGTCGCACTTTGGGGTCGGCCTTTAGTTTGTGCTCAGCGAGCTCCCTAGGGACACCAGGCATGTCAGAGGGCTTCCATGCGAAGATGTCCCTGTTCTCACGGAGGAACTCGATGAGCGCGCCTTCCTAGGATGGGCTCATTCCTGTTCCGATCGTCACCGTCTGGCTGGAGTCGCCTGGGACTAGCTCGACGGTGCGGGTGTGCTTCGTTGCCTCGAAGGCTGAGGTGTTTGTGCCCTCCGAATTGGGCTTCTTGAGTATGGTGGGGTCGTCATTGTTCACCCCGCTCGCGTACTTGGTGAGCTCGTCAGCGTGGTTGGCTTCTGCCGCGATGACGGCATCGACGAGTTCGGCTCCTTTGGCCTCGCACTCGGCGGCCATGTCTGGGTCGCCGTTGATGGTGATGACGCCGCACGACCTAGGGAGCTTCATCGCGTTGTACGCGTAGTGTGGCGCTGCCATGAAGTTGGCGAACGCCTGGCGCCCCAGGACGCAGTGGTAGGGGCTGTCGAAGGGCACCAGCTCGAAGACGATCCGCTCGGTGCGGGAGTTTGCTGGTGTGCCGAAGGTGACTGGCAGCGTGACCTTGCCGATCGGGTACGCCTTACGACCGGGGACGATGCCGTGGAACGTGGTGTGGGTTGTCTCGATCATCGACTGCGGGAGCCGCAGCCGCCTGAAGGTGTCCAGGTACAGGATGTTGATGGAGCTGCCGCCGTCCATCAATGTCTTGGGGAGCCAGTAGTCGCCCACCTTTGGCTTGACCACCAGGGCGACTCGTCACGGTACTCGTCTTGCGGCGAGTGGTCCTGGCGGCTCCAGGTGATGGGCTGCTCCGACCAGTTGAGGAACTGGGGAACGTCCACCTGGGCCACCGTGTTGACGGCGACGGCGCGGGTGATGACCTTCTTCTCGCGCTTCGTGTTGAAGCCTGTGAAGGTATGGAGCGAGCCGGCCACGTTGCCGACCATTCCGCCGTTTGGCGGGTTGTTGTCGGGGTCCTCCCTTGCTCGCCGTGCCTTCTCAATCTCCCCGAGGGTGTGGCAGTCGGCGGTCGTGTGTGTTGCGGGTTTGCCTTCCCTGCTATGAAACGCACAAGGTTGGTTAAGGAGGGCCGCGGGGTCGAACCTTGGCTTGGCCTTGTAGTTGCCGCCGTCGCGGTGTTGTCCTCCGTCGCGACGGAAGCTTTTGGGCTCGCGTTGTGCGTGCCCGGCGTTGGCGACGAAGTCGACTCGCCCGTCCATGGCGCTTGCGGTGGAGTGTTGCTGTAGCGTAGGTCGGACCGTCGTCCGCGGTCGTTGCCGCTCGTGCGGCGTTGGCCTCCCGACTCGTCATCGGTTTCCTGGTTTGGATCTTCCTCCGCGTACCGTTTGGCGATCTCGAGGAGGTCCGGTATGTTGTCGAGTGTGCGAGAATGTCGCTTGAGCTTGGCGACCAAAGGCTCGTAGCGGCACGAGGTCTTGAAGCAATGGATCGCGGTGTCCGGGTGGATGCCGACCGCGTTGTACTAGAGTTGTTGCCACCGCTGGACCCAGTTGCGGGTCGACTCGCGGGGTCCCTGGACGCATCGCTCCAGGTCCTCGATGGTGGTGGCACGGGTGTAGGAGCACTCGAAGTGCCTGACGAATGTGTCGCGCATCTCCTTCCAGGAGTCGATACTATCCTGGGGGAGGGTGTTGATCCATTGCCTGCACGTCCCCTCCATCATCAGGGGGAGGTAATGGGCGGCTAGCAGGTCGGTGTGGCCTGTGATCCCCATCGCCATGAGGTATGTATCGAGCCAGACGGCGGGGTCGTACGGAGGGTCGTGCTTTTCTATATCCTTCGGCGCCTTGAAGTTCGGCGGGTACTTCTCGCCTCGGATCATCGGTCCGAAGCACTTGGGGCCGAGTCGACTTAGCGACCCCATTGGCTCGCCATCGCGGCGATTGGTTAGGGTGTGTCGCAGGTCGTCGGTGGCGCGTCTTGGCCGCTTTGGTTGTTGATGATGTGGGTGCGAGCGTCGATGGGTTGACCGTTGGCGGCGACGAAGTTGGTCGCTGGCCTGGGGTCGTTGGTGGAGAGTGCCGCGTTCGCGGGTCGGTGTTGGAGCTGTAATGGCTCTGGTGGCGGGCAGTTGAGCGTGTTTGCCGCCATTGGGCGGCCGCTTGAGGCCGCTCTGCTTCCCGAAGAACGCGAGTACACTCGACCCTGCGAGTCGGCGCCTGCGTTTTGCTGCTCAACGGCCTTTGCGGCGAGGCCTGACGTCTTTGGATCGTAGGGGCGTCGCCGGTGGCCGTGATGTTGTCGGCTGCTCGGCCCGCCACGAGGTTGTCCATCGGGGTGGAAACGATGGGAGGCCGTTCGCGTCCCGCTCCCGTGAGAGACTACTATCCGCGGTGATCCACGGGGTGTGCGGTTGGGTGGAGGTGGGCGCCCATCGCCGTCGACCTGGCGGGCGGCGCTTCCTCTGGTGGCGGCGTTCTCGCGGTCGCGCGCACCCTGTTGGCGGTCGTTTTCGTCGAAGTTCGTGGCGCCCACAGGCGGTGGGGTTCACGCGACCGATTATTGCTGGTGGTAGCGCGATAGCTCTGCCGTCACCGCTCGAGGCAAAAATTCGCGCTCGGCTTGCTCATCCTTGCGCCTCCCGCCTTGGCGGAGTTCCTCGACCTCCGTTGCCGTGGCGTTAGGAGGGATCGGGGTGGAGAAGGGATCCTCCGGCGGATCGGTGCTGGTCGCCATGTAGGTCGCGGCGTGGCGACCGGTCCCGTCGCAGAGGTCGGCGGAATTTTCTGACCCGGAGTCGAAGTCGAAGATCCCAAGGATGGAGGGATCCTCGAAGTCTCCCATGTTGGAGACCTGGGTGATGGAGCCCGCGGGTGAAGCCGCGGTGATGGATCCGGCGAGTGACGCCGAGGTCGCCGAGTCGGCGTCGTCGTTGAGGGCCGCGTCTTCTGCGGCCGCTGAGTTTTCGGCCACGTTACTGTGGGCCGAGTTTTACTCGGAGGCAAGGCGATGGATCTTGCGGATCTGGCTCTCGGAGAGTCGATCGCGTGGCGGCGACTCGCGGATGCGAGCCGAGTCCTTTGAGACGATGACGTCGGTGAGGCCGACGAAGAGGCTGATCGTGCCGACCGGCAGGATCACGCTGTGCGTGACGGGTCGCGCCGCCGGGACGTAGCTGCTCGGCAAGATTTGGAGCATCTCGCCGATCGCTATCATGCGGCCGGTGGCGACCGTCTCGTTGATGGGCAGATTGGATCTCGCCGCAGAACACCGGCCAGACCGGCCAGGCCCCACGGTGGGCGCCACTATCGTGGGAATGGTCACGGCAGATGCTGCAATCGGCAGCGAGTAGTAGAACGAGGGGCAAGGGCAGCCATCCATCTGCGGTGCAAGATGAGGGCGGAGAAACAAGGTTTTACCCAGGTTCGGCCCCCCGGAGGGTAAAGACCTACTCCTGCTAGATTGTATTATGATGGTGGTACAATGGACGAGCTCGGCGGCTAGGCGGCGAGTCGCTTGGGTGTATGATGGAACGTATCCCTACACGCCCTGTAGGGAGGTTTATATAGACTCACCTCCCCTAGGGTTTACATATCTCAACCGAATCAGTTAAGGCTTCGGTAATCGTTTAACCTAACTCGACTGGGCCTATCTACTTTGGGCCTTGACTTCGATTATTTGGATCCATACCGGGCCTTGATCCAGTCGCCGTCTTGCAGGCCCACTCGCCAGTTCCTGGGCCAGTCGGAAACGTCCTGCTGGGTATACCCCGGTGGGCATATCCCCATCAATGGGGCTAAGAGTTGGTCTTTTCCTTTTATCTTGAACTGGTTTTTTTTCTTTATTTTGGAGGACGGATCGTGGGGCTAGGTCGGGAGCAGCAATGCTTCAGTGTGTTTCTTTGTGAGTATTCTAGGCGTTGGATGAAGTTGATTGGATGGTTAGATCGTGGCGGGGGGTGATCCGTGGGCATCTAATTGCTGCTTTCTGATTGGATGAAGTACTTTTCCATGTTTCAAGAAAAAGCACACACAGCAAAAGCATCCTTTGCCGTGTGTACGAACCGCATGACACTCGGCAAAGGTTTTCGTTATAAAGGCTCTGTCCTCCTGTGTACAGCAGGCAGCATGGGCCACTCCTTTTCCGTCTCCCTATGCTTTGCGTGTGTCCTTCTCCCTTTGCCGTGTGTCCCTTTCCTTTTGTTGTGTCACCCATCTTTACCGTGTGTTTTTTGCCAATATTGTCGTGTACGTAGGCTTTGCCATGTGTCTCGCTGGATTTTGCCGTGTGTTGTTTCTTTGCCGTGCGTTTTCGAGTTTCTACACGACAAAGAGGTCCTTTGTTGTGTTCCATACCGGTGGACACACGACAAATTCCTAAATACACGGCAAAGCCATTTTTTCCCGTAGTTGTCTTGGACACCTCCTATTACCTATTGTTTGATAGACAGTTGGCCTTTCAAGTCATAATTGCTTGATCAGGCGTTGCTCCGTGTCGTCGATTTCCACCATTATTGGATGGTTGTCACATGCTTAATGGTGGAGATAATCATGGCTATATTACAACTTGTTAAATTAAATATTGGTGGTAGATATAACTAATACAGAGGCACCGATGGGTAATAGTCAATATTTGGTTTTTAATCACCCACTTGTGTCCACATAGGACCCGAGTTCTTGACACCTGTTCCAAGATCGAGCGCGCTAACCACATGTGGGGTGTGTGGGGACCCCTATAGATTTAGTACCTGATTTCAAAGTACTATTTTAGGGGCCACAAACTAGTTTGGGAGCGTTATTACTATCCTGTACATATGCCATGCTTTACTGCTTTTATTTACTACTGTTTCTCGAGGAGCGTTTACTACTGTACTATTTAGGATCGTGGCATGATTTCGAGGTATCGCTAAGCCTAGTCATATTTTCTGGTTCCCAGTCATTTACACCCGTTCTCGCAAACCCTAGGTCTATCTCGGAGCCCAGCTGACTTCATTGCGGGTAGCTTAGTTGGGTGGCCCCCATGTACTTGCTTTGGATGTGGAAAACGTCATGTCCAAAATCCCATCGACATAGTTTTGGGTGTATATTTTATGATCTTGTACCTACCTTATTTGACAACAAGGGTGTAGGTGCGTGTGGAAACTTTGGTGCACCCCTACATGGTTAAATGTTTTCGAAAAGCCCTGTCCGCAGTTATGGACGACTTGGAGCACAGTTTCTCGATCATAGACAACTATAGCTAAAGTTTAATATTATAATTTGACTTGGATCTGATATGACTCGTAAGTTGGATAACCACCATGGAAAGAATGAATAAAACTGCCAACCGTGTGAGTTTGCTCTGCAAGACTTTCTCGTTTGGTCTTGAGGGTGTAGGCGAGAGCTGCCGAATTCTAAGTCTCGTTGTGTACTGGCCTCAGTACTGACCGGTCTATTTTTTCCTTTTCCCTTGGTCGGCACCCCTTTTGTTTAGCAGGTTTGAGATCGCCATCGTTAGCAGGGTTGGCCTAGGCAGGTTTAGGGACGCCATTGGTTATTCTTCAGGTCTCTTAGCCCAATTTTGCTCTTGTCCGTACTTGAATGTTGTATCGTTTTCAAGCTGATTTAGATCTTTGTACTGGATATCTATATTCTTGACTCATGGATTCGTTGTTATATGTATATGTGTGTTTTTGTGGGTTCCATCGTGTAATGATATTACTTCATTTTGCACCCACACGCAAGTGCCTGGTGGGCATCTTTGAATCGTTTCTATGCGGTTTTGGTAGGAATCGCTAAAACTTCCATTGGGCTGATCCAAGGGTGTTACAGGGAACACAAAGTCAAGAAGCTCTATCACAAGACAACAAAGACCACTCACCCTTCTATAGCGCCGGATTCTTTTATGGGAGATGATCGGGCTAGTGCTACCACTCATGGGAGGCGGCCCCAGTTCCATCTATTGCACGAGAGGTGAAGAAACTCAACTGGTTCTAGCGCAACATTCTTTGCAAGGGTGTCGATACCCACAAGGGGAAGTACGAGGCTTACCGGCAGCGCCATGACATGGCTCACACTCAGCAGCTTATCCGTCACCATGTTTTTGGGGGCAACATGCCACCCTCCTCCATAGTCTGCTCCTACTCCGTATGCTCAATGGAACACGTTAGACATCAACTATGGTGGGATGAGCGTCACTTGTTCCCTGCCCCACCAAGGGAACCTACTTTGCCTGCTGATGATGATGAGTACAATGATGATGAGGAGGACGCCTAAGACGAGGAGTGATCTCTCAGGCCGCTAGCATCGCTCTTTTCCCTTTTTGGGTTTTGATGCCAAAGGGGGAGAAGTAGTTCTATTAGGTTGCCGAGGGTATTTTCATGGGTCAGGTACAAGCACATTTGCCATTCTCTCATTTTTCTATTCTTGCTTATGCCCATTTAGCGTTGAACTCTTATTTGCCATTTGATTTGTTTTGTGAGACTATGTTGGTTCGTCATGAGACTATGGATTTATATCGTTGGATCTATCAAGTTGGTTATCCATGGATTTATCACTAACATTCTAAAATTATCTCCATGGATATATCATCGGTGGCGTTATCTTCGGAAGTCTCAATACGAGGTTACCAAATTGTGTTTATCTTTAAATTATTGAGGAATTCATTATGGTTGGTATTGTACATCTCTCTCTAATTCATCATTTGATATTAGTTTCCAATTCATGAAAATTCTTGAACCTATATGTGTGCATTTGTATTCAAATGAAAACTTGTTATATGCACACATTTAGGGGGAGTCTTTTTATCCTTCGAATGATGATGTTATCAGGGCTCTATCGAAAATCC
Organism: Avena longiglumis; assembly: GCA_030063025.1. Lineage (NCBI taxonomy): Eukaryota > Viridiplantae > Streptophyta > Magnoliopsida > Poales > Poaceae > Avena > Avena longiglumis. The sequence continues at coordinate 481,431,057 of CP125977.1, forward strand.
TAGTATTGTCATCTAACACCAAAAATGGGGAGATTAAAAAAACATTTCATGATCTCTAGTTTTTTTGTTTTAGAAAACAATTGACGAGGGTACGTGATATATTCAAAACGTATCTACTTTCCTGAACACTTCTGCTATTGTTTCTCCTCTAAACTTCTGTGATTTGGATACAACTAACACGATCAGACGCTGTTTTCAGCAGAATTACCTTGGTGTCTAGTTTTTGTGCAGAAAATCAACTATCAGGAAAAATACTGGAAAATATGCCAAAAATCCTATTTCACCAGAAGATCCACGGAGCCAAAGTACGAGACGGAGTGGAGGCCCACACCCCTGCCAGGCGCGGGCCAGGCCTGGACGCGCCTAGGGGGGTGCGACCACCCCAGGCATCCCCTCGGCCTCCCTCTTCACCTATAAGAAGCCTCTTGACCTAAAAACCGAGGGGGGTTCATCATTTTTCTAGAAAGAGTTCCGCTGCGCCGCCACCACCAGAAGCCACGATTTGGAACCAGAAACTCCGTTCTGGCACCCTGCCGGGACGGGGAATTTGGGGAGGATCATCGCCATCGTCATCACCAACGCCTCTCCATCAACCATCAATTTTTCCCTCATCCATAAGTGAGTAATCCCCCGCTATAGGCTATGGGGATGGTAGCGATTGGATGAGTTCTATCATGTAATCGAATAAGATTGTTAGGGCATGGTGCCTAGTATCTCTATTAGTGCTATTTGACTTGTTGCAACTTGTTGTGCTTAATGCTTGTCACTAGGGCCTGAGTGCCATGATCTCAGATCTGAACTTATTATTGAATCATTATGATAGTACTGTTTGTGATCTTATCTGCAAGTTGTGTACACATATCATTTTCTGGATCCAAAGGCCCCGAAGTGATAGAAATTGGGACAATCTAAGGGGATGGTTGTGGTGTGAGGATCACATGTGTTCACAGAGTGTTAATGCTTTGCTCCGGTGCTCTATTGAAAGGAGCACCTTAATTGCCAGTAGTTCCCTAGAGGCCCCGCTGCCACGGGCTCGAAGGACAAAAGATGTTGTGCAAGTTATCATTGCGAGTACACATGACTATATGTGGAGCACATGCCTATGATTGTTTAGTACTTGGATTATTTATCTTATTTATCTGCAATTTACCTAGATCTTGAAGTTACATGTTTATACTTGTCCATGCAACTCCCGTCCATCCATCCCTATGCCTATCGCGCTCATATCCTACTGTTTGCTACTACTGTTACTATTGCTCTTGTTTTGCTGCTGTTGTTGCTTTGTTGTGGCTACTAAAAATTGTTGCTACTGATAAACTTCTGTGAGCAAGAACTATTTCCAGGTGCAGCTGAATTGACAACTCAATTGTTAAGGCTTGCAAGTATTCTTTGGCTCCCCTTGTGTCTAATCAATAAATTGGGTAATACTACCCGCGAAGACTGTTGCGATCCCTTATACTTGTGGGTCATCAAGACTATTTTCTGGCGCTATTGCCGAGGAGCATAGCTTTATTTGTAAGTTCACTTGGATCTATTATTGTTCACTGATACTCCTTTCATGATGGGGAACTCTCGTGATGGAAAGTTTCCTATTTTACCATCCATTACAAGAAGAGGTACAGTCCTAAACACCTCTGCTGCTCTTGATTCACCGTTTGTTATAATTAAGCTTGTTACACCACCACCACATACTCATGATACACACACTGCTACTACTGCTGAATCTGAAACTCCTTTTGATACTCATGATGTTACTTCTACTGTGCTTGATGCGAGTGGTTCATTAGGTCCTTTCCTAGATGCTACTATGGTTGGTCTAGGAAATACTGAAACTCCTAGTGAAGACACTGTTACACCTGTTAGTTCACCTAAACCTAGAGAGAGTTATGTTATTAATGATGGCTACATTGAGGTTCCTGATGAATTTGTTGAAGAGTGCCGAAACACACATGGTGCTAGTGCTATTAAGAGTCTCCTTGCAAGACGTACCATTATTCCTAAACTGTCCTCTGATCCTAAGTTTGCCACCTCTCCCATAGATATCAAAGATAAAGATTATGATTTCTCTCTTGATTTATCCTATTTAGACATTGTTGAGAAAGAACCTTTTTGTGGGACTGAAAATGAGAGTGCTGTGGCTCATATGAATGAGCTTTCCACTATGAGTGCTTTATTCTCTGATGATTTTAAGATGCGCAAGTACTTTGTTACTAAGATCTTCCCTTTTTCACTAAAAGGAGAAGCTATTGATTGGTTTAATAGATTACCTCCTGGTTCCATTGATAGCCCTGATTGGTTGATTGCTTCTTTCTTCCAGAAATATTTTCCTCCCAGTGCTAGACATCCTGCTTTGCAGAGACTTTTTGATTTTAAACAGGGAGAAGAAGAGAAGTTGCATGAGTCATGGACAAGGTTCTGTGCCTTGATTCATGCACATCCTATATGTCCATTGCCTAAGAATGAGCTTCTTGATATTTATTATAATGTACTGACTGATGATTCTAGGACATGCCTAAATAGCTTTGCTGATTGTGTTTTCAAGAAAAGAACTCCTACAGATGCTGAAGAATTAATGGCTAAAATAAGCAAGAATTATGATGATTGGACTTCAACTGAGCTAAATACACCCGAGCCTATTAATCCTGCACCAGTTGTGCCTGAACCAGATCCAATACCAACACCAAAGAAGAGGGGAGTTATTGCATTAAATGATGAAGTGATGAAGGAAGATAAAAAATGTCTAAAGGAGAAAGGTATTAGAGCCAAAGATGTGAAGAATCTACCTCCTATTGAATAATTATGTAAGCCAATTCCCCACTCATCTACTATTGAGGTACACTCTCTCCACTTTGATGAAGGTGATATTCCCTATGGTAAGCCTCTTGATCAATGCTTAGAGGAACTTGACACATTTATTGTTAAACAAGGTAATTTTAATAAACAAGTTCAGAATCATTTATTCGAAAATCCTAGATCTATTAAAGAGTTGAAAGATATTGTGGAAAGAACTTATAATGATATTAAAATGCTTTGTAAACACTTTCAAATGGTTCAAACCTAACTTGATCAACTTGCTAAGGTACAAAAGGATATGCTAGTTAATGTCTCAGGAGATAAACATGCTTATGGAATTAGAACTAGGAGTGGTATAGCTACTCAAGATCCTTTATATCCTGAAGGACACCCTAAAAGAATTGAGCAGGATTCCCAACAAGGTGAAAATAGTGGTAGTCCTCGTAAGAGAAAGAAAAAGAAACATAAAATAGTTGAGGATCCACTTGAACTTGCTGTAGATCCTAATAGTATATTTGTCTCTAATGCTAAAACTGAAAGTGGTGATAAAAGGATGATCCTGATAAGGAGGAAGTTGAGGAAGAACCCGAGAAGCACACTAAGAACACCAGGTACACTAAGGAAGATTTTATTGCTAAGAAACATGGTAGTGAGAGAGAACCTTGGGTGCAGAAACCTATGCCTTTTCCAGGTAAGAAACACAAGTCAAAGGAGGAAGAACACTACAACAAGTTTTATGAGTGGATGAAACCTTTATTTTGCAAATTCCTTTGACTGGTGGTATTAAGTTGCCTCCTTATTCAAAGTATATGAAGGATATTGTCTCTAATAAAAGGAAGACTCCTAATGAGGAAATTTCTACTTTGCTTGCTAATTATTCCTTCAATGGTAAGGTTTCAAAGAAACTTGGTGATCCAGGTATACCAACTATTCCTTGATCTATTAAGAATAATTATGTTAGAACTGCTTTATGTGATTTGGGAGCTGGAGTTAGTGTTATGCCTTTTTCTCTCTACAAGAGACTCCAGCTAGAAAAATTGATACCAACTTATATATTTTTGCAAATGGCTGATAAGTCAACTACTATTCCTGTTGGTATATGTGAGGATGTTCCTGTTCAAGTGGCTCATAATTGCTTGGTTTTAACTGACTTTGTTGTGTTTGAAATGCCTGAAGATGATAATGTGTCTATTATTCTTGGGAGACCTTTTCTTAATATCGCAGGTGCTGTCATCAATTACAATCAAGGAAAGTAACATTCAATATTAATGACAAAGAGCATACTGTCTATTCCCCAAGAAGGTTGCTAAAAGCTATTGCCTGAATTCCATTGAAAATATTGAGAGCATCAAGGTTGGAGAAATATATTGTCCCATTCGAGAAGAAAATTTTGAAACTATTATCATTGGGACTATTGCTATCAAGTTTGAGGTAACATAATCACCTTGTGGAATGAAAAGTTTTGTTTCATATAAGATTGTTTTGGTAACAAGACTTGATCAACCTTGTTAACAAAAGGATTTTAATGAACAAAATAATGTTTTCACTGTGGTTATTCTTTCTCACTTTTAATTTTCCCCTTCCTAGTCTTTGCCTTTTCTCTTGTTAGCCTTGGTTTTGCTAGTTGTTTGCTTGTTAGAGTGTCTTACAAGCTCTGTAGTTTGGTTTTTGTTTTCTTTTGCTTCTTCTAAAAAAATTCCATTTTTGCAAGAAAATCAATTTTCATACCCTGAAAATTGGCCAAAAATAAAGTTTCCCGAAAAATCCAGAAAATTCAAAATAATTTTTTCCTCGAAAAAGGCGGAGGACACAGGTGACCCGGGGCCACCCTTGGCCACACCACCAGTGGCGGCCCGCCCAGGTGGCGCCTGGCTGGGGTGTGGCCCACCTGGGTCCCTCCAAGATGCCTCCTCCTAGCCATCTTCTTTCTCTCTCCCAAAAAACACCGGAAAAATTTCTCAAGCTCGAGTTCCTGCTGTTCTTGCTCATGAATTTCGATCTCCTTGCTCAGCCCATCTTTGCTGCTGATTTTTGGAGGGATTGCTCCTAGGTATGTGCCTCCTCCGCTTGTCCAATTAGATTTGTGATTGGTAGATTGTATCTTGAGTATTTTGCTGCTATAGGTGACAGGTTGTGTGAGCTTGCATGCTTGTTCTATGCTTAGAGATTTCGTTTTGATGCATGTGTAGCCCTCTAGCAAGTTCCTATAGTAGTTTCTCATCATTTATCAACTTGGAAATCACTTGGTTTGATGTTTGTCTAAAAATTTCATAAAAAGGAGGTCATGGACAACCACACATTTGGTGAAATATTTGAGAGTGATGCACCTAAAGGGAAAGGCCTTCAAGATCATCCTCCCGAGATAGGCCCTCATACAATGAGGATCTCATTACACTGCGATTTGAAGACGAGGGAGATGAGGGGGATGCGCACCCTTCCACCTTTCCTTGCCCAACCTTTTTGCGGGCTGCTGGGATTCTTGAGGATTTTCTAACCTTGGTTCGGAGGGTTGGACTAACAAGCTATATGCAGGATGAGAGCGTGCAATATGCTACGCTCACTAAAACATTTGTGGAGAGCTTCTCTTTTTCTAACAACATGTTCAAACCAGATGTGTCTTTCAAAATTTATGGCAGGTCTTACACTATGACATTGAAGAAATTTTGTGAGGCCCTGGGACTTGGTACAGCTGGGTCGGCGAAGAAGATTCCAGCTCAACCCGCTGATTTGTTGGAGCTCTACCGCGGGATAACCAATGATGATGACCGTAGAGCCCAAAGGGGAAAGATAAGAAATATTCAACTCCTAGCCATCAGGTACTTTTCTTATTATCTTGCCACTAGTGTTCTTGGTAGGGAGAACACTAGTAATATTTCCAACTATCATTTGGCCTTCATAACTGCTGCACTCAATAATGAAACTAGGTACAATCTTGGTTCTCTCATTGCTTGTCGCTTAGCTGCTAAGGGACCCATTTATGGGGGAATTATTGTTGCACGTGTTGTTGCTGCCTTGGACCTTGCTGTTGATCCAAATGATACAGTTTTGGCTCCTCAAAGGCTTGATCTTGCTGCCATGAAGGCGCATCACTTCGTCACTGGTGGCTCTACCCTTGAGAGCCTGGTTTATAAAATGCTGTTTGCTGACGGGGAAGAGAGAGAGAGAGAGAGAGAGAGAGCCCTCTACCCCAAACCACTTTGTTCAGTATTTCTCAAGGAACTTTGTCACACTCCAAGGAGGAGATGTATGAGAAGTTGCGCATTCTTGGCTTCCATGGACATTATCAGAGGGACGCGCCCTCATACGACCCCTCTATACACTACACATGGGAGTCCTCGAGCTCGTATCAGGACGAAGGGGCCTCCTCGATGTACTACGGAGGTGCACCTTCTTGGTCACCATGGAGTTGAGCCCCACTTAGGCCAAAAGTCTAAGCTTGGGGGAGGTAAACCGACATCACACTCATCTATATATCATGTTTCCTCGGTTCTTTGTATATCCATTGTTTCGCTTTATTTTTGGATTTTGTTTCTGCTTTCTCAAAACACAAAAATACCAAAAATATTTTTGTTGTTTCTCTTGGTTTGTTTGTTTGCCTTTTAGCTTTGGTTTGCCTTAAAGAAAAATCCAAAAAGATTTTGCTTTGTTTGTTTTTGCTTTGTTTGCTTGTTTGAAAAATCGAAAACACCAAAAATATTTGTTGTTATTCTTTGGTTTTGTGATTTCTTTGCAGGGTTCAGCCGTCCTCAGTGGAGTTTGGTTTCTTGTTACTATTCAAGTCACACAAGTGAAGGGCAATAATGAAGATTAAGACAACTTGGGGTATGGTAAGAGGCTGGTAACGAACTCTATTTGTTTTCATTTTTGTACATATACTCATCATGGTGAGCATGCTAAGTCTGTTCATGTAAGGTGTATGTTATTATGGATGCTCAGTAGTTCTTGCTTTGTTGTAATTAGCTCCAGCTTGCTAATAGTTTGTAGCATGTCATATGAATGTTTGCTTGCATTGTTTTATTCATATTTTGATATGATATTGTAGTATCCTCCTCTGGAAGTTTCATATGAATCGACTTAGCACATGCTCACGCATGCATATGACTAAACAATAGTCAGTAAGCCTCGATGATTTATTTTGCCTTAGAATTCTTGTATCACTTTCATGCTATAATTAGTCCTGTTTTATTGCAAGCATGATTGTGACAGTTATTGCTCTCTCGTTTGTCGCTCCCTCTCTATTGCTAGCCTTCACTTTCACTGAGTATGAGCTCTACTCGTGTTTCCAACTCCCCAAAACCAATATTGCCAATAGTGTACACCATACCTACCTATTAGCATCATTTGCTATTCAGTGCATATTCGTTATGCCTTGTTTTCTTCCAAATAAAATGTTTGTCTGTTTTGAGAAAGTTAGTTAGTAAAGCTCTCAAGAACTTGATGACACACTTTATTTCTTGCACTTAATAATCCTGAACCATTGTGAACTGTCCATGAAAGTTATATGCTTGCAAATTACAGGCTGGGAGTTAGCAGAACCGTGCTATCACGGGAAACGCTTTCAACACTTATGGATACATATCTAGTTGATACCTTGATCTTTTGTGTGCGGATGTCGTCGGTGTGAAATAAAAGGGGATCTTGTGAGTTCATGGAGTATATATATGTGTTAGACAAACGCCTAAGCCGCTAGCCTAAGCCATGCCTAATCATGGTGGAAACTTGCAGCATCACCATAATGAGCATTCTATGAAGCATCCTCAATAAAAAGCTATGCACATAGTAAATAAAAAGATCGTTGAGATGCTCATTGTCTGCTTGCCTTATCATTTTGATCACGGGATAGCTCCTGTATCATGTGCAAGGGGTACCTCGTTGGCGGTTCTCTATGATATGCATGCATTTACAATGACAAGAACTTACAGGTAACTAAAGTTGAGTAGCATGCGGAGCGGCCCTCGTACTCAAGGGACATGTGATTTCCAGTTTATGGTCTGTCCAGCATATAACTCATACTGGACCTCACTTTCACCTTAACCACATAAAGATGCCTATGATAGGGGCAATGAGAGCTCAAAGCTAATGAGTACCTTACTTTCAGCATTTGGAAGCCTTTCAAACTTTTCAAAACCTTTTCACTTCCTTGTTGAGTCACCACTTATTCTATGAGCACCTTCTTGAGAGCATAGTTGTCATTCTTGTGTTTGTCTCAAAACTTGGTTAATTATGTCATGACTTTGATTATTGTATCTCTGATATCTTTATGTCTAGTCTTCATGTGAACTTCAGAGGTGCCTTCACGTTTAGATTGTGCTCTACAAACAAAGGCAAGTGATATACCACTCTATTATACCTTTTTATGAGCATTGCAATGTTGCTTATGTTTATGTTCCATGCTACTTATTATTATTGAGTTGGCTTATCTTCATAGCTTGCAATGACTATTGAGTAGACTTAGTTGCATACTCTTTATTATGAATTGCCTAAGTGTCTACTCCTGTGCTGAGAATATATACATCATATGAAGCAAATGTGTTCGTGAAAGTTCTTTTATCGCACTCAGTTTTCAACTAAATTGCTTGAGGACAAGCAATAAGCTAAGCTTGGGGGGAGTTGATACGTCCAAACGTATCTACTTTTCCGAACACTTTTGCTATTGTTTCACCTCTAAACTTGTGTGATTTAGATACAACTAACACAGACTGACGCTGTTTTCAGCAGAATTACCTTGGTGTCTAGTTTTTGTGAAGAAAATCAACTATTAGGAAAAATCCCGGAAAATATGCCAAAAATCCTATTTCACCAGAAGATCCACGGAGCCAAAGTACGAGACGGAGTGGAGGCACAGGGGCCCACACTGGCGCGGTCTGCGGCTGCGCCTATGGGTGCGACCACCAGGAACCCTCACCTCCTCTTCACCTATAAGAAGCCTCTTGACCTAAAAACCGAGGGGGGTTCGTCGTTTTTCCAGAAAGAGTTCCGCTGCACCGCCACCACCAAAAATCCGCAATTCGGAACCAGAAACTCCGTTCTGGCACCCTGTCGGGACGGGGAATTTGGGGAGGATCATCGCCATCCTCATCACCAACGCCTCTCCATCAACCATCAATTTTTCCCTCATCCATGAGTGAGTAATCCCCCGCTGTAGGCTATGGGGATGGTAGGGATTGGATGAGTTCTATCATGTAATCGAATAAGATTGTTAGGGCATGGTGCCTAGTATCTCTATTAGTGCTATTTGACTTTGTTGCAACTTGTTGTGCTTAATGCTTGTCACTAGGGTCCGAGTTCCATGATCTCATATCTGAAATTATTATTGAATCATTATGATAGTATTGTTTGTGATCTTATTTGCAAGTTGTGTACACATATCATTGTCCGAATCCAAAGGCCCCGAAGTGACAGAAATTAGGACCACCGGAGGGGATGGCTGTAGTGTGAGGATCACATATGTTCACGGAGTGTTAATTCTTTGCTCCGGTGCTCTATTGAAAGGAGCACCTTAATTGCCAGTAGTTCCCTAGAGGCCCCACTTCCATGGGCTGGCAGGACAAAAGATGTTGTGCAAGTTCTCATTACGAGAACGCATGACTATATATGGAGAACATGCCTATGATTGTTTAGTACTTGGATGCTTTATCTTATTTATTTGAAATTTCCCTAGATCTTGAAGTTACATGTTTAGACTTGTCCATACAACGCCCGTCCATCCATCCCTATGCCTATCGCGCTCATATCCTACTGTTTGCTACTACTGTTACTATTTCTCTTGTTTTGCTGATGTTGTTGCTTTGCTATTGCTACTACAAACTGTTACTACTGATAAACTTCTATGAGCAAGAACTATTACCAGGTGCAGCTGAATTGACAACTCAGTTGTTAAGGCTTGAAAGTTTTCTTTGGATCTCCTTGTGTCGAATCAATAAATTGGGTAATACTACCCGCAAAGACTGTTGTGATCCCCTATACTTGTGGGTCATCAGTACGACTCGTCAATGCCCATTTTTATGGATTTGGGTTATGGAGAAGATGGGTATGCTGGAGATCGCGAGACGGTTAACAGACACACAACAAGGGGACACAAGGTTTACCCAGGTCTAGGCCCCCGGAGGGAAAACCCTACTCCTGCTTGTCCGTTCTTGATTGACGGCAGAACCGAAAGTTACATGGGGTGTGCAGATTCAATCTAGCGTGAGGTGTGTGTATGAGTTGGAGAGAGAGAGAGAGATCTGTAGATATGTTGTGGTGTAGTCTGTCCTCATCGTTGGACCCTCCTAGCCTTTATAAATGGGCTTGCTAGGTCTTAGGTACCGATACGAGTAGGTTACAAGTTGTATTCAAACTCTAGTTTTGTGCTTTACTTGTCTTATGCGCTGGGCGTCGGTGTCCATATGGGCTTCATAGCAGCCGAAACTTCATAGGAGTCATGGACCCTGGTAGGTCGTCGAGTGGGCCTTTCGTCGGGCTATACCAGGTAGACTAACATCGGGGACCCGTAGGGCATATCCATGTCAGTAGCCCCCGAGTGTCCATCCGAAACATATATTCGGGTGGAGACTTAGTTTTCTTGAACCTTGTATTTGGATGTCGGAGTCGAAAGTTGTGTCGAGTGTGAAGCACTTCACCCAAAAGCAATGGTAAGGAAATCGGTAATTGTTAACTGCTCGGTTGTCTTGGAAGTAGCGACTAATCGGAATTCGGACGATTAACTGATTTAATCATTCGGCTATTAATCGGTGTAACCTACAAAAATTAGCACCTAAAACACATATGACTTCTCTTGCAGCTCAACCACCTACCCTTTTAAAGGAAGCCTCAGGCTCCCAGATGAGATCCTCAAGGCGCTCAAGCTCTTGTATCTGAGGTCTGATCAGCAACTACGAGGAACTCGTCAACAATGACAAGGAGCTGGCTGGTGATGTCAGAAATGGAGCTCCCGAAGGAAGGGATCAAGCGGGAGCTTCTAAAAACCTACTTCATTGGGGCGGGCTAGAAGATGGATGGGCGATATGTGTTGATAATTTTGCAACTTTTTTGACCAAGTGTAGTAGTTAATCGGGAATATACCTAGTAATCGGAGTGTCAGAGCTATTAATCGGGCTAAAGGATTAACACAAACGATTAATGGTAATCGACACGGTCAGGTCCCTAGTAGCGATTAATCGGCCTATTTCGCTGATTCGTCCTATTTTTTGAACAGTGCCAAAAGTTCATCGGGTCAGCTGAATTTGTTCGGTTGTTGTAAAGGAGTCAACATTATGGACGTAGTCAACACAATGGACTATAGGGTGCGCGACCAACGCTCCCTATGGGAGTAGCCCCCAAGTGTCTGTTCAAGTCGTAGACTCGAGCATAAACTTATAGTCGTCAATTGCGCGTTACGGCGATTCGGAAGTTTTTCGGATGATCTTGCAAATGCCATCGACGTCGGCACTTTTTTGAATGCGTGAACAGCGCTCCCTATGGGAGTAGCCCCCAAGTCCTCAATCGAATCGTTGATTCTAGTAAGGAATCAGAGCGTGCCACTCGATGATTTTGTATGTGCGCGACCAGCGCTCCAGTTTGGAGTAGCCCATGAGTATCTGGTGGAGTCATAGACTCGGGCAAAGATTCGAGTATTGTATCGTGCAATTGTAGTCGACAATCTCGTGGGCATACCGCTGAACTGGAAGTACATCGGTGCACGACCAGCTCTCCTAATAGGAGTAGCCCACGAGTGTCTAGTCGATTCACAGACTCAAGTGGAGACTCATACGAGGAGAAACCACTGACTCAGAAGTGCATCGAGTCATCGTCTCACGCATAAGGATCCAGGAGTCGACATAGCGGAGTCGTGCGACGTTTAGCTGGAAGGACTCGACATTTCGAATGAAGTCGACGACGTTGCTCCTATCGGGTGTGCGGCATGCTTCGCATCTATCGGTACGTGGCAAGCGTCGTGTCTTTGTAGCATCAAGAGATACAACAATCTGAGGAGTGACTCGACTCGGGTTTTGGGTGTATGGCGTAGCCAGTTATTTTGCCGACTCTTGTTGGAGGACCAGATAGAATATCTAGGCACAGTCGACGTCCTTGTAAGATGCAGAAAACATAAAGAATTGTGAAGTACTTGTATCTTGTAAAGAATATTTGACTTTTCGCTTGTATAGTAAGATTCTGGTGCCGATCGAGTCGACACTTTTGCACTGTATACTAGGCCTTTTCGATAGCCTGATTACCCTTAGTCTCAGTACCTTGCCGAGACACTCGGAGTTTAAGGATTCAACGATCAGATAGAATCAGCTACTCGGGATGTCGCGTATGAGGTGCTCGAATGCATGGAGCCGATGGCACATTAGGTTACTCGAAGAGGGCACAACCCCCGAGTGTTTCGAGTGCGAGTTAAAAAAGAATGAATTCTAAGTAGAGGGAAACTTAGCTTTATTAGTAGTTGTCATGGACGAAGTTGATGCGGTAGCGAGTCACGTGGCGGACGTAGTCGATGTTGGAATTATGCCCTACAATAATAAAGATATTATTATAATTCTTGTTCATGATAAAGTTTATATTCCATGCTAGAATAGTATTAAGCGGAAACTTTAATACTTGTGTGGTTTGTGAACAACACCGTGTCCCTAGTATGCCTCTATGGACTAGCTCATTGATTAATGATGGTTAAGGTTTCCTAACCATAGACATGAGTTGTCGATTAATAATGAGATCATGTCATTGGGAGAATGATATGATGGACAAACCCAAACTAAGCGGAGCAATTAGATCGTGTCATCGTGTTCATCTTTGCGAAGCTTTTCCTATGTCAAATATTGTATTCCTTAGACCATGAGATAATACAACTCCCTGGTATCGTAAGAAAGCTTTGAGGTCATCAAACGTCATCCTATGAGAGTGTGATCATAAAGGTGTCTCTCAGGTGATCGGAAAGTACCTGTTGGGTTGTATGTATCGAGATGGGATTTGTCCCTCCCAAGTCAGAGAGATATACTTCGGGCCCACTCGGTAATCGATATCAACACCGCTTGCAAGCATGCGGTGAAGGAGTTAGTCACAAAGTGATATCGGATTACGGAACGAGTAAAGTACTTGCTGTGAACGAGATTGAACTAGGTATGACAGTACCAACGATCAAATCTTGGGCAAGTAAAATATCGCGAGACGAAGGGAATATATATATGGGATTGATTGAATCCTGGCATCGTGGTTCATCCGATATGATCATCGATGAATGTGTGGTAGTCAATATGGGTTTCCAGACCCCGCTGCTGATTATTGATAGAAGATCATGTCTGCATGTTCTCAAACCCGAAGGGTCACACACTTAACGTGTCTCGACGCTAGGATAGATTGGATAATTGGTTTATGAGTTTTTGTTCGGAGTCTCGGATGGGATCCGGGACATCACGAGAGGTTCCAGAATGGTCCGGAGAATAATATTCATATAAGGCAATGCAGTTTTTGGAGTTCGGAATTGTTTCGGGTTAATCGGTATTGTACCGGAAGCTTCTAGAACCTTCCGGAGGGGGACCAACGTGGACCCACCTGCCGGGAGGGGGCATGGTCCTATGAGGGAGTGCCCTGGCCGCATTGGGCCAGGGGCACAAGGCCCCATAGGGCCCAGCCGGCCAAACCTAGGGGAAACCCTAGGGGAGCTTCTAGAAGGAGGGGGGGGGGGAACTTGCCCCCCACTCCTCCCTCCTTGGCCGCCGGCCCTAGGGCTTGGGGGAGGGGCAAGGTCTGGCCGCCCACCCCTGTATATAAAGAGGGCTGGGGGCGCACCCCCTCCCACACCTCCTCCTCAAGCCCTAGCCGCCCTGCTGCCCTCCTCTCTCTCTCTCCCTCCCGATTGCACGTAGGCGAAGCCCTGCTGCAGAAACTCTCCACCACTTGCACCGCGTTGTCGCGTTGTAGATCCAATCCGTATCTCCACCGTACTTGCTGGACCGAGGAAGGATGAGACGTCGAGGTTCCACACGTGTGTATCTCTCGGAGGCATCGCCACTTGCGGTGTTAGATCGGATCGGATCACGAGGAGGAGAAGCGAGTACGACTACATCACCCACGTTCCGATGAACGTTCCGCTGTGCGAATCTTCAAGGGTATGAAGATCTCATCTAATCCCCCTCGTTGTTTGCATCTCCTAGATTAGATCTTGGCTTTCCCGTTCGCATCCGTAGAATTTTTTTGATTTACTATGCTGCGAAACCCTTCCGTGGTATCAGAGCTAGATCTATGCGTAGATGTGTTTCACGAGTAGAACGCGACATGGTTGTTGCGGGCGTTGATGTTTTCTATTGCAAGCCTTTTGTCTGTGTTCTTCTTATGACGCGGGATAGTGAGATTGAAGCGGTCCAGGCCAACCTTATGCGACGTCGTTCGCGAGACCGGCTCCGCACTTGACGTGTGGCTTGTTCCACACATCCGGCTGGTGGATGCCAGTTTCTCTCACTATAGTTGTCATGGGATTTACACCGGAGTTTGGCAACCATAATATCACCGTTGTGGGTTTCCGTAGGTAAGAATCGTTCTTAGCTTGCTACTCCCGTAAGCCACGTAAAACATGCAACAACAAAGTAGAGGCGTCTAACTTGTTTTTGCAGGGAGTGTTTTCTGTGATATGGTATGGCCCAAGATGTGATGTGTATATTGTATGCGATGATCATGTTTTGTAATGTTTCACGACTTGCATGTCGATGAGTACACAACCGGCAGTAGCCATATGGTTGTCTTTATAATTGTGTATGACCTGTGTGGCAACTTCTTATACGCCATGTAATAGTTTCACTTTATCGCTAAGTAGTTAGCAATAGTTGTAGTTTCTATTCATGGTGGAGGCAATCATGGTTGAGTGATGGAGATCATGCCGACACGCACAAGATGGAGATCATTGCGCGAAGATTGGCTATACCATGTCACATAAATTTATATGCATGTGATGTTTATCCTTTTATGTATCTTATTATGCTTAGATCGCGACGGTAGCATTATAAGATGATTCCTCACTTAAAGATCAATATAAAACTGTGTTCTCCCCATGTATGCACCGTTGCGAAAGTCCGTCGTGTCCAAGCATCACGTGATGATCGGGTGCTATAGACTCTACGTTCACATACAACGGGTGCAAGCCAGTTTTGCACACGCGGAAATACTTGGGTTTGACTTGACGAGCCTAGCATGTACAGACATGGCTTCAGAACACAAGAACCGAAAGGTTAAACATGAGTCATATGAATGATATGATCGACACTTCGTTGTCCACCATTGAAACCACATCTCTTCTCGTGAAGATCGGATTAGGTGTGGTGAATTTGGATCATGTTCACTAAACAACTAGAGGGATGTTGAATTTAGTGGGAGTTCATCTAGTAATTTGATTAAAAGTTGAACTAGTTATCATGAACATAGTCTAATTTGTACTTGCAAACATTGTAGATCAAATGGATAAGTCCAACTTCAACTTCAACGTTTTTGCTGAGAAGGAAAAGCTTAAAAACAATGGGTCTAACTTCACCAATTGGTTCCGCAATCTGAGAATCATTCTCTCTGGCGGACAAAAGGACTATGTCCTTGAGAATGCGCTAGGTGACGCCCCTGCTGTAGATGCGCCGGCTGATGAGAAAGTTGTCTATCAGTCACGAAAAGATGATTATGGTGTGATTAAGAGCACCATGTTGTTTGCTATGGAATCGGACCATCAAAATCGTTTTGAAGACTATCCCGGGCCCTTTGAGATTCTTGAGGAGCTGAAAACTATGTTTCAGACTCAGGCCCGTTCTGAGAGATATGAGATCTCTGAGAAATTCTTTAACTGCAAGATGGAGGAAGGGAGTTCCATTAGTGAGCACGCCATAAAGATCTCGGGCTACACTCAACGCCTTGAGCAACTGGACTGCAAGATTCCAGACGAGCTCAAGATTGACAGGGTTCTGCAATCACTCCCTCCCAGCTACAAAAGTTTTGTAGTGACTCATAATCAGATTGGTTCCACTGATACGATCACCGAGCTCTTCGCAAAGCTGAAGGCTGCGGAGGTGGACATCAAAAAGGATAATCATGTGTTGATGGTCAACAAGCCCCCCACCTTCAAGAAAGGTAAGGGTGCAAAGAAGCCCTTCAAGAAAGGCGGCGGCAAGCGTGTTGCCCCTGCTGAGAAGAAGCTCAAGTCTGGACCCAAGCCGGACACTGAGTGCTTCTATTGCAAGGACAAGGGTCACTGGAAGCGCAACTGTCCGAAGTACTTAGCGGACAAGAAGGCTGGCACCATCAAAGGTATATTTGATATACATGTTATTGATGTTTTCCTTACTAGCCCTCGTTGTAGTGCATGGGTATTTGATCTTGGTTGATTGCTAATATTTGTAACTCGAAGCAGAGCTACGGAATAGACGGCGGCTTGCGAGGGATGATGTGACGATGCGCGTTGGCAACAGATCAAGAGTTGATGTGATGGCCGTTGGCACGCTCTCCTTAGTTTTACCTTCGGGATTAGTTTTAAACCTTAATAAGTGTTGTTATGTGCCTGCGTTGATCATGAACATTATTTCTGGATCGTGTTTATTGCAAGACGGTTATTCATTTAAATCGGAGAATAATGGTTGTTCTATTTATATGAGTAACATCTTTTATGGTCATGCACCTGCTGTGAATGGTTTATTTCTTCTGAATCTCGAAAGGGATGAAACACACATCCATAACATTGAGGCTAAGAGATGCAAAGTATATAGTGATAATACTACTTATTTGTGGCACTGTCGTCTAGGTCATATTGGTGTAAAACGCATGAAGAAACTCCATTCTGATGGACTTTTGGAGTCTCTTGATTTTGAATCATTTGACACATGCGAACCATGCCTCATGGGCAAGATGATCAAAACCCCGTTCTCCGGAATGATGGAGCGAGCAACGGACTTGTTGGAAATCATACATACCGATGTATGCGGACCGATGAGTGTTTCGACGCGCGGTGGATATCGCTATTTTCTCGCTTTTACCGATGACTTAAGTATATATGGGTATATCTATTTAATGAAACATAAATCTGAAACATTTTAAAAGTTCAAAGAATTTCAGAATGAAGTGGAGAACCATCGTAACAGAAAGATTAAGTTTCTACGATCCGATCATGGAGGTGAATATTTGAGTTATGATTTTCTCACGCATCTTAAAGCAAGCGGAATCGTTTCGCAACTCACGCCACCCGGAACACCACAGCGCAATGGTGTGTCTGAACGCCGGAATCGAACTCTATTAGATATGGTCCGATCAATGATGTCTATTACTGATTTGCCGTTATCATTTTGGGGTTATGCATTAGAAACCGCTGCATTCACTTTAAATAGGGCACCATCTAATTCCGTTGAGATGACACCGTATGAACTGTGGTTTGGTACTAAACCTAAGTTGTCGTTTCTTAAAGTTTGGGGATGCGAAGCCTACGTCAAGAAGTTGATTCCGGACAAGCTCGAACCCAAAGCGGAGAAATGCGTCTTCATAGGATACCCTTAGGAAACTATTGGGTATACCTTCTATCACAGAACCGAAGGAAAAGTGTTTGTCGCAAAGAACGTTTCCTTTCTTGAGAAGGAGTTTATCTCGAAAGAAGTGAGTGGTAGGAAATTAGAGCTAGACGAGGTTGTTGAACCTTCTCTTGAATTGGAGAGTAGCGCATCACCTGAAATTGTTCCAGTGCCGCCTGCACCAACAATAGAGGAAGCTAATGACAAGGATCATGAATCTTCGGACGATGCTGCTACTGAACGTCGCAGGTCGACAAGGTCGCGTGCCCCTCCTGAGTGGTATGGAAACCCTGTCTTGACTGTCTTGTTGGTAGAAGACAGTGAACCTACGAACTATGAGGAAGCGATGATGATCCCAGACTCTGAGAAATGGCTAGAGGCCATGAAATCCGAATTGGGATCCATGAGCGAAAACCAAGTATGGACTTTGGTGGACCCTCCTAGCGACCGAAAGGCCGTTGAGTGCAAATGGATCTTCAAGAAGAAAACGGATGCGGATGGTAATGTTATCGTCTATAAAGCACGACTTGTCGCAAAAGGTTTTCGACAAGTTCAAGGTGTTGACTACGATGAGACTTTCTCTCCCGTAGCGATGTTTAAGTCCATTCGGATTTTATTAGCAATTGCTGCGTTTCATGATTATGAAATATGGCAGATGGATGTCAAGACTGCGTTCCTCAATGGCAACATTGATGAAGAGTTGTATATGATGCAACCCGAAGGTTTTGTCGATCCTAAGGATGCTGATAAAGTATGCAAACTTCAGCGTTCCATTTATGGACTGAAGCAAGCATCTCGGAGTTGGAACCTTCGTTTTGATCAAGTGATCAAGAGCTTTGGATTTGTTCCAAATTGCTCTGACTTGTATCTACAAGAAAGTGAGTGGGAGCTCGGTGACATTTCTGGTACTATATGTGGATGACATATTGATTATTGGAAATGACATTAACATGCTTAACGATGTGAAGAGTTATTTGAACAAGTGTTTTTCAATGAAAGACCTAGGTGAAGCTACTTATATATTGGGCATCAAAATCTGTAGAGATAGACAAAGACGCCTGATAGCTTTAAGACAGAGTACATACTTAGACAAAGTTCTGGAAAGGTTCAGAATGGATAAGGCAAAGAAAGGTTCAGTGCCTATGTTGTCAGGTAAGATATTGAGCAAGGATCAGTGTCCAGCTACGGTAAATGATAGAGAAGCTATGAGCAAAGTGCCTTATGCCTCGGCCATAGGTTCTATCATGTATGCCATGCTTGTACTAGACCGGATGTGTCCAATGCTCTTAGTTTGACGAGCATATATCAAAGTGATCCAGGATTGGAACACTGGACAGCCGTGAAGAACATCCTAAAATACCTAAATAGGACTAAAGAAATGTTCTTAGTCTATGGAGGTGATGAACAGTTCGTCGTAAAAGGTTACGTCGACGCTAGTTTCGACACCGACAAGGATGATTCTAAATCTCACACAGGATACGTTTATAGTTTGAATGGAGGAGCTGTGAGCTAGAGAAGTTGCAAGCAAAGCGTGATCGCGGGATGATTGTTTCCAAATGTAAAACATGATCAGCACCTTAGTGCCATGGGTGTGAGATTGTTGCCAAATGTAAACTAGATTATTAACTCTAGTGCAAGTGGGAGACTGTTGGAATTATGCCCTAGAGGCAATAATAAAGATGTTATTATTATAATTCTTGTTCATGATAAAGTTTATATTCCATGCTAGAATTGTATTAAGCGGAAACTTTAATACTTGTGTGGTTTGTGAACAACACCGTGTCCCTAGTATGCCTCTATGGACTAGCTCATTGATTAATGATGGTTAAGGTTTCCTAACCATAGACATGAGTTTTCGATTAATAATGAGATCATGTCATTGGGAGAATGATATGATGACAGACCCAAACTAAGCAGAGAAATTAGATCGTGTCACCGTGTTCATCTTTGCGAAGCTTTTCCTATATCAAATATTGTATTCCTTAGACCATGAGATAATACAACTCCCTAGTATCGGAAGAAAGCTTTGAGGTCATCAAACGTCATCCTATGAGAGGGTGATCATAAAGGTGTCACTCAGGTGATCGGAAAGTACCTGTTGGGTTGTATGTATCGAGATGGGATTTGTCCCTCCCAAGTCGGAGAGATATACTTCGGGCCCACTCGGTAATCGATATCAACACCGCTTGCAAGCATGTGGTTAAGGAGTTAGTCACAAAGTGATATCGGATTACGGAACGAGTAAAGTACTTGCTGTGAACGAGATTGAACTAGGTATGACAGTACCGACGATCAAATCTCGGGCAAGTAAAATATCGCGAGACGAAGGGAATATATATATGGGATTGATTGAATCCTGGCATTGTGGTTCATCCAATATGATCATAGATGAATGTGTGGGAGTCAATATGGGTTTCCAGACCCCATTGTTGATTATTGATAGAAGATCATGTCTGCATGTTCTCGAACCTAAAGGGTCACACACTTAACGTGACTCGACGCTAGGATAGATTGGATAATTGGTTTATGAGTTTTTGTTCGGAGTCTTGGATGGGATCCGGGACATCACGAGAGGTTCCCGAATGGTCCGGAGAATAAGATTCATATAAGGCAATGCAGTTTTTGGAGTTCGGAATTGTTTCGGGTTAATCGGTATTGTACCGGAAGCTTCTAGAACCTTCCGGAGGGGGACCAACGTGGCTCCACCTGCCGGGAGGGGCATGGGCCTATGAGGGAGTGCCCTGGCCGCATTGGGCCAGGGGCACAAGGCCCCATAGGGCCCAGCCGGCCAAACCTAGGGGAAACCCTAGGGGAGCTTCTAGAAGGGGGGCGGAAACTTGCCCCCCACTCCTCCCTCCTTGGTCGCCGGCCCTAGGGCTTGGGGGAGGGGCAAGGGCTGGCTGCCCACCCCTGTATATAAAGAGGGCTGGGGGCGCACCCCTCCCACACCTCCTCCTCAAGCCCTAGCCGCCCTGCTGCCCTCCTCTCTCTCTCCCTCCCGACTGCACGTAAGCGAAGCCCTGCTGCAGAAACTCTCCACCACTTGCACCGCGCCGTCACGTTGTAGATCCAATCCATCTCTCCACCATAATTGCTGGACCAAGGAAGGAGGATACGTCGAGGTGCCGCATGTGTGCATCTCTCGGAGGCATAGCCACTTGCGGTGTTAGATCGGATCGGATCGCGAGAAGGAGAAGCGAGTACGACTACATCACCCACGTTCCGACGAACGTTCCGCTGTGCGAATCTTCAAGGGTATGAAGATCTCATCTAACCCCCCTCGTTGTTTGCATCTCCTAGATTAGATCTTGGCTTTCCCGTTCGCATCCGTAGAATTTTTTTGATTTACTATGCTGCGAAACCCTTCAGTCGACACGGCAGAGTCGACGTGATGGCGAGTCGTCGAAGTCGAAGGATGTGGCAGGTCACCTCAATCGAAGACAAGGTGGGTCGCTGCATCCGCAGACCGTGGCAAGTCGTCAAAGTCTAAGAAGCCCCCGTGTCGCCAGAGCCCAAGACCATGGCGGGTTGTCGAAGACGAGGGAGCCCCCGAGTCGCTGGAGCTGAAGGCCGCAACGGGTTACTGAAGGGGAAGGCCACGGCTGGTCTCTGAAGCGGAGGGATCCCCCGAGTGTATATTCGATTTGATCGATATAGTCGAGACGGCACTCGAGAGCCGTTATGGTGGACCGGAGTTGACGCAGCAGATGGAGTCGAAGCAGCAGCAGGTGTAGAGTTAACGCGGTCATGTAGTCGAGGTCGGTGGACCAGAGTCGGTGTGGCGGGGTCACTTTTTTTAAGAAGTCAAGGTGGCGACGAGCGATGCGACGGACACGGAGTCACGCTGCAGGGTACCAGCCGCGTGGACAATATTGGATGAATCCGACGCGTTGCGTGTAGCCAGCTGGGAGGCATGGTGTTAGTCTCCATAAATCCCAGGTCGTGAACTTTGGACCTGCCATGGTAACTTGAGTGATCCATCAAAGTCTTCTTGTTTTTTCTTTGGCTTTTGATGCTTGGCCGATTGGTAAGGCCCCCTATTTTTTTAACATCACCGCGTGATGTAGTAGCAGCCCTCATTGTCGCTTTTTGGATACCGCAATACTCGATCAACTCTTGCCTTTTTATTTTTTCTTGTCCTTTGCACGTGAGTTGACTCGATCCAAAAAGGTTGCATGGTACACGTCTCGCTGCACCGGGACTTGTTCCACACGGACTTGGTCTTTGCCCGTCGTCACAACGTCACGAATAACACCATAGCTGTCGCAACTCCAGGAAGAATAATCAGTCTTGCATCTTTGATTTTTTTTCGAACTCCTCATCCAGCGTAGTGCCAACTGGGTGCTCGTATGAGGGGGTCAAAGACTCCCTGAAACCGCTCCGATCTGGTACTGTAGATGATTGCCAATTCCACGCACTCGATCGTGAAGAAGACAAAATCGGCTAGGACGGAGATATTGATGATGAAGCATAGCTCGGATGGGATCTGGTCGTCATTTACGATGAGGGAGCCAAATCAGATCCAACCTTTGAAGGTCGTCGAGTTGTAGATTGTTGATGATGGAACCGTTACGATCGCATGATCAACACCCCCAGTTCCCACAGACGGCGCCATTTGACGAGGGTTCGACTCATCAATTCCCATTGTTATGGACTTGGATTATGGAGAAGATGAGAATGCTAAAGATCGCGAGACAGTTAACATACATGCAACAAGGGGATATGAGGTTTACCCAGGTTCAGGCCCCGCAGAGAAAACCCTACTCCTGCTTTTCTGTTCTTGATTGACGGCAGAACCGAAAGTTACAGGGGGTGCAAAGATGCAATCTGGCATGAGGTGTGTGTATGAGTTGAAAAGAGAGAGATCTGTAGATCTATTATGGTATAGTCTGTCCTCCTTGTTGGACCCTCCTAGCCTTTATATATGGGGAGGCTAGGTCTCAGGTACCGATACGAGTAGATTACAAATTGTATTCAAACTCTAGTCTTGATCTTTTCTTGTCTTGTGCGCTGGGCGTCTGTGTCCATATGGGCTTCATAACAGCCGAAACGTTATAGGCGTCATGGACCATGGTAGGTCGTCGAGTGGGCCTTCCGTCGGGATAGACCAGGTAGGCTAACATCGGGTACCCGTAGGGCATATCCATGTCAACAATGCCAAGGATTATTTAATTGTGTGTTTAGTGCTAAAGGTTATATTCCTCCAAATGCATCTAAACAAGAGTTTGGGGGGCAAATTATCCGCCCCTATCAAGGGACGGATTATCCGCCCCTGCCTTGATCGCCAAAGGTGCCAAGGTGCATCATGCTATATGGGGTTTGAGTTTCTCCCGGATTTTCCGGCCAGGACCAGAGCTTTTGCCCGTTCCGGATAATCCGCCTCAGGGATTTTCCCAAGGCAGCCAAGTCGCGTCAAGTAGTATGGGGTGCACATATTCCCCTAGATTGTCCGGCCAGGGCCGAAGCTTTTTCCCGGGCTGGATAATCTGCCCCTCCAAGGGGGCCAGATAATCCGCCCGTATGGATTTTTCACAAGGCAGCTAAGGCACGTCAAGCAGTACAGGGGCGGATATTGGCCTAGATTTTCCGTTTCCTGGCCGGATTATCCGGCCCCCACTTAGGCCGGATTATTCGGCCCCTCCTTCTTCCAATGAAAGCTTTCTGTCAGGGGGTATAAATACCCTATTTGATCCTCATTTCAGATCTCTTGGATCCTACAAAAAAGTACAATGCTGTCCATACAATCCTCGTGAGATCTCCACTTTCAACCACCCGAAGGCTCTGATCTTTGGGTAATCGAAGGATGAGTCCTTGATCTTCATCGACACCAATCAAGATCTTCATTTCCCCTCCATTCACTTGGAAGCCTCTTGATCTAGAGTTTCTTACGAATTTCTAGATCCTAGTTTCGTTTATTGATAAACTAGTTTCTTGTGGTAGCTTGTTGTCATCTCGGGAGCCTCCAATTCAGTTGTGGATGTGTACCTCAGTAGAGTTGTAAAGTCACCGGTTCCCGCTTCGAAGGGTACCAAATAGTGGAAAGGTGGATCAAGCCTCTTGTGTTGTAGTGGTCTTAGTACCGCACACCCCTCCAACATAGATGTACTTCCCTTAACAAGGAAGGAACTGCGGTAAAAAAAATCGTGTGTCTCCACGTGCTCCACTATGGTTACCTTGTTCCTCTCACTGATTTTACTCGCTTAGTAAATAGGTTGGCATATGGAGAAATTCATCTTAGGTGCATATATAGAGGATTTACCTTTGTGTCAAGCCTAAATCTGAAAAAGTGGAGTCTCACCTATTCACCCCCTCTATGTGTCTATACGATCCATTTCAACTAGGCCCCATACACAAGAAGTATGAACGGATCTTGAAATTCGATTGTGCATCAATACTTAATATTTCTTTTGGTAAAGGTAACACAACTCTTCATAATATATTGAATTGTGTCTTGTCACTCCTTGTTTTTGTTGGGATTCCACGGTAGAAAACAATAATTTTTCCTATGCAAAACCCTAATGCCAGGATCTACATATTAGTAATGCAGCAACCTGAGGGGCTTTTCACGAACTTACCAAGTTGAGGACCGAAAAGTTTTGTCAGCGTTCAGGAGAACATGGGCGATGTAGTCGTGACGATGGCGACCACAAGGTCATTCAGAAGTCCAACAGCTCCAACAACTCTAGGCACCACAAGTACAACATTGCCCGAGGGAGTCACACACGTACGATGCTTGACGATGACTCTCACTCCTCCGATCCAGCCAAGATCTCTTGGATATCGAATCACATAGTGCAACGGCGCTCTGCAGTGAAGAAGTCCCTTGTTCGTGCAGTCCTTACGCGGGATCAAGGTCATGGGAGAGAGAGAAGAGAGAGAGGTGTCTAGAAGCAATTCCCAAATCAAGGAAGCTTTTATTTATTTTTTGATTGATTTAATTGCCCCTTCTTATATAGGGGGAAGGGGAACCTGTAGCATCCCAGTTGTCTAACACCTGTAATGCTACTTGTCATAATAATAAAAAGGGCCACTTCCAACATATAATTGTTGCACCATTATCATATCATGCTCATGTCATCATGTCACCTTGCATTTGAGCATCATATAAAACCCTTTCTTGTTTGGTTCTTATCTCATGTGCATGATTAATTGTAGTTGCCTCTTGATATTGTATTTGGTTCTTAATATATTGTCAAATGCCCAAGTTGAGTTGGGGGCATATCTCTTTTAAACTCCACCACCTTTCTTTCACCACCTTATAATTCCACCATCCAACTAAATATGAGCTTGGCATTTAGAGGTTTACTTCTAGCTCATGTGGGTTGGGATGGATCCTTTTATTTTCCACATGTTCTCATCTTGGCATCATTTTGTTTTCACCTTACTGATGCATGAGAGCCACATGGCCACCTTTGCATGCCTTGTGAGTGGGACCTTTTCTCCCTAGCTTCCATATGTGTGTTTGTGGGGTTATCATCATGTGGGGATATTTTGTGGGCTTATTAAATACCTAGTGGCATATACACACTAGCAAGACCCAATTATCATCACATGTGATCATATCCATCTACTCCATCCAGAACCTTCCTCTTTCTCCTTGCTTGGCTTATTTCCACTTCTGGGAGTGCATATGGATAGTGCCATGTAGATATTATTGTCTTCACAAGAATAAACATGG
Organism: Avena longiglumis; assembly: GCA_030063025.1. Taxonomy (NCBI): domain Eukaryota; kingdom Viridiplantae; phylum Streptophyta; class Magnoliopsida; order Poales; family Poaceae; genus Avena; species Avena longiglumis. The sequence goes on from CP125977.1 coordinate 481,456,035, forward strand.
CATTAGATATTTTGCATGAGCCATGCAAGTGCTATCTTGTGTTGGTATTTGGTTTGTTTTGGTTTTTGGGTGACCCTCTCTAGCTCTATATTTTTCTCTTGGTTGGAACCATGTGGATCTTGTTTAGATCCTACCACCACATAATCATCTCTCCCTCTCTCTCCCTTTCCTTGTCTTGTTTTGTGTGATCTTGACTATCATGCATGATCAAGTAAGGGCCTCCCTCTATCCTACCCTCTCTTAAACCTAAACCCTAAACCTACCCCATGCCACCTCCCCATCCTAACTAAACAAAACCTAAACTACACCCTTGCTAATCTCAACCCAAAGCACCCCCTCTCCCTTTCCACTCTAGCTATCCACCCCTAGACCTATCTTGCATGCTCAATGGTCACCATGCCCTAGCTACCCCACCCCAAACCTACCCCTAGCCGAGCCGGCCCTCTTCCTCTCTTCTCTCCCTGCCCTAGGGGCCCCCTTCACACCTGCCTACCCGAGCCCTCTCCAACCCAGCCTGGCCCAGCTCAACCACCAGCTACCCTGCCCTGGCTCACGTGAGGGAGGGAAAAAGGGACACCGACGCCACCCTGGCCAGCTTCCCCTCCCCCACGCAACCCTCCTGCTTCCCTTGCGATCTTATCCTCCCCCTACGTCTCTGCCTCGCCCAGACACTCACCGTCCACCCCAAGGACCCTCCTCCCTCCTTCCTACCTTCCCCAACTCAGCCATGTCCCCCCCGTCCTTCTAAACCCTAGCGGCGACCACCTCTGCTTCCCTACGTTCCCGAGCGCGCCAAGGCAGCCCAGAGCCCCAGGAGTCTCCGCTGCTTCCCCTGCTTCGCCCAGGACACGAGGATCCAGCCGTACCTCGCCGGAGCAGCCCCGCCGTCGTCGTGGCCGGAGAGATCTGCCGCTTCTCGCCACGAGCCCGCCGGCGGATCCGGACCTCCCCGAGCCTCGCCAACCGCGCCGTCGAGCTGCTGGTGAGCTCCTCTTCTACCTGCAAGCTCCCTCTCTCAAGGCCAGTAGCCTCGCCGCGTTCCGTCGGCCTTCTGCTGCGCCTTGTCATGCATTGGCGACAACAGCGCCGGGAGATCCCAGCAACGTTCAGCGCCACACTTGCACGGCCCTCCTCCGTTAGAACCACGAGCCAATGTTGTAGTCCGTGGCTCCCTCTCGACTTTCGTTTGGGGCCATGTTGTTCTGTTAAACAGCGTCGCCATCGTCGATCAACGACGGCGGCCGCGATCGCCCGGAAGGCCATTGCCGTCCGACGGTCGGCATTCTTGCTTAGGCCCTCCTTTTTCGCCTAAAACCGCAGCCTCGACCCCATCTGTCGTCAGTGAATCTTTGCAAAAGGCTCCCGCTCTCGCCAATCAACCGCGGTCCCCAACCCGCTGGCGGCATTGTGTCCGCTGGCATGTGGGCCCGTGGACTCCTGGCCCCACTGCTGCCGACTGGTAAGCACGCGGTGTCCACTGTTTTCCTGCAGGCCGTGGGCACAGTCACCAGTCCCACATGTGTAATGGGTTTTCTTTGGCTGAGTGCAAAAGTATGTCTGAGTCTGTTTTTTTAATCCAAATCTTTTTCTGAATATTTCAAATTCAAATATATTTCAGATTTATATAACTTTTCAAATACTAATCCAAATAATATAAATGATATATGTTTTGAGATCAGAAAAATGCCAGGATTTCAAATATGACATTCAAATTGCCTTTTGCACAAGTAAAATTCCAAGTTTAATTAAATTACACCATTTGCCACTAGAACTAAAATAATTAATAACTTTTGTTTTATAATTCCAAATTTAGCAAATGATATGTCTAAAATGATCAGCTCGACGAGACCTTTCTGTTTATGCTATCCATGACTTCAATTGCAGCATGCATCATATAAAAATATAGTGTACAACAACTGTTATGGCAACAAATGTGATTCCAAAACCCCATTAAAATGTTATTACTTGTCTTCCACACCTCACCATGCCATGCTACCTTATTGCCATGTAAATTGTGCATCATTCATCATGGCATGATTGTTTGCTTGACGCATCTTATTCATATGCTTGTGCTCTATATTCATGTTGGCCTTGTTTGTTTGGTTTTCTCGGATGAACCTTTGGCGGGGTTATATCAAGAGAACCAGGAGCACTACCCAGATCCGTCCCTCGCTTCAACTGAGTTAACAGGCAAGCACTTCCACATGCTTGCATACATATAGTACCTATTGCCTCTATCTTATTCTTGCATCATTGAGTCGCGATTGCATTAAATTGAATCCCAAGTATGCATAGCCTTTACTTTTAAACTCCACCAAGCTTGTTCCTCCATCCCATGAGCCATTACTACAGGAGTTGTTTGAGCCATGCGAGTCGTAGAACAGCATGTGTAGGGTATGTGAGAGTCTGTTGGATAACGAGGTACCTAAACAACTTAACCTGAGTAGTGATGGGATAACTAATGAAAGTGGCACCGGTGATCAACATCTGCTATTTGGTTTTTCCTGCTCACTTGTGTCCCGTAAGACCCCGAGTACTTGATTCCTGTTCCTTGTTTTATCGCGCTATCCACATCCGGGAGGTATATGGGACCCCCCTGGGCCAGAGCTTGATTCCGTCTTATTTCTTGGGGCCACAAACTAGTTTGAGGTGTTATTTACTATCCTGTACTTATGCCATGCTACTACTTGTTTACTATTGTGCGAGGAGCACACTGTACTGTTTAGGAATTTGTGACCCGTTTACGTGGTATCGACAGTCCCCGTTTGGGGACCTGCTATCGTTTACCGCCGGCCCCACAAACCTCGGGTCCGTCTCGAAGTCAGCTAACTTTGTTGCGGGTGTACTCCAAGGGGTGGCCCCCTGAAATATTTCTGAATCCTGTGATTGTTCAGTCGTGAAAGCCTCGTTGGGTTTTGATTTGGTTTTTCCGAGGTTGATCGAGCGTGTGTTGCTATTGGTGCACCCGCCGTAAAACTTTCTCGAAAGCCGTGTCGCAGATATGGACGACTTGAGCACGTTTCTCGATCATAGACAAGCATAACTAAAGTACCGCTTTAATCGACTAAGTAATTTGTCTAGTAAATAGTGCAACACTCATGGAATGGTTAATAAAATTGCCAACGGATGGGGGTTGTTAAAGCTTCCTTGTTGGTAGCGAGGAGGAGGATGGATCGATGAGATTACCATTATAAGCTGTTCTTAATTCACGGACATCCGTCTATCGTTGGTTAGGCGGATGGTTAGCGTTATCTGAGAACTGCTAGGGTTTATTTTTCGCTGCAATTCGTCACCCAGTTGTGTCCCCTTTAGAGGCATTAAGACTTCTTGAGTACCCTTAGGGTCTCACACGATAAATTATTGGTTCAGATGGACAGTACCTCCACGGATCTTTGGGTGGAAGAAGCCGAGGACATGGGCAACGATCGTTCGGTGTAGAGATTCCGGGAACGGGGATCCGTGAGACCTGTAGTTGGGATGTGCTTATTTCTATGGCATCTTATGCCGATTTGCTTCTTACCCGTACTCGGATTTTGTTTGCCGCTTCCGCATGATACTCTGATGTGTGTTGTATGAGGAAGTATCCTAAAATATAGATCTATCTAGGTCATTTGAATCTTGTCGTATGGCATTGCTATATTTCCTTTCTTTCTAGATGGTATGGCTCTGATGTACTCTTGTATGGTGGCTTGCGTACATACCCACTTGTGTACGTAGTTGATCCCTTCGCCGATTCGCCGTCTGTGTCCCGTTGAGAGGGTAGTGGTTGGGACGTCTGAAAGGACTACCGTGAGTGGCTTTGGGGCCCCACCGTACTATTTCAACCACTACCACTCATCCAGGCTTGTATCTAGGGCGTAATTCACCGAGGTAGTTACAATTGGTATCGAGCCATCCCGACCTTCGTGGTTTCAATAGCAGTCGTTGTTGGTCTAGCAAATATTTTGGTAGTTATGTATATTAGGGAAAAACAAAACGCGAGAGTAGGACTGCTTCCACTTTTCTTCTTACCCTCCCACCCACCCTTTCTGGTAAGGAAGTGCAATGTTTTCAATCCTCTTCTCAAAATTCAAACTAGGATTCACGTGTTCTGGGTTTCCGTAGTACCATAGGTTGTGTGTATGTGTGTGTGTGCTTAATCTTTTGGCTATCTGTTGCATCCAAGTTGTTATCTTATCTGCCTTTGGTTATCAACTGTTGGTACATTCCATACCGACAGGCTTATGCAAACCGACGCAATATATCTTCCTCTTTGTATCTGACGCTATCTTGTTTGGGGTGTTCGTTTCCGTAGCTACCAATCTTTAGGTTTCGTCGTGAGAAGAAGGGGGTTAGGATATGTGTTCCACTTGTTCATGTGCGGAGTAATGATTTGAGTGCGGGATGGAGTCGCGACCATACCACTACTCTTATCATTCGCTTTTGTATATTGAATCGGTAGAGTCACTAATCTTGATTCGTTAAGTAATTTTGCGCATCTATTGGTATTTTAATGCCGAAATTTGTGGAAAATTTTTCTTGGATATATTTGTGTACCACACTCCTTTTCAGTCGTGTGCGACATGCTTAATATCCTTGAGGTGCTATGAACTTTGTTGATATGTTAATATATCATCTTAGTAAATTGTATCCTTTAATCTTGGTTAATTCCATCTTGGTACTATTTTGGATTATTATCATTCTCCATTATAGTACTGACTTGAGTTTTATATCAATGACAGGATGGCTCCACCACTGCATCAAGAGGACATACCTCGGGCCCGGGCTCATTTGTCAAACATCGCTAATGCTTTGGCAGCTATGCAAGAGAACCAGCAGCGCTTTGAGGAGAGCGTCAGAAGAAACGAGTTTGCTCCACTTCCTCCACCTCCCAAGCGTGGAGACATCAAGAGCTTCCTCAAGTTCAACCCTCGTCAGTTTGATGTGTCTGACCGACCTCTTGACGCGGATGATTGGCTGCGTGAGATCTCAAGGCTGCTCGAGACTGCTGATGTTCCGGAACAGGAGTGGGTCAAGTGTGCTACTCACCTTCTCAAGGGAGATGCAGCTCTTTGGTGGGAAAATTACTTGAAGGCAAGCTGCACTGGGCTCCAGCCAACTTGGGAAAGGTTCACTGGAGCGTTCAAAGAGCAGTTTCTCTCAGAGATTGTGATGGAAAGGATGAAGGAGGCTTTCCTCAACCTGAAGCAGGGAAATGATAACGTCAACACCTATATCAGGAACTTCATGAATCTCTCTCGTTATGGTGGTGATGAGGTATCTGATGACAAGAAGAAGCAGAAAAGGTTCGAGCAAGGTCTCAATGCGTCGATCAAGTATGCAATCACGCATGCAAGACCGCAACCTTCTGGAACTACAAGACACAAGACTGCAAGAGGAGGCAAGCGGGCAAGTGTTCGAGAGTCCAAGAAACACAACAGGATGCATCAAGCTCTGCGGTTATGGCAGCTCCTTCTAAGCGTGTGGGTTCCTAACACCCCACCGTCGCTCCGGCTCCACCAAGACTGCGAGTTTCACGTCAAGGCCACCAAACTTCACCACTGCGGCTCCTGGGGCTACAACAACCACTACCACAGGCGCGTGGCGGAGTCCAGCTACTCGCTCCACGTCCGATGGTGCTTCGTGTGTGGAGATCACGGACATCAAAGCTGTCTGTCCGATGAAGAACAAAGCTCTCCCTCCACCCCCGCCAAGATCTGCAGCAAGCTCTCCTTCGGTTCGTGCACCACCGCCTCGGGCTCTCAACATCAACACCAAGCCCGGGTCTGCGGTTGTTCGTGCCAACTGCGTCAACGCCGCTCAAGCTGAGCATGCACCTGGAGTTGTGATGGGTATGCTTCCCATTAAATCAGTTCCTGCTCGAGTTTTGTTCGATTCTGGTGCATCGCATTCTTTTGTCTCGCATAAGTTTGCACAAGAGCATAACCTGGATAGGGTTCCTTTATCACGTCGTCTGGTGGTGCTATCTCCTGGTTCAAACATGAGGGCTGCTCATATCAGTCATGGCAATCAGATTGAGATTGGTGGTTCTTCATTCTTGGCTTCTTTAATTCTTCAGGCAACTCGACATTGATGTCATCTTGGGCATGGATTGGTTGACGACAAATGCAGCTGTGATTGATTGTCTTTGAACGCCTCGGTGTCTCAAGATTCTCAAGGCCATATAGTCTTTTCTCCAAGTCTCGACTCTGCTGTCCAGCTCTATTCCTTGGCGGCTCAATGATGATGTTATGCAAGCTATTGAGAGGTACCGATTGGTCTGTGAGTTCCCAAATGTCTTTCTGAAGAGTTGCTAGGTATGCCTCGGATCGCGAGGTTGAATTCGTGATTGAGCTTGAACTGGAACGGCTCCTATCTCTAAGCGGCCATATAAAATGGGTCCTTGAGTTGGTGAACTCAAACGACAACTTGATGAACAAGAGAAGTTGGGTTTCATTCAACACAGCACTTCTTCTTGGGGTAGCCCAACAATCTTTGTGAAGAAGCGTGACAGAACCGATAGGCTATGTGTTGACTACCGGGCTCTCAATGCTAAAACCATCAAGAACAAATATCCTCTCCCTCGGATAAATGATCTTTTTGATCAGCTGGCAGGATCTGTGGTGTTCTCTAAGCTGGACTTGAGAAGTGGTTATCACCAAATCAAAATTCGCAAAGAAGATGTGCCCAAAACAGCTTTCACCGCCCGCTATGGCCTGTATGAGTACACGGTCATGTCTTTCGGTCTCACCAACGCACCTGCTACCTTCTCGAGGCTGATGAACTCCGTTTTCATGGAGTATCTGGATAAGTTTGTTGTGGTATATCTGGATGACATTCTGGTCTATTCCATGTCTAAGGAGGAGCATGAAGAGCACCTGCGGTGTGTCTTAAACAAGCTCCGTGAGAACCGCTTGTATGCAAAGTTCTCTAAGTGTGAGTTCTGGCTGCCTGAAGTAACATACCTGGGTCATGTTATCTCTGCCAAGGGCATTGCAGTCAACCCGGAAACCGTGAAGACAATAGTTGAATGGCTTCCTCCTGCTAATGTCAAGGAAGTGCGGAGTTTTCTCGGCTTGGCTAGCTATTGCCGTCGCTTTGTTCAGAACTTCTCGAAGATAGCAAAGCCTCTTACCGATCTCCTCAAGAAAGGCAAGAAGTACATGGACTCCCTTGTCAAGAAAGTTTTGAGACACTCAAAGAGAAGCTCACTTCCACACAGTCTTGGTTCCTCCGGATACATCTAAGCCTTTCCAGATATTCTGTGGCCTCTTTGCAAGGATTGGGTGCGGTCCTTATGCAAGAAGCAAGTGGTTGCTTATGCCTCTCGTCGATTGAAGACGCATGAGATCAACTATCCCACACATGACCTCGAGCTAGCAGCAGTTGTCTTTGCTTTGAAGCTATGGAGGCACTACTTGCTTGGTAACCGTTGTGAGATCTTCTCGGACCACAAGAGTTTGAAGTATATCTTCACTCAGCCTGATCTCAACCTTCGGCAGAGGAGATGGATTGAAGCAATCAATGACTTTGATGTGACCATCAACTACACCCCGGGCAAAGCAAACGTCATGGCAGATGCGCTTAGCCGTAAAGCTTATGTCAACAACCTCATGGTAGAAGAGCAGCAGCCTCTCTTGTGCGAGGAATTCCGTCAGCTCAACCTGGAAATTGTGGAACAAGGGCACCTCCTGAACCTTCTGGCTACTCCTCTCTTGGAAGAACAGATTCGCTCTCGTCAGCTTGGTGATCCGCACACCAAAAAGCTCATCTCTAAGCTTGACCTTCCGAAGTACGAATCCTTCCATGTTGATGATCAAGGCACGCTCTTCTTTGAACACCGGATGTTTGTTCCAAACTACCCGGGTCTGAGATACCAAGTTCTCAAGGAGGCCCATGATTCGGTTCTTTCTATCCATCCTGGCAGCACAAAGATGTACATGGACCTGAAAACACAATACTGGTGGCCTGGGTTGAAACGGTATTGCGCCAAGTATGTCTCAGAATGTGATGTCTGTCGCAGAGTCAAGGCTGTCCATCAGAAACCATTTGGTCTTCTACAGCCATTGAAACCTCCGGAATGGAAATGGGAGAAAGTAGAGATGGACTTCATCACTGGCTTTCCAAGGTCGCAAAAGGGCAACAATGCAATTTTTGTTGTCATCGACAGGCTTTCTAAAGTGGCTCATTTCTTCCCAGTCAAAGAAACAATTTCTGGAATTCAGTTGGCTGAGCTCTATATCAACATAATTGTATCTCTGTATGGGGTTCCACTTGAAATCAGTTCAGACCGTGGGAGCATCTTCACCTCAAAGTTCTGGGAGAGTTTCCAAAAAGCTTTGGGAACAAAGTTGAACTTCAGCACGGCTTACCACCCTCAGTCGCAAGGACAAGTGGAAAGAATCAATCAGATTCTGGAGGATATGCTTAGAGCTTGCGTCATCTCATTTGGTATGAAGTGGGAGGAATGCCTTCCATATGCAGAATTCTCCTACAACAACAGCTTCCAGAAGAGTCTGAAGATGGCACCATTCGAGGCTCTCCATGGACGCAAGTGCAGAACTCCGATTGGTTGGTCAGGTGCAGGAGAAAGAATCTGGTTTGGCCCTGACATTGTGACTCAGGCAGAGGAGAAGGTGCATATCATTCTGGAGAACCTGAAGATTGCTCAAAGTCGTCAGAAGAGCAACTATGACAGGAAGCACACGGATATGGTATATGCCCCTGGTGATCTCGTCTACCTTCGTGTCACTCCCATGAGAGGAACACACCGCTTCGGTATCAAAGGAAAGTTGGCTCCTAGATACATCGGTCCTTTCAAGATACGTGGTAGAAGAGGAGAAGTTGCTTATGCACCGAGCTTAGGAAAACTCAAAGTCCATGATGTTTTCCACATCTCTCAGCTCAAGAAGTGCTTCAAAGATCCCGGCAGGACCGTGGATCATGAGATAATCGATCTCCAAGAAGACTTGTCTTATCAAGAACACCCCACCAAAATCCTTGAGACCGCAGAACGAAGGACTCGCAACAAGTCCATCAAGTTCTGCAAGGTGCAGTGGTCACACCATTCTGTTGATGAAGCCACATGGGAGCGTGAAGAGGAACTCCGTGCCAACCATCCTTCTCTCTTTGTGTCTTCTTCTTCTTCCTAGAATCTCGGGGCGAGATTCCTGTTTAGTGGGGGAGAGTTGTAGCATCCCAGTTGTCTAACACCTGTAATGCTACTTGTCATAATAATAAAAAGGGCCACTTCCAACATATAATTGTTGCACCATTATCATATCATGCTCATGTCATCATGTCACCTTGCATTTGAGCATCATATAAAACCCTTTCTTGTTTGGTTCTTATCTCATGTGCATGATTAATTGTAGTTGCCTCTTGATATTGTATTTGGTTCTTAATATATTGTCAAATGCCCAAGTTGAGTTGGGGGCATATCTCTTTTAAACTCCACCACCTTTCTTTCACCACCTTATAATTCCACCATCCAACTAAATATGAGCTTGGGATTTAGAGGTTTACTTCTAGCTCATGTGGGTTGGGATGGATCCTTTTCTTTTCCACATGTTCTCATCTTGGCATCATTTTGTTTTCACCTTATTGATGCATGAGAGCCACATGGCCACCTTTGCATGCCTTGTGAGTGGGACCTTTTCTCCCTAGCTTCCATATGTGTGTTTGTGGGGTTATCATCATGTGGGGATATTTTGTGGGCTTATTAAATACCTAGTGGCATATACACACTAGCAAGACCCAATTATCATCACATGTGATCATATCCATCTACTCCATCCGGAACCTTCCTCTTTCTCCTTGCTTGGCTTATTTCCACTTCTGGGAGTGCATATGGATAGTGCCATGTAGATATTATTGTCTTCACAAGAATAAACATGGTATTAGATATTTTGCATGAGCCATGCAAGTGCTATCTTGTGTTGGTATTTGGTTTGTTTTGGTTTTTGGGTGACCCTCTCTAGCTCTATCTTTTTCTCTTGGTTGGAACCATGTGGATCTTGTTTAGATCCTACCACCACATAATCATCTCTCCCTCTCTCTCCCTTTCCTTGTCTTGTTTTGTGTGATCTTGACTATCATGCATGATCAAGTAAGGGCCTCCCTCTATCCTACCCTCTCTTAAACCTAAACCCTAAACCTACCCCATGCCACCTCCCCATCCTAACTAAACAAAACCTAAACTACACCCTTGCTAATCTCAACCCAAAGCACCCCCTCTCCCTTTCCACTCTAGCTATCCACCCCTAGACCTATCTTGCATGCTCAATGGTCACCATGCCCTAGCTACCCCACCCCAAACCTACCCCTAGCCGAGCCGGCCCTCTTCCTCTCTTCTCTCCCTTCCCTAGGGGCCCCCTTCACACCTGCCTACCCGAGCCCTCTCCAATCCAGCCTGGCCCAGCTCAACCACCAGCTACCCTGCCCTGGCTCACGTGAAGGAGGGAAAAAGGGACACCGACGCCACCCTGGCCAGCTTCCCCTTCCCCACGCAACCCTCCTGCTCCCCTTGCGATCTTATCCTCCCCCTACGTCTCTGCCTCGCCCAGACACTCACCGTCCACCCCAAGGACCCTCCTCCCTCCTTCCTACCTTCCCCAGCTTAGCCATGTCCCCCCCATCCTTCTAAACCCTAGCGGCGACCACCTCTGCTTCCCTACGTTCCCGAGCGCGCCAAGGCAGCCCAGAGCCCCAAGAGTCTCCGCTGCTTCGCCCAGGACACGAGGATCCAGCCGTACCTCGTCGGAGCAGCCCCGCCGTCGTCGTGGCCGGAGAGATCTGCCGCTTCTCGCCACGAGCCCGCCGGCGGATCCGGACCTCCCCGAGCCTCGCCAACCGCGCCGTCGAGCTGCTGGTGAGCTCCTCTTCTACCTGCAAGCTCCTCTCCTCTCGCCGTAGCCTCGCCATGCGTCAGCGCTTCTGCCGCTGCCGCGGCCGGGCGAAACAGCGCTGCAGCAGGAGATCTGGCAACGTTCAGCGCCCTGCCCCGCGCGCTACGGCCCTCCTCCGCGCTAGAACCCTGAGCCAATGTTGTAGTCCGTGGCTCCCTCTACGACTTTCGTTTTGGGGCCATGTTGTTCTGTTCAGCAACGGCGTCGCCATCGTCGATCAAACGACGGCCGCTCGCAGTCGCCGGCAGAGCGCTGCGCCGCTGCCGTCCGACAGCGTTCGGCATTCTTGCGTTTAGGCCCTCCCCCTTTTTCCCGCCTAAAACCCGCAGCCTCGACCCCATCTGTCAGCGTCTGTGAATCTTTGCAAAAAGGCTCCCCAGCTCCTCGCCAATCAACCCGCGGTCCCCAGCCAACCCGCCTGGCAGCCGCTGCCGTGTCCCGCTGGCATGTGGGCCCGTGGACTCCTGGCCCCACTGCTGCCTTCATGGCGGTAAAGCACGGTGTCCACTGCTCACACAGGCTGGGTCAGCTCAGTCCCACCAGTTAATCGGGTTTTCTTTGGCTGAGTGCAAAAGTATGTCTGAGTCTGTTTTTTTTAATCCAAATCTTTTTCTGAATATTTCAAATTCAAATATATTTCAGATTTAAATAACTTTTCAAATACTAATCCAAATAATATAAATGATATATGTTTTGAGATCAGAAAAATGCCAGGATTTCAAATATGACATTCAAATTGCCTTTTGCACAAGTAAAATTCCAAGTTTAATTAAATTACACCATTTGCCACTAGAACTAAAATAATTAATAACTTTTGTTTTATAATTCCAAATTTAGCAAATGATATGTCTAAAATGATCAGCTCGACGAGACCTTTCTGTTTATGCTATCCATGACTTCAATTGCAGCATGCATCATATAAAAATATAGTGTACAGCAACTTTTATGGCAACAAATGTGATTCCAAAACCCCATTAAAATGTTATTACTTGTCTTCCACACCTCACCATGCCATGATACCTTATTGCCATGTAAATTGTGCATCATTCATCATGGCATGATTGTTTGCTTGACGCATCTTATTCATATGCTTGTGCTCTATATTCATGTTGGCCTTGTTTGTTTGTTTTTTCTCGGATAGACACTGAGAAGGGGTTATATCAAGAGAACCAGGAGCACTACCCAGATCCGTCCCTCGCTTCAACTGAGTTAACAGGCAAGCACTTCCACATGCTTGCATACATACAAGACTATTGCCTCTATCTTATTCTTGCATCATTGAGTCGCGATTGCATTAAATTGAATCCCAAGTATGCATAGCCTTTACTTTTAAACTCCACCAAGCTTGTTCCTCCATCCCATGAGCCATTACTACAGGAGTTGTTTGAGCCATGCGAGTCGTAGAACAGCATGTGTAGGGTATGTGAGAGTCTGTTGGATAACGAGGTACCTAAACAACTTAACCTGAGTAGTGATGGGATAACTAATGAAAGTGGCACCGGTGAGCAACATCTGCTATTTGGTTTTTCCTGCTCACTTGTGTCCCGTAAGACCCCGAGTACTTGATTCCTGTTCCTTGTTTTATCGCGCTATCCACATCCGGGAGGTATATGGGACCCCCCTGGGCCAGAGCTTGATTCCGTCTTATTTCTTGGGGCCACAAACTAGTTTGAGGTGTTATTTACTATCCTGTACTTATGCCATGCTACTACTTGTTTACTATTGTGCGAGGAGCACACTGTACTGTTTAGGAATTTGTGACCCGTTTACATGGTATCGACAGTCCCCGTTTGGGGACCTCATCGTTGCCATCACGCCCCACAAACCTCGGGTTCGTCTCAAGTCGCTAACTTTGTTATGGTGTACTCAAGGGTGGCCTGAAATATTTCTGAATCCTGTGATTGTTCAGTCGTGAAAGCCTCGTTGGGTTTTGATTTGGTTTTTCCGAGGTTGATAGAGCGTGTGTTGCTATTGGTGCACCTCGGCCGGGTAAAACTTTCTGAAAGCCGTGTCCGCGGATATGGACGACTTGGAGCACAGTTTCACGATCATAGACAAGCATAACTAAAGTACCGCTTTAATCTGACTAAGTAATTTGTCTAGTAAATAGTGCAACACTCATGGAATGGTTAATAAAATTGCCAACGGATGGGGGGGTTGTTCGTCCGCTTCCTTGTTGGTAAGCAGGGAGGAGGATGGATCTGATGAGATTACCATTATAACTGCTGTTCTTAATTCACGGACATCCGTCTATCGTTGGTTAGGCGGATGGTTAGCGTTTATCTGTAGAACTGCTAGGGTTTATTTTTCGCTGCAATTGCGTCACCCCAGGTTGTGTCCCCTTTAGAGGCATTAAGACTTGTTGAGTACCCTTAGGGTCTCACACGATAAATTATTGGTTCAGATGGACAGGTACCTCCACAGGACGGATACTGGGTGGAAGAAGCCGAGGACATGGGCAACGATCGTTCGGTGTAGAGATTCCGGGAACGGGGATCCGTGAGACCTGTAGTTGGGATGTGCTTATTTCTATGGCATCTTATGCCGATTTGCTTCTTACCCGTACTCGGATTTTGTTTGCCGCTTCCGCATGATACTCTGATGTGTGTTGTATGAGGAAGTATCCTAAAATATAGATCTATCTAGGTCATTTGAATCTTGCCGTATGGCGTTGCTATATTTCCTTTCTTTCTAGATGGTATGGCTCTGATGTACTCTTGTATGGTGGCTTGCGTACATACCCACTTGTATACGTAGTTGATCCCTTCGCCTGCCGATTACGCCGCCCGTACAGGTCCCGTTGAGAGGGTAGTGGTTGGGACGTCTGAAAGGACTACCAGTGAGTGGCTTTTGGGGCCCCACCGTACTATTTCAACCACTACCACTCATCCAGGCTTGTATCTAGGAGCGTAATTCACCGAGGTAGTTACAGAACCCCAAACTTCAATGATTAAGCCATGTGGGACTAAACATAGGAGATGAGAGGGAGAGGGGTGTCCGGCTGGCGGGCCAGGGCTCCCATGGGCCGCGAGCGGGTGCCTTGGGGCCTAGGCGGCCACTCCCTCCTCCTCCCTTTTGGCTTTTCCCTTATGGGTCTTTCCCCATAGGGAATTTGGCCCAATAGGGATTTTGACCATTTTAATTCCTTTTATTTTATGAAATAAATATAAATATAAATAAATAAGTCAATATTTAATACGTATTTACGTATTACTTAATTCCCGTGGCTATGGAACTCCTTCCATCCCACTCTAGACATCCTCTGGACCTTCCCGTAACCCTTCCGGTTTCTCCCTCTCTTTTCTTCGATGATTCTGATGATACCAAAACTATCTCCGAGCTTCGTCAAACCCTTAACCATGCTACCCAATGGTTCAGGAACACTCCAGTCATGGTCGAGACCCCTCTCAGACCAATTATTATTAGCGTGACCTGGATGCCCATAATGACCCATGCGCATTCCACGAAAATTTGTCGTTGAACCATCAATGCTATGTCCCATTCCTTTTGTATCTATGATACTTGTATTGTCCGATATTTGATCAACGACATCACCATGTCAGGTTCAACATCGTTACTGACAATCGCTACTTTACTCATTTCGATAAGTGATATCCCCATGACCTAGTCACACGTTGCGCAGCTTATAGATATAACTTATCCGAGTGGGCCCAGAGTATCTTCCGTAACGCGGATGAAAAAATGTAGCTCTTGACGCATATGCCTCAACCTGCCCCTTTGAATACCCGATCACACCTTATGATCAACGTTTTACCGAGTGACGTTTGGTGCTCTCATGACACTCTTGGGTAACAGTGATTAAATATGGTCTCACGGTCTGAGGAACAAGTCACCACATTTTCTAATTATTGCAACTTTAACTTTATGACATGATCATGTTACGATTCTTAGATTGGGTATATTTATCATCACATTCTCTCAATGATGTGACTCCATTGTCAACTAGCGTGAAATACCACATGATCAGGAAACCTTGATCATCTATTGACCAATGAACCAGTGACTAGATATTCACTGGGAACTCCTAGTTGTTTACATATCACATGTGTATTGACATTTACTTTAAATACATTTATAGCATGATATAAAACCTAATCATAAACTTCATGAAATATGATAATAATCCATATTATTATTTGTCTCTAGGGCATATTTCCAACAGTTTTAGGATGGAACCGCAAATGCAGGAGGAAATGAACGCCATAAGGTCCTAGTTGACCCGTGAAGGCTGGCATATATAGGTTTTCAGAATAAAACTTGAATTTTAAAGAAATGTTTATGAAAACTCGCATTAGTACATGGTTGTAGATAGTACCTCAAACACTTTGCTTAATGAACGTGTTGAGTATACTCAGTATGTACTCTTCCTCTCGTACTCACATGTACCTTCTTAAAACTTTCTTAGACTTTAAGAACATGGAGGAGGAGTCATCTGAGGAACCAGCTGGGGGATGCGAAGTTTACTATATAGAACTAGATCTCTCTAGACGTATCAATGGAGTGGACTACAGAATAGCGTATGACATCGAAGGTCAAGACGAGGGGCTAGAGCAGTAGACGTCCAGAGTACTCAAGATGGGATGAGTAATACCGAACTCTATAGAATAAGTTGTTGAGCTCTTATGATACTTTGTTGTGTCGTACATTTAGTGATAAGACTTTTTAATAAAACATATGGTTCATTTGTGAACTTCAATGGACCGAGGAGGATCTTGAAGTTTTAATTCACTTTTCGCTTGTAATAATAAGTGTGTGATACTTGGATCCAAAATGTTTGTGTTGTACCATTCCGGGTGATGCAATATTTTTGGAACGGTGTTTTATAAGTGTTATATGAACTAATTGTGCACTACAACATGTAGTGTTGTGCTTGGTCACCGCAAGTATGATGACTACATAATGTTTAAAATAGACTACACCAGAATGTTTGATATGTCATATATTCAAAAATATAGTGTTGTTATAAAGATGCTTGCATACGGATCTCCTCCAGATACACAAGACAACTTCCTACGCATAGAAGAGCCCACAACCATTGAACCATGTACAAGTTGTGCAGAGTGATGGTTAAGTACCTAGACCATACTATTTGAGAAGGCCAAATGAAGCAAACACATCTTTGATCCTACCACAAAACTTAGTGAGAGGATTTTTTTCTAGGATGTTAGGAAGCATTGATTGCACGCTTGAGATGGAATAATTGTCCATTTTTATCAAGGTTGTACAAAATTCATACTAAAGCGTGCAATGTGGTTGCCGGTGGATCACCCCCGGGTAGGCTAACTAGACAAAATCCAAGGGCAACATAACTTCCAGTCGGCTGATCCCAGCTGGATGTAAAAACTCAAATGCAGGTTAAAGAGAAGGCCAGACGCAGAGCAACCCGGCAAACCAAATAGCCGGATAAGAAGCACCTCTCTAAAAGTATAGCCGTCTAGATCATCCTAGCCGGATCGAGCAAGACAGACAAGAAGGTCAGCCGGATAGGACGACCTAGACGGATGACTATGCCAGACGGACAAGGAAGATAGCCGTCTAGGAAGACCTAGCCGAATAGACAAGATACACGGAGTATGAGATGACGCAGTGCACACTACGCAGTACACCCAGGATGGCAGACAAGATAGGGAGAAGACCCAGACACTCGGCCCATACCGTGGACTTTGCCGATGCTAGTTGTAGAAGTGTTCGGTAGGTGGTACTGTGCGCAACTACCCGCACGACAACCACTATGGCTTACGGTCGCAGGCATGGTTATCTCTGTGGGTACACGCTCGCCATGCCTGATACTGTAGGTGACATAGCCGACTGGGGCCCGCCTATGGGACCCGCCAGTCGGCCATGTCGTTACCCATGCCGCCTCGCCTATATAAGGAGTGGCAGGGGCAACATAGCAAGGGTTGGTCTCTCATTCTAGCTAGCACACACCGATGCAGCTCAAGGAGCCCTTGTAGTTCTTGGTGTTCATCGAGATAGACAGATCGACAGGAGTAGGGGTGTTACGTCACCACGAGGGCATCTAACCTGGGTACTTCTTGTGACCCTGACGCTTGCTTGTGCCCAATCCCGCCTGCGAACGCCGTCGCTCGCTCCCACACCTCTATCTAGCCTGCTCAGGTACTGTCGTTTCCATACCGACGACAGTTGGTGCCTACCGTGGGGCAGAGATGGCGGCGACCAGAGTCACGTTCCGCATGCTCACCTGGCGAGCGCGTGGCCTCTGGCCTCATGCTCACCTTGGGCAAGTTCGACTGCGTCATCGACAACACTCGTTGCTTTGCCGGTTCCACCTTTCTGGCAGTCGGCTCCGTCCTGCTATTCGGCGACCTGCCGGTCTATGTCGCCACCGTGCTGGAGGATTTCCCTTGGGAGATCGCCTCCTTCGCCGAGTCGCTACCCTTAGCCAGCAGCGCGCTTGTCGCGCCTTGCAACGTGGAGGTGTTGATGGATGGCTCAGGCCACAGCCGCCAACCCTCCCATGAGCGCACCAGCGACGTAGCCGGCACGTCCACCCCCTTGCATGGAAAGGGCGTGGTGGAAGAAGTCATCGAGGAGATCCTTGCTCCGGCCGATCTGGGTGATGACCCAGAGGAGGCAGCTGCGAAGATTGAGGCAGCACGGGAGAGACTGCTCCACCAGGCTCAGGGCCTGGCCTCCACCAAGTACTAGATGGAGAGCAACATACGCGAGTACCATCGCGCCCATGGCCTCACTCCGGCTAACTTAGACCCTAGATGGCTGGGATCCGTGCAGCGCTGTGGGGGAGAACTAGGGGCTCGCTTTGAGCAAGATGTCGAGCCGGGGCTCCCCATGTACTTCCTGCCGCCTGTGTATGACACCGCGGTCAAGAATGTCCGAGCGGCGCGAGCCGTCACGGAGGAATTACCTCACCTGGAGGGGGAGGAAAGGAACCGACAGTTTCAGCGGGTATAACACCTGCTATGAGTGGCTGACGAGCAGGCTGAGGTCGCCCGGGTCGCATACGAGGCAGGAGCCGGCTCCGGAGGAAATCATCCGGCTAGAGGAAGACGGGGAGGCCCTCGCCAGACCGAGTACTCTGTGTCTCCAAGACAACCTCGTGCTCGCACGCATTCCAAGGGTCGCCACTCCGCCAGCAGCCAACCCCGTGGCGACCAAGGCGCCACGAGTCACCCACCGACTATGGCACCACCGCCTCCGGCTGATCAGGGCCACCCTCCACCCCCTCCCTCATCCCGTATCACTAGCTGGGTGGGAGCACCCAATCCGGTTGAGACGGATGCGTGCGACAGAATCGACCTCCTGGCGCAGGCCCGCATCACGGAGGAGGAAGACGCAACCAGACCAGTTTTCTTTGGGCCGTGTATCCGGAGGGAACCATTCCTCGACAAGTTCGCCCTACCACGGGACACCCCCAAGTACGATAGCAGTATGAAGCAGGAAGACTGGCTGACCGACTACGCCATAGAGGTCGGAATCGCCCATGGCAACAAGCGCGTGGCGGTATGCTATGTGCCTCTCATGTTGACCGGTTCGGCGAGAATATAGCTCAACAACCTTCTGCCCAATAACATCAATGCTTGGCCCAACTTCGAGAAGGTCTTCATCCGGAACTTCAACGGCACCTACAAGCGTCTGGGTAGACCTCGTGACCTCTCTCTGTGCGTCCAAGGAGACCGCGAGTCAGATCGCGCGTACCTCGCACGCTGGACTGAGTTGCACAACTCCTGCGCAGGGGTGGTGGATAACCAAGCAATTGGTTTCTTCATCGAAGGGTGTTGAGAGGGCACGATGCTGCACCACCGGCTACTGTGCGACGAGCCCAAGACCATGGCGAAGCTGATGACCATCACCGAGCAGTACGCCACTGCAGATGCGGCAATGAAGAAGCCCCTCCGGGTGAATGTGTAAGGCCGACCGGTCCTCACCAAGCCGTCTCTGGAAAAGCAAGACGGAGATGCACTTTGTGAGGTTTTTTGAGCGACCAAGGTCAGAACATGTGCCATCAGACTATGACCGCTCTATTATGAAGTCACATAACGTGAATGTGCAGAGGTCGAGAAGTAGTAGTGCAAGCGAGAAAATAATCCCTTAGCTCGAAGAACAGAAAAACCAATCGTGCCTCCCGCTCAACGTGTTTTCGATGAGGATTCGAAGGTTGCACGACTAATCACACAAATTGCTAGAGAACTTGGTGTTACTGTTGAAACACATATCCATGACTGAATTAGCAAACAGATATGAGTATAGGAAGCCTCTCATGGGACCTGAGGAGGTCCCGCATCTACAAAAAAATGCAAAAAATGCATCAGTTGTGCATGCAAGCCGCAAAGAAAAGAAACATCATGCTCACAGTGGCAATTAGAAAGGAGCATTAATTCCATGGATATGACGAGATACACATTGAATTTGAAGAATTATTTCAATTATTCAATCAAGACGTCCTTGACAAATCTCTCGTCAGTTGCTATTGTCCGTAAGTGATTTATTTCTGTAATTAAGTCTCTAGCTCGCTCGTTGCATGTATAATTATTCTTACTATATTATTTTGTACGCTATTATACATAATGAAGATTCTCGAATGCAAGAGAGGAAAAATCTATGACCTTGGGTTTATTGACCCAATAACATTCATGAAGTTACGGTAAAACAACACGCCAAGGACATAGATGATTACTTGCTAAGGTTTTTAAAGAAACAACAAACCAAAACGAAAATACTATTTCCTTACAACTTCAGGTGAGTGTTACTATCTTGTACACATTCGATTTCTCTTACTCGATGTTAAGTGTAATTGATGAGTTATGCGTACGCAGGTTCTACTTTAGTCTGCTAATCATTCAAGTTGACAACGGAATAATACTTGTCATGGCCCCGAAACGTAAAAACCATGAGATATGGGCGGATCTGATTGAAATGCTTCAGAGGTAATTTCAATCATTATCACACTATATCAACATCTTTCGTTCATTTTTTGATATCAAGTAATTAATAACTCCTTTACTCATTTTTTGCTGGATAGGGTTTGGAAACGGTTCGTGAAGACTGATAGGGGTAAATGGAAACAAGAGCTGCAATTTTAAGATCTCAATGTAAGTAGTACTATATCTAGGTCTACGCATCTCTTTGATTCTTGTTTCAACCATTATCATTCTTGGTTATTATTTTGATTGAACTCTATTCTAGTAAAGTATTTGAGACATGAATATGAGAATAATTTATGTGTATACTATGTTTGCGAGTTTATTCGCCAGACAACCTGTGAGCAGGGTAGAATTATCAAACAACTTGCAATATGTCAACAATATTCACAATCTTATCTTATTACCAACAATTGTGTTGAGTTTCATTCATATATATATATATATATATATATATATATATTGATCCCCTTTTTAAAATTATATCGAACGGATGCAGGACGGTCTCCTATAAAAGGATTGCGTACGAGCAATTCAAGAGGAATTGACGGAATTCTTGCTTAAGGAGGTCATATCTCCAACCGGAGAATATCATCGACAATTTATATTTAGAGTATAACAGGGATCGTAAGAGAAATTATATTGTATATGCATGAACATATAGTGTATGTAATATGTTCGATCAAGCACGAAGAAAGAGATCACTTTGTGTAGTGTATGCAATATGTTCGATCGCTATATTGAATAATAAACACAAAATAAAAAGGAAAACACAAAAGAAAGGGACACGAAATGAAAAGAAAAACACAAAACCATAAACCCTAAAACCCATCTCCTGCCGTGGCAGCCGATTGCCCCAAAATGTCCAAGCGCTCGAGCCTAGACACGTGGAGACCCTTTAGTCCCGATTCGCCACTGTAGCACCCCGGAAAATTCTCAAATAGAAATTGCTTGTTTTTTTTACTTTCTTGCATCATCATAACATCATCACGCATCATCTTCATGTTCATCATGCCACCTTGCATGGAACATGTAATTAAATTGATGCACTTGTATTTGGTTCTTGATAATTGCATTCGACATTTGTATTTGTCTCCCTCAATTATTCCCTCTCTCTATTCTATCTCTAGTCGGTGCCATTTATCATGGAGCCATATTGTCCAAATTCTATTTATTTGAGTCTTGCTTATTTATTTTGACAAAATGCCCAAATTGAGTTGGGGGCATCATCTTCTATTCTTTCTATCTCTATCTTGTTGATCTCAATCTTGCCATGCCATTCACTCTATTTCATATTCTTGTGCCCTACTCCCTTCCATATGTGTGACCCTTTATTTCTTATCTAGAGCTACATGTGTTTATAACCAATCCATCTATCCCAAACAAAATCATGTGTCTCCCCTCTAAATCTATTTCCATCTAAATCTAATTCTATGTCCATGCTTGATCTTCCTCTAGTCTATCTTGTTAATCTTCTATTTTTTTGGATCCATTGAACACTACCACCATTTGAATTCTTTTATTTGATGTCTATTAGATCTAGACAACTATTTCTTCTTCTTCTATGGTTTGATACATCCTTCTTTTGTTTTGTTTTTCAAATTAAAATTTATAATATTTCTCGGTTCGTCTTATGACCATAAAAGACAATCTTATTTTGCTAAGATAAAAATATCCTAAAAGCATGTCTATAATTTTGGCCCAAAACTAGTCTCGTCTAGTCAAGACCCATCTAATGTTTTGGTCCAAAACTAGCCCTATCTAGTCCGCTTTGGACTATATAAATACTCCAATCTCCTTCTTTCTCTACAAACCCTAGCTCCAAATCTACCTAAAATTCCCCTTTTCTAATTCACCTGATCTAGATCCGAAATCCCCATCTCAACTTTCACAAAATTCTGTTCCTCTTCTCTAGATTCCTTGCGCCCTTGCCTAATTCATGTGCGTGCAAGATTCAACTAGCTAGCTACCCATAATCCAATCGATCCATATATCTCAAAGACCACTAGATGCCATTGCTACTCACCATCCCGCGCGCGTCGCCCACCTGCTCTCTTGTCCCCGGCCGCACAGCAAGCAGCATCCCGCGCCACCTTCGATTTCGCTGGCTACTGTGTGCGTGCTCGCAAGACGACCGGCCTAGATTCCCATGCCTGCTGCCGCCTAGGAGGCTAGGCTGCGTCAAGCGAGACACTCCACTCCACCGGCAGGCAGCCGCACCCGTGCCCTTTAAGTGTCCCCAAAGATCAACTCTATTCCAATTGAAACTCGTGCTAGACAAATGATTCGTAAAGCACTTACTTCCTCTTGTTCCATTCAGTGAGTATACAAATCCAATTCACTTTGTCTCGGATTTCTACAGCCAAGTAGCAAAGCAGCTCGCTGTTGGTTCTGCCCGTGGCCGTCCTCGTTCCTGACGTGTTCGACAAAATGTCCACACGAGGTTTGCATCTGGATTCTCCTTCCCTGTGTTCATTCCAACTACTTCCAGTAACTTCCGTCGCTTCAATAATAATTCGAAGATCATCTCTTTGGCTCTCTGATCCGAACCGTAAGACATCGATCCTAACCCTATTTTATATAAGATACATCTATCTTGTTGCATATTAAATCCATCATGCTTGCATATATATTTTGAGCGTCCGGTTTATTTTGTCGATTCATCTCATAATTAAATATGGAGACCATAAGTGGGCTTTTCTAGTCTTATATTGGCCTCATTTAAATTTGTGTAGCGAACCGGTAACTTATTTTGCCTTGTTAAGACAACATTTAATTTGCGGGGTAGATAAATAACTTGAACCGTTTAATTAATTGTCCGGACCCCGGTTCCACTTAATATTGCCCAATTGCATCGCATCTTGCCATGTCTACATGCATCATGCCGATCTTCTGCCGTAGTATTAAATATTGCATCCGGTGTTTATTCTAGTGTTTTGCTTCTTCGCGGATAAGGCCGTTGAGTTGATGCGAGTGTCGACTCGATCTCCGGATGAACCCTTCGACAATATTTTCCAGGCGAGCATCTCCCTCTTTCTACCTATCTTACTTTTATAGTATTTCTTCCCTCTTGTTGATCTATTGCTATCTGTGTTGCGATGCTCTAGTTTTCGTACCGTGATATCCCTTGCAGCCTTATATTGCCTTGGCCACCTCCTATTACCTGTTGTTTGGTAGATAGTTGGACCTGCGCGTCGTAGTCGCTTGCTCAAGTGCTGTTGCGTGTCGCCAAGTACCACAGTTGTTGGAGTATTGCCGCCTGTTTGATGTTGGAGATGATTAAGGCTTTAATTATCGTTCACTTTAATTACTGTTTAACAACTAAAATTGAAGTAAGTAAGCAGAGGCACAGGTGGGAAATAGATGTTATTTGGTTGTTAACCGTCCACTTGTGTCCCGTAGGACCCCGAGTACTTGATACCTGTTCCTTGAATTTTCGTGCTATCCACATCCGGGAGGATTATGGGACCCCAGGCGAGTTTGATTCAGTCTTATTTCTTGGGGCCACAAACTAGTTTGAGGTTTTATTTACTATACTGTACTTATGCCATGCTTTACTGCTTTATTAAGATTGTGCGAGGAGCACACTGTACTGTTTAGGTAAGCGGAATGTTTTCGCGGTATCGACAAGCCCAGTTTTGGGTTCCCATCGTTCTGACCATTGTCGCAAACCTTGAGTCCGTCTCGAGTCAGTGGCCGTTCTTGGTCTACTCAATGGGGTGGCCCCCTGAAATATTTCTGAATCCTGTGATTGCTTTGTCGTGAAGGCCTCGTTGGGTTTTGATTTGGTTTTTCCGAGGTTGATCGAGTGTGTGTTGCTATTTGTGCACCCCTGCAGGGTAAAACTTTCTGAAAGCCGTGTCCGCGGTTATGGACGACTTGGAGCACAATATCTCGATCATAGACAACTATAACTAAAGTAGTGCTATAAATTTGACTTTATAATGGCTAGTAATCAGCTTTACTATAATGGAATGGCTAAATAATACTGCCCACAATTGCTTGTTTGGTTTGTCGCTTGCGACAATTGTATCTGACTAGTAAGTATTGCAACTACAACGGAATGGCTAAATAAAAGTACCAACAACTGCTGGGTTTTGGGTTGTCTCATGCTAATTGTATTTGACTAGTAAGTGTCGCAACTATAACGGAATGGTTAACTAAAAGTGCCCACTGCTTATTTTACCAGGATGATTATCTATACTTGACTAGTAATTGCTGCAACGATAACTGAAGAAATAAAACTGCCAACGGTGTGAGTTCCTCGGTCGACTTCCTCGTTTGGTAACGAGGGGGAAACACCAGGATGGGTGTGCTTGGTGGTAGTATCAGGTTGGTTCCGAATAGGTCTTTCTTACCCCTCTCTGATAGCCGCCAGTTGTATCGAGTCTCTATAGGGTGTTTCGTGCATGCTGCCGCTGCCGCTTCAGTCCACCATACCTATGTAGGCGAGGACCGCCGAATTCTAGCCTCGCCGTGTACTGGCCTCGATCGACCGCTCTCTTTTTCCTTTGCCCTTTGTCGGCACCCCTTTTGTTTAAGCAGGATTTGAGATCGACGTCGTTAGCAGGGTTACCCTTCCGGCTTGGCCTGGGCAGGGTTATGGACGCCATTGGTTATTCTTCAGGGCTCTTAGCTCAATTTGCATCTTGTCCGTACTCGGACGCTATATTGTTTTCAAGGTGATTTGGATCTTTGTACTGTATATCAGTATTCTTGACTCTTCGATTCGTTGTTGTATATATCTGTTCTGTGTGTTCCATCGTGGACTATTGTGTAATGGTATTACTTCGTTTTCCACCCGCACGAAAGTGCCTGGTGGGCACCCTTGAATCGTTTCTATGCGGGTTTGGCGGGAATCGCTGAAACTTGCATAGGGCCGATTATAAGGGTGTTACAGAGTGGTATCAGAGCTCAGCAGTTGCGATACCCCACAAGTTCAGCATGTAGGATAACCTAGCTAACGGCCGCAGTAGAGTGTCAAAACTATTTTGCAAAAATCGGTTGGATAGATCTGATTAGGTCTGCTTTTACTCCTTACCCCTCTGCTGTTCTCCTCTTACCTCTGCGTGTTTTGAATCTGTTCTCTTTCCTTCTTCTAGTCCAGGATTTCTCGTGGTTGGGTTCCATCGTACCTTCAGGGTTTCGCTTCCTCCTTTGGTATCGGTGTTGCTACATCTGGTCTTCATGCTATCCGAGGAATCCTTCGTCTGATGGACTTCTCTTTGTTCCTTCTCGTGCCTTCCGGTGTTTTCCGACGCGACGACATTATCTACGCCAGATCCGATGCAGAGTCTGCATCACTCTTTTGTTTCTGAGCCCCGATTGTCGAGATCTTCAGTCTGAGTCCGAGAATGGTTGCACGCTTTTCTATTGATTGTGCAGAGTAATAGTTTGGGTGCGTGATGGATTGGCCCCATGCCGACTACCCTTTCTATTCGCTCTTGTACATTGAAGTGGGATAGGCCGCATCTTTTCTCTCCTTCTATCGAAGTTAGAGGTGGATTGATTGGTTGATACCTCTACCTTCGCCTTTGTTTCCCGGAGTGTTCTCTCGACGATCACGGACAGCGACCTCTTGTTAGTGGTGTCGCGAGGATCTACACGATGCGAGAAGATTCAGATCGCCGCCCTTCTTCCCGGTACCATGAGGCGGATCTCGAGGGCGAGATCCATTGTTAGTGGTGTCGAATTGTAGCACCCCGGAAAATTCTCAAATAGAAATTGCTTTTTTTACTTTCTTGCATCATCATAACATCATCATGCATCATCTTCATTTTCATCATGCCACCTTGCATGGAACATGTAATTAAATTGATGCACTTGTATTTGGTTCTTGATAATTGCATTCGACATTTGTATTTGTCTCCCTCAATTATTCCCTCTCTCTATTCTATCTCTAGTCGGTGCCATTTATCATGGAGCCATATTGTCCAAATTCTATTTATTTGAGTCTTGCTTATTTATTTTGACAAAATGCCCAAATTGAGTTGGGGGCATCATCTTCTATTATTTCTATCTCTATCTTGTTGATCTCAATCTTGCCATGCCATCCACTCTATTTCATATTCTTGTGCCCTACTCCCTTCCATATGTGTGACCCTTTATTTCTTATCTAGAGCTACATGTGTTTATAACCAATCCATCTATCCCAAACAAAATCATGTGTCTCCCCTCTAAATCTATTTCCATCTAAATCTAATTCTATGTCCATGCTTGATCTTCCTCTAGTCTATCTTGTTAATCTTCTATTTTTTTGGATCCATTGAACACTACCACCATTTGAATTCTTTTATTTGATGTCTATTAGATCTAGACAACTATTTCTTCTTCTTCTATGGTTTGATACATCCTTCTTTTGTTTTGTTTTTCAAATTAAAATTTATAATATTTCTCGGTTCGTCTTATGACCATAAAAGACAATCTTATTTTTCTAAGATAAAAATATCCTAAAAGCATGTCTAAAATTTTGGCCCAAAACTAGTCTCGTCTAGTCAAGACCCATCTAATTTTTTGGTCCAAAACTAGCCCTATCTAGTCCGCTTTGGACTATATAAATACTCCAATCTCCTTCTTTCTCTACAAACCC
Organism: Avena longiglumis; assembly: GCA_030063025.1. Lineage (NCBI taxonomy): Eukaryota > Viridiplantae > Streptophyta > Magnoliopsida > Poales > Poaceae > Avena > Avena longiglumis. The sequence goes on from CP125977.1 coordinate 481,482,431, forward strand.
TAGCCCCAAATCTACCTAAAATTCCCCTTTTCTAATTCACCTGATCTAGATCCGAAATCCCCATCTCAACTTTCACAAAATTCTGTTCCTCTTCTCTGGATTCCTTGCGCCCTTGCCTAATTCATGTGCGTGCAAGATTCAACTAGCTAGCTACCCATAATCCAATCGATCCATATCTCTCAAAGACCACTAGATGCCATTGCTACTCACCATCCCGCGCGCGTCGCCCACCTGCTCTCTTGTCCCCGGCCGCACAACAAGCAGCATCTCGCGCCGCCTTCGATTTCGCTGGCTACTGTGTGCGTGCTCGCAAGACGACCGGCCTAGATTCCCATGCCTGCTGCCGCCTAGGAGGCTGCGTCAAGCGAGACACTCCACTCCACCGGCAGGCAGCCGCACCCGTGCCCTTTCAGTGTCCCCAAAGATCAACTCTATTCCAATTGAAACTCGTGCTAGACAAATGATTCGTAAAGCACTTACTTCCTCTTGTTCCATTCAGTGAGTATACAAATCCAATTCACTTTGTCTCGGATTTCTACAGCCAAGTAGCAAAGCAGCTCGCTGTTGGTTCTGCCCGTGGCCGTCCTCGTTCTTGACGTGTTCGACAAAATGTTCACACGAGGTTTGCATCTGGATTCTCCTTCCCTGTGTTCATTCCAACTACTTCCAGTAACTTCCGTCGCTTCAATAATAATTCGAAGATCATCTCTTTGGCTCCCTGATCCGAACCGTAAGACATCGATCCTAACCCTATTTTATATAAGATACATCTATCTTGTTGCATATTAAATCCATCATGCTTGCATATATATTTTGAGCGTCCGGTTTATTTTGTCGATTCATCTCATAATTAAATATGGAGACCATAAGTGGGCTTTTCTAGTCTTATATTGGCCTCATTTAAATTTGTGTAGCGAACCGGTAACTTATTTTGCCTTGTTAAGACAACATTTAATTTGCGGGGTAGATAAATAACTTGAACCTTTTAATTAATTGTCGGGACCCCGGTTCCACTTAATATTGCCCAATTGCATCGCATCTTGCCATGTCATACATCATACATGCATCATGCCGATCTTCTACCGTAGTATTAAATATTGCATCCGGTGTTTATTCTAGTGTTTTTCTTCTTCGCGGATAAGGCCGTTGAGTTGATGCGAGTGTCGACCCGATCTTCGGATGAACCCTTCGATAATGTTTTCCAGGCGAGCATCTCCCTCTTTCTACCTATCTTACTTTTATAGTATTTCTTCCCTCTTGTTGATCTATTGCTATCTGTGTTGCGATGCTCTAGTTTTCGAACCCGTGATATCCCTTGCAGCCTCACATTGCCTTGGACACCTCCTATTACCGGTTGTTTGGTAGATAGTTGGACCTGCGCGTCGTAGTCGCTTGCTCAAGTGCTGTTGCGTGTCGCCAAGTACCACAGTTGTTGGAGTATTGCCGTCTGTTTGATGTTGGAGATGGTCATGGCATTAATTATCGTACACTTTAATTACTGTTTAACAACTAAAATTGAAGTAAGTAAGCAGAGGCACAGGTGGGCAATAGATGTTATTTGGTTGTTAACCGTCCACTTGTGTCCCGTAGGACCCCGAGTACTTGATACCTGTTCCTTGAATTTTCGCGCTATCCACATCCGGGAGGATTATGGGACCCCCCTGAGCCAGAGGTTGATTCAGTCTTATTTCTTGGGGCCACAAACTAGTTTGAGGTTTTATTTACTATACTGTACTTATGCCATGTTTTACTGCTTTATTACGATTGTGCGAGGAGCACACTGTACTGTTTAGGTAAGCGGAATGTTTTCGCGGTATCGACAAGCCCAGTTTTGGGTTCCCAGTCGTTTACAGCCATTGTCGCAAACCTTGAGTCCGTCTCGGAGTCAGCTGGCTTCGTTGCGGGTCTACTCAATGGGGTGGCCCCCTGAAATATTTCTGAATCCTGTGATTGCTTTGTCGTGAAGGCCTCGTTGGGTTTTGATTTGGTTTTTCCGAGGTTGATCGAGTGTGTGTTGCTATTTGTGCACCCCGGCCGGGTAAAACTTTCTGAAAGCCGTGTCCGCGGTTATGGACGACTTGGAACACAGTATCTCGATCATAGACAACTATAAATAAAGTAGTGCTATAAATTTGGCTTTATAATGGCTAGTAATCAGCTTTACTATAATGGAATGGCTAAATAATACTGCCCACAATTGCTTGTTTGGTTTGTCGCTTGCGACAATTGTATCTGACTAGTAAGTATTGCAACTACAACGGAATGGCTAAATAAAAGTACCAACAACTGCTGGGTTTTGGGTTGTCTCATGCTAATTGTATTTGACTAGTAAGTGTCGCAACTATAACGGAATGGTTAACTAAAAGTGCCCACTGCTTATTTTACCAGGATGATTATCTATACTTGACTAGTAATTGCTGCAACGATAACTGAAGAAATAAAACTGCCAACGGTGTGAGTTCCTCGGTCGACTTCCTCGTTTGGTAACGAGGGGGAAACACCAGGATGGGTGTGCTTGGTGGTAGTATCAGGTTGGTTCCGAATAGGTCTTCCTTACCCCTCTCTGATAGCCGCCAGTTGTATCGAGTCTCTATAGGGTGTTTCGTGCATGCTGTTGCTGCCGCTTCAGTCCACCATACCTATGTAGGCGAGGACCGCCGAATTCTAGCCTCGCCGTGTACTGGCCTCAGTACTGACCGCTCTCTCTTTTTCCTTTGCCCTTTGTCGGCACCCCTTTTGTTTAAGCAGGATTTGAGATCGACGTCGTTAGCAGGGTTACCCTTCCGGCTTGGCCTGGGCAGGGTTATGGACGCCATTGGTTATTCTTCAGGGCTCTTAGCTCAATTTGCATCTTGTCCGTACTCGGACGCTGTATTGTTTTCAAGGTGATTTGGATCTTTGTACTGTATATCAGTATTCTTGACTCTTCGATTCGTTGTTGTATATATCTGTTATGTGGGTTCCATCATGGACTATTGTGTAATGGTATTACTTCGTTTTCCACCCGCACGAAAGTGCCTGGTGGGCACCCTTGAATCGTTTCTATGCGGGTTTGGCGGGAATCGCTGAAACTTGCATAGGGCCGATTCTGAGGGTGTTACAGCCACACAATCGGGACTAAAGGTGGGTGCATTTAGTTTCGATTGCGTAGTCCTGGTTGCGCAAACCAAGACTAAAGGCAGGTATGAACCGGAACTGATTGGCCTTTTTCCACTAGTGGTGGTTTGTTATTCCTATCATATCATGTGTCATTATGTCCAAGATAACGAATAATATGATGGTCAAAATCCATCACCTGATCGCACTACAAAGGATTTTCTATTGCACATTTTTACATCTTGTCACCCGAAATCTTCTTAATGTACCATGCAAATGAAGCGGAAGATAACATTCTTAATGCCATACAAGATTTTTTACACGTGTCAAGAGAATATATCTTAGTTAATACGAGGTAAATATTTGAAACATTGTTTCCTATGCACATGTCGTCAAATTATGTGAAGTTAATCAGTGTCTTTGGAATACTAAGTGGGTTTTCTAATACACACATATATAGCTATTTATGTGTATTTTAGGTTTACTTGTACAATCGTCACTACGGCACACAGGCACTTTGCCGTGTGGGAAAAAGACACGGCAAAGGCCCCTCGGAACTCGGCAAAGCCTTTGCCGTGTGCATGCACACGGCAAAAGCCACACGACAAAGGCTCTTTGTCGTGTGTCTTTGCGCCCGGAACACGGCAAAGCCTTTGCCGTGTGTTTACTGCATCTACACGGCAAAGTAAAGTACTTGACGGTTCCGTCCGTCTAACGGAGCCGACACATCTTTGCCGTGTTCACCCTTTGCAGTGTGTAATGGATCTTTACCGTGTATTCCTTCTTTGCCGTGTGCCTTATCTTTTCCGTATGGACTTTCTTTGCCGTGTGCCTTGTGTTTGCCGTGTTCTCTCTTTGTCGTGTGCCCGTCGGGGGGGACACACGGCAAAGTTCACTCCTTTGCCGTGTGCCCGTGGGGGGTACACACGGCAACGTTCACTCCTTTGCCGTGTCTACTGCGCACTGCACACGGAAAAGGCCTTGTGACATTGCCCAGGGCGCACAGGTGGCTCACACGTGGCTTCTTTGCCGTGTGTATACACACGCCAAAGGAGCTGTCATTTTTCAATTTTTTTCCTGTTTTCAGTCATTTCCTGCAATTCAAAACATAATATATATATATATATATATATGATCTACAGATCATCAACAACAATAATATACTCATCAACAACAATAATATACTCATCAACAACAACAATATAATCATCACCAACACCAAAATGCATCACCAACACTAGCAAACATCATCACCACGAAAGCAAGATATTTCACAAATATTACAATTGTCAAATGCTAGTGTTTATTCTTGCCACAAGGTCATGCCACAAGTGTCAAATACTACCAAGTGCATAACCAACAAGTTATAAGACCTAAACTAGACAAATATTACAAGATCATCAACTCCGAGTGCTCCACAAGCTCATGCTCCATCGTGAGATCCTACAAGTTCAAGACAAGCACATAAATATGACAAGTAAAATCATCAATATGTACAAGTTTCTAGGCAAGTTGATGGAAATGGCAATAACATGGGATTTTGACGAGTCTCATGGCAAATTACATCAATATGACAAGTAAAATCACGAATATCTACAAGTCCCATGGCAAGTCTAGAATTTCTATAAGTGTCATGGCAAGGATAAAATTTCTACAAGTGTCATATCATGGCTAAAATTTTGACAATGGCATAGAATTATCTACAAGTGTCATGGAATTGCTAAATTTTCTATAAGTATCATGGCAAGGCTAAATTTCCTACAAGTGTCATGGAATTTCTAAATTTTCTATAAGTATCATGACAAGGCTAAAATTTCTACAAGTGTCATATCATGGCTAAAATTTCTACAAATGCGATGGCATGGATAAATTTGACAAGTATAAGAAAACAAACCTGGAGGACTCTGATTCAGCCTCCGGACGACCGAAGGATTGTTGACGGTGAAAGACGGCGGCGCCTGGTTGTTCGATCCACCCGCGGACCCACCAGGCGGCGGCATCGCATCGTCCATCTGCAACATTGGAAATTGTGAGCATTAGACAATAAGGCAAGATTGAAAATTACGAGCATTGGACAATAAGACACTTGATCACTTACCCACGAGAAGGCAAAAGGAGGAGTGGGAAGAGTCCCTGGTTGAGAATTGATGAGCATTTGCTGTGTCATCCACCGCATCATCTGCCCCTGTTGCTCCAGCAACCCCTGCTGATGGGCCATCTGCTCCATTCTGCTGCTTTCGGCCGCCTCTCTCGTGCCCTATCGGGCCATCTCCTCCTGCGTGTCGCCACGATTAGATGAACATTGCAACACAAAACATGTAGTAAAACATAGATGACCGAGGAAGAACATACCGAATCGCTCGAGAGCTACGACCAAGGCGTGGGGGTCTCTATAGCAGGCTCGGTCGTCCTACCACGCCGGACCTGGAGCATAGATGGGATGGTCTTAGGTTCGACGGACCCGTGACCGATCCATAGGCGACCATTCTTCTGGCCTTCTCCCAAAGACGGCGACCTCGGTCGAAGGGCAGTCTCGAGTTAGAATCTTCTCCATGCACCTCCTTGTACTTCTCAGGGTACTTCTCACCCCGGAGCCTGGCTCCCTCGTTCATCCATAGGCTCCCGTTCCTAGGCTCATCCAACGTGCGTGTCTTCTTGCAAATGGCAAACACGGACGGCTCTTGACATGTCTTTATTTTCTGCACAAAAGAGCACGAAGTTAAGTGAAGGGGGACTCCAAAGGGCTAAGTAAAGAATAAAATTACAAGCAAGAACAAATAAAGCATTTTCTCACCTCTTTTTGCCTAAGAAGGGCGAGGGGGATGCTGCCTTGGCGGTGTGATCCACCCCCATCTCCTCTCGCCGCTTCTTTGCATCGGCGTGTTTCTGGAGGTAATTGGGGTGTGTCCACCACGCTACCATTGCCGTGAAGCACCGCTCGTCATTACCCACGAACTGAGGAGGGTTCTACTTCCACAAGACACACGTATTAGTACAATAGAAAATAGAATAAGGTCAAGAAATCAATAAAACAAAAATGCAACTACTGCAGTCGCCAGCTCGAAGAGCATCTCCCGGGCTTGGCTCTTGTTCATCCAAATCTTGCGATCGCCGAACCAGTTGCGAACGCAGTTCACGCGTGCCTCGTAGTGCATGTCTTGCACCTTCCTCTTGGCAAGCTCGTGGACAATCATCAAACACTCCCTTTTGCGCGTCTTGTCCATGTCGAAGAACTTCTACAAGTATGCACATAGGGAAAAAAGGGGGGTCAAAGGCGATTGAATTATGACAAGCCACGAGTTCAAGTGTATTTCATCCTCAAGGCGATTGAATTATGACAAGAAAAACAAACTTACCTAGAACAAAACCTGAACCTTCTCCGCGATGGTGGTATACTTTTTTTCGGGATCTTCGGCATAGTGGTAATGCTTCCAAGTACAAGCCACATCTTTTGAACCATTTGGGAGAGTGACAATCCCAAGAAAATACTTTCTAACCAAGGCTCCAAGGATGCTTGAGTAGCCACGATATGGCTTGATCCCATCCTCATATAGAAAGGCACTGCAAAATGAAAAGGACAAGGTCAGTATGTGATAAAAATTACAATGTATGGTTTAGGGTCAAATCATGTACCTCGACCCAGGCACACGAGTACCTTGTCCGCATAGGGATAAGGTAGGTCGGGAGTCTCGAAACCCCACGCCGATATGGGCCTTCTCCCATGCACCAGGCTCGGGTCCATGGTCACAGACTCCTGAAGGTACTCTGTCTCATCCTCCGGCGGCGCCCACCTCAAGGACGTGTCAAGCTCGTAGGGTAAAAACCCCAACCCCTCATCCTCATCCTCCTGCTGCTCCTGCTCCTCCTCGTCAGAATCCGAGTGCGTCCCCTCATCCTCCTGACGCCGAACTGGCTCCTCCTCCTCCTCGTCGTCCTCCCCCTCCTTCTCCTGCTCCTGCTCCTGCTCCTGCTCCTGCTCCTGCTCGTCCTCCTCGAAGACCGGAGGGGGACTAGGAGTCCTCGCCACGCACGCCCACGCCCGCTGGAAGTGCGCGGTGGAGCACTAGCAGTAGCACTAGTAGGCTGCTTCCCCCTGACATCTTTTGAACCACCAGTCACCAGTTTTGCCAAGCTTTTCATCTTTCTTGTAACTCCCTTTCCCCCCGGCATCTTTCAATCACCTGCAAAATAGAGTGAAAAGAGTAGTTTATTAGTACACATCAGTGACACAAGATTCATAACAGTACAATAATACTCAAGTTTTAAACACACACTATATTCGTATCGGCAAAGACGAAAGAAGAGAAATACTTCCATGATCCATATAGCATGGGTATGAGACGCGGCAAGCCAAGTTTGCCACCGTCACATCCCCATGCTATATGAATCTCGAAAATACCTATCCTCTCTCGACTTGGGGGATACGAGATGAAGCCTTCCTTGTGTTTCTCCAAAGACGAAAGGAAAGAAACCATTTCACGATTCATATAACAATGTCGCCCATGCTATACGAATAGTGAAGTAATGTCTTTCCTTTCGACTTTAGGGCTATCTAATCTATTCCATTTAAGTCACGCTAGCTAATCTATATTCGTATCGGCAAAGACGAAAGAAGAGAAATACTTCCATGATACATATAGCATGGGTATGATACGCGGCAAGCCAAGGAAATGATTCGGTCTCCACGGCAACGACTACTCGAAAGGAATCGTTGTCGTGGATCGAGAATCCTTTCCTGGGCTTGCCACCGTCACATCCCCATGCTATATGAATCTCGAAAATACCTGTCCTCTCTCGACTTTGGGGATACGAGATGAAGCCTTCCTTGTGTTTCTCCAAAGACGAAAGGAAAGAAACCATTTCACGATTCATATAACAATGTCGCCCATGCTATACGAATAGTGAAGTAATGTCTTTCCTTTCGACTTTAGGGCTATCTAATCTATTCCATTTAAGTCACGCTAGCTAATCTATATTCGTATCGGCAAAGACGAAAGAAGAGAAATACTTACATGATCCATATAGCATGGGTATGATACGCGGCAAGCCAAGGAAAGGATTCGGTCTCCACGGCAACGACTCCTCGAAAGGAATCGTTGTCGTGGATCGAGAATCCTTTCCTGGGCTTGCCACCGTCACATCCCCATGCTATATGAATCTCGAAAATACCTGTCCTCTCTCGACTTTGGGGATACGAGTTCTTGCAAATACAAAGACAAAAGGAAAGAAATTTTATTACATAGAATAGAGTTCTTACAAATACAAAGACAAAAGGAAAGAAATTTTATTACATAGCCCGGCGGGATTACATAGCAAACACTACTACAAAGATTATTACTACTACATGCATGGATCAGAATCCTGAGTCGGGATTATGAATTGGACGAGAGGTTTCGTCATCGCTATCATTTTTCGGCCACCAATAATCATCCACGAAACCTGGAGGTGGTCCCTGTGGATCGTTCACGTCAAGGCCTGCATGGAACGCCCAAACTCACATCTTGTTGGTTGTGAACCTCCTCAGCTTCATCTTGCGTAGGGTCTTCCTCCTCAGCTTCTTCTTGCTCATCGTCTACGACCGTGTCACCATCGGCGGACAAGTCGATAGTGAATTACCCGGGGAGCCCTTCTTGATAAAACTCGCCATCATTTGTTGAGGGGTCTAGGCGACGGTAATCATCCTTGTTTGGCAAGGGCGGCCTATTGCGTGTCGGTACCGTCATCACAACATCCCATCCCAGACGCGTTTTGTCGGGTTTTGGCATGGGTACGGAAGATAGAATACTTGGAAGGCCTGAGTAGCCAAAATGTAAACATCATCTCCCACATAAACGGAGTTTCTCTTAACTTCGACCAGTCCAATTTCAGGATCCCGTTTCACCTTATGTGGGTCAAACCAATGACATTTGAATACAATGGGATTTAGCCCTTTTCCAAAACCGTAATTCAGCTCATATATACCCTCGACTCTTCCATAGTACTGGAGGCCATCTGAGCCTTCACAAAAGACCCCGCTATTTGTTGTCTTCCTGTTGGGCCGGCTAGTTGTGTATTCATGGGTATGGAAGCGATACCCATTCACGTCATAAGCATTGAACGTGTCGACTGAATGGTTAAAGCCCCTGGCAATATTTCTTAGCTCGGGTTGCATCTCTTTGTCAGTTCTTGCCTACAAGTTAGAACGAGAAGTTTAGCATAAGAAGTTTATCACAAGAAGTGTAGCACAACAAGTTGGCTCGAATAGTACCAAACCACAGAACCAGCTGACGAAACCGAAACCACCACCCTTATCGAAAAGATCCTGCTCCTCTTGAGGGTTAGGCTCCCTATTTGGATTCTTCCAATGTGCACTCTTGAATCGTCTATAACAATTTAAAGGAGAGTTAGGCACGGACATAGCAGTGAATGTTTGCGGAAAACTAAATGGTGATCACTTACTCGATGTACGGCTTCACTTCTTCCATGGTGTTCAAGACATACGAGTGGATCAACTCCCGCTCAAGTTTTTTCATTGCGAACCTCTTTGTGCCACTTGATTTGCCACCTAGCCCAACGAAGATGCTAAGATTGGGTACATCTTCAGGGTTGGCGGCATTGTAACGAAACACTGGGTTGTGCTTTGTGGGAATGTTGGCATCATAGTGCTTTGTGGTGAAGTTTGCAACCTCCTCGTTAAGGACTGCCTCGGCTATGGATGCCTCGATCTTGCATTTATTGCCTGTTTTCTTACGAAGCTTCTTTGTTTCTCTCTCGGGCGGAAACTGCCAACGGGCCCACACAGGTCCCCCCTTTAAAGCCTCGTCCGCAAGATGCAAGATCATATGTTGCATCGGATTGAAGAACCCTGGCGGAAGGAGCATCTCTAGATCGCAAAGCAACTCGGGTGCCTGTTCATGTAGCTTCTCAAGCACTTTACGGTCTAACTCCCTAGCACAAATCTGGCGGAAGAAAAAGCTCAACCTCGACAGCACTCGCCAAGTCTCCTCATCGACATAGCCTCGAATCATCACCGGCATTATCCGCTCAAGCCATACGTGGTAGTCATGACTCTTGAGCCCTTGTACTTGCAATTTTTCCATGTTCGCACCCCTCATCCAGTTGGCCGCATAACCATCAGGGAAAAACAAACTTTGCGCGATCCACTGGAAGATCTCCCTTCTTTGGGGCTTTGTTGGGCAGAAAGGAGCCTTTGGCTTAGACCACTTTTTTCTGCCTTTGGCTCCGGTGGTCGCATGTTCAACTTTGGCCTATCGCACAATGCTTCTTGATCAATTCGAGCCTTGATGTTATCTTTCGTCTTCTCGGTTTGCATTATGGTGCTCCAAAGGGCCTCACCGATATTCTTTTCGGTGTGCATTACATCAATGTTATGCGGGAGCTCAAGATCCTCAAAGTAAGGGAGCTTCCATAAGCACGGAATGTGGGTCCACTGGTGCGTATCCCCGTATCCCACGAAACCATTCCCATCGGAGTTTGGCTGGAGAGCTTCCAACTCAGCCTTGATTTCCTTTCCGGTCTTTAGACGTGGCTTTGGATCATGGACAACACGACCTTTCTTGAACCTCTTTTTGTCACTCCTATATGGATGATTCGGCTCAAGACACTGTCGATGTTCATCAAAGCAGGAATACTTGCCTCCCTTCGACAGCCAGAAGAAAGTCAGAGATTGCATGCACACTGGGCAAGGCCACTTCCCATGTGTACACCAGCCGCAGAACAACGCACGTGCTGGTAGGTCATGCAGAGAGGTATGGTACCAGACATACATATCGAAGTGCTCGTTGTTTGAAGCGTCAAATGTTCGGATCCCCCGACCTTCCCAGCCACGAAGCAAGTCATCCACCAGCGGTTCTAGATACACATTCATGTTCTTACCCGGGTATTTCGGCCCTGGGATTATCATCGAGACAAACATGTTCTCTGATCTCATGCAGACGCCAGGGGGGAGGTTCAGGGGAATAACAAACACTGGCCAACAACTATATGCTGAAGCCGACATGCCATATGGATTGAACCCATCGGTTGATATGGCAATCGCTACGCCCTCTTGTCACCGGCTTTATCGGATATTTCTTGACAAAGTTCTTCCATGCACTACCATCCGACGGATGTATCATCTTGTCGAGGTATCGGTTCCTTCTCATCGCCCATCGATCTGCCGCAAGATCCTCGGTCATGAAGAGTCGCTGGAGCCTCGGTATGATTGGAAGATACTGAAGAATGTTTTGGGCAACCCCGGTCTGCCTCTTCTGACCATCACCATCGGGATCGACCTCAAAGTACCTAGAGGATTTGCAGCGGATACAATAATTTGTCTTAGCATGATCCTTTGTGAATAGCATGCATCCCTTCGGACAAGCGTGTATCGGCTCATATGACATCTTAAGGTCACGGAGGAGTTTGGTCGAATAGTAGAAGTTCTCCGGCAAGAGGTGCCCTTTCGGCAGAATGCTGCCAACGACGGCAAGCATATCATCAAAGTACTCTCTGGTCAAGTTCCTGTGGCTCTTGAAGGCCAAAAGGCGAGCTATGGCATCCAGTTGGGTAACATCTGTATGTGCATGAAGGGGTCTCTGTGAGGCAAACAAAGTCTCATAGTACTTTGCCGTGTTTTCCTCCGGCTCCTCACTTGTCTCCGCCTCCTGAGGAGTTTCCGCCTCTACATGAGGGCTTTCAGGCGCATTAGCATTCACAAAGTTTTCTATGCACCTATCAAAACCAGCATCAAATTCTCCCCTTGGCTGACTCACTGACCCTGCCGTGACTCCCTCCTAGCACGTTTCGCTAACTTTTCACCATGGAATGTCCAAGTCTTATAGGATGATGTGAACCCGTAATTGAGCAGGTGAGTACTCACATCATCCTACGAATGTGTATTCAGGTTCTTGCATCTTGCACAGGCGTAAAATTCTTCCGGTCTCATTGGGACGGCAAATGCCCGGTTCACAAAGTCCTCGGCCTTTTCTTGCCATTCGAGGTAAAGTCCCACTTCTCGACATAGCCATCATACATCCAGTCACGATTCTCCATCCTCTAATCAGTACTAAAAATGACATATATAATGCTTTCAATTAATCATGCCATATAAATAAATCCGGTATTAGTTCGGTTAATTTTAGCAAACATATATTTTACGCCATAAATATATCCACCTATCTCTCTAATAGGTAAAGAGGGTCCTATCAACCGCCGGATCCGTAGATTGAGTATGTTCTCCCTGCTACCCGATCCGACAGAAAAGATTCTCCCATGCTCTCCCGATACACGTCTCGGCAAAAAGCCAAGAGGGATGTGCATCCGGAGAACAACAGGGAGGCGCAGCCGAAATCCTATCTCGGACTGGAGTAGAACAAGGAAAACATACCCAACTACGCATCCGCCGGCTGTCCCGATAAATGCCGTAAGAGTTACGCTTCATAATATGCGAGACCACTAATGCATATTTATCCGCGTAACCCTTACGGCCGGGAAGAGACGCCTAGGTAACGCGACAGACTTGGTGATCTACACACGAAAATAACCCTAGGTATTTGCAAGATAGGAGAATAGATTTTTACCCTTGAAGCGTGATCGAGAGGTGAAGAAGATGCTCGACCCTCCCGCAAAATGACCTACGCCGACAACCCCACCCTCAGACTCGACAAATATCCTACACGAAGAAAAATTAGTAATATACACATGTATTTATATATGCCAAAATACAAGCCAAAATTTTACACATATAATTCCTAAATTACTACTATACACATGCATATATGAAACAACATACTAGAAAATACTACCACTAAATCCAACATATTAGTAACTTGTCCATTTTGCTAAATCTACCACTAAAACTACCCTAATGTAATATATGACAATAAAACTATCACTAAATACACTTTACTAATAACTTAGTACAACACTAGAACTAGCACTACATACATCATACATCATACTAGTAACTTGTCCATTTTGCTAAATACATGCTTAATTACTAATATACACATATATCTAACAATGTTACTACTATACTACTACTATACTACACTACACTACACTACACATACATATATATACTATACTACACTACACTACACTACACTAACAAAAAATACTAGGCACATACCGATGGTGGATGCAGTTGTCGGTGGGGGCGGCAGAGGCGGGCAACAGAGGCGGGCTGGCGGCCCAGCTCCTACCAGTGGAGACGCGGGGGAGCTCCCATGGCCGGGGGCAGGGGCTTGGGCGGCGGAGGCGGCCGGATTGGGCGGGCGGATGGGGCAGGAGGCAGGACGGGCCGTGGAGACAGAGGCGGCGCAGAGAGGGCGGGCCACAGAGGCGTGGCAGCAGGAGCGTGTGGTGGGAGGCGAGTCGGGCAGGGGAGGGGATAAGGCAGGGGAGGGCACGGGCCCGCGCGGGCCGATATTAGGGTCACCCCTTTGCCGTGTGTTTTGTCCTTTGCCGTGTGTCTTATGCTATTTTCTAATTTTCTTTTTATTTTTTCTTTCAAATGAGTTAACTTTTTGTTGCCTATTTGTTAGTATTCAGACCATGGAAACACTAACTTTGCAATAGACCATAAGGTTCTAGAGGATGCTGAACTTCATTTCCATTAGGTAGACGATCCGAGGCCCGCAGATCATCAGGGTTTAGCCGGAGGAAGTCCAAGAGAACGTCGGAATCATCTGAAAACTTGCATGTGTCCCTAGCATATTTGTGTGCGTGTGGTGCAAGGTTGGTATAGGTGATTGCATGTGTCCCCCTCACATGCATGCGCTCTAACCTAGAAGCGAAAGGTTATGGACCTGTATAAGGGGGAATCTCCCCGTTCAGGTGAAACCGGGCCGTATAGTGCCCCAACTTGTGAACCAACATGGTTTCACATCATCCCATGACATAATCAAACACAAGACAAGAGAGAGCTACGCCGGGCTACCCCTGCCAGAAGAATGTCTAGGGGGGTAGACGATCCGAGGCCCGCAGATCAGGGTTTCGCCGGAGGAAGTCCAAGAGAACGTCGGAATCATCTGAAAACTTGCATGTGTCCCTAGCATATGTGTGTGAGTGTGGTGCAAGGTTGGTATATGGGCTTGCATGTGTCCCCCTCACATGCATGCGCTCTAACCTAGAAGCGAAAGGTTATGGACCTGTATAAGGAGGAATCTCCCCGTTCAGGTGAAACCGGGCCGTATAGTGCCCCAACTTGTGAACCAACATGGTTTCACATCATCCTATGACCTAGTCAGACACAAAACAAGAGAGAGCTACGCCGGGCTACCCCTGTCAGAAGAATGTCTAGGGGGGTAGACGATCCGAGGCCCGCAGATCATCAGGGTTTCGCCGGAGGAAGTCCACGAGAACGTCGGAATCAGGGGGTGCATGTATAGTGATCAAGACCACAATAACCTATCATCATATGTGTGATCTCATGATCCTATGAAATAATATCACCTAACATATATGTAATAAAAGCCTTGCTAATTAAAGAAAAGAAAAAGGTGAAAAAAATTCTTTGTCGTGTGTACAGATGGAAGCACACGGCAAAGATTCTCTTTGCCGTGTACCTGACGGCGAGGGCACACGGCAAAGATTCTGCCGTCAGCCCCTGACGGCGGGTGGCCCTGCGAGGCCACGGAGCCCACATCTTTGCCGTGAGGAAAACTTTGCCGTGTTTCTTTATTGACTTTGCCGTGATTCTTTTCTTTGTCGTGTGTTCTAGTCGGTCCATTGCCGTGTTTCTTTCTTTGCCGTGTTCTGTTTCTGCTGTTTGCCGTGCACCTGTCCTTTGCCGTGTTCTTGTTGGTTTACACACGGCAAAGATATTGTCTTTGCCGTGTTCCGGGACTTTTGGCACACGGCAAAGGAGAGAGACGACGGCAGCGTCCTTTTTTCCCGCAGTGCGTGTGTGACGGTGAAAAAACTTAATGCACAAGCATTCAGCTAGTTTGACATAATATATGTATGCAATGAATTTCTCCGTGTTTGATCAAGTGGAGACGCTCTTATCTGCTGGCTGTTGAGGAAATTTTGGCCACGGCGCGGTCGGAAAAAAATGGTTTCGTTGATCATGAACAAAGTCCGCCTACAACCCTGGATTCTGCACCGATATGTACGGCCGCGTCTTCCTTCCAGGAACCAAACCGACCCGATCAATCGGCAATGCCTAGCTAGATCGATAACTATATTCGGTGCCAGTGCCACACGCGCATTCTTCTACCCTGCCGCGGCGTTCGCCTCGACGATGGTCGCCGCCGACCGTCTCTCCGCCCTCCCCGACGATCTCCTCCAGCACATCCTTTCCTTAGCTTCGGCCAAAGAGGCCGCGGCCAGCTCCATCCTCTCGCGGCGGTGGCGTCCGCTGTGGCGCCGCACGGGCGTCCTAAACCTCGACAGCAGGACCTACTCAACAGATCAATACGACTCCTACAACGGCTTCTTCCGCGACGCAGCCGCCGCCCTTGCCGGGTCTCTCCGCCGCCGCAGCGGCCGGCGCAGTGGGCGCCGCCGCTGTCGCCGCGGGACGACCATCCGGAGGCTCACGCTCTTCCTGGAGGTACACGCCCACCGCCGCGCAGACTGGTACAACAGACCGGAAGACGACGTCAGGGTCGCAGGCCTCCTCGCCGACCCCGCCGCGGCCGGGCTGGAAGAGCTCCGTGTCGTCTGCGAGCGGCACGACCACTGCGATAAGATGTACACTCCGCCGCTGGCCTCCCTTCCCTTCGCCGTCACGCTCCGGGTGCTGGACCTCGAGAACTGCAACGTCGAGCCGCCACCATTGTCTGCTTTCCCGAGCCTGAAGGATCTGACGCTGCGCCACTGCTTCCTCCTGGAGGGGCATCTCCAGGACATGGTCGACGCCGCGCCAGCGCTCACCTACCTTGTGCTTGTGGGTATCACTCAGAAGTCGCCGCAGACGTCCGGTTCCGCTGCCAGGGAGGACCCCTACTACATGTCCAACTCTTACGATCTGCGCCTCCGCCTCCGCTGCCCGACGGTCACCGCCTTGGTGCTCGAAACCATTGCCTGCTGGGATGAGCTCGAGGATTCCACTAACACCGGCTTCGAGATCGACATGCCGAGCCTGCGCTTCTTCCGCTACCGAGGAGTCGCCGTCAGGCTCTCTCTGGTATCGCCCGCGCCGGGGCTGGCACGAGTCGACATCGACGCCACTCGCAGCGACGACCAGCCAGGCCACCGGAATCGGAATTACGAGCCCTCGTCACGCATGCTCGAAAGCTTCGCTGGCACAAGGGCACTGAAGCTACGCCTCGACTCCATCGAAGACATAGCCCTCGCTGGCGAGGAGGGAATCATCCTGCCCATGTTCCCCAACCTCAAGCTCCTCGAGATAGACGGGCAATACATGTACATGAACAGAAACACGGCGGTTGCAGTGGCAACGCTGCTCCGCTCCTGTCCGGCCATGTCCGACCTCCGGCTCAGACTAGAAATGCGGTGGGACTACTACTACGAACGCAAGACGGAGGATCCAGCTGGAGGCCCCTTCGGCGAAGCCATGGAACGGTTCGAGAGGCTCGCGTCCATGTCCTCCGCACATCGCCATGACGTGGAGCTCGGCGGGATCTCAGAGCTGCCGGCCGCCTTGACCAACTCCTCGTTCAGCTGCCTAGAGACGAGCCTGCGGAAGGTGACGCTGCAGTTCAAGGCCAAGGAGGTCAACTGCTTCCAGGTCCAACTCGCCAAGTTCCTCGTGGAGAACGCCATGGTTCTCGACGAGATGCACATAGACGATGGGTCCCAGTTTTGGTTGGACCACCTCTGCCACAAGGTCGAGAGATGGAGAGCCGATTCGTTCCGGAGGAGGAACCTGCCTGACGCGGCCGGCTTTCGGGTGTACCAGCTAGCTAACACTGCCGTAGATTCAGGAAAATCGACGGATTAATTACGTTTATAGGATGACAAGTTTTGTAACTGCACGTCCTGAGAAAACAACGGTTGTTCATTTCTCTTTAAAAAGAAAAAAAAGATGAGCCAACATTTACAAGAACGGATTGGTTTTAACATTTCTGTCGTGTACGTTATGTCACAACAAAGATCCACCTTCTAGAATTGTTTTGGGCTTCGGACTCCGTATTTTGACCACTTTCATGGATTTCATATAAGAATTTGGTCATGTGTTTCAATAAATTCAATATTTTTTCCATGAATTTCGTAAAGGTTATTGTGATTTCATAAAATATCCCATGAGAATTGTGGGCAGTACTATTAACAAACATTCCAAACAAATTACCTAACCTAGAAATATTTCACACACAAATCCTAGTGGACTTCCGTTGATTCAAAAAAAATATGTCGAATTTCATAGAAATTCACCAAAAAAATTATATTAGCTTCACTTTGATCTTATAAATGGTCCTGCTCTTGTTCACAAACATTCCGATTGAATCCAAGAATTCAGTATGATCTAAAATAAATTCAAATGGAAGTTCATTGATTTCAAGAACAAAACATACCAAATACGTTTAGTTTTTAAATAGTTGTCATCCCAAATTTCACATATCAATTGGATTCGAGGAAATTTCACATCTACAAACTCTCGAAAACCTAACAGAAATATGCAAGAAAAGGAACAAAAATCGAAATAAAAACACTGAGGCAGTCCGTACCATCACCTTCATGGAGAAATTGAGCAGGCTTGTTGATGATGCACATGCGATGGATTATTAGCAGTTACTTTGCTTCTCTAGATAGAGTTCGCAACAGCTCACAATCATGAGAATTTGAGCACCATGCACGGATGAAGACAGTACACCGATATGATACACCGGCATGCATAAAGGAGCTTGTATACTGATTTTTTTGGCAAAAAATATTAGGTATTCATTGCATACTATTGAGATAAGTGTTGTAGTATGTTTAGTTTCCTTGTAACCTAAGTATTGTACCATGTAATTGTCTATATATATACGTGACAGTCGGTCTATAGGAGTTGTGCAATCTCCCCTAGTTCTTTTACATGGTATCAGCCTCCTCACGATCCTAACCCTAGCCGCCACCCTCTCCTCTCGACGCCACCGGCTCCTCCGCTTCCGCCCACCATGACCGACTCCTCTCTGTCTGGCCCCAGCAACCCCTTCAAATCCTCCCGCTCCAGGAGCAGCAACACCTTCACCGGCCCCTCCGTCGTCGTCATCCGCGACGTCCCCATCCTCGAGCGTGTGCCGGTGAAGCTCTGTCACACCGCGGCTAACTTCTTTGCCTGGAAGACCTACTTCGGCCTCCTCTTCCGTGAGTATGATCTCCTTGATCACGTCGACGACACCATCGAGGCATCGACCTCCTCGCCATGCCCCATGACCCCAACTGGCTGACTGCACATCCCAAGATTTTAGAAATTGGGACTGAAAAAGTTGCATCTTTATTGCATTGGCATGGCATTATTTGCATTCATGCAAAAATTGATCTCCAAAACCCTATTATGAAAACCCTAATTTGATTTGCCAAAGGCTCCTACAAGAGATCAACTAAGGATTTTATAAATCCAATATTGATGATCAATAGAAAATACTACAAACTAGTCCTACAATGATCTACCGAGTAATATACAATTTTAGAAACAAAATTGAGCTCATATGGAAAATATATGGAATAACTACAAACAAACAAAGTTATAAAAGAAATGAAATATACAAGGATTATGAATCCACTACTTGCAAACTAGTAAAAATATTACAAATATGATCCTAATATGATCTACATGATTTTAGAAACATTTAAAGACAAAAATCATTTTATTTGGAGTTATAAATAAAAAGATACAAGAGAAATACTAAAATAGTAAATGAAAAACAAAAAATAACTAAATCAAACATACCCGGCGCCCAACCCACCTAGCCTGCCTAGCTACCTATCGCTCGCCCCACCCCATGTGGAGTGCGCAGCCACATCCACCGCATGGGCCAGCCCAGCAAGCGCATCCAGCCGCCAGCCTGTCCCCTCCCCGCTGCCACTGACCCACGGGCCCCACCCCGTCGTCTCCCTCCTCTAGCCGTGAGACCGCGACGAGCACGCCATCGATCCCGAACGGGATTCCCGTCGATTTCGCGCGCCCGCTTGCACCTTGCGCATGCCACCCCCATATATAATCTCTCGCATCGCCCGCGCGAGATTTCTCTCTTTTTCCCAAACCCTAGCACCGCCCCAGATCACCTTTGATCTCGTTGCAACTCCGCCGCTGTCGGGCTTCTCCGATACAGGTTCGAGCCACCCTTGGCCCTCTTCACCCCTCCATCGTCTTCCCCTTGATGGGCCTATTCTTCCTGACCACTTCCCCCTCCGTAGATCGCTACTGTCTCGCAGAATTCCTCGCCGGAGTTCTCCCCATCGCCGTCGCTTCGATCCATCTATCGACGCCGCCTCGGGAAATGAAACGCGACACCAATCACGTCGCTGAGCTCGTCGTGCACGCCCCGTCCTCGTTCACTACCCCGCCGTCGCTGTTGATCGCCTGAGCCGCCGCCATCGATGCCACCTAATCTCCACCGTCGCCCCTCGCCGTCGACTGCCGCTGGAGAGGAAGCAATTGTTCCCCGTCGTTTGATCGAGGATGGACACCCCTGATTAGATCAAGCCGCGAACTGGTATCAACCAACTGTATCGCACCACGTCGCCCTCCTTGTCTGCCTGCCTCGCCAGTGCCACGTCAACGCTAGGTCAGCGCACGCGCCCATCCAGCAAGAATATTGCCTGGCATATTCTCTGTAATTTGAAATTGAATTTAATATTACAGAAAATTGTATAAACTTGCAAAAATCATATAAAAAGATTCGTAGATCCACAAATAGCAAATAATATATCCATGGATTCAGAAAATCATGTAGAATATTAATATGACATTAGATCTAACCTTTACATTATGCATTTATGGTAATAATTTAAATAGTTTTAATGGCCTTTTAGGGTATTAAATTCTTAGTAAATTATTTATAGGTAAAAAAAATATGAATAATATGTCGAAAGAAATATACTATAGTGTAAATTAATAATGTCAGATTAGATCTAATATTTGCAGTACATATTTACCATAATGATTTAATTAGTATTAATGCATTTTTAGATCATTAAATCTATAATAAATTATTTATAGCTCACAAAAATATAAATAATATACCAATGGAAAGTTAATTTTATGTAGATCATCAACATGCAGTTTGTTCAATAAAATACTCTAAGGTTTTGTTGTAGATATTTAAACAAGTTAATACCTTTTGGATTAATAAATTTATAAAAAAATAAATACTGTTCATAAAATTGCAAATAATATTTTCCTGGAATCACAATTCCGTGAAGATTATAGATCTGAGTTTAGTTTGATTTTTAGACAACAAAAACTATTTAAATGAATTAAACTCTATTAAATACCCCTTAAATCATAAGAAAAGATTTATAACTCCGATTAAGATGAATCCAATGCCTACTGGTTCATATTAATGCCCTATATCCATTATTACACTCCAGATCCAATTTTAATTCGGCAATAAGAATAGGCGTTATAATAGAACTATTAAAACCCCTATACTTGCAATCGATGATTATTAATAAATACACCATTGCATTAATTGATCTCTTCCATGCATCATATACTTCAGTATTGTTTAGAGAACTAAAACAACAACCATTTTGATTTATTAAATTGTCATGCATGCACTTGTGCATTTGTCTATGATTGTATGATTGTTTATGTTGTATGCAATTATTTGATCGATAGATTGTCAGGAGTGCAACATGTGTGATTGCAACGAGTGTTTGAACAACTTCAGCTGCAACCAAGGCAAGGAGATGCTATTTTTTCATACTATTGTCCTACTATTTTCTATGCATGTGTAGTGTATTTTGTAGATGCATATGTATAGGAAAGTACTATCGCTATGTTATGTCCTACTATGTGGTAGGGATCTCTTATAGTTGAGCCATCGTTGTAGATGAGCTTAGCCATGCTGTGATAGATGAGGGTTGAGTTACATCACTTAAAAGTTGTTTCTAAAGTATTGGTTTGCGAAAACTAAAAACAACTTAATCAATGAATCTCCTGGGTGTGATGGAATTGATATTTTTTGGTGATATCATTGTGGAAAGGCATCCAGGTATCAAGAGAAAATGATTGACTTTTTATTTTGTAGCTTACGTGTACAACCATGTGCCAATAATGAAATGGACGATTTTGTTGGACTTAGTAGGTTGTGCTAACTCGAACCTACATAGCTAGAGATGTAAAATTTTGGTAGGTTGGTACGATGTGTGTTGGGTTTGCGGAGCTACTTCCCGAACAGTCTGATCTTGTACTTCTCCCTATCATCACCCAATATGAGAGTGGTGGTACGAGCTGAGCTGGCCAAGTCACATAGGTAAAGTGTACTAAACCATACACGGTGTATAAACTAATCGATTAGCCGTGTCCCCGTTTATGGACATCTGAGTTTCTTGATATTAAGTTCATGACATGTTTCTCGCTCATTCAAATTTTCTAAAGTACTTAATATTGTTAGGTTAACTTAATTGGGATCTTTTCAAAGAAAATCAAAAAGTGATTATGAAAGTAGGATAAAAGTGTTTACACTCACAAAATAGCCAAGCTTCCACCTAGCCAAATAAGCATGTAGTTGCTAGGTATATTGTCTCCCTACTTAGCGCTACTTGACATACATTCCATGTATTGATCCTTCAGGGCTGTTACGTTTTATGCTGCAGGATGTTTCAATTCTGAGTGATCGACTAGGTTGCGATACTCCACTCAACATTTGTTCACCTGTGGCACAATTGAAGATGGAGCCTATTATTTGTTTATGCTTCTATATGCTACTTGATATTTGTGCTAGCCTTGATCTAAGCATTATGTAATAATTGCAAATTCTGGATCATTCGTTGTAATAATGATGCACTGTTAAATCATTTGGTATTCATATGTGTTGTGTGTGCCAGTTAACTGATCCAGGGATTGGCACTATACACATGAACTTCGGTCATGACCGACAATTCGGTCTTTGTATTTCGGTCTATTTTAAATTCGGTCCTTGAAAAAATAAAGACCGAATTATACTTGATAGTTTTACTACCCGAAAAAATCGGGTACCTACTAATTCGGGTTCGGGTTCGGTCATGACCGAATAACATGGTCAATATTGTCAACATAAAAGATAGACATTACTTATTAAAAATATGACAATATTTTAAATATTTTAATACATATGTTATCATTTAGTGGAAGAAATAAACGTGCAACAATCCTAATAAAATGTAGCAACTCTACAATAGCACTTTGATGACCATTCAACAATGCCATAATTCATGCACATCACACAAATTTGGAGTTTTAGATAGTCTCATGTAAAATTCGGTTAGTTCGATCTATTCGGTTACTTAGGAACTAAAGACCGAATAGACCAAACTAAATTCCGTCTATAAAATTCACTACCCAATTTTCTTGTCGGTCTTTTCGGTTTCGGTCTATTCGGGTTCGGTATCGGTCTTTTCGGTTTCGGTCTTCGGTTATCGGTTTTTATGCCCACCCCTGCTTATCAGGCAAGGGTGTTACCTGACGATCGATGCCACTATCATCTGATGGTTTTTCCAGATCATCTCCACCAAGACCTTCCACCGTCATCTGTGATAGCGACTACGCCTGCACTGTCTAGACCAAGATCACCAGTCTCTTCACTAACAACAAGACCCAGCACATCACCTTCCTCTAGCAGGAGTTCTTCGGCACCCACCAGAACGATCTCTCTGTCGACGACTTCTGCCTATGTCTCAAGACCCTCTCTGACGAGCTTCATGATCTAGAGTTCCCAATCTCTGACTCGCTCATCATCTCCACGCTGACAGACGGTCTTGGCGAAGATCTCAGCAATGCTTCCGCCAACCTCACAATGCTGACTACGCCCACCTTTGAGAAGGTCGTGGCCTATCTCCAGCTCGAGGAGCGGCGGCTGAAGCACCTGGGTGCTCATGCTGTGCACAACGTCTTCGCCGCTAGTCTCGCATGGACTGAGCAAGGCATAACAATGCAATACTAAACATTCATGATCCTATGAGATTCGATTGGGCAATACAACAAGATACATAGACCGCCATCCAACTGCATCTATGACTAGAAATCCACCTTCAGGTTATCATCCGAACCCCCTCCAGTATTAAGTTGCAAGCAACAAATAACTGCTTTAAGCAAAGTGTGTAAGGTAAACAATCCACTTGTTCCATGAACAAGAGACCGTTGTTTTCTCCCTAGTGGCAACAACACATCTGCAGCCTTAGAGATTTCTGTCACTCCCCTTAGATTAAATAGAGGCATGAACCCACTATCTAGCATAAATACCCCCTCTTGGAGTCACTAGCATTTACTTGGGAAATATAGCTACTAGAAACGAAGAGCATGCAAGATCACAAACAACACGGACATGATAGAATCAATAAGACAAAAACATTAATTAATCTGACATAGTAATCTCAATATCCATTGGATCCTCGCAAACACAACATGCATGATTACAAATAGATATGATCTTGATCATGAACGGGGCTCACAAGATCTAAACATGATAGCACAAAGGAGAAGATACAGCCATCTAGCTACTACTCACGCTTCATACCGGAGGATGGCATGATGAAGAAGAAGGCCTCCGGGACGATCTCCCCTCCGGCAGGGTGCCGGAAAGAGCTTCAGATCCCCCCCCCCCGATCTAGGGACGATGGTGGCGGCTACAGACAATTTCGTGGAATATTGATCGGTCACTTAGGGTTTATGCATCGAGGTGTGTTTGTAGGCGAAGAGGCGAGGGAGGGGCGGCCAAGGTGGTCACACACCCCAGGAGCGGCTAACCCTAGCCTGCGCCGCCAGGGGGTGTGGCCCCTTGGTGCCTCCCCTCCATCTCGTACTTTGGCTCCATGTTCCCCACGGTAAAATATTGACTTTGGCTTTTGTCCCGTCCAATTCCGAGAATATTGATTTTCTGCCTTTCTGGAACAAAAAATAGAAGAAAACAGGAAACTGTCACTGTGGCATCTTGTTAATAGGTTAGTACCAGAAAACATATAAAAACACCTCAAAGTGTAGACAAAGCAAAGCAAATTAGATACTAAACAAGCATGGAACATCAAAAATTATAGATATGTTTCCGACGTATCAGACCACTCACCAGGATTTTTTCGTTGTGCCCCAGCATGGCGTCCCTTCGATCTATGCACCACCTCCATCCTCGACTCAGTGGGACCCCGCGCTGCTCACCGCTCTCCAGTCTGCCCCTACCGTTGGCTCCTATGGTGGCCGCAACAACTAGTTCATGGACACCAGTGCTTCCTCGCACATGGCCTCCAACCTCGGTACTCTCTTCGCTTCTTTTCCCACAAACACCTCCTCTCGCATTATCTTTGGCAACGGTCATTCTCTTTCCATTACTCACACCGGTTTCACCACTTCTCCATCCACCTCCATCCCCTTATATCCCAATAATATTGTCGTTTCTCCTGACTTAATTCAGAATTTAGTTTATGTTCATTCTTTCACTTGAGATAATTCTATGACTGTGGAGTTTTACGCTTTCGATTTTTCTATTAAGGATGGTCGTAATCCGATGCTCCTCCACCGATGAGACAGTCCTGACAATTTGTACCCTTTTCGGTCTTCTTCCACCGCCGCCTCCACCAGTTGCCTCGCCCTCTCCGCCGGTGTCGACCTCTGGCATACGCGCCTCAGCCACCCTAGCTCTACCGCCCTTTGTCAAATAATGCAAGGATTTCCCTTTTCTTTTAATAAAATGGATGCTAACTCTTGTGAGTCATGTCGTCTAGGCAAACATGTTCATCTTCCATTTATTTCCCCCTCCATAGTCGCGTCTTTTCCTTTTCAGTTAATTCATAGTGATGTTTGGACCTCGCCTATTCCGAGTAATTCTGGCTTTAATTACTATCTCGTGATTTTGCGTGATTATTTGTGTGGACTTTTCCATTACAATCGTAAATCCGACTTCCCCGCCACTCACGCCTCCTACGTCGCCACCCAATTCAGTCGACCTATCTGTAGGGTCGCGGGTAGGCTACACTAGCAAAAAATCAAAATTTTCTTCTGCGGCAACCAAGAATATTGTTTTCATAGATCTTGGGATTACCACTAGATGCGCAGCTGTGAAACTCGATGAAGCACGTCGTGGTAGTGTAGATGTTCTATGTCTCCTCCTTGTCCTCGTCGCACGAGCAGCTCCTCTTTGCGCAGCTCGTCCAAGTGCTACATCAGCAACACTTCTGAGGTATCCACACGTCCGGAGTGGAAGCGTCACATGCCAGACTGCTAGGTCTGCACTTGCAACATAGGCGTGAGAGGAGTGGCGGCTGGGTGGAATGCTCAACCCTATTCAGCTAGCCTCACCCTCTCTTCTATAGGCGTCCCTGGTGGGCTTCTACATTAGCAGCCCATTAGTAGCCTAAGCCTTGTCTAATTCGGATCCAATCCTCATTAGGCTTCCAGCCCCTTAAGTGTGTGACCCTATAGGTTCATACACGTATAGACATGACACGAGTACACTTACTCCATCAATAGTTGGTAGCGGCCTCTAGCAAGACGTGTCAACTCCTAAACGCATATAAAGATCATTCGGACGAACCATCACAAGGTTGAGTACATGTCTTTTCCTTTGCCTCGCGATATTTGGTCTAGCTCCAAGCTGACCTATTTTTCTCGATACTGTGATTCGGAATTCCTTTACTAGGTTAAATCTTAACCGTATGTAGCATGGTCATGCATTTCTGGATCCGATCACTCGAGGGGCCTAGAGATATCTCTCTCAAGTAGAGAGGGGCAAATCCCATCTTGATTGACCAATGTCTTGCAGCATGTATCAGGACAAACCCGAAAACTACCTTTATAACTACCTAGTTACGGAGCAGCGGTTGATAGCCCCAAAGTAGGTCGATCCACATCTCAAGTACATGCGACAATCTCAGGTCTAAGGACAAAATGTACACGATGTGTAGAGAGAGCTGCAAGTATAATTGTCAGTCTCAAGTTGGGTCAGTCTAACCCCATGTTCATAACATGTGTCCACATCATTGGTTTAACATCTCCATGTCTATGACTTATGAAACATAGTCATCAACCAATCGATGTGCTAGTCTAATGTTCACGTGTGTCCTCACATGAACTCTGACTAGGGACAAATATTAGATAACCATACAAGAAAAGAGTTTCACAAACAATTCACATAAATGTTCAATCAATACAAGTTGCCTGATATATGGATATTCAAGGAACATAGCCATAACTCATGTATACACATGAAATATAATCATCTCTATGATTGCCTCTAGGGCATATTTCCTTCAGTCTCCCACTTGCACTAGAGTCAATCTACATTGTATCTAAGACCTATTGATCTTTTGTGTGCTTCATGTGCAGGCTGCGGGAGTGGCTTTGTCAAGGGATCAACAACATTTGAGTCTGTATGTATTTTGCATATCATGAAACTACCATCCTCAATGAACTCACGAAAGATGGTAACGCATGCGAATATGTTTGTTCTTCTGGTGATGTCTAGGTTCCTTTGCTTGTGCAATAGCCCCATTATTGTCACAATACACGTCCAAGGGATTGGACACGCCCTAAACCACACCAAGAGCGATCAGGAAATTCCTAATCCAAATAACTTCCTTTCCAACCTCCGAAGCGGCAATATATTCAGCTTCTGTTGAAGAGGAGGCCACCGTATCTTGCTTGGAACTTTTCTAGCTCACAACACCACCATTCATGACAAACACATAACCTGATTGCGATTTGGAGTCATCTTAGTCATTAAGGTAACTTGCATCTGTGTAACCCTTTACACTGAGTTCATCCTCACCTCAATAAACTAGGAACATATCCTTAGTCCTTTTCAAGTACTTAAGGATATCCATTACTGCTGTCTAGTGGCTTTCACATGGATCAGCCTGGTATCTGTCTGTAACACTTAGAGCATAGGAAACATCTGGGCGAGTAAATGTCATTGCATACATGATGGATCCAATAGCCGAAGCATATGGAACCCTACTCATGCGCTCTCGCTCATCAGTGGTCAAAGGACACTAAGTCTTGCTGAGTTTAATTTCGTGAGACATGGGCAAGAACCCCTTCTTAGCTTCTACCATGCTGAACTGTTTCAACACTTTGTCAATGTATGTACTCTGGCTTAATCCAATTAGCCTCCTTGATCTATCTCTATAGATCTTGATAACCAGAATATATGCTGCTTCTCCCAAGTCCTTCATCGAAAAACTAAATTTTCAATGAGGTCTTAACAGACTCGAGCATACAAATGTCATTTCCAATCAGCAATATGTCATCTACATATAAGATTAGAAATACAAGCACTCTCCCACTTTCCTTCTTGTAAACACAAGGTTATTGTTCATTTTTTATGAAACCACACTCCTTTACAACTTCATCAAATCGAATGTTCCAACTTCGAGATGCTTGCTTCAGCCCATAAATAGACTTTTGAAGTTTGCATACCTTTCCAGCATTGTTTGGATCGACAAAACCTTCGGGTTGCATCATATACATGTCCTCGGTAAGGATTCCATTTAAGAAAGCCATCTTGACGTCCATCCATATCTCATAGTCTAAATGTGCATCAATGGCTAGAATGATGTGTATAGATTTAAGCATCGCTACGGGCGAGCAAGTCTTGTCTAGTCAACTCCTTGAACTTGTCAAAAACCTTTTACAACAAGTCAAGCTTATGGATGTGAACATTTCCATCCATATCAATCTTCTTCTTATAGATCCATTTGCACTCGATGGCTTAAAAATCATCAAGCAGGTTAACCAAGTTCCAAACTTGATTGTCTCCCATGGACTCTATCTCAGATCTCATGGCAATCAGCCATTTCTCAAAGTCTGGGTCCACCATCGCTTTCGCATAGGTCGCACGCTCATCATTGTCTAACAATAATAATTCCCGCGCTTCGCGGAGCCTAGCCAACCTTCGTGGTTGTGGTGCTTCTCTTGTCATGGGTTCCTCAACTTGTTCTGCTACAATAGCATCACTCGCAGAAGCATCCCCAACTGGCTCATCTTGAACTTCTTCAAGTCACACCGACCTTCCACTCGTTCCCTTTGTGAGAAATTCTTTCTCTAGGAAAACACCACTATGAGCGACAAACACTTTGCCCTCTTCTCGGTTGTAGAAATAATACCCTAAGGTTTCCCTTGGATATCCCACAAAAATGAACTTATCTGATTTGGGTGTTAGCTTGTCCGACTGAAGTCGCTTGACAAATGCATCACAACCCTAAATTTTTAGAAAAGACAAACTGGGATTCTTTCCAGTCCACATCTCATATGGTGTCTTAACTACAGATTTAGATGGTACCATGTTTAGTGTGAAAGCTGTTGTTTCTAGAGCTTAACCCCAAAATGATAATGTTAAATCCGACTGGCTCATCATCGAACGAACCATGTCCAACAAAGTTTGATTGCGCTATTCAGAGACCCTATTTCGTTGAGGCATTCCGGGCGGCGTGTGCTATGGAACAATTCCTCAACTATTAAGATGATTGCTAAATTTGTGACTCAAATATTCACCTCCACGATCAGATTGCAAGGCCTCTATTTTCTTGCCACGTTGATTCTCTACCTCACTCTGAAACTCTTTGAACTTTTTAAAAGTTTCAGATTTATGCTTCATCAAATAGACATAGACATATCTACTGAAATCATCAGTGAAAGTAATGAAGTAGTGATATCCCCCTCTGGCTTTCATGCTCATCGGTCCACATACATCAGTATGTATGAGTTCCAACAAGTCTGCCGCTCTTTCGGGTAAACCCATAAAAGGCGTCTTAGTCATCTTTCCAAGTAAACAATCTTGACATGTCTCGTATGATTCAAAATCAAACGAAGTTAGAAAACCATCACCATGGAGCTTCTTCATGCGTTTTTTCACTTATATGCCCCAAACGAAAATGCCATAAATAGGTAGGACTCAAATCATTAGGCCGAAGCCTTTTAGCACTAACATTTTAAACATATGCATCATCAAGATTTAAATCAAATAACCCATTCACAATGGGAGCATCAGCCATAAACATAGCATTCTTAGAGATTACACAACCATTGTTTGCACTCGTGAATGGATAACCATCCCTCATCAAACATGAAGGTGATATAATGTTTCGACCCATAATAGGAATGTAATAATAATTATTTAACTCCATAATAAATCCTGACGGAAGGTGAAGCTGCATGAGGCCGACGAATAATGCAGTAACCCTTGCTTTATTTCTGACGCGAAAATCAACTTCGCCTTTCTGCACTTCTCTAGTTCTTATTATCCCCTGCATTGAATTGCAAATATGAGCAACCAATCCAGTATCAAATACCCAAGAGTTAACATAAGAATCTGAAATGTCCACAACATTGACAATGAGCGTACATGAGTGGAAAGTACTCTTACTTCCACTCTTCTTCAAAGAAGCCTAGTACTTGCTGCAGTTTCTCTTCTAGTGGCCATGTTCATGACAAAAGAAGTACTCAGTGTCTTCTGCAGGTCCAACCTTTTGCTTGGGTGCAGGCTTTGGCTTAGAGATTGTATCCTTAGCCTTGCCCTTCTTCTTCTGCCAAGAAGTGCCCTTTTTCTTAAAGCTAGGCTTGTTCTACACAGCCATCACATGGCTATGCCCTGCACACTTCTTAATGTCACATTCTGATGTTTTCAACATCCCACATAACTCATTAAGTCCCTTAGAGCATCTCTAGAAGACACCGTAAAAGGCGGAACCGAAAAACGTGTTTTCAGGTCGCGTTTCGCGGTTTTTTCAGGTCGCGAACTGCGGGGCAGAATAGAAACCAGAAACCCTAACCGTAAAAGGGAATATTCGACTTAGATTCCGCCTGTCGCTTTGTCGTGCTCCTGTACAAATAGGAGGTACCGACGCGTTCATCCCCATCCATCCCCTCCCTCTCCAATCTCCACCGCGCCGCCATGGAGCTGCCCTCGCTGAACTTCTATGAGGTGGTGATGTTCGTGCATTTTGACATCGTCGCTCCGATGGCCGCGACGGTGCCCCACGGATGGCACATCAGCTATGCGGGGGTTCCGATGGCTCCGCTCCCGAGCCGAGCCGATATGCAGAGCACCATCGCGGCGCGCCACTGCCAGATGCCCGCCTGGAAGAGGGCGTTTGCCCGGTACGGGGCGGCCAGCCCGTACTGGCAGGCGCTGTTCAAGAAGGAGAGGAAGGCCAAGATTGGCAACCAAAACCTTTACGGGTGTGTGGTGCACCGGGATCTCCGCAACCGAGAAGGGCGAGAGAGGTTCTGGTCCGTCCTTTGGACGGACCAAGTACACCGTCATCGCCGCCGCTCGACGCGAAGAGGTGCTCCGTCTCACGAACAATCCAGAAATCGTGGAGGTTCCGCCCGACGACGAGGAAGCCGGCGGCTCGGAGGAGGAGGAGGACGGCGCGGAGGACAGTGGTAGCGGAAGTGAAATTGTTGACTAGTGGTTGAATTAATGTAGGATGTGAAATCGTAGCTTTGTTTAGGAAGAATTCGTCGTTGAATCAATGAAATGTAACTATCTTTCCAGCAGCGGCAGCTTTGTTTAGATCTCTGTCCCAGATCAATTTCTGTCACGGTGAGGTTGGGAACGTGACCGTCGAGTGGCAGAGGCATTGTTGGCGGGCGTAATTTGATTTCCGGGGCCTGGGTCGACGGCGGCGCCCGGCAGCGCCGACAACGGGTGGACATAGAAGGGAGGGGAATGCGCTGAAACTTCCCTCCCGCCAAGCATCCCGAGGTTCCCAGGTCGGTGCTGGGTCGGGCTCGAAACCTGTGGATTTAAGGTTCCGCGGGGGTGTTTTCTCAGGGCCCTAATTTTTTTCGGTTTGGGCGGTTTTAGGGCGTCTCTTCTGACCACTTTTAGCACGCGAAAATGAATAGTGGTGGTTATTTTTCTAATTCCGCCCTTTTATGGTGTTTGCTAGAGATGCTCTTATCCACCCCATGCATATGGTAGTTTGAAATGAAATGCCCAAAGATAGATGGAAAAGATGCCAAAATGAAATTAGTAGCCAACTCTTGGCCTAATGGAAAACCAAGATTTCCCAAATTCTGACTGTAACCAACCATTTTGATCACAAGGGACCTGCAGTTGCTCCCTCTACCAGCTTGTATTCCACAAAGGACATAGTGACATTGTACCTATCAGTCCTAGCCTGAGTCTGGAACATGTTCCTAAGCACGACAATCGTATCGTACGCTTCCTGATCCTCAAACTGCTTTTGAAGATCAGGTTCCATACATGCAAGCATAAGACATCTAACCTCAAGAGATTGATCACATGCTTTGTTGTAGGCATTCTTAAGGGTAGCAATTGCATTATCAGCAGGTTCATCTGGGATTGGGATATCTAGAACATTTTCCTTTTTATCAGCCCTGAGAACAATTCTCGAGTTATGAACCCAATCTGAATAGTTTGTTCCATTTAGTTTATCATTGTCAAGAATCGAACTCAAAGCGAAAGGTGATGAAGTGTTCGGTGCCATTGATATACAACTGAAAAACATGCAAAATACTAAGCCATGTAACCATGAAAGAGTAAAACATATTAAATAATTTAATAGCATATACTCCAACTTAAATCAACGGCCCTCTATTGATACTAAGTGATTCAAGATCTACAATTAACAAGTCGACTAGTGAGCCATTCATCTACAAGGCCTTGCTTTCTACCATAGTTTCCATGACAGTTAATGACGTTAACCGGTCGTTAACGGCGTTCGCCACGTGGCAGTTTGCATGACGTCAGCAGTCAACACGGCTGGCGAACAGATCTATGATGGAACGGCTTTTCGTGGATGAAAGGTGTGATCCGCCATTGTCAAAAAATGTCCGTGATAGATTCATTTGTGATGGGACTTTTACCACAAATGGCATCTATCGAAGAAGTCTCTTCAGCCACGAAAAATGGGCCTTCAACCAAGAAAATCATCCGTTGTAAAAGGACATTTTTCAGGTAGTGTTGGTGACACGTTCGGTGTGTCGATGAATCTGATCCCTTGCTCCAGTCGGGCAGCAGAAGTAGCGGATCCCTGAGAACTCCAACAGCGATATGCCATGGTAGTGCTGGTGGAGGGGAAGTTTTAGAGCTGGGCTTTGCCAAGCACCTTTTCTAGTGGCAATGGACAAGGCAAGCAAGGGGAGAAGATGACAACCTTGGGGCATATGAGAGAGTTTGTGAGAGAGTGTGTGGAGAGGAGGAGGAGGCCACTGATGGCGCTGCGTCAACGTGGAGCACTTCATCGGGAAACCCCATGAGCAAGGTATGATGCAGCACAGCAGCAAGTCTTCCCTCAGTAAGAAACCAAGGTTATCAAACCAGTAGGAGGAAGGAAACGTCTCAAAGGTGTTGCAAGCAACATGGAAACCTACACAACACAAACTCAAGACTTTTCTCCAACTAATAGTGAGGTTGTAAATCTCACCGGTTGCTGTAACAAAGGATTAATTGTATGGTGTGGAAGGTGATGATGGTTTGCAGCAAGTAAACAGTAACAGTGGAAGATGTAGCAATGGTAAATATTGGACCGGGGTCCATAGTTCACTAGAGGTGTTCTCCTTAGATAAACAAACATGGCATGTTGGGTAAACAAATTATAGCAGGAAAATTGACAGGACTGAGCAAGGTGTAACAATGCAATACTAGGCATTCATGATCCTATGAGATTCGATTGGGAAATACATTGATCGGGTGCTTAGGGTTTAGGCATCGGGGGCTTCTTATAGGCGAAGAGGCGAGGCTGGAAGGCGGCTAGGGAGCCCACACCCTGCCCAGGCGCGACCCAGGGTGGGCCCGCACCTGGGGGTGTGGCCGGCCTGTGGCGCCCCTCTGTCTCTCCTTTGGACTTCGTTCTCCTCGGTGAAATATTGACTTTGGATTTTGTCCTGTCCAATTTCGAGAATATTTCCTTACTAGCTTTTCTGGAACCAAAAACAGCAGAAAACAGGAAACTGGCACTGTGGTAGCTTGTTAATAGGTTAGTACCAGAAAACATATGAAAAGCACCTCAAAGTGTGGACAAAGCAAAGCAAAGTAGATACTAAACAAGCATGGAACATAAAAAATTATATATACGTTTCCAACGTATCAACCATCCCCAAGCTTAACTCCTGCTCGTCCTCAAGTAGGTAAGTGATATAAAAGAATAATTTTTGAGGTGACATGCACCATCAAAACCAAGATCAAACCATTTGCAAGCATTGAAAGCTGGGATCAAAGAACTCTAAACATGTGCATGAAAGATGGAGTTCTAACAATAAGAAAAATTAACTATGCATGCAACATGAAAGGCTACAAACAAAGATCATGAATAACATGCATTGAAAAACGTTTGTTTGTTTCACATACAGAAAACATGGCATAGTGGTATTCAGCTTGTCCCTCATGGAGTAGCAAATAGATGCATATGACACCTTCAAAGTTCATAAGAGTGACTAGATACAAATAGCACAAGAACAAGCAATATCAACAATATGCATCAATCAATAAGTTTTGGGACACTCCACATAGAACTAAGAATGGGAACTATGCTCTCTTAACAGGTGCCTGAAGGTAGAAGGTGGAGACTCGATATAATAGTGGAAGAAAGGCCCTTCATAGAGGGAAGCAGGGATTTCAAGTTTCAAAAAGAGCTTCCAAAAATCATGGTACTTGTTAGCTTTCAGCCCTCATTGCCCCTATCATAAGCATCTTGAAGTGATTAAGGTTAAAGTGAACAAACTATGGAGTATATGCTTGACAAAGTATAAGTTGGCAATCTCATGTCCCTTGAATACGAGGGCCGCACCTCATGCTACTCAACTTTAGTCACATGTAAGTTCTTGTCATAGTAAGTACATGTGTATCATAGAGAAACGCCAATGGGGTACCCCTTGCACATGGTACAGGAGCTATCCCATAACCAAAATGACAAGGCAAGCAGACAATGAGCATCCCAGCGATCTTTTTATTTTCTATTTTCATAGGTTTTTATTGAGGATGCTTCACAGATTAGTCATTATGGTGATGCTGCAAGTTTCCACCATGATTAGACATGGCTTAGGCTAGCGGCCCAGCCGTTTCTCTAACACAAAATACATAACTCCATGGACTTACAAGCTCCCTTTTTACACTATACATCCATAGACAAACGAGCATGATATCAACTATGTACAAAGTACAAGTGCAATGTTGAAAAGGTTACCCATGACAACATGGTTCTGCTAATTCCAACGTATAAGTGCAAGCATATATAACATAGATGACACAATGGTTCAAGTTTATTAGGGGCAATGAATATAAAGTGTGACATCAAGTTCGTGAGAGCTTTAATCACTAAGTTTTCACATAACAAAATACTTTTTAATTGGAAGATAGATAAACACAAGAATATACTTGGAATGGTGTAACACACCATGCATATGAATTTATAGTGTACACTTTGGAATAACTTGGTTTTTTGGGAGTAGGAAGCATGAGTAGAGCTTACTCATACAAGTGGAGGCTAGCAAAATACTGGGAGCAACCAACTAAGAGAGCAATAATGGCCATAATCATGCAGAGCGACAAAACATGACTAATCAAAGCATAGAGTGTGTGGCATCCCGCAAAACCACTACTAGAAAATCGCGTTGAATTTGTGCATTGCATCGTCATCATCATGCATTGTTTGCCAAAACTATGTTTGCAAAACCCGTGTTGTTTTCTAAACGCCCCTCTTTATTCAAACCTCAAAACCGGGACCCCGGAATATTTTGGTTTGCCGATATCGGTTTGCAAAAACTTTGTTTGAAATAAATAAAACATTTAATTTATTTTAGCGGGGCAGTCGAACGGGCCGATTGACCCGAACGACCACCCCAGAAAAACCAGATCGGTCCATCCTCACCCCCATCTAATCCTAAACCCACCTAAAAGCTACCCACACACCTCCACATCACCCCACCCAATCCTCGGACGCCACCTCATCAACCCTCACCCTCTCATCCTATCACCATGCGCCACCTAGCCCCTATCTCTCCTTTCCTCTCTCTCAAAGAACTCCCACCACCGCCCACACGCAAGCCACACACACACATGCGCATGCAGCCCACACCCCCAGGCCCCACCGGCCCCACCACCAACCCCCCAAACACCCCATCACCCACGCCTGCCAACCACCACCCCGGGGCCCACCTCACGCCCACCCCGCACGCGTGTGCCCGCTCTCCTCTCCCTTCTCTCTGTTTCTCTCTCTCACCTCCGGCGACCGGCCGCCGGCGCGGTCCGCCCCTCCCCTCCCCCGCTCTCTTCCGCCTCCCCAACCTCGCCACCAGGCCCGCCTCCCCCACCGCGCCCCTCACCGCTCCTCTCCGCTGCGCCCGCCCGCAAGCTCACGGCTGGCCTCGGCAACTCCGCATGAGCACGCCGCCGCGCTCCTGCAACCTCCGCCTCCCAGCCCCAGTGAGCACCCATGCGCCGCCTCCGCCTCGCGCGCAAGAACTCCGCCTGCCATGAGCTCCCTCCGCTCAGCGCCGACCGCGCGCGCCCCTGCCGCCCGGCGCCTCCACCTCTCTCTCCGCCACCCTCCGCCAGACGCCCAGCACCTTCCCCGCCGCACCGAGCCCGTCGCTGGAGCGAGCTGCCCGCCCCTGCGCCTTCTAGCCCCCGGCCCGTCCGCCCACGACGTCGTTCGCCTCTCGGCCTCGCCCGGTCGCCGCCGCCGGAGAGCCCGACCCTGCCGGCGTGCTCGCACTCGGTGAGGTCCTTTGGGCCCCCTCTGCACGCATCCTGTGCAGCGGCTTCGTGCCCGAGAATCAACCGGCGATAGGGCCCCGGTGTTTGATGAGAAGCGAACCGAACCCGAGCGTCACTAGAAGGACCATCGACAAGATCTTGCACGCGAACACCGAGCATCTACGACATGGAACCACGGGACCTCCTCTCGGAATGCCAGGCTCTTCTTCAAGGACGCCAAGTACTCTTATCTCCAAGACCGACCCCGGCGTCGGAGTCGAGAGCCCCGACAAGAACTCCATCACGGAACAACTAGCACTCCGACAGGGACCCTGGAGACCCGGCGTCGAGCCCCAAGTTCGTCCCCGATAAGCAAGGTGGAACCCCAAGACCGGCCCGATCCGAAGGCCGATCCGAAGCGCCAAGGCCTCCGCCATGGAATCAACAAGATCATCACGAAACGCCAAGTACTTCTTTCAGGGCGCCATGATCGTCGACATGACCCGAAGACCGCGAATGCGACAAGAACGACACCGACGCAGAACGCCTAGTACTTCTTCCCCGATGCGACAAGATCTGCCCCGTGACCGAGAACGCTTCCGTCGAACCCTGGACCCCGAGACCGGACCCTGGACCCTGTCGAACCCCGAACCCCGGAACCCGAGATCGTCGAGCCCCCTCTAATGTGTGACCCCTTTTCCTCGAACCCTATTTTATAACATATCAATTTGTTGCATACTAAATTGTCATTTCCCGCATGCATAGCATTGGTTTGGGGCCTTATGCCGATTCACCTAATAATTAAATATGGGGCCCATATGCGGGCAAATCTAGTCTCATATCGGCCTCATTTAAACATGTGTAGCGAACCGGTTCCATCTGTTGTCTTGCTAAACAACATTTAATTTGCGGGGTAATTAAATAACTTGAACCATCTAATCAAATGTCGGGACCCCGGTTCCGCTTAATCTTGACCTAATTGCATCGCACTTTGCCATGCCATCCATCATGCATGCATCATGCCGATCTTCTGCCGTTGTATTAAATATCGCATCCGGTGTTTCTTCTAGTATTTTGCTTCTTCGCGGATAAGGCCGTTGAGTTGATGTGAGCCGCCCGATCTTGGTTGAACCTTCGACAATGTTTTCAAAGTAGCATCTCCCTCTTTCTACCTATCTTACTTTTATAGTATTTACTTCCCTCCTATTGATCTTTGCTATCTGTGTTGCGATGCTCTAGATTTCGTACCCGTGATATCCCTTGCAGCCATATATAGCCTTGGACACATCCTATTACCTGTTGTTTGGTAGATAGTTGGACCCGCGTGTCGTAGTCGCTTGCTCCAGTGTTTTGCTTGTCGTCAAGTACCACCTCTGTTGGAGAATTGCCGCGTGTTGACGTTGGAGATGATCATGGCTTTAATTATTGTTCACTTTAATTTCTGTTTAACAACTAAAATTGAATTAAGCAGAGGCATCGGTGGGTGATAGGTAAGATTTGGTTTCGATCACCACTTGTGTCCCAGAGGACCCGAGTTCTTGACACTGTTCGAGATCGAGCGCTAACCACGTGGGGAGATATGGGCCCCCCATTGATAATTACCTGATTTCAAAGTATTGTACTGGGGGCCACAAACTAGTTTGAGGTGTTTCTACTATCCTGTACTTATGCCATGCTTTACTGCTTTATTTACGATTGTGCGAAAGCGCGTGTACTGTTTAGGAAAGCGGGATGTTTTCGCGGTATGGACAGTCCCCGTTTGGGGACCTGCTGTCGCATACTGCCATCGACGCAAACCCTGAGACCGTCTCGGAGACCGGCCGACTCCGTGCGGGTGTCGACTTCGGGGGTGGCCCTGCTTGCTTTGGTGCAGGAACGTCGTGACTTAGGCCCGCCGACATACCGATGGGTGTATGTTAACCGATCCGCAAAAGGGTCAAGTGCTGTGGATACTTTGGTGCACCCTGCAGGTTAAATCTTTTCGAGAAGCCGTGTCCGCGGTTATGGACGACTTGGAGCACGATGTCCGATCATAGACAAATATAACTAAAGTTTATCGTTTAAATTAACTTGTCTCGATATGATTAGTAATCGCTTCACTACAACAGAATGGCTAAGTAAAAGTATCAACAATTGCTGGGTTTTGGGGTTATCTCATGATAATTGTATCTGACTAGTAAGTGTTGCCACTATAACAGAATGATTAACTAAAAGTGCCCACTGCTTACTTTATCAGGATGATTATCTAAATCTGACTAGTAAAGTGCCGCAACTATAACTGAATAAGTAAAACTGCCAACCGTGTGAGTTCCTCGGTTGACTTCCTCGTTTGGTTACGAGGGGGAAACGCCAGGATGGGTTTGTTTGGTGATAGCTTCAGGTTGGATCCGGATAGGTCATTCTCACCCCCTTCTGATATCCGCCAGTTGTATCGAGTCTCTATAGGTTGTTTAGTGCATCTTTGCCGCTCGATCCACCATACCTATGTAGGCGAGGACCGCCGAATTCTAGCCTCGCTGTATCGGCCTCGATCGACGCTCCTTCTTTTTCCTTTGCCCTTTGTCGGCACCCCTTTGTTTAAGCAGGTTTTGAGATCGGCCGTTAGCGGTGGTTACCCTTCCGGCTTGGGCAGGGTTATGGACGCCATTGGTTATTCTTCGGCTCTTAGCCCCATTTGCTTCTTGTCCGTAGTCGGACGCCTATCATTTTCCGGTGATTTGGATCTTTGTATATTATATCTGTATTCTTGACTCTTTGAGTCATTTGTATATATATATCTGCTCGTGGGTCCCATCGAGGACTGTTGTGTAATGTTATTACTTTTCTTTCCACCCGCACTAAAGTGCCTGGTGGGCACCTTCGAATCGTTTCTATGCGGGTTTGGCGAATTTTGCTAAAACTTGCATAGGGCCGATTCTGAGGGTGTTACAGAGTGGTATCAGAGCTCAGCAGTTGCGATACCCCACAAGTCCAGCCTGTAGGATAACCTAGCTAACGGCCGAAGTAGAAGTGTCAAAACTATTTTTGAAAAACGGTTGGATAGTTCTGGTTAGGTCTGATTTTACTCCTTACCCCCTCTGCTGTTCCCCTCTTACCCCTACGTGTTTTGAATCCGCTCTCGTCCCTTTTCTTCGAGTCCAGGAATTCTCGTGGTTGGGCTTCCGTCGTACCTTTAGGGTTTCGCTTCCTCCTTTGGTAACGGTGTTCTACCATCCGGTGTTCAAGCTGCCTGATGAATCCGTCTACGGTGTTACATTCTTTGTTCCTTGTTTGTGCCTTCCGGTGTTTTCCGACGCGACGATATCCTCTACGCAAGATCCGATGCAGAGACTGCATCACTTCTTTGATCCGAACCTCTCTTGTCGAGATCTTCAGTCTGAATCCTGTGAGTTGTTTGCATAATCTATCTGTTCGTGTACAGGGTAATGCTTTGAGTGCGGGATGGAGTCGCGACCATACCACTACTCTTATCATTCGCTTTGTATATTGAATGGCGGATCGATGCAATTTTACTCCTTCCATGGAAGTTAGAGGTGACCTTACCTTTAACTTCATCCGTTGTTTATCCGGAGTGCTCTCTTGATGAACAGGGACAACGACCTCTTGTTAGTGGTGTCGCGAAGATCTACACGAAGCGAGAAGACGCAGATCGTCGACCTTCCTTCCGGTACCATGAGGTGGATCTCGAGGGCGAGATCCCTTGTTAGTGGTGTCGAATTGTGGCATCCCGCAAAACCACTACTAGAAAATCGCGTTGAATTTGTGCATTGCATCGTCATCATCATGCATTGTTTGCCAAAACTATGTTTGCAAAACCCGTGTTGTTTTCTAAACGCCCCTCTTTATTCAAACCTCAAAACCGGGACCCCGGAATATTTTGGTTTGCCGATATCGGTTTGCAAAAACTTTGTTTGAAATAAATAAAACATTTAATTTATTTTAGCGGGGCAGTCGAACGGGCCGATTGACCCGAACGACCACCCCAGAAAAACCAGATCGGTCCATCCTGCCGCCCCATCTAATCCTAAACCCACCTAAAAAGCTACCCACACACACCTCCACATCACCCCACCCAATCCCTGGACGCCACCTCATCAACCCTCACCCTCTCATCCTATCACCATGCGCCACCTAGCCCCTATCTCTCTCCTTTCCCTCTCTCTCTCAGCAACTCCCCCAGCCACCTGCCCACACGCAAGCCACAGCCACA
Organism: Avena longiglumis; assembly: GCA_030063025.1. NCBI lineage: Eukaryota > Viridiplantae > Streptophyta > Magnoliopsida > Poales > Poaceae > Avena > Avena longiglumis. Next base: position 481,522,463 of record CP125977.1, read on the forward strand.
CACATGCGCGCATGCAGCCCACACCCCCCTGGGCCCCACCGGCCCCACCACCAACCCCCCAAACACCCCATCACCCACGCCTGCCAACCACCACCCCGGGGCCCACCTCACGCCCACCCCGCACGCGTGTGCCCGCTCTCCTCTCCCTTCTCTCTGTTTCTCTCTCTCACCTCCGGCGACCGGCCGCCGGCGCGGTCCGCCCCTCCCCTCCCCCACGCTCTCTTCCGCCTCCCCAACCTCGCCACCAGGCCCTCTCCCTCACCGCTCCCTCCCGCTGCCACCGCCCATAAGCTCATGGCCTTCGGCAACTCCGCCATGAGCACGCCGCCTCCCTGCAACCTCCGCCTCCCAAGGCCCAGCGAGCACCCTGCAACCGCCGCCTCCGTCTCCCGTCGCTGCCCGCCAGCCGCCCCATGAGCTCCCTCCGCCTCACGCCCGACCCGCGCGCTGCCCCCCGCGCCTCCACCTCTCTCCTCCGCCACCCTCCGCCAGACGCCCAGACCCTTCCCCGCCGCACCGAGCCGCCTGCCGCTGAGCAGAGCTGCCCGCCTCGCGCCTTGCGCTAGCCCCGCCCGCCCGTCTGCCCACGCTGCTCGCCTCTCGCCCGGCCGCCACCGCCGCCGGAGAGCCCGACCCCTGCCGGCGTGCGCTTTCGGTGAGGTCCTTTGGGCCCCTCTTCAGCACGCATCCCGTGCAGCTCGTGCCCCGAGAATCAACCGGCGATAGGGCCCCGGTGTTTGATGAGAAGCCGAACCCGAACCCGAACGTCACTAGAAGGACCATCGACAAGATCTTGCACGCGAACACCGAGCATCTACGACATGGAACCACGGACCTCCTCTCGGAATGCCAGGCTCTTCTTCAAGGACGCCAAGTACTCTTATCTCCAAGACGACCGGCCGGAGTCGAGAGCCCGACAAGAACTCCATCACGGAACAACTAGCACTCCGGCGGGGACCACGAGACCCGGCGTCGAGCCCCAAGTTCGTCCCCGATAAGCAAGGTGGAACCCCAAGACCCCGAAGCCCCGATCCGAAGGCCGATCCGAAGCGCCAAGGCCTCCGCCATGGAATCAACAAGATCATCACGAAACGCCAAGTACTTCTTTCAGGGCGCCATGATCGTCGACATGACCCGAAGACCGCGAATGCGACAAGAACGACACCGGCAGTAACGCCTAGTACTTCTTCCCCGATGCGACAAGATCTGCCCCGTGACCGAGAACGCTTCCGTCGAACCCTGGACCCCGAGACCGGACCCTGGACCCTGTCGAACCCCGAACCCCGGAACCCGAGATCGTCGAGCCCCCTCTAATGTGTGACCCCTTTTCCTCGAACCCTATTTTATAACATATCAATTTGTTGCATACTAAATTGTCATTTCCCGCATGCATAGCATTGGTTTGGGGCCTTATGCCGATTCACCTAATAATTAAATATGGGGCCCATATGCGGGCAAATCTAGTCTCATATCGGCCTCATTTAAACATGTGTAGCGAACCTGTTCCATCTGTTGTCTTGCTAAACAACATTTAATTTGCGGGGTAATTAAATAACTTGAACCATCTAATCAAATGTCGGGACCCCGGTTCCGCTTAATCTTGACCTAATTGCATTGCACCTTTTGCCATGCCATCCATCATGCATGCATCATGCCGATCTTCTGCCGTTGTATTAAATATCGCATCCGTGTTTCTTCTAGTGTTTTGCTTCTTCGCGGATAAGGCCGTTGAGTTGATGTGAGCTTCACCGATCTTGGTTGAACCTTCGACAATGTTTTCAAAGAGCATCTCCCTCTTTCTACCTATCTTACTTTTATAGTATTTACTTCCTCCTATTGATCTTTGCTATCTGTGTTGCGATGCTCTAGATTTCGTACCCGTGATATCCCTTGCAGCCATATATAGCCTTGGACACATCCTATTACCTGTTGTTTGGTAGATAGTTGGACCCGCGTGTCGTAGTCGCTTGCTCCAGTGTTTTGCTTGTCGTCAAGTACCACCTCTGTTGGAGAATTGCCGCGTGTTGACGTTGGAGATGATCATGGCTTTAATTATTGTTCACTTTAATTTCTGTTTAACAACTAAAATTGAATTAAGCAGAGGCATCGGTGGGTGATAGGTAAGATTTGGTTTCCGACCGCCCACTTGTGTCCCGTAGGACCCGAGTTCTTGACACCTGTTCCGAGATCGAGCGCGCTAACCACAGGTGGGGAGATATGGGCCCCCCATTGATAATTACCTGATTTCAAAGTATTGTACTGGGGGCCACAAACTAGTTTGAGGTGTTTCTACTATCCTGTACTTATGCCATGCTTTACTGCTTTATTTACGATTGTGCGAAAGCGCGTGTACTGTTTAGGAAAGCGGGATGTTTTCGCGGTATGGACAGTCCCCGTTTGGGGACCTGCTGTCGCATACTGCCATCGACGCAAACCCTGAGACCGTCTCGGAGACCGGCCGACTCCGTTGCGGGTGTCGACTCGGTGGGGTGGCCCCCGTGCTTGCTTTGGAGTGCAGGAACGTGACTTAGGCCCCGACATACCGATGGGTGTATGTTAACCGATCCGCAAAAGGGTCAAGTGCCTGTGGATACTTTGGTGCACCGCAGGTTAAATCTTTTCGAAGTCGTGTCCGGTTATGGACGACTTGGAGCATGTCTCGATCATAGACAACTATAACTAAAGTTTACGTTTTAAATTAACTTGTCTCTGATATGATTAGTAATCAGCTTCACTACAACAGAATGGCTAAGTAAAAGTACCAACAATTGCTGGGTTTTGGGGTTATCTCATGATAATTGTATCTGACTAGTAAGTGTTGCCACTATAACAGAATGATTAACTAAAAGTTCCCACTGCTTACTTTATCAGGATGATTATCTAAATCTGACTAGTAAAGTGCCGCAACTATAACTGAATAAGTAAAACTGCCAACCGTGTGAGTTCCTCGGTTGACTTCCTCGTTTGGTTACGAGGGGGAAACGCCAGGATGGGTTTGTTTGGTGATAGCTTCAGGTTGGATCCGGATAGGTCATTCTCACCCCCTTCTGATATCCGCCAGTTGTATCGAGTCTCTATAGGTTGTTTAGTGCATGCTGCCGCTGCCGCTCAGTCCACCATACCTATGTAGGCGAGGACCGCCGAATTCTAGCCTCGCTGTAATCGCCTCGATCGACGCTCCTTCTTTTTCCTTTGCCCTTTGTCGGCACCCCTTTGTTTAAGCAGGTTTTGAGATCGACGCCGTTAGCGGTTACCCTTCCGCTTGGCTCAGGCAGGTTATGGACGCCATTGGTTATTCTTCGTGGCTCTTAGCCCCATTTGCTTCTTGTCCGTAGTCGGACGCCTATCATTTTCGGTGATTTGGATCTTTGTATATTATATCGTATTCTTGACTCTTTGAGTCGCTGTATATATATATCTGCTCAGGTCCCATCGAGGACTGTTGTGTAATGTTATTACTTTGCTTTCCACCCGCACGAAAGTGCCTGGTGGGCACCTTCGAATCGTTTCTATGCGGGTTTGGCGAATTTTGCTAAAACTTGCATAGGGCCGATTCTGAGGGTGTTACAGAGTGGTACTACAAGTCAAGGACTAAATGATCATAGAGGATATGGTGACTTGTTCATAGTCATAACATGGTGTGAGCATGTGCCAAGTCAACCCAAACAAAACATCAAAGGAGAATACCACAATACTATGCTTTTGCATGCTAAAACAATGCATGATTCCTTCAAGGCACACTAAGCAATCCTAATTGTTTGGAACAATTCATGCTACAGAAATAATCACTAAGAATAAGGTCAAAACAACACCTAGCACGACATGCTAAAATCTAAGTCACAGTAAATGCAAACTCCTCTTGCACTTTCAAGCAAGAACTTTCTACTCCTTTCCAACACCAATCAACTTATTTGAAACAACACAGCGAGAACGGGAGTCCAAACTACTTTATTCAAGAAAACTAAACAAACTAATCAAAACAAACTAAAACTAAGACGCTCCAAGAACAACACAACAGTGCATGAAACAATAAAAACGAAGTGTCTAGAAAGACCTAAGCTTTTTATTAATAAGAAGGGGATGCCTTGGGCATCCCCAAGCTTTGACGCATGTACCTCTTGGATATTTCTTGGGGAGACACCGGGGTGACATCCCCAAGCTTGAGATTTTGTCCATTCTTCATCTCATTACATCATTCTCTCTCTACACCTGAAATTTTTCCTTCATACAAAACTTCACACAATCTTCATTAGCAACATTAGTGTATTCAAAAGATAATAGACCCTTGGGTTTAGATTTAGAACAGCAAAACTTTCACTAAAAACACAAGCTATTGTAGCAACTCCTTCAAAAATCTCATTTTCCCAAAAAGAACCCAAAAAAGGAATCAATAAGAAGCTAATGCAAATAACGGCAGAAATCTGTCAAAACATACCAGTAGGTAGAAGACCTTCCGTTGCTCAAATCAAACAGTGTTGAACTAACGAAAGTTAGCTAACATACTGGGGGATTTATTTGTAAATTTTCAGCTCATTACGACTTACAGATACTCCTCACGAATTTTTATGGTGGAGGACAAAAATCTGTTTCGGGACAGCAACTCCCCAAATCTTACTTCCCTCTCATTAGAGGTCATTCTTGGCAAAAAAAGCAAACAAAAAGGATAAGGAGAGGTTATCACAGAGGTAGACTCAACTAAAACTTTTTGGTTATCTCCCAATAAGTACTTTTCTTTAATGCCTTTAAGTTAGGCTTGATAGTTTGAGAAGATGCTCACATAAGAAATATGAACTAAAGTAAAAGAGATCATCAAGAAGCAAACAAAACACATTTAAGTCTAACCCACTTCCTATGCATAGGAATCTTGTATGCAAATAAATTCACAAAGAATAAAGTGACAAGCATAGGAAAGCAAAACAAGTGCAACTTCAAAAATTTCAACATAAAGAGGGGAAACTTAATATTGTTGAGATACATAAGACCATGTTTACATCTCTCATAATAACTTTCAGTAGCATCATGAATAAAATTAACAATATAACTATCACATAAAACATTCTTATCATGAGCCACATGCATAAAATAATTATTACTCTCCACATAAGCATAGTCATTCTTATTAATTATAGTGGGACAAATTCAACAAAATAGCTATCATCATTATTCTCATCACCATAATCATCAAATATAGGAGGCATATTGTAATCATAATTAATTTTATCCTCAATAGTAGGTGGACTGAAAATATCATACTCATCATTGTAATCATCATAAATTGGAGGTAAAGTATCATCATAGGCAATAGAATTAGAATTGGTACCAAAGAGATTTTCAATATCAAAAGTAGTGTGCTTTTCCCAATCATGATCACTACTATAAGTAACAGTCATAGGAACATCATCACAAGTTTTACCCATAGTAGATATTTCAAAATAATCCACAAGAGCATCCTCCTCCTCTTTTTCATCTAATGAGCTTCATGTTTCAGCAATTTCTTATTCCATAGGCTCCTGCAAGGCATTAGTCTCTTCCATTTGTGGAAAACAATTATTAAAATATTCAAGAATATAGACATTTTATTTCTTGTAATTATCAAAGCAAAATTTAAGTATCTCATAAACCTCATATTCATAAGGTGCATCATCAGTATTTTCAAGCAAACTGGCAAGTTCAAATGCACCCTTGAAGGCAATAAATTCTTCAATTTGTTCCACATCATAGAAGTCATAATTTCCTTTAACATAAGAGGATATGGTAACATTATCATTATACTCACATTGAAAAGGGAGGTGTTTATACCTCCTAAAACAACAAGCTTTATCAAAGAAATAAGTAACGTTATAAGTAGATCACACCTCTCTAGCAATAGTATTCAATTTATCAACTTGTGCCCATAAGTGTTTCCCTTTTTGTGACAAACGGTGTTCCTTATAATAGTACTTCTGTTCTTCCGTGAATCCACCTTGCCAATAAGAACTAGTTTCAAAGTAACCATCCATTGATAGAAAGCATGACCAAGCAAGGAAATAACAGACCAGCAACTAGAGCAGGAACTAATTTTTTGGGGTTTTTGATAAGAGAAAGCAAACCAAACTAAACTATTTTTTTGGAGTTTTTGATAAAAAGAGGCAAACAAAACCAAACAAAAGAAACTAAGCAAAACAAAAACAAAGTAAAGAGAAAGTTTGAGGAGGACTCCCCATGTGAAGACGTCCTTAGCCTCCCCGGCAACGGCGCCAGAAAATCTTGATGGCGCTGCGTCAACGTGGAGCGCTTCGTAGGGAAACCCCAAGAGAAAGGTATGATGCAACACAGCAGCAAGTATTCCCTCAGTAAGAAACCAAGGTTGTTGGACCATTAGGAGGAAGGAAACGTCTCAAAGGTGTTACAAGCAACTTGGTAACCTGCACACAACACAAACTCAAGACTTTGTCCCAACTAACAGTGAGGTTGTCAATATCACCGGTTGTTGTAACAAAGGATTAACGGTATGGTGTGGAAGGTGATAATGGTTTGCAGCAAGTAAACAGTAATAGTGGAAGATGTAGCAATGGTAAAGATTGGACCGGGGTCCATAGTTCATTAGAGGTGTTCTCCTTAGATAAACAAACATGGCATGTTGGGTAAACAAATTACAGCAGGGCAATTGACAGGACTGAGCAAGGCATAACAATGCAATACTAGACATAAAGATCCTATGCGATTCGATTAGGCAATACAACAAGATACATAGACCGCCATCCAACTGCATCTATGACTAGAAGTCCACCTTTGGGTTATCATCCGAACCCCCTACAGTATTAAGTTGCAAGTAATAGACAACTGCTTTAAGCAAAGTGTGTAAGGTAAACAATCCACTTGTTCCATGAACAAGAGACCGTTGTTTTCTCCCTAGTGGCAACAACACATCTACAACCTTAGAGATTTCTGTCACTTCCCTTGATTAAGTAGAGGCATGAACCCACTATTGAGCATAAATACCCCCTCTTGGAGTCACTAGCAACTACTTGGCCAAGATAGCTACTAACAACGGAGAGCATGCAAGATCACAAACAACACAGACATGATAGAATCAATAAGACAAAACCATTAATCAATCTGACATAGTAATCTCAATATCCATCGGACCCCCGCAAACACAACATGCATGATTACAAATAGATGAGATCTTGATCATGAACGGAGCTCACAATATCTAGTCATGAAAGCACAAAGGAGGAGATACAACCATCTAGCTACTACATGGGCCTGTAGTCCAAGGTGGAACTACTCACGCTTCATACCAGAGGCTGGCATGATGAAGAAGAAGGCCTCTGGGATGATCTCCCCTCCGGCAGGGTGCCGGGAAGAGCCTCAGATCCCCTGGTCTTGGGATGGTGGTGGCGGCGGCTACAGACGGTTTCGTGGAATATTGATCGGGTGCTTAGGGTTTAGGCATCGGGGGCTTCTTATAGGTGAAGAGGCGAGGCTGGGAGGAGGCCAAGGGGCTCACACCCTGCCCAGGCATGGCCCAGGGTGGGTCCTCTCCTGGGGGTTGCATCCGCCCTATGGCGCCCCTCCGTCTCTCCTCTAGACTTCGTGTTCACCTCTGTGAAATATTGACTTTGGCTTTTGTCCCATCCAATTCCGAGAATATTTCCTTACTAGCTTTTCTGGAACCAAAAACAGTAGAAAAAAGGCAACTGGAACTGGGGCAACTTGTTAATAGGTTAGTACTAGAAAACATTTGAAATGCACCTCAAAGTGTGTACAAAGCAAAGTAGATACTATAACAAGCATGTAACATCAAAAATTATATATATGTTTATGACGTATCACGAAGCCCCACACATACATATGAATCCTATGCTTTCAAAGTATTTACATTATTGCCATGTGCATGTGATTCTAAAGTCTTTTATCGATAGATAGAGTAATCCTATCTAATGCATGTTCTCTTTGTAGCCTATACTCCCTGATCCACTACTCCTAGCATAACTAGGGTTTGGCTTGTGAAGTTTTGCTAGAGTTGTTGCATTTGTTGTGCTTAGCCATGCTTTGCTGATACCGCTGGTCCATCCGGTTGATGAATCAGAGCTACGAATGAACCTAGTTTGACAGGATGACGTGGTATGGTCAGAGATGAAAGTTAAACATGCTAAGGCTTGTATGGGAGGCCACGATGGGTTGTGGTTTTTGTAGTCCCATACTTGCCACTACTAGGATCTGAGTTCTTGCATCTTGAACCAAGATGAGCATACATCCACACGGGGCCTGGAAACCCCCTCGACCAACTAACTTGCCGAGTAGATTCCATGAGTCACATAGTTCGGACGTTCCATTAAACATACGCATTCTGGCTCTTCTCGAAGGAGGTACATTCATATAGGTAGGTAAGCGTGGCAGGGAATGGGAGAGTCCTGTCCTCCATAGTCTCAAACCATGTTCACATCATTAGGGATCGACTTCGGGACTTGACCCATTACGGCGGCATCTCCCTAGTGTGTGACTCGCGGTCTCAACGAAAGCAAGGTAAAGGTCATGTCTAACCACCCTCTGCCAGCCTTCCAAGGAAGAGGGCTTATCTAGTGGCATTAAGAGAAGGTTAGTGCGTGTGGGTAAAGTTGTACACCCCTGCAGGGTATTAATATTTTCGAAAAGTTGTGTCCATGATTATGGACGACTTGGGAATGGGTGTGATGATCATAGAGAACTTGAACCTAATCGTAAAACTTGGCAAGTCAAGTAATGTGTGCTTAAGGATGCTTCCTCAGGGATCGAGGGGGTGATCCTAGGTAGGTTTAGCAATGATGATTCGATGGATATCAAAAGATGATCAAAGATAGAGATAACGCTCTCTTATACCCTTTTAAAATATTCGGATTAGTCGAGATTCTTCTTCCTCTCGTTTTTACAAACAAAGATGGCTTTATGCAAAATAACTCCACCAGCCATAAGTCTTGCGGAGTACACCATGTACTGACCCTTGCTTCATTGATAATTTTGTAGCAGAATAAGTGCTACCATAGAAGATGAGATCTTCATGACATCGACATCAACGAGTAGCTTGGGGTTCCCAGTCGGCAGTCTGGGCTCGATGGATTGGACATCATCGTTATGCTTTAGGCCTCTTAGGCCATATGTTAAGTTTGTTATACTTAATAGCATAATTTGCCTTCCATTGTTTGATGTTTGTGGTTAGCGACCTCTATTTGTAATATTTTAGTTCTTTGGTCAGTCATGAGCTTGCTGTAATAAATTTTGTGTCATAGGGTCACTGTTGTGTTGCCGATTCTATCTTTATATGCTTTCGAGATTAGGTTAGGATTATGTTTAGACGAAGGTCTGGGATTTATCTAGCCTTAATCCCGGGGGTGTCACAACAACATGGCACTTTAGGCAAAATATGTCCGACCTTATTTGTGCTCCTTTTAAAAAAATAACTTCACAGCCATCGGACGAATTTTGTTGGAATAAGATGGCAAAAATTCTAGCTGAAGTGTTAAAAATTAGTGGATTTTTCTTCTAGATTAATAGAGTTCATCTCAAACCTATTTGAACTTTGAAGCCAATTATCTTTTGTTCTGTAAGTTTCTTATGGCTCGGGATCGGTCTCCGCTATTGATGCGGCCATAGTGGATGCACCGGTGCCGTCAGTATCACTCGAGGAGGGCGGCGGTGTGGACGACATACTCAGCAGTATTGCATTGATGTTTATTGTTTCGCTGTTGTGCTTTCTAGAGCAAGTGCAATCTTGTTTATAGGTTACCAAGGCCTTACGAGTCCCCCTTCCCCTGCTACTGTACAGGACAAAAGCCGAAGTCAATATTTCATCAAGGAGAACACGGAGTCCTGAGGAGAGACGGAAGGGAGCCACAAAGCGGCTGCACCCCCAGGCGAGTGTCGTGGTATTGCCGACGAGTACGCCATGGAGGGGTCCTCACAGTGCGTGTTTAGAGACGTGGGGTAAGGAGGACGGTTGACGGGTACTAGGTAACACAGCTTACCCAGGTTCAGATCCCACAACGGTGGCGGAATCCTACTCCTTCTATAAATCACTATAAGGGCAATATGTCGAGTTACAGAGATATGTTCGTTGTGCGAGGTTGTCTGAAGTTGACTATGATTGTGCCCTAAAGGCTCCCATAGGCCCGACTTATATAGCCGCCAGATCCTAGGGTTACAGGGAAAAGTCCTGGCCGGACAGGTTACAGAGTCCTACACCGTCTATCACTAGTCTTGTGTATCTTGCACTCCAAGGATCCGGGTACGCTGGTGACTCCACCGTAGCCTTTCTTTATCCGGCATGGGCCTCCCTTCTGGATCCACCTAACTGGGACGCCCAGCAGGCCACAGGCCATGCTACCGACTATGGGCCACCCGGGTTAGTCGGATAAGAGACATGCTAATAGGATACCCATGTAGCATATCCCCAATAGTAGCCCCCGGAGAACTCCGAGATCTTGCGCCGTCTTGACTCTTCATGTGGAATGCTCCGTCTAGATGGATGTCGGCAAATCGTCAAGCAATATCTTGTAGTCCTCCCAAAGAACCCTGCAAGGTTTTCTCCGTCTTCGATTTGTAAGCCGGAGAAATGCTGAATCTTCCATCGTACTCTTCTGTAGTTGGATTAAATCCGTCCATGCCGGAATCTTCGATGTGACGGCTCATCTACCCGTGTAAGCTATGACGTCGTAGTCTTAGGTCAGCGACACCTCGTAACTCACACATGCAGAGAACACAATCATATCCGATTTTCCCGCGCGGGCGATACGAACCGTTGGCGGCGGCGGTTGGAGACGTGGCGAAATTACAGCGCACGTTCACGAACACGTCGTCTACGCGGCAACCGTCCGATCAGCTACACGAATCTTGACACATAGTATGATAAATAGTAACCGTGGGACACTTTCCACTTTTTACCTCATTCCTCTCGCGTCATCGTCTTCTTCCTTCAGCCGCACGCCTCCTCGAGCTCTCCGCGAGAAACCTCGAAAACCCTAGCTTCCATCTACGTCAGTCGCATCCTTCCAACACTCCATGGCCAGCAGCAGCTCCTCCCCATCGATGGCGGCGTCGAGCGAAGCCACGGCGAAGCCGCGGCGAAGTCGGCGATCTCCATCGTCGTGCCCCCAGAGGGCCTGGTCATCCCCGCATCGGCGGTGATCAAAACCACCGGGGACGACCATAATCTGGCGGCGCTAGAGCCACTGGAAGAAGAGCTAGACTCGCACAAGGGTGACTGGCGAGGCTCGGACATAACCAACCGCGACATCCAGGAGATGGTCGTCGAAGGGTACCTTCCCGCGATGGAGGGGCTTGCTTGGCGGGCAGCGCCGGCCGGCGAGGTGACACCTTCTCCCCAAGACGGAGAAAAGGTGTACCTCAAGGCTCAGCTGGTACGCGGCGTTTCCTTGCCCATCTCCCACTTCTTTCTCTCTGTCTTGAACCACTACAAGGTCCAACCCCACAACCTCTCCCCCAATAGCATCTTAGTGCTTAGCAACTTTGCGGAACTTTGCGAGGGTTACCTAGGGATAAGGCCTAGGTTAGACTTGTTCGTGTACTTCTTCACCATTAAACGTGAAGCCGGACATAGTAAGGAGGAGCTTAGGAACTGCGGCACCATAAGCTTCAAGATTCGACCTGGTCGGCGGTTCCCCGACATCGTCGGCCACGAGTCCTGCAAGAACTGGCAACGGACGTACTTCTACGGCCCCGACATTCCTTTGGAGGGCCGAGAAGTGACATACCCGGACTTCGTGGATGGAGCCGCCGCTGAAGTTTCTACATGGAGATCCCATGCCTCCCTTCCCTCTGACCTCGACGCTTCTCGCGCAATAAGGCGGATCGAATGGTTCGTAGAGACGGGCTTGACCGGCTTGGACCTAGCCATGTGCTGGTTCATCAGGCGAATCCAACCTCTGCAGCACCGCGCGAAGTTCATGCACGAGTATACCAGTGATCGAAGGGATACACTCCGGATCTTCGTGGATAACTTCTCGAGTGACTCCGTCAAGCTCCGCCTAAAGCACATCGTCAAGGTGAAGGATAAGAACTGTGGCTTCACCATCACCTACGACATGTTTGTAGACAGCAAGTGCCCAAAGGTAGGTATTTATTTTCCGTGTACGACATTGCTCCATTTTTCTGTCTTGCCAATACCATCTTATCTAACACGGTGATTTCTCGCTTAACAGCTTAGCGATCTAGATGAGGGCAACCTGGCTGCCCAAATCTATGATCCAAAGATGAAGGAAGTCACGGTCGTGTCCGACGACGATGTCCCGTTGGCGGGAAAAGCGGAAGAGCTCCACTTCTAACGTTGCCGATGGAGGCAAGAAGAAGAATACGGAGGGTGGATCCTCCAAAAAGAGTACCGCCGCCCTGGAGGCGGAAAAGAGAAAAGCCACCGGGATTTTTGCCAAAGCGCCCCCCTAGTGTAAGCCTCTCATTCTCCGACATTGTCTACTTATCTGTCTTGTTTCTGTACTTATGCACTTTGCACGTTTCAGGAAGAAAGCCACGACCAGCCTCAAGAAGTCCACCAAAACTTTGGGGGCTTCTAGAAATATCAAGGACATGCTGCATTGCGACTCCTCCCCCGCCATCACCCCTACTACTCCTGCCGTCAAGCCTTCCTCTGCCCCGACAAGCTCTCAAGCCCAGGAGGCACCAGGCCCTTCCGCCATGGAAGTGGATTCTGGCGCCTCTACCGAACTCGCTGTTGTTGGCGAGCAGGCGACGCAGGAGAGCACTGCTCTACAAATGGCTGAAGCTCCGGCTAAGGATGCCATCGGTAGCGGCAAGGCGGTGGTGGGAGCTGGTACCTCTGCCAAAGGCGGTGCCCCTACTCCCCAGAAACCCTTTGAGTTTCCGAAGATAGTTTACCCGGTGCTCACGCCGAGTGACACAACTCTGGTTCCTGGAGGAGTACCGTCATCTCCGACGTGCGGTCTTGAGGAGCTACTCCGACAAGCGGATATCTTGCAAGGAAATAGCATTTCCTTCGGCAACCTGCTAGACGAGAGTGCTACAAACCTCAAGATTATTGCACTTGTAAGTTTTTACTTTGCCTTTTGCATTTCATATGAGTATCCCACTGTAGCCCCCGAGGATGTAGACGGAAAACCATAGGTTTTGCATCTATATGCTCTAAGAGTGACTAAGTTAGAAAAACTCTCACTGTAGCCCCCAAGCATTTAGATGGAACAAACTATTCCGACTAGATGCTTTAAGAGTAGCATACGAAGTGTTCATAATTTTCAATACTATAGCCCGCAAGCCTCTAGTTGTAACTGAATTAGTTTCGACTAGATGCTTAAAGAAAAGCTAAGCATATTGCTAAGTTAAAAAATTCTCGCTGTAGCCCCCGAGCGTCTAGGTGGAAAATCTCCGACTAGATGCTCCAAGTAGACAAAACAACAGTTTAACTTTGTACTTTTTTCCACAGAACGAGAATGCTCGGAGGGTCATGGCCAACGACAAGTACCAAAAGATGCGCGCAGATCTTGAAGCCGAAAAGGGTAAAAATGCCATCTTGAAGGAACAGATCATCAAAAACAAGAGTCTGTTTTCTTTCGGCGCATTTCAATCTTACTTTTGTGCCTATAATCTCCGAGTACTCACTGTGTACTTTGTTTTCTTCCGACTTGCAGAGCATGTCGCCAAGGCCAAGGATATTGTCGAGCAGTCCAAGCACATCCAGCAGCTGGATAGTGAGAACAGAATCCTTAAGAAGGAGAGGGAAGAGATGCTAAAGATGCACGAGGATTCCATGAAAGCCCTACAGGATTCCGCCTCCGTGGAAATCAATCGCTTGAAGGAGGAGCTTGCGATCTTAAAATATCAGAAGAAAGCTGTTGATGAGAAAAACCAACGCCACAGCGAGGCGTTTAAGCTCCTCCAACAAGAGAAGGAATCCTTGGCGGACACCCCCTGGCAGGCCAAGGCCAGCATCTTTAGTAAGTTTCCTCCGCCTTGTATTTCTGTAGTCTGGATACTTAGAGTTTATTGAACTCATGCGCTCCTTGTCGGAATTGTCAGCTCCTATGGGTTTAACCCGTTCGCCTCCTTCGGACAAGGAATGCATGGTTCTTGCCGGCAATTTCATCAACACCGCCATCACCCAAGACAAGGAGATTGCCAAGTCCCTTCAGATATACATCAAGGCCTCGGACTCTGTGATGAAGTACTCAGAGATTCTGCGCCGAGCCCCCGAGCGTGTTACGAGCTAGAAAGTTTCATGTGCACGGGTTGGCGCAAGGATGGCACTCTCAATGGTGAAGGCACACTATGAAGGTGTCGACATCGATGCGGTGACCTCTGGTATCCCCGACGTTGACAATGATGGCAAAGAGATTGATCACGAAGCCATCTTGTCATCACTCGCGGGTTATGACACCAGAGTTTCCGAGTTGGTGGACATCGATGTCTTTGTGCCCATGAACACCATCGACAGCGTCAACAAATATTCCTCTGAGTCTCATCATAGCGCCGACGTTGAGGGTGATTCTCCGGCTGGGGACGATGCTGCTTCCAAGTCTCATGCGCCCAAAGAATGAAAAACACTATGTAATATTTGTTTCACCTTTGGTGTATGCGCGGAAAGAACTTGGCGATGTAACTTAAGGTGGAAAACAATGGTTGTTATGTCCTGCTACTTAAGAACTAAATTCCAGCATGTATATATTTTTTAAGCAAGTGTTGGCTTATCCATTACTTTGGTTCTTATGCTTGACTTTCCGTGAGTCGGAAGACTCGTTGTCGGAACTATGCACTTAGGTGATGATGCCCAATGGCACCGTCAATAACCTGAGCACAAAATCGCCGACAATAAGTGCCAAAAGTCACTACTCCAGAATCCACATAAAAACGACAAAGAACGTGTAGACCAGAAAACTTAAGCTAACGCCCGTAGGCGGAATTTTCACAAGTGCAAACGCAAAGCTTGTGCATGAAGGTTTTACATGATCCAAAAATGAACACTAAAGGAGGTAAAAGACTCAGAAATATGAGTGAACCAAAGAGCTTTATTTCATTGATCATATAAGAGATACACAATTAGATAAAAAATGCTAAGTGTAAAAGGACGTAGTTGTGCTATGTTCCATGGCCGATCAAGCTCCGGGTAGTCATCATCCGGGTCACGTCGCTTACGCTTATGATCCTCGTTGGGTCTATCCTTTAGTTCACGATTGTCAACAAGGTAGTAAGACCCATTCAGCAATGCCTTGCTTATGATGAACGGTCCTTCCCATGGCGGGGATAATTTGTGTGACTTCTTCTGCTTAAGTCGGAGCACCAAATCCCCCTCTTTAAACGAGCGATGCCGAACGCGGAGACTATGGTAGCTGCGTAGCTTCTGCTGGTAGATGGTGGATCTTTGGCATGCCAAAACGCGGCTCCTCCTCGAGAAGGTCCACATCTAGGCGTCTGGATTCTTCAGCGTCATCCTCGTTGTAAGCGGCAGCTCTTGGTGCATCGTGGAGGATGTCGGAGGGCAGGATGGCTTCTGCTCCATATACCATGAAGTAAGGGGTGTAGCCGGTAGATCTGTTGGGTGTAGTTCGTAAACTCCACAGCACAGATGGCAATTCTTCCGCCCAGGCTCCAGCTGCTCTATGTAGCGGTGCCTCAAGATGTGGCTTGATTCCCTGTCGAATTAATCCATTGGCTCGCTCAACCTGACCATTGGATTGTGGGTGTGCCGCAGTTGCAAGGTCAATTCGGATGCCTTTCTCCCAGCAATATGCCTCCACTTCTCCGAGTGATAAATTGTTGCCGTTGTCGGTGATAATGCTATGTGGGAGACCAAATTTCACCACTAGATCTCGGACGAACCTTAGGGAATTTGCCCCATAAAGCTTTCTAATGGGTTTAGCTTCTATCCATTTAGTGAATTTGTCAACTGCTACAAGCAGATGCGTAAATCCACAAGGTGCCGTCTGTAACGGTCCCACCATGTCCATCCCCCAGACCGCAAATGGCCAAGTTATTGGTATTGTTCGCAGTTCTTCAGCAGGAACATGTGGTTGTCGGGCATAATACTGGCATCCCATGCATGTCTCAACCAGATTGTTGGCGTCTGCTTTCGCGGTCAGCCAGTAGAATCCTTGCCGGAAGGCTTTCGCGACCAACGATCGAGGAGCGGCGTGATGCCCGCAATCTCCAAGATGGATTTCGCGTAGGATTTCCATACCTTCTAGCTGGGAAAGACACTTTAGGTATACACCAGTAGTGCTCCTTTTATAGAGTTGCCCATTGATTATGGTATAACCCTTTGCTCGTCGTAATATTTGCCGTCTTTCGATTTCGTCGTCGGGCAAAGTTCCGTGTTCGAGATATTCCATGAACGGTTGTGTCCAAGCCGGAGGGACCTTAGTCACCATGTTGACGAAAGAGTCAGCTCTATCCGGGTTGTCGATGTCGGTGCCCTTCACGGATGGTGTGCGTAGATGCTCTAGGAAAACTCCTGGCGGAATTCGCTTGCGCCCTGATCCAAGCTTAGACAGCAGATCTGCCGCCTCGTTTTGCTCCCTGGGCACAAACTTGACTTCGTAGCCCAAGAAGCTCTTGGCTATCTCGTCCACTTCATCTCGATATGCCGCCATCATAGGGTTCCGCGCATTCCAGGTGCCAGCCACCTGCTGGGCAACCAAGTCGGAATCTCCACAGCAAACTATGCGCTTGATGCCAATATCCTTGGCTACACGTAGTCCGTGAATGAGTGCTTCATACTCTGCCATGTTGTTTGTAGCCTCGAAGTGGATCTGCGAGCGTGGTGTAGCTTGTCTCCTGGTGACTATAGCAATACACCAGCCCCAGCCGTTGAGCAACTTTGATCCGTCAAAGTGCATCACCCAATACTGGTTACAGCAGCGGAGTAGCGTCCGCATCTCCGTCAATCTGCAACAAAATCCGCCAAGGCTTGTGATTTTATAGCGTCGCGTCTCTTGTAGGTGATCTCAAGGCGGCAAGTTCAATGCCCCACTTCGACCCTTCCTCAGAAGGCCGTTATTGATAATGTCGGACAATGGAGTCTTGCTCACCACCGTGATTGGGTGCTCTGAAGTAATGCCTCGACCGAGAAGCAAGGAATACTCCGTAAGCTATCTTTTGGTAGTGCGGGTAACACTGCTTGGACTCCGTCAAGACCTCGCTTATGTAGTAAACTGGTCGTTGAACTCCGTGCTCATAGCCTGGTTCCTTCCGCTCTACCATGACGACGATGCTGATTACCCGGTTAGTTGCCGCCATGTAAATTAACAGGGGCTCACCAGGCTCGGGTGCTGCAAGGATGGGCGCTGAGGAAAGAATCTCCTTGAGCTGCTTCAATGCTGCATCTGCTTTGTCCATCCACGTGAATCCGTCCGCCTTCTGCAGCAACTTGTATAGCGGCAGAGCCTTCTCTCCAAGTCGGCTGACGAACCGACTAACTGCTGCAACACAACCTGTTAGTCGTTGAATGTCCTTTAGGCATGTCGGACGGTTTATGTTTAAGATGGCCTTGATTTTATCCGGGTTGACCTCGATTCCACGTTGGGAAACGATGAAGCCCAACAATTTGCCGGTCGGAACCCCGAAGACGCACTTCTTGGGGTTGAGCATCATGTTGTATTTCCGGAGATTATCAAAGGTTTCTTTTAAGTCGGAGATTAAGTCGTTTGACTTTTTAGACATCACCGCAATATTGTCCACATAGGCGTGAATGTTCCGACCAATTTGGTCATGGAGGCAACGTTGCATTGTCCGCTGGTAACTAGCACCTGCATTTTTCAGCCCAAAGGGCATCGTGACATAGCAAAACGTGCTATAAGGGGTAGTGAACGAAGTGGCCAATTGTTCCGACTTCCTCATCTTGATCTGGTGGTATCCTGAATATGCATCGAGAAAACACAAAAGTTCCGAGCCAGCCGCCGAGTCAATGACTTGGTCAATGCGAGGCAAAGCAAACGGATCTTTGGGACATGCTTTTTTAAAGCCGGTGTAATCAATGCACATTCTTAATTCATTGGTTCCCTTTTTGGGGACAAGTACAGGATTGGCCACCAATTGGGTGTGAAGGACTTCTCGGATAAATCTAGCCTTAAGTAACCTAGCTATCTCTTTGCCAATGGCGCGTCCCTTCTCATCTCCAAAGCGTCGTAGAGGTTGTTTCACTGGTTTGCATTTTGGATCAATGTTTAAGCTGTGCTCGGCAAGTTCCCTAGGTACACCTTTCATGTCGGCAGGTTGCCAGGCAAAGATGTCCATGTTCTCATGGAGGAACTCGACGAGCGCGCTTTCCTATTTGGGATCCAGGTTTGTCCCAATGGCGGTGACCTTGGAGGCATCGCCTACCACAAGTTCCACCGGCTTGGTCTCGATGGCGGCCTTGAACGCATGAGCGGAGTCAGAGATCTGCTTCTTTGACGCTGGCATCTCTGAGTCATCGACCTTGCTCTGGATCTCCTTGAATTCTTCGTTGTAGAGGACAGCTTCTGCAATGGCTGCTTCGTTGATCTCGCAGTCTCTTGCCTTGGTAAAGCTTCCGGATACGGTGATGATGCTGTTTGGTCCAGGTATCTGGAGTTTGTTGTAGACGAAGCATGGCTTGGCCATGAACGTGTGGAATATGTCGCGGCCGAATATGACGTGGTACACGCTCTTGAAGGGGACCACCTCGAAGGTCATGCGCTCTTGGCGGTAATTATTAACATCTCCAAAGGCTACCTGAAGTGTAATGCACCCAAGGGATCGAGCCTCCCGACCAGGAACTACGCCATGGAAAATGGTGTTGGTCTGCCTTAGGTTTGCCTCTGTCAAGTTCATCTTCTGCAGTGTATCCAGGTACATGATGTTGATGCTGCTTCCACTATCCACCATACACTTGGTGAACTCCACGCCGTCAATCAAGGGGTTGATGACCATGGCGTACTGGTTCTCCGTGGGTATAAGGTCTGCGTGGTCCGTCATGTCCCAAGTTATTGGAACCTCTGACCAGCGCAGGTACTGGGGTACTGGGGGAGAGTAGCCATCAGGATCCTCAGAGAAGTCTTCTGTTGTCGGACGGTGGGGGTGCCAAGGAAAGTGTGGTAGACTGGGGCCTTCTTTGCGAAGGGGTTCTTGCCCTTGTCGTCGCTCTTGGAGGCGTGCTTGGGGTCAACGTCCTCGTCCATGTCACTTGAATCCTTGGACTCCTCCTCCTTCTTCCCCTTGCCCTTACCTCGCGGTCTGTTCTTCCGACTTTGCTTGTAGCCGGACTCCGGGTCTTCCTTGAGGTCGTTGATGAATTTCCAGTGTCGATTGGTATGGGTGGCCTTGCCATTGGCGTCGAGGTGTATGAGGCACGGCATATCGCGGTACTCTTCGTAGATTTAGGGAACGCGGAGCGGTGCCGAGGTGGTTTCACTTCCTCGTTGCTGCCCACGACCAGCTCCCCTTCCTCGGCCATGTTGTCCGCCTTCTCCTCGTCCTGCAAAAGTCATAGCGACCATGTCGGTAGACTGATTTTCTTCTGGACCGGTCTTCCGCTTTGTACTGCTGTTCCTCCGAGCTTGAGTTGGAATGGCCGTTGCCGGCAATGAGCCACGGGCATCGTCGTCGGCAGTTGCGAACTCACTAGCCAACCGAATCATCTGGTTCAAGTCAAGCTGGTGATTGTCCTGCAAGCGCTTAAGCTTATGTCGGAGCAACGTGCCCCTTTCCAACCCATCGATGAAGGCGGCCATGGCGGTCTAAGCGTGCACTCCTGCGCAAGAATTTTTCATATCCAGCCAGCGGGAGAGATAGGCGCGAGATGTCTCGTCTTTCTCTTGCACGCACCGCTGTAGATCGCCCACAGTGCAGGGATGCTTGTATGTACCCTCAAAGTTCTTGGTGAACGCTTCTTGCATGTCCAACCAGTTGTAGATAGATTTCTCCGGCAAGTCGTCGATCCATTGACGGGCCGTGCCCACCAACATTAACGGGAGGTACTTGACGGCGACATTGAGGTTGCCTCCGACAATCTCCACCGCGTTGCCGTAGTCCTGCAACCATGTGGCTGGCTTGGCGGTGCCGTCATAGGGCTTGATGGTCTTGTCAATCCAGAAACCTTTGGGGTAACTTGCGGACCGTATTGTAGGTCCAAAGCAACATGGTCCCAGGTATGATCCTTCCCGGGCCTCGTGGATCTTATCGATCCACGAACGTTCATCGTACGGATCCGAGTTATTCTTCTTTTTGTCAACAGGGGATGGGCTGCGGGAACGACACAGGCCTCCTCCGCCATGGTGACTGCTTGGTGGTGACGGAGGCGGAGGTGGCGGTGGATTAGCCTTCTTGCTGTTACCCTCCTGCGACGCCTCACGCCTGTCACGGTTGCTTGTCGGGCGCGGAGGGTCATGGCATGACCTGCTCTTGTGTCCTTGGTTGCACTCCTCGTCATGACGGGTCTACTCCGCGTTGTCGCGGATGACGATGTCGCACTGTTTTGGTGGGGGCATATCCATATGATGGTGATCCTTGTAATCTTTGTGATGTCGGGGAGATCGGGAAGGTGGCGATGGGCGAGGAGGTCAGGCCTTTTCTCCGTGGTTGGAGGATATGGGGATGGCATCCTTCCCGTTGCGTGCATCCCTCCGTCTTCGTTCTAATGAACTCGTCTGGGACCCGGTATCAAGAGGAGATCTGTCCCTTGGCGGCTTGTATTGGCTAGATTGGCGGAGCGCTGGGTTAGACTCAAGCCTCTGAGAGGTGGCCTTTTCCTGCTGCTTAACCGCCTTGGCCACTAGGTCGTAGACATGTTCCACTGCCTCAGGCGATCTATCCTGCTCCAGAAGGGTCTTGGCGATGGCGAGGTTAAGGAGTGGGGTGGGCATCACCTGCTTGCCTTCACTATCAATGTATGGCTTGGCCTGTGCCGGCTTCGAGGGAGCCCATCCTAGGTTGCAATGTACACCAGGGTCGTTGATAACACGAGCCGGAGCTTTCTTAGCCTTCTGCTGCTGTAGAAAAGTCTTATACTCAGCCTCCATTGCTCTAGCTTTCTCTATGGATTTCTGCGCGTTGACCAGATCTCGATCTAGTTTAGCGCCTTGCTCCGCGATGGCTTGCGCCCCCTCCAGCAGCTGCTGGCGCTTCTCGTCAAGCTGGGTCACATTCTCGATATGAGCGACGGTTAGTGGCTCGATAAGGAGATTGTCGTACATCACTCTATCAGCTGGAGTAACTTGGGCTGATGCCGACGTAGATGCTGGAGGCGGCACGTTTGCGGTGTTGTTGTTGCTCGGCACGGTGCCGGGTTCCTGCGGCTGCTGCACTGGGTTAGGCGGAGGAGGCATCACCTTTGCGCGATCATCGTCAGCAGCAAAAAGTGGCCCCTTCCCCTTTTCCAGCGCTGTAGGCGGAGCTCGTCCGGGTTGATCTTCATCCATCGCCGTCCCAATTGTGACGAACACCCCTCAGGACGTGATGACGTTGTTGGCTTGCTCGTTGCGCGAGTACTCCTCCTCCATCTCCTGCATAGCGGAGTCTAGCTCTTCTGTACTAAAGTCTATCTCCTCTGAATCTGCACTGAAATCAGCATAAAGCGCGTCAATGACAGAGTCGGAGGGTGCCAGGACTTCCTCGATGACGGGCGGTGGAGGTGCAACAGGCTCGACGATGACTGGAGGTGGTGGTGCTGCTGCGACGATGGCGGTGGGAGGCGGTGGTGGCGGCTGCTGAACCGGAGGTTCTCCGTCTCTGAGCGCAAGCTCCATCTGGGCTGCCGCGTAGCTGTTGACAGTGCTTACCATCTCTTCGAGGGTAAGGCGTCATGTTGCCTGCTGCCATCTTAAAGAATGTCGGAGAAGCGTGTCGCGGTCCAGTCCTTCCACGAAGTGATACAAAGCGTTATCATCGGGGTAGTGGGCTAGATCAGCTCGTATACGGAGCCACCTAGCGGTGTCGTGGGGGTTTCGCCCCTCTCTACGAGCATAGCCAGATCGAAGATGGTAACCACGCCGACGAACTTGGATCTCTGTTGTCCAGACGCACGGACAAAGCCGGCGAATTTGCAGTGATCTTCCACCTTTATATCCTGCACAAGGGCGATTTGGGTGGGCCTTGAAATTTTCCGATCTTTGCCGGCGAACCCCGAAGAGAGATCCGACATCGATCCTTCCGCGAACGTGTCCTGCCCGTAGGCGATCCGTGCGGGTCTTGAATTTTTCCGATCTTTTCCGGCGAACCCCAAAGAGAGATCCGACACCGATCCTTCCGCGAACGTGTCCTGCCCGTAGGCGGTCCGTGCGGGTCTTGAATTTTTCCGATCTTTGCCGGCGAACCCCGAAGAGAGATCCGACATCGATCCTTCCGCAAACGTGTCCTGCCCGTAGGAGGTCCGTGCGGGTCTTGAATTTTTCCGATCTTTGCCGGAAAACCCCGAAGAGAGATCCGACATCGATCCTTCCGCGAGCGTATCCTGCCCTTAGGCGGTCCGTGCGGGTCTTGATGCTCCTCCGACTTCCAGGGAACTACTGCCCGAGTCGGCTTCGTTGATGAAGAGGTGGATGTCTCCGATAGGAACGATCGAACACCGCGTAGGGTTCGTCTTCGCCGGGATCCAGAACTCGTCACGATGGACGATCGGAACGTTGTCCGAGAAGAGAACACGGCCGATGGCTACGGTTTTGCCGATTCCCGCAAAGACCTTGGTCCTCGCCCGCTGAAGAGCCTGAAGCGCCTCTTGCCCCACGGTGGGCGCCAACTGTTGTGGTATTGCCGACGAGTACGCCATGGAGGGGTCCTCAAAGTGCGTGTTTAGAGGAATGGGGTAAGGCGGATGGTTGACGGGTACGAGGTAACACAGCTTACCCAGGTTCAGATCCCACAACGGTGGCAGAATCCTACTCCTGCTATAAATCACTATAAGGGCAATACGCCGAGTTACAGAGATATGTTCACAGCGAGGTTATGCGAAGTTGACTATGATTGTGCCCTAAAGGCTCCCATAGGCCCGACTTATATAGCCGCCAGATCCTAGGGTTACAGGGAAAAGTCCTAGCCGGACAGGTTACAGAGTCCTACACCGTCTATCACTAGTCTTGTGTATCTTGCACTCCAAGGCTCCGGGTACGCTGGTGACTCCACCGTAGCCTTCCTTTATCCAGCATGGGCCTCCCTTCTGGATCCACCTAACTGGGCTGCCCAGCAGGCCACAGGCCATGCTACCGACTATGGGCCACCCGGGTTAGTCGGATAAGAGACATGCTAATAGGATACCCATGTAGCATATCCCCAATAGTGAGGGCCCACCCTAGGTAGCGCCTAGGCAGGGTGTGGGCCCCATGGCCGCCTCCCAGCCTCGCCTCTTCGCCTATAAGAAGCCCCCGATGCCTAAACCCTAAGTACCTGATGAATATTCCACGAAAATGTCTATAGCCGCCGCCACCATCGTCCCTAGATCGGGGGGTCCTGAAGCTCTTCCCGGCACCCTGCCAGAGGGGAGATCATCCCGGAGGCCTTATTCGTCATCATTCTAGCCTTCGGTATGAAGCGTGAGTAGTTCCACCTTGGACTACGGGTCCATGTAGTAGCTAGATGGTTGTATCTCCTCCTTTGTGCTTTCATGACTAGATCTTGTGAGCTCCATTCATGATCAAGATCTCATCTATTTGTAATCATGCATGTTGTGTTTGCGGGGATCCGATGGATATTGAGATTACTATGTCAGATTGATTAATGGTTTTGTATTATTGCTTCTATCATGTCTGTGTTGCTTGTGATCTTGCATGATCTCCATTGTTAGTAGCTATCTTGGCCAAGTAGTTGCTAGTGACTCCAAGAGGGGGTATTTATGTTCGATAGTGGGTTCATGCCTCTATTTTATCTAAGGGAAGTGATAGAAATCTCTAAGGTTGTAGATGTGTTGTTGCTACTAGGGAGAAAACAACGGTCTCTTGTTCATGGAACAAGTGGATTGTTTACCTTACACACTTTGCTTAAAGCAGTTGTGTATTGCTTGCAACTTAATACTGGAGGGGGTTCGGATGATAATCCAAAGGTGGAATTCTAGTCATAGATGCAGTTGGATGGAGGTCTATGTATCTTGTTGTATTTCCTAATCAAATCTCATAGGATCTTGATGTCTAGTATTGCATTGTTATGCCCTTGCTCAGTCCTGTCAATTGCCTTGTTGTAATTTGTTTCCCTACATGCCATGTTTGTTTATCTAAGGAGAACACATCTAGTGAACTATGGACCCCGGTCCAATCTTTACCATTGATACATCTTCCAATGTTACTGTTTAGTTTCTGCAAACCGTCGTCACCTTCCACACAATACAGTTAATCCTTTGTTATAGCAACCGGTGAGATTGACAACCTCACTGTTCGTTGGGGCAAAGTCTTGAGTTTGTGTTGTGCAGGTTTCCAAGTTGCTTGCAATACCTTTGAGACGTTTCCTTCCTCCTACTGGTTCGATAACCTCGGTTTCTTACTGAGGGAAGACTTGCTATTGTGCTGCATCACACCTTGCTCTTGGGGTTTCCCGATGAAGTGCTCCCACGTTGACGCAGCGCCATCAAGATTTTCTGGCGCCGTTGCTGGGCAGGCTAAGGACGTCTTCACAACGGGAGTCCTTCTCAACCTTTCTCTTTACTTTGTTTTTGGTTTGCTTAGTTTTTTTGCTTGGTTTTGTTTGCCTCTTTTGAAAAACTCAAAAAAAATTAGTTTAGTTTGTTTTGCTTTCTCTTATCAAAAACACAAAAAAATTAGTTCCTACTCTAGTTGCTGGTCTGTTATTGCCTTGCTTTGTCATGCTTTCTATCAATGGATGGTTTCTTTGAAACTTGTTCTTATTGGTAAGGTGGGTTCACGGAAAAAGAAAAGTATTATTATAAGGAACACCGTTTGTCACAAAAAGGGAAACACTTATGGGAACAAATTGATAAATTAAATACTATTGCTAGAGAGGTGTGCTCTACTTATAATGTTACTTATTGCTTTGATAAATATTGTTGCTGTAGGTGGTATAAACACCTACCTTTTCAATGTAGGTATAATGGTAGTGTTACCATATCTTCTTATGTTAAAGGAAATTATGACTTTTATGATGTGGAACAAATTGAAGAATTTATTGCTTTCAAGGATGCTTTTGAACTTGCTAGTTTGCTTGAAAATATTGATGATTCACCTTATGAATATGAGTTTTATGAGATACTTAAATTTTTCTTTGATAATTACAAGGAAGAAAATGGCTATATTCTTGAATATTTTAATAGGTGCTTTCCATAGATGGAAGAGATTAATGCCTTGCAGGAGCCTATGGAAGAAGAAATTGCTGAACCTAAAAGCTCATTAGATAAAAAAGAGGAGGAGAGTGATGAACAAAAGGAGGAACAATGGATCTACCCATGCCTACCTTCAAATGAGAGTAACTCTTTATCCCTTACATTATTTGATTGTCCCCCTTGCTTACCAAAGGAGGATGAATGTTATGTTCCTATGGATCCTTTATTTGTGCCTAACTTCAAAATGCATGGCACTAAAGAGTTTTTCTTAGAAAATGTTTATGATAAAGCTCTAGATGATGGTCCTATATTGAATGATCAATTACCTTATTATAAAATTGTTAAAAGTGGGTTTGAAGGTTTTAATACCACTATTTTTGAGCTTGATAAAAATTATGTGTTTGTCGATCATGAAAAGCATGCTTTATGTGATAGTTATATTGTTGAGTTTATCCATGAGGCGACTGAAAATTATTATGAGAGAGGAAATTATGGTTGTAAAAGTTTTTATGGTACTAAAACACCTCTCTATGTGCTGAAAGTTTTGAAGTTGCTCTCATTTTATCTAGCCTAACTTAAAGACATTAAAGAAAAGTACTTGTTGGCAGATAACCCAAGAGTTTTCTTGAGTCTTGGAAGTTATTAATTCAGTAATGACCTCTCCTTATCCTTTTTGTTTGCCTTTTGTGCCAAGAATGACCTCTAATGAGAGAGAAATAAGATTTGGGAAGTTGCTGTCCTAAAACAGATCTTTATGCTCCACCATAAAAATTTGTGAGGAGTCTCTGTAAGATTGAGATGAAAATTTACGAATAAATCCGCCAGTATGTTAGCTAACTTTCGTTAGTTCAACACTTTTTGATTTGAGCAACAGAAGGTCTTCGAAAAAATCGGTTTCAACCTGCTGGTCTGTTTTGACAGATTTCTACCATTATTTGCATTTGCTTCTTATTGATTCCTTTTTGGATTCTTTTTGGTAAATTGAGATGTTTGAAGGAGTTGCTTCAGTAGCTTGTGTTTTTAGTGAAAGTTTTGCTGTTATAAAGCTAAACCCAAGGGTCTATTATCTTTTAAATACACTAATGTTGTTAATGAAGATTGTGTGAAGTTTTGTATGAAGAAAAAATTTCAGGTGTAGAGAGAGAATGATGTGATGATATAAAGAATGGATAAAAGCTCAAGCTTGGGGATTCCACCCAGGTGTTACCCCAAGAAATATTCAAGAAGTACAAAAGCTTGGGGATGCCCAAGGCATCACCTTCTTTATCAATAAAAAGCTGAGGTCTTTTTAGACACTTCGTTTTTATTATTTCATGCATTGTTGTGTTGTTCTTGGAGCGTCTTAGTTTTCGTTTGATTTTCTTAGTTTGTTTAGTTTACTTGAATAAAGTAGTTTGGACCCCCATTCTCGCTGTATTGTTTCAAATAAGTTGATTGGTGTTGGAAAGGAGTAGAAAGTTTTTGCTTGAATAGTGCAAGAGGAGCTTGCTTTGACTGTGACTTAGACTTTAGCATGTCATGCTAGGTGTTGTTTTGACCTTATGCTTAGTAAATTATTTTTGTAGCATGACTTGTTCCAAGCAATTGGGATTGCTTAGTGTGCCTTGAAAGAATCATGCGTTGTTTTAGCATGCAAAAGCATAGCATTGTGGTATTCTCCTTTGATGCTTTGTTTGGGTTGACTTGGCACATCCTCACACCATGTTATGACTATGAACAAGTCACCATAGCCTCTATCATAATTTAATCCTTGACTTGTAGTACCACTTTATGTTTTTATTAGTAATGTTTTGTCGCTCTACATGATTATGGCCATTATTGCTCTCTTAGTTGGTCGCTCCTAGTCTTTTGCTAGCCTCCACTTGTATGAGTAAGTTCTACTCATGCTTCCAACTCCCAAGAAACCAAGTTATTCCAAAGTGTCCACTATAAATTCCTATGCATGGTGTTTTACACCATTGCAAGTATATTCTTGTTTTCAGCTATCTTCTAATTAAAAAGTATTTTGTTATGTGAAAATTTAGTGATTAAAGCTCTCACGAACTTGATGCCACACGTTGTATTTCTTGCCCCTAATAAACTTGAACCATTGTGTCATCTATGTTGTATATGCTTGCACTTATACGTTGGAATTAGCAGAACCGTGCTGTCACAGGAAACGTTTTCAACATTGCACTTGTACTTTGTACACAGTTGATATCATGTTTTTTTGTCTATAGATGTCGTCGGTGTGAAATGAAAGGGGAGCTTGTAAGTCCATGGATTTATGTATGTTGTGTTCGAGAAACGCCTGGCCCGCTAGCCTAAGCCATGCCTAATCATGGGGGAAACTTGCAGCATCACCATAGTGACATCTATGAAGCATTCTTCTTATAAAAAAGAGATTGAGAAAAAGAGACATATGAGAAAAGAGGAAAGAGAGAAAAAAGCACCATATTGCCATGGTAAATAAGAAGAATGCTGAGATGCTCATTGTTTGCTTTCCTTGTCATTTTGGTTATGGGATAGCTCATGTACCATGTGTAAGGGGTACTCCGTTGGCGGTTCTCTATGATACACATGTACTTACTATGACAAGAACTTGCAAATAACTAAACTTGAGTAGCATGAGGAGCGGCCCTCGTATTCAAGGGACATGAGATTGCCAACTTATACTTTGTCAAGCATATACTCCATAGTTTGTTCACTTTAATCTTAATCACTTGAAGATGCTTATGATAGGGGCAATGAGGGCTGAAAGCTAACAAGTATCATTATTTTTGGAAGCTCTTTTTGAAACTTGAAATCCCTTCTTCCCTTTATGAAGGGCCTTTCTTCCACTATTACTATTGAGTCTCCACCTTCTACCTTTAGGCACCAGTTAAGAGAGCATAGTTGCCATTATTAGTTCTATGTGCATTGTCCCAAAACTTATTGATTGATGCATATTGTTGATATTGCTTGCTCTTGAACTATTTGTATCTAGTCACCCTTATGAACTTTGAAGGTTGTCCTATGCATCTATTTGCTACTCTATGAGGGACAAGCTGAATGTCACTATGCCATGTTTTCTGTATGTGAAACAACAAACGTTTTTCAATGCATGTTACTCATGATCTTTGTTTGTAGCCTTCCATGTTGCATGCATAGTTACTTTGTCTTACTGTTAGAACTTCATATTTCATGCTCATGTTTAAAGTTCTTTGATCCTAGCTTTCATTGCTTGCAAATGGTTTGATCTTGGTTTTTCATGGTGCATGTCACCTAAAAAATTATTATTTTTATCAATTACCTACTCGAGGACGAGCAGGAACATATCTATAATTTTTGATGTTCCATTCTTGTTTAGTATCTACTTTGCTTTGCTTTGTCCACACTTTGAGGTGCTTTTATATGTTTTCTGGTACTAACCTATTAACAAGTTGCCACAGTGCCAGTTGCATGTTTTCTGTTGTTTTTGGTTCCAGAAAAGCTAGTAAGGAAATATTCTCGGAATTGGACGGGACAAAAGCCAAAGTCAATATTTCATCGAGGAAAACACGGAGTCCCGAAGAGAGACGGAGGGGAGCCACAAGGCGCGGGCACCCTGGCCGCCTCCCAGCCTCGCCTCTTCGCCTATAAGAAGCCCTCGATGTCTAAACCCTAAGTACCCGATAAATATTCCACGAAACCATCCGTAGCCGCCACCACCATCGTCCCTAGATCGGGGGATCTGAAGATCTTCCCGGCACCCTGCCAGAGGGGAGATCATCCCGGAGGCCTTCTTCTTTATCATGCCAGCCTCCGGTATGAAGCGTGAGTAGTTGCACCTTGGACTATGGGTCCATGTAGTAGCTAGATGGTTGTATCTCCTCCTTTGTGCTTTCATGACTAGATCATGTGAGCTCCGTCCATGATCAAGATCTCATCTATTTGTAATCATGCATGTTGTGTTTGCGGGGATCCGATGGATATTGAGATTACTATGTCAGATTGATTAATGGTTTTGTCTTATTGATTCTATCATGTATGTGTTGTTTGTGATCTTGCATGCTCTCCGTTGTTAGTAGCTATCTTGTCCAAGTAGTTGCTAGTGACTCCAAGAGGGGTATTTATGATCGATAGTGGGTTCATGCCTCTATTTAATCTAAGGGAAGTGACAGAAATCTCTAAGGTTGTAGATGTGCTGTTGATACTAGGGAGAAAACAACAGTCTCTTGTTTATGGAACAAGTGGATTGTTTACCTTACACACTTTGCTTAAAGTAGTTGTTTGTTGCTTGTAACTTAATACTGGAGGGGGTTCAGATGATAACCCAAAGGTGGACTTCTAGTCATAGATGCAGTTGGATGGCGGTCTATGTATCTTATTGTATTGACCAATCGAATCTCATAGGATCTTAACGTCTAGTGTTGCATTGTTATGCCTTGCTCGGTCCTGTTAATTGCCTTGATGTAATTTGTTTACCTTGCATGCCATATTTGTTTATATAAGGAGAACACCTCTAGTGAACTATATATGGACCCCGGTCCAATCTTTACCATTGATACATCTTCCACTGTTACTGTTTACTTTCTGGAAACCACCATCACCTTCCACACCATACAGTTAATCCTTTGTTACAGCAACCGGTGAGATTGACAACCTCACTATTTGTTGGGGAAAAGTCTTGAGTTTGTGTTGTGTAGGTTTCCAAGTTGCTTGCAACACCTTTGAGACGTTTCCTTTCTCCTACTGGTTTGATAACCTCGGTTTCTTACTGAGGGAAGACTTGCTGCTGTGCTGCATCACACCTTGCTCTTGGGGTTTCCCGACGAAGCGCTCCCACATTGACGCAGCGCCATCAGAGTTCTTCAGCGTTTGGTCATGGCTTCTCTGGTTGAAGCACGACGGCAAGGAAGGATTCATGGTCTCCGCTGATAAAGTCGCAGTTCGTCGGGTGTGGTGGTGCTACATTTCTCTTCCTCTCCTGGACGGCTTTGGAAGAGGGAGGGAGGCGAAGCAGCGCAGGGTGATGCGGCTTGTTTTTCCCGGCCGGCCGTGGAGGCAAGGAGGAAAAGCACCGCTCCACTTTTCCATCACTGCGGTGGCAGTTGGATTCATGTGTTTGGGCCCGTTTCTCTGCTCCTTCTCTTGCTTGGCGTCATGGAGGTGTGAAGTGCAGGG
Organism: Avena longiglumis; assembly: GCA_030063025.1. Taxonomy (NCBI): domain Eukaryota; kingdom Viridiplantae; phylum Streptophyta; class Magnoliopsida; order Poales; family Poaceae; genus Avena; species Avena longiglumis. The sequence goes on from CP125977.1 coordinate 481,552,803, forward strand.
AGTTGTTAGAGGAACGAGGCCTGGGGATGGCGACAAAAGCTCATCGGCGGAGCTCATCCATGAAGGCAGAGGTGCCAACGTGATTTCTGGCCAGCAAAGGCCTCTCCGCGGTGTGGTGTGGGGCTGGCACCACAACTTCTTCTTCCTCCAGGCAGTCATGCCGATACGGAGGTCCTCCGATATCAAGGCGGCGCTCATCGACGACGACGAACCAAGTGGGTAGTCCACGGTGCCGCCGGCAGTGGCCGTTCTTCGAGATCTCGTCCGAGTTGTGGCAGTGAAGGACCGGTTTGCTTTTTATGTTTTTTGGTTAGGGTCCTTCGTGTAATATTCTAGGACTGCTTTTATCCCTTTGTGTTTGAAAGGGTCTTGCTTGAAAAACTGCCATCTGAGTAATACAGCTTCTTCTAGAGCTTCTTTTGTGTTTCTTGTTATGTTCCATTTCTAAGTGTTTGAATGAAAATTCATCGATTTGTTTAAATGTATAACATTTTAAATCTGAGAAGCGCATTTTGGGCGAAGGAGGGGCACCATCATGGGCAGCCCCAACCCTTGCGGGACACGTTTCTTGCGTGCCCCTATACAAAAATTTCAAACATTTGAAAATCTATTAAAACTTTGAAATTAATAACGATTCCATAGATTGTTCAAATATTTTTACACAAGTACCATTGCAAATTTACATAAAAACGGAAAAGGTAAAAACTTAACGCCTCAATTGGCCGGAGGCGCTACTCTCGCCAGGAGGGCACGACGGCGACACCCTTCAGGTTAAACAACGAGTTGTATCTCTCTAGCTGCATGTCGGCCTTCCCTTGGCTCGGTCGCGACTGGCAGGCATGTCCATGTTGTCGGGGTATCTGCGCGACACAAGGAGGAGATACGTGTGGATGTCATCGAGTTGTTGCAGCCGGATGTACTCTGGCAGGAAAACGTGGTGGAAGATGTCCCACCTATAAGGCTCGTCGGTGGTCCGGTAAGCTGGCCCGTGGGGCGGTGGCGGCTGTGGAAGCACTCGTCGGCGCTCATATCACACACGGCGGTTGATCACCCGTTGTTCGAGTGGCACCCATGGTGGCTCGTCCAGCTCCTCTAACTCGGTGTCGGAACTGGCCCCTCCCAACTCCTCGGTGTTGGCTGCGCCGAAAATCGTCAGAGGCGATCCACTCCTCGTCCTCTGGGTCGGTGTGGTTGGGTCTAGGGAGAGGTGTAAACATGTGCCACGGCTCTTCTATGGACGGTAAGCGAGGTAGAGGAGGACGACGGACAGGCATGGTCGTGCACCACCCCTACTGGCGAAAGCATCACCTCCGGTCGCCGCCGTAGATATAGCGAGAAAAGGGCGGGAAGTCCGGGCGGGAAGTGGTGGAAAAGGCGGGAAATGCATGATGGGACTGTTGGACATATGCCTTAGAGGCAATAATAAAAGTGGTTATTATTATATCTTTGTGTTTATGATAAATGTTTACATTCATGCTATAACAGTATTAACCGGAAACATTAATACTTGTGTGATTTGTAAACTAAATTAGAGTCCCTAGTAAAGCCTCTTTGTAATACTAGCTTGTTGGTTAATAGATGATCGTGGTTTCCCGATCATGAACATTGAGATGTTGTTAACAACAAGATCATATCATTAGGAGAATGGTATGATGGACATACTCCTACAGATAAGCGTAGCATTAAGGTTAGGTCATTTTAATAGTTCATTTGCTATAAGATTTCTGATACATAGTAACCTAATTCCTTCGACTATGAGATCATGCTAATCACCATCACCGGAAGGATGCTTTGATGACATCAAACACCACACCGTAACTTGGTGGCTATAAAGGTGACATTGAGTGTTCGGAAAGTATGTGTTGAGGCACATGGATCAAGAGTGGGATTTGTCCATTCATATGACGAATAGATATACTTTGGGCCCTCTCGGTGTAATGTCATCCAATTGGCTTGCAAGCATGTGACTGGCTCACAAGGTATCACATATCACAGGAACGAGAAAAGAGTACTTATCAGTAACGAGGTTGAACTAGGTATGCAGAGATACCGACGATCAAACCTCGGATAAGTAAACTATCGCGAGACAAAAGGAAATTGGTATCGTATGTAAGTGGTTCATTCGATCGCAAAGCAATCGTAGAAATATGTGGGAGCCATATGAATTTCCAGATTCCTCTATTGGTTATTGATCGGAGAAGTGTCTCGGTCATGTCCACATAATTCACAAACCATAGGGAGACACACTTAAGGATTCGATGTTTTTTAGTAGATATGGAATGTTAATAGGGATATTGAATGTTGTTCGGAGTCTCGGATGGGATCCGGGATATCACGAGGAGATCCGGAATGGTCCGAAGAATAAGATTCATATAAGGAAAGTCCGATTCTGGAGTTCAGGAAAGATTCCAATGTTTTCATCGGAGAGGTTCTAGAAGGTTCATCGGACCTGAAGGGGAATGGATCATGAATGTGTCATGGGTAAGTGGAATGATTGGATCATATCCTAGGTCACTTGGTTTGGTCATTTGCAAGAGAGAATTAAAGCTCTAAATTTAAAGTCAAACGGGGGGTTTGAAAAGTCAAATTGGAACAATGGTTTCCTAGTGGAAGAAGGAAAGAGTCATTCCTTCAATCCAACTTGGGTTTGGGTTTGGATTCAAACCTTCCCCTCCCAAGGCTGCCCCCCTCTCATAAATAGAGGGGGAGGGCTGCCCCAAACACACAAGAGCCATCCCTCCACCCCGTGCGTCGCCGCCGCCGCCCAGCCGCCGTCGCCTTGCACCGCCACCGGACCGTCGTCGTCGCCCTAGCTGCCGCCGACTCCTCCTCCACTCCGGCCTTCTAAACCTAGATCTCCGGAAACCCTAGATCCACCATAACTCGCACAGGCTTAGGCGAAGACCTGCGGGATCTTCCCTCTACTTCCGACACCATGTCGTCGTGCTGCCAGAATCGCGAGGGGAGAACTACAACCTCCGCTGCCTGCTGGAACAAGGGAGAGGAAGGTCTTCATCGAGTACCGAACGTGTGACCGACTGCGGAAGCGTTGCCGAAATGCAACACCGGAAGGATCGTCTACGCGATCTTGCGATCGGCAAGTGTACGACTACATCACCCACGAGAATCTGCTCTCATTAACCGCTTTGGAATCTTCGAGGGTGAGTGCTCCTATCAACTCGTTGCTACAATATATTAGATAGATCTTGGCTTGTTTGTGTGCATGCGGTAGAATTTTTTTTCTTTTCCTTGCTACGAACCCCTACAGGGAGAACACGCTGGCAACGGGACACCGCTTGGGATATGGTCCATCTATCTCACTGCCAGGGTTGGCCCGCATCGTTTTCATCTCCATCCACGCTCTGGATAGCCCATGTGAGTTGAGTTCGGTCTGGGGGCGTCGGATAACAAAACGGGTTGCACCAGCGCCAAAAAAAGTTTGAGGGGTGAACTACATGTGAATTCGAATGTCTGCGCCCGATATCTCTTTGGAAAATGATACGACTCTCCCGGGGATCCCATGATTTCATCCCCCAACTTCCTCTTTTCCATAATGGTGGACCCTACGCGCTTTTGCAATTCCACCGTCGTATGCGCGTGTCTCCGTGTTCCTGAGCATGCGCCGCCGCTGCCATGGTTGTGCAACGCCTCCATAGCCGTGTGTCGCCGTCGTCCTAGCCGTGCCGCCTCCCTGCTTGTGCAGCTCCTCCCTTACCGAGAGCCACCATTATCCCGACCGCTAGCAGGAAGATGGAGACGACTGCGACTCCATCCAACTCCATCTCCCGCATCATGACCGCGGCGGTTGCTGCCAGCGTGCTTGCTGCCTCTGTTCCTCTCCCCCTCTGCGTGCCTCCGTTCATCTCTGCACTCCTGGTCGGCGCCGCCGCGTCCTTAGGCTATCGTCGGGAATTCCCGGAGCAACACCGTCACCGCTCCCTGGACTGTCTCTAGGAGTTTCCTGGGGGAGCACCGCCGTGCACTAGCTCCAAGGAGGCAGGCGATGATGTGCTACAAGGGTCCACCTACATTGCTACCAACGGCCACCGGTACTACTACTTACTGCAATAGGTGTTGTTACCTATGGTGTTGGGTTTTGCTACATGCCACCGCTAGCGGTGCTACAAGTGAGCCTTTTGAGTTTACTACGAAATGTCGTGAAGTCGGGTTGCTACAATATAAGTGTTTTTTGCTACAAGCGTTTTGTGATTTTGCTATAATCAAGCAAAGTTTTTTCTACCAAGTCTCCAGTGAGGTATTCCAGAGGAGTCTTAGGCGAGTGCGATGTTGGTTCTGCTACATACATATTTTTTGCTACATTAGCGCAATGTTTTTGCTATAATAGCGTAAACATTTTGCTACGAGGTCTCCGACTAGGTTTTTTCCAGTGAGTCTCCGACGAAGTTGGTTTTGCTACATTAGTACTTTTTTTCTACAAAGTCTTCAGCGAGGTCTCCGGCGAACTCTCCGGCGAGGTCTAGTTGTCTCTTCTTTTTCTGGACCGAATAGAAAAAACGAAACTATATATAGCAAAAACAGGACCGTTTGTAGCAAAAGCAGGATGAAAAGACGAAAATAGATCTAAACGTCCATCTGGAAAGATCGGACGGCTGGGGACCCGGGAAATGGAAAGTTACCATCCCCGAGGGACGCCTAGCACTGCCCTATCTCTTTAGGGGGGCTTTAGGGCCCGGAGATTCTCTAAGGGCATCTCCACCGGGCCGACCCATCCGGTCACCCCAAACAGTCCGTTTCTGTCTGTTTGGGTCGGGTCGCGGTCAATTTGGGAGGGGGTCCGGCCTGTCCGGCCGGCCACGCCCAGCAGCGCGACCCATTTGTCCGCCCTGGCCGCAGATTTCTTTTGCAAATTCAAACACAAACAGTTCGCGGCATAAAACTGGAAAATTCAAACTTAATTTACATTCAAAATATAAAAACCTAATTTAAACTACTAGACCTAGGTACTGATCTTCGCGCGCCGGTGCCGCCTCGTACATCTACGGGTCAAGGTCGATGTACTTCGGCAGCGTCCAGAGGTTGGGCGGCGGCAAGCCGGAGCGGGAGCAGGAGCAGGCAGGTTGACCATTTGCCCAGGCCATGGCTCCCAACCGTGCTGGAGGTGTGCCAGCTCCATCCCCACATCCGGTGCGATCGGAGGCACCCAACCCGGTAGCGGCTGCGGTGGAGGCAGCTGGAGGGCCTCCTCGTAGTCGCTCCACTAGGTGTCCTCCTCACGTGTGTTGGCTGCAATGGCCTGCTCGGTGAAGGCGTCCTTGCCGTAGCCTCGCGCCAGCACCTCACGTACTCCGAGGGCAGGTTCACGACGATGTCGTCCGCCGCCTCCTGTTTGACGACGTCGTCGTCATCATCATCCTCGTCGTCGTTGTCGTCCTCACTTCTAAGGTCGGGTCGGAGTGGTTGTGGGCGTCCTCATCGTTCGAGTCGATGTCGAGGACGGTGTAGACCTCCCATGGCTGCAGGTCACAGCGGATGGTGGTCGGGCGCCGCGCCTTGTGCTCCCACTCGAGGAACTGTACCCAGTACGCCTCGGAATGGTATCTCCTCTCCCACTGTTGGACCGGTGGGAGGTTGCTAATCCTCCGGCGAATCTCCTTCGCCAACCCTTTGCATGCCCTAGGCGGTGGCGGCACCGGGACACGGTCCTGGTTGAGGTGCCAGCCAGTGGGGAGGGAGACATCCCTGTGCTGGATGCCATGACCCTCCCTCCACAGGTGCTCGCACTCCCCGACGCGGTATTACCGCCGGGTATGGTGTTCTTGTGGTGGCGGGTAGTCCCCCACGGGCTGGCTCTAGAACTCCTCTGGCCGCGGCGGAGGCGGCAAGGACGTCCCACGGAGGAAGGACGAAAGCCGAGAACGCTGGCTGCTAGACGCTTCTTGGTCGTTCTTGCTCCGCTTCAGCCACGACGGGGTCTTCATCGTTGGTGGTGGTGGCGGGCATGGTACCGCCATTGCCTGAAAAATATCCGAATGCCCCGGATAATGACGTGGTGGATTCCGTGCCCGAGCTGTCGTTGGCGCGATCTCCGGCGGAAGATGCCGACGAGTTGAGTGAGGACCATACGCGCAAACGATCACGGAGCTCCAGCAAGTCTTTGGATGCCTCGACTCCTCCGACTCCCAGAAACCCTTTGGGCCTTGAGCGTCATAGTGACGGGCATGGAGATTCTTCTTCTCCCATTCCTGCCATTCCTGTGTGGGCTGTAGCACCGCACCCGCCAGCGAAGTGGAAGAAGGAAGAAAAGAAGGAAGAGAAAAAGGAGAAGAAGAAGGAGGATAAGAGAGCCCGAAGGACTCCTCCTGTCTTCGACCTGAGCTCACTGGGCTCGTAAGTTTCTTGTTATACTGCTGTCCTTTTTCCTTCTTGATTTTGCACTTGTGCTGATTGCTTCGTATGCAGGCATTCCTCCCATGACTCCTCCAGCGATGGTGCTCGGGAGATGATGGGGGAATCGAAAATTGCATCTCCTCCTCCTCAGACGGTGGCAACGTCGGGGGGCGCCGCTCCGAATCCTCCTCTGCAGGAGGTGCAGGTGGTTGCGCCTCAGAATTTCGCCAGCGGGCCTTCGGAGTCGCCATCAGAGCATGTAAGTACCTCCGCTTCGTACCACGGGGGGAGCCCCCGAGTGTCTTCGTGTGCGAGTTTTGCTTTTATTCCTTTGTGTTGGGCGCAGCCCCCGAGTCCTTTTTCTTACTAGTGTTTCTTTTTCTGCAGCCTTTTGTGCAGGAGGCCAAGCGGCTGGTGCAGATGCGCCTGGTGCTGGAGGCTAACCTTCGGCAGCTTCAAGGTTCATGTTTGCCTTGTGGTGCTTCTTTAATTTATTCTGGTCCAACTATCTGACGTTTGCTTGTTTGAAATGCAGAGGAGCATAATACTTCTCTCCGTGAGGTCGACGCTCTCAAGAAGAGCCTTGGTCAATCGGAGAAGAAGGCCGAGGCCACCGTTGGTGCGAAGGAACGCCTCGAGCTAGAGCTGACTAAGGCAGCCGAAGCAAAGGAGCGTCTACAGTAGGAGGCTGCGGACCGTGAGGAGCAGCTAGCCACTGTTGCGGCTGCTCGTGAGAGAGAGGTGGCGGGCAAGCTCATGGCTGCTGCCAAGGCTGTTTCGGGTAAGTGTTGTATTTGTGCTTGTTTCTTCGTGTTTCTTGTATTCTACTGTGCTGCTTTTCTTCATATCCCCTTTTTTTGTCTCAGATGCCGCAGGCATCGAGTTTGACCGAGGCGCTCTAGAGCATGGGAGTGCTCTAGATGATGCTACTGCAGCGGTCGAAGATCGCTGCAGCACCGTCGTTAGCTCCCTTGCCAAGGTGAAGGAGGTCCTTGGCCGCTTCTACAAGGAGCTTGTTCCTAATGGCGCGGCCCTCGATGATGTGGATGCCCTGGCGGAGGCTTTGTCAGCCGAAGCACCTGCGGCGTATAAGCGCAAGTAGAAGGGCATCGGCGCGTCCGTCGGGCTGGCAATGGCCTTGGCGGCTGGAGCGGAGCTGGACCTTCCCCAGATCACCTCTCGGATGCTGACGGCCGCAGATGGATCCGAGGTAGCCTTTGCTGCCTACTCTGCTCGCTGCAAGCGATATGGGCCGAAGCTCATTGATTTGCTGTCTGAGTATGCACTGCGGCAGCAGGGCGGGGCCAAGGCTAGGCAGTCCGGCTCCGAGGCGACTCAGGGTGCCGCGTCTTAGGCGTTGTAGACGTAGGATAATTTGTAGTCTGCTTTTGCTGTAGATATTTTGATGAACACAATTCTTGTGCCACGTAGTGGCCTTTTATGTGCTGAATGAATTCGCCTGAGTTGTGCTCTACCACTGTCTGAATGTTTGTGTCCTTTTGCTTTTCTGCTCTAGGTTCCTTCGGTGTCGACCACTGACACCTCGCCGCTGCTGCCAAGGCCCATCTTTGGATGATCCTTCGCAGCTCGCTTTTCTTCGGGACCGTGTTCGTAGTCTTGAGAGGGAGTTGCTTGGGTTGCGTGGTCACGCCGACGTTTGGAAGTCCAAGGCGGATCGCGGTGCAGCCAGAGAGGAGTACTTGATGGCGGAACTGCTTTGGCTGTCTGAGCAGCTTCAATGTAAGTTGTTCTTTGTTTCGAGCTGCAGCTTGGGTCTTCGAATGAGCCTGCTGGCCTTGCCTCTTATTTTGTGCAACTGTCTTGCTCCGAGGGAAGAGAAAGAGCGTGTCGCTGTTCGGGTCAGTTGCTTGACTCAACAGGACATGGAGGCCGGCGGCTTCTTCTGGATGGATCGTGACCGTGCCATGGCTCTAGCGACGGTGCAGGATCGTGTGCACCAGGTTTCGCGGGTGCTTCACCAAGTGCAGACGTCGCTTGCCTCGGTGTTGTACGTCATGTTTCCTTTGGATGTCGTACCGACGAGCCTTGCGGGTCTTCTGTCGAAGTTTCGGAGCGTGAGCAATGTCAAAGAGTTGGTGCGGCAACAGCTCGTCGCAGGGGTGAAGGCTGCTTTGTCTCTCGTGAGGCTGCACCGGCCTGATGTAGATTTGACTGCTGTGGCAGCTGGGCCACCTCCTCGGCCGGATGGTGGTGAGTGGGACATGCGTCCGCATTACGCAGCTGTAAGGCAGTATGCCGAACAGGTCGTAGATTTGTTTGAGCAGCGTGCTCAGGTTATCCTTCAGAATAGGTAGTACCTGTAAAAGAGATAGATGTAAAATTTGTGTATTTCAACTGGGCGTGTTGTTCCCTTTGTTGTAAAGGTTTGTTTGTTGTAAGCACGCAGTGCTTTGTTTGAGTACGTGTCCTTTTCGTTTGCCTGATGTTGTCAGCTACTCAGGTGTACACGCGTGAACCTCAGTCGATGAAATCGTGAGGTGGGGGAGCCCCCGAGTGTGTCGTAGTATAAAGTAAAGTTGCAAAATAGCGAACTGGAGTTTGGGGCGAGACACTTAGCTTTATTTATATCGTAATGGAGGAAGTACATTGTTCGGCTGAATAGCCTTGGCTGAAAAGCCTTATTGAAAGTAAAGGGGTAGGTAGCTAGGGGTAGAATCGTAGCAAGTGCGCGATGTTCCATGGGTTGGAGTATGCGACCCCAGACTCCACGTGCTTGAGGCGATAGGCGCCACCTGGGATGACTTAGGTGATGACGTGGGGTCCTTCCCATGGTGACTCGAATTTCGTCGGTCGCTCTTGCTTGAGTCGCAAGACGAGGTCTCCTTTGACGAAGGACCTTGGGCGCAGCCGGCGTCTATGATAGTTGCGGAGACTCTGCTGGTACACCGCTGATTGAGCTGCTGCTATGTCTCTTGCTTCGTCGAGTGTGTCGACGGCGTCTTCGAATGCAGCCGTAGATTCGGCTTCGTTGTAAGCGACGACCCGGGGGGCCTGGTGGCGTACTTCGGCTGGTAGCACGGCCTCAGCTCCATGCACCATGAAGAACGGCGTGTAGCCGGTGGAGCTGTTTGGCGTAGTCCGTAAGCTCCACAGGACGGATGGTAGCTCTTTCGTCCAGGCTCCAGCTTTTCATTCGAGTGGACTCATGAGGCGCTTCTTGATACCAGCGTCGATTAGGCCGTTGGCCTTTTCCACTTGCCCGTTCGTTTGCGGGTGTGCCACTGAGGCGTACGTGATGTTGATCCCAAGGCCTTCGCAGAAGTCCTGGAACTCCTTGGAGATGAAGTTTGATCCATTGTCGATGAAGATGCTGTGCGGTACACCGAACCTGTAGACAATGGACTCGAAGAACTTGACGGCAGTTTTGCCTTTCTGGTTGGTAACCCGCATGGCCTCGATCCACTTGGTGAATTTGCCGACTGCGACCAGGAGGTAAACGTGTCCCCCTTTCGAGGATTTTGGCAGTTTGCCGATCATGTCGAGGCCCCATTGAGCAAAAAGTCCAGGCTATAGGTACCGGTCTGAGCTCCGACCCTGGTGCGTCCGGTTTGTCGGCGAACCGTTGGCACCCGTTGCATCGTCGGACGATGTCCTTTGCGTCGTTCATGGCCGTTGGCCAGTAGAATCCGGCTCGTAGAGCTTTGGCGACTAGGGAGCGGCTGCCTGCGTGATGGCCGCAGATGCCCTCGTGGATGTCTTGGAGGATGGCTTTCCCGTCACCGATGGTGACGCACCTTTGTAGTACACCCGTAATACTGCGCTTGTACAGCTCGCCATTGATGGTGGTGAAGGCTTTTGACCGACGAGATATGCGTCGGGCATCTGTCGGGCTGTCAGGCAGTTCTCCGTTTATCAAGAACTGGAGGTATGGTCGCGTCCAAGTTTCTTCGACTGCCATGACCTGCATTAGGTTTACCATGGCGACCTCTGTGTCCAGTTTCTCGGGTCCTTCATGTCCTTCGGGCAGCGTAGCCCCCGAGTGTTCTGCTTCTTCGGGTGATCCCTTGGGGAATTTCCGCTTGATGGATGGCACGCAGATCTGTTCGAGGAACACACCTGGTGGCACCTTTGCGCAGGTGGAGCCGATGTTGGCGAGTCTATCGGCCTCCTCGTTGCTTTCTCTTCCGACGTGTCGAAGCTCGCAGCCGTCGAATTCTCCTTCGAGTGCGTTGTAGAGAGCGCGGTACGCAATCATGTTTTCGGCGTGTGCGTCGCACTCGTTCATCGTCTGCTGGACGACGAGGTTGGAGTCACCGTAGATGACCAGGCGCGTTGCGCCGCAGATTTTTGCCATCCTCATGCCGTGTATGAGGGCTTCGTATTCGGCCTCATTATTAGAAGCTCGGAATTTCATCCGAAGGACGTACTTCATCTTGTCGCCTTGCGGGGAGGTCAGTATGACCCCTGCTCCTGCTCCAGCTTCACGCTTGGAGCCGTCGAAGTGCATCGTCCATGACTGCGACATGTCTGGGGTGTCTGGCAGCTGCAGCTCCATCCAATGTACCAGGAAGTCCGGAAGGACTTGAGATTTGATCGCGAGTCTTCGTGAGCGATGTCCAAGGGTGATAGTTCGATGCCCCACAGGGCCACCCGTCCTGTGGCCTATGGATTATTCAGGATGCTGTTCAGGGGTGCCTCGTTGACGACCATCACCTGGTGCTCCTGGAAGTAATGGCTCAGCCGTCGAGCCGTCATGAACACTCCGTAGGCGAGTTTCTGTTAGTGAGGGTATCTCTGTTTTGTTGGCGTGAGTACTTCACTGAGGTAGTAGATTGGGCGTTGGACCCCGTGGGTCTTGCCCTCTTCGGGTCGTTCGACCACTAGCACGGTGCTGACCACCTGGTGTGTGGCTGATATGTACAGCAGCAGAGGATCGCGCTCCTTTGGCGTGACCAAGACGAGCGAGGTGGAGAGTAGCCGCTTGAGGCTTTCGAATGCGTCGTTGGCTTCCGGCGTCCACTCGAATTTATCTGATTTGCGTAGCAGTTGGTAGAATGGTAAGGCCTTCTCGCCCATGCGGCTGATGAATCTGCTTAGCGCCGCTATTCGTCCTGCGAGCTGCTGGACGCCTTTGAGGTTTTTCGGCTTCTCCATCGCCATGATGGCTCTGATTTTATTCGGGTTCGCCTCGATCCCTCGCTGAGAGATGAAGTACCCAAGCAGCTGACCTGATGGGACGCCGAAGGTGCATTTTTCGGGGTTGAGCTTGATCCTGTAGCGATCGAGGTTGTCGAACTTCTCGCGGAGATCGTCGATAAGTGTTCTTGCCTCTTTTGTTTTTATCACTATGTTGTCAACATAGACTTGGACGTTGCGACCGATCTGGTCCTTGAGGCAGGCATGCATGCATCGCTGGTACGTAGCACCTGCGTTCTTTAGTCCGAAAGGCATTGTGTTGTAGCAGAATACTCCGAACGGTGTGATAAACGCCGTTTTCTCCTGATCTTCGACCTTGAGTCGAATCTGGTTATAGCCCGAGTAGGCGTCGAGGAAGTAGAGTTTCTCACAACCTGCAGTCGAATCGATGATCTGATCGATCCGAGGAAGAGGGAAGTGGTCCTTTGGACAATGCTTGTTTAGTGACGTGAAATCCACGCACATCCACAGGATGTCCGTGTCCTTCTTTGGGACCATGACTGTGTTTGCAAGCCACTCGCTTTCTTTGATTTCCCTGATGAAGTCTGCAGCGAGTAGTCTGTTGATTTCCTTGCCGATAGCTTCGGCTCGTGGTTCGGACAGTCTCCGGATGGACTGCTTGACTGGCTTGGTGTCTGGAAAAATGTTGAGTGCGTGCTCGGCGAATTCCCTGGGAACTCCTGGCATGTCCGCAGGACACCAGGCAAAGATTTCCCAGCGCTCACGGAGGAATTCAACGAGCGTGCCTTCCTATGCGGGGATGAGGTCGTTGGCGATCAGTGCCATCTTGGAGGCATCCGTCGGATGGACCTGCACCTTCTTTGTGTTGACGGTGGAGTCGAAAGACATGCCAGGTGCGTTATGCCTTGTGACTGGGGGTGCCCCATTGTCCGTCACCTCACGGAGCCTTAAGAGCTCGTCCTGCATGCCGAAAGACTGGGAGATTTTGTTGAAGTCCCTGTCGCATTGGTCCGATCGGGTGAAGCTCCCGTGGACTGTGATGACGCCCTTCGGCCCTGGCATCTTGAGTAGTAGGTATGCGTAGTGTGGGACAGCCAGGAACCTTGCGAATGCTACACGCCCAAGGATGGCGTGGTATTGTGACGGCCAGTCCACCACTTCAAATTCGAGTCGCTCCTGCCGGAAGTTGTCCGGCTTCCCGAAGATGATGTCGAGCCCTATTTTGCCTAGGGGGAATATGCCCTTCCCTGGAACGATGCCGTGGAACGTTGCGTCTGACTGTTCCAGGCTGCTTTGCGGGATTCGCATTGCTGCTAGAGTGCTTGCGAAGATTAGGTTGATGCCGCTGCCGCCGTCCATGAAGATGCGACTCATCTCAAAACCTCCGATCTGCGCCTCCAGCACCAGGGCAGCATGACCTGGGCGGGGGATCTGGCAAGGGTGGTCCGCATGAGTGAATGTGATGCAGGACTCCGATCCGCTGAGGTACTCAGGGATGGCAGGTGGGGTTGCCACGACCAGGTTGATTTTTCGGGTGATTTTCTTCTGTACCCTATTCGTGGGCGTCCCTTCTGGATCATCATTAGTGCTCCTTTCGGTGGGGGGTACCCGTTCCCAGCGTTGTTCTGTGCAGGTGCGACTGGTTGGTTTGGGCCTCCGATAGGCGGCGGTGGAGGAGCTCCATGTGCTATTTCACCTGGCGCAGGTGCGTTTCCGAACGCAGGGATTGGGGCTTGTTGCTTCATCTGCACCATGCTTTCGCTGAGTTTCTGGAACTCGCGGCAATCCTTGAGCATGTGGCTAGCTTTCTTTTTGCCATCCTGCTTGTCGATGTAGAAGTGGATGGCGCATGGACCCGAAAGTTTGTCGTATGCTGAGGTTCCATTGTCGCGGTCGCGGTGTTGCCACGACTGTGTTGGACGTCCGTCGTCGCGGAAGTTTCCTCCACGGTATCCTCCGCTGTTGCGGCTGTTGTCGTTGCGACGGTCGGTGTAGCCGGCCGCGACCATGTCGGGTCCGTCACGATCGTCATAGACGCTCGATCTCCTCTTGCTGCGGCGTTCCCGTCTTCGACCATAGTCGTCCTCTTCATCCGATTGTGCTCGGTGAATGCAATCTTCGCCGTCGGCCCACCTATTGGCGATGTCCATGAGGTGGTCGAGTGTTTTGGGCTTGACGCGCCCAAGTTCCTCCTTGAAATCTGGGCGTTTGACGCCGTCCCTGAAGGCGTCGATGGCCCTCTCTTCGGAGATGTGTGCTGCGGAGTTCTTGGTGTTAGACCAGCGTAGTATGTACGAGCGAATAGATTCGCCCGTTTTCTGAGTGCAGGCTCGCAACTCTTCCATTGAGGCGGGCCTCTTGCTGGTGCCCTTGAAATTTCGGATGAAGCTATAAGCTAGCTCCTCCCAGCTTCGGATGGACCCTGATGATAGTCATTGAGCAGACCAGCGCCCGCGCTGTCACCCGGTGAAGGCATTGCATGACGGTTTCTTTGTTACCGCCGTGCAGCTTGACGGATGACAGATGGTCACTGAGCCAGCTTTTGGATCTTGCGTGCCGTTGAACTTCGGAGTATCTGAAGGAAGCTTGAAATTGCGTGGCATCTGTGTTCGCCGAACAGATCTGCTGAAGCATCGGGCTCCACAGAGTTCTCCTTCGTCTTCGTCCATCTCGGATTCAGACGAGCATGCACGTTTGGCTCGCGCTTTGTCGATTTTGCGTTGTGTAAGCGCGTCGCTGGCGTCGTAGTCGCGTTTATGGAGACGCGAGCTCTTCTTCCTTCGAGGAAGGTCGTGTTCCTCTTCCTCTTCGGATGAAGGGGTAGGGCTCCGGTCGCGCCTAGCCGGAGCTTTCTTCTTCGGCTCCGCAGGAGCGTCTTGGTGGAGCGCAGCTTCGACAAGTCCGAGTCCGGTGAGTGCGGACTTATGCATGGCTCTTTTCGGGTCCCCCTCCGGTGGTTGGTGGGCCGCGAGATACGCAGTGGATGCCATGATCGCAGCTTGCGGTGTCTTCGGGATGATGTTGCCGTCGGCATCCATCTCCATGAACGATGTGTGGAGAGTTCGGGTCACATCACGGTGCTCCTTGGGATCCATGTTCTCCACCCGAGAGCGGTGCTTGTTTCCTTGGTTTCCGTTCGTGCTAGAGCCGGGGGCCATGGCGGAGAGCGCAGCTCGTCGCGCGCTGGACTCAGAGGCTGCTTGCTTGCGTTTGTCGAGTGTTTCCTGCATCTTGACTTGCTTCTTGTGCTCCTCGATGAGGAGGAAGTGGTATGCCATCAGTAGTTCACGTGAGGCGTCTGCAGGCAGGACTATGTCGCCTGCTACGGCGCGGCGTGCCTGGATCCATCCTTCTTTGCTAAGTTGGATGACGTGGCCGTTGTTTTCCTCGTCGGGTGGGGGGACTGGCTTCTTCTGTTCCCGCCGTTTCCGTCGTTTCGGTCCTGCGGGTTGGGGTTCGTGTTGGGCGGCGGGTTAGGCGTTTGTTGTTCCTGGATGACTGCGGCGCATTGGTAGTGCTTGTAGATTGGTCTGCTACTGCCGCAGCTTTCGGATCTGGAACCATAGGTCCCTGCATCCGATGGCGGATCGCACAGATCGGAGTTGCAGCTGCTGCTGTCATAGGAATCATCTGCTGATGATGTTGTGCATAGCACGGGGTGTGGGGCCCATGAAGCGGGCCTGATTGATGGTAGGGGCACCCGCTCAGGGAGGCGGAGGGTGCCAGTTTTCCCCACCTAGAAGCAGAAGCTCCCGAACAAGATTTTGAGTCTGTCGCCTACGGGCTCGAAGTCCTTCATGGTGGCCGGCGAGTGGACGGTGAAGTCGAAGGCACCTAATAGGAGGTGACTCTCCGTCGCCGCAGAGTTGTAGATCGATCGGGTCGGGACCGTCATGACCGCACAATCAGCAGCCCCAATTCCCACAGATGGCGCCAATTGACGAGGTTTCGACTCGTCAATGCCCATTGTTATGGACTTGGGTTTTGGAGAAGATGGGTATGTTGGAGATCATGGAACGGTTAACAGACAAGCAATCAGGGAACACGAGATTTACCTAGGTTCAGGCCCCCGGAGGGAAACCCCTACTCTTGCTTGTCTGCTCTTGATTACGGCGGAACCAAAGGTTACAGGGGTGCGCAGATTTGATCTGGCGTGGAGGTGCGTATGCGCAAGTATGAGTCGAGAGATCTAGGTCGTGCCCTCCTAGCCTTTATATAGACTTAGGCAGGTCCCGGGCATAGTCCTAGTCGGTTACAAGTTTTAGGGTTTTACCCCTTTGAATTTCCTATCTACTCTAGTCTTGCTCTCCAAGGATCCGAAGGCGTCATGGGCTTGTGCCACCCGAAAGTCTTCATAGGCCAACGCACTTTTGTCGTGGACCTTCCTTGGGCTGGACTAGGTATGTTGTGATCACGTACCCGTAGGGTATAACCATGTCAGGCGGCGGCTAAGTTTGCGATGGTGAGAGGTGAGGACGACAACACCGACGACCACAGGGTTAAATAGTCCAGTCGCCCGTGAACGCGCATAGCTTCCCGCTCCTTCGCCATGAATGCGGGGCGCGGGAACATAGGCGGCGCATAGTGGGTCAGCGTGTCGTCTTGTCGCCATTGATGCGTGCATGCTGTCGTCGGTCAGCCTTCCGTGCAGCGCCTCTAAATCGGTGACACGGTTGTGTCCGAATCGGTGTTGCTGACTGTCTGAATTAATGCCGCCGGTAAACAGTGACTGACGGGTGGGCCAGTGGACGAGTCCCCGTGCTGTCCGCGCGTCCGGGCCGACGTTACCGAACCCCAAATTAGATGCATGGAATTAAGCCAAACGTGTTTGTCCAAATAAGTCGGCTCGCTGGGACGCTGCGCACGCCCCACGCATTCGCCTACTCAGACCGGAACGTGTCGGCGCGGTGAAGATGCACTAATATCTCACGTCACTTATAGCAGTCTCCGGTTATTGCATTGGTCGTTCAGGTTCCTTCCAATTAGGGAACATTTCCTAAATGTAAATACACCTTCCAAATTTTTCACCTGACGGGAAACAAATTGGAGATTTTTTTACCCATGCAACGACGCGCTGTCTTGCTTCAAAAAATAAATACTACGGCATATCGATCGGACACGGTGATTTTCTTTCCAAAATTACCGCGTCAGATCCAGACCCAACACGGTAAGAAAATGGAAACTCTCGCGCCATTAAATGGCAGCACCGCTTTCTCCTTCCTTATAGTATTTCCCTGCCCCTTTTCTTGCACATCCATCGCATATATATAGAGAGAGAGACAAGAAGCAGAACAAAGAACAGCCGCCGCCGCCGCCGCTTCGATCAACACCCATGGCGCGTCCACCGCTCGAGAACGGCAAGAAGACGGAAGGGCGGAAGCGCACTGAGTATCGCCGGATCGTGAAGAAGTCGACCCGGCAGGTGACCTTCTCCAAGCGCAAGAACGGGCTCTGGAAGAAGGCCTCCGAGATCGCCCTGCGCTTCCGCGTCCGCCTCGCCGTCGTCGTCTTCTCCGAGGCCGGCAGGGCGTTCTCCCTCGGCTGCCCCTCCGCCGACGCCGTCCTGGGCTCCGGCGGCGACGCCCCGGACTGTGACTGGGAGGCCCTGGAGGCGATGGGCCGGGAGGCGGAGGAGAAAGCCGCAGAGGCTAACGCGGAGGCCAAGCGGATGATCGCCGTCGGGGAGAAGGTGGCGGAGTTGAAGACGCAGACGGGGAAGCGCTTCTGGTGGGAGGTCGATGCGGCCGCGCTCGGGGAGGCGGAGCTGACGGTGTTCGACAGAGCGCTCCAGCGCCTCAGGGACGACGTTCTCCGCCACGCCGAGAATAAGGAACCGCAGTCGACTCCGCCGCAGCAGTAGAGCCCAAGTTTCTGTTAGTTGCCACTGGTCTTTGGTTAATAATGCTGGCTTAGTTATTTTATGGGTCACTAGTAATTTAGTCTTGCGTTTCTGGATTGCTAAGATACTATCTTTTTCCTTGTCCAGTCGAATTTCCTCGTTGATTTGAGTTATATGGCTTTGTCTCCGCTTATACTATGTTCTTTGCTCTATTTCAGTCGATTTGATAGCAATTTCTATGCACCAAGTGTAGATCGTTAACTCAATTTTCGGCACAGATCATGCATTATTAGATCATCTCGATGGACATAATAAGATTTGATGTCGAATTAATAGCCGATTGATCCAGAACAAAAACATATTTCCTTCTGGACATGCTACACCTTTCGTAAAGGCCAAGAAAACCAAAAATAGGTTCCTTTTCGACATGCTACACCTTCGGAGGTGCTGCTGGAACAATACTGCGTAGTTCTCTTTGTATAGCTATAGCTTTTCCAAACAGGCAAGTTCTCATGGGCTCAAATTTGAGTTTGTAGTTCTTCTCCGTTAACAAAACATGTAGTTACCGGTAAGTGTGGCTGTGCATGAAGCTAGAGGCAGCGGTTGCTCAAGAAAACTCATCTTCGGTTCTCTTCCCTCTCTGAGCGACGTCGAGGTGTGGTGGACCACGGCTTCCGCCGGCGGGAGGTTTTCATTTTTCATTTAGTCTGCTTTTTCGTGTCTTTTTCGGGATGGTGAGGTGATGACTACATCCTAAAGTCAGAATAAGGTCCTCCTCGTCCTATCCTTGCTCCGGTGGTGCGTCTAGCATTGATGGAGGGCGCGTGGAGTCGTGTGTCCGACCGATCTTCTGGGGTCTGATCGGTTTTCGTGTTAGTTGCTATAATTTCAGGCCAGTCTCTTTCAATCTATGGATAACATCATTGACAACATTTGCTGCTTTAGTGCGCTGGTTTTTTTAAATCTTAGCACGACGATTTTCCGTATGTCTACTTTAACAAGCTTTACTACGACAAGTTTTTGCCGGCTCCGGTGAGGAGGGACGAGGACGGCGGCACGCGCAGTCGTCCCTAATTGGTTTATCGATCTATTTATAATTTTTATTACTTTTAGACGTTTTCATACTACAGTTGATGATTATTAATAGATCGGTGAAATTTCGCAAAAAAAAAACAGAACATGTAGTTCATGTTCCGTTGGGTATCGCGAAATAGAAAGGGAAATATGGTTTTCTATAATTCCAACTATGAAATTTATAGCCATATAAACAATAGTTGGAGGACCGTATACACTCACCGTAAACAAACATGACACAGGTGCGAACCTCATGTTGTGATGCTATCATCACAACCATGTATCGACGAATGCAGTAAACTCCTCAAAAATTGACAAACAGATATAGCACCTCCAAAAATCATCCTAGTTGGTGATTTATCTATTTTTCAAAACTATCACTAGCGTGCCACTTGTGCAACTGAGGAAACAAGGAGCACCAGGCCGTACAAATAGACAGGAGGCAGAAGACAATTTCAGGGAGTTTAAGCTTATGAGATAAACCGAAACAAAATATAAAATAAGATATTAGGGTTCAATTTTGAGGTTTTAATTACATGTTCTAATATATCAGCATAAATTGCACCGAGAACAACTGAACCATAGTTAGCAACTGCGAGCCAAGTATCAACATCTTTGCCGACAAACAAATGGATCCTAGTAGTGTAGATATAGATGGGAAACCTGTGCTACAATTAATATGCCCGGGGCGCAAATCATAATCCTAGGGTCGAAACATGCAAAATAAACGCACAAATCGTAATGGGAAATAATATAAGATATAAGATATCCACACTTAAAAATGTACTGTATCTGTTTACCTTGTACAATGACAAATATGGTACAGGCAGGTCATAACAGACGTGGCAAAACAAAAGTTGGAGGGGCGACCAGGATCGGATACGCACAGCTCAATCTTGCATCACCTACGTATCTCTCCATGCTGCAAAACGGCACAGCAAAGCTACTCAAAGTCTCAGAAACCGGCTCAACAGACGGAAACCAAATATTCCCTTCGTCCGAAAATAAGTGATTTCGATTTGCTAGATTTCTATGTATCTAGACACTATAGTGTGTAGATATGTGCAATTTAGACAAATCCAACTCACTTATTTCTGGGCAGAGGAAGTATTTTTTTAAAAAAAATTCAATTGGACTCAAAGAATTTGCCCTGCTCTACACTGCATTTGATATATTTTACTCCGTATGTTTTCAGTAATATGCCTCATCTCTCGGTTTCACCTTCTCTGTGCTTCTTGAGTTGGAAACAATACAGAACAAAACAAAGCCGTATCTCTGCATTCATCGTAAAAGTACTCCCTCCATTCAGAAATAAAAGATATTTTAGCTTTATGAAATGAATTTATCCTATACACTGTGGATGTCAATCGAGCATTGCAAACACTCCGAAAGCTGACAAAGTACTGTGTCTGCCGTAGATCAAGGACTATCTGAACTCTATAGATATATCTCGAGGAAGCTTTCTGTCTGTCGTAGATCGAGGACTATCTGAACTCTATAGATATATCTTCAGATGAGACCATCAGTAAAAGATCAGGATAAAACCATAACAGGTAACAATAATATGTACTTTGTACTAAATCAGCGACTACGAATATGGAACGAAGGGAGTACTCCCTCTGTTTGGAAATATAAGATGTTTTAGATTAGTAAAGCTAATGTATCTAGACACCTTTTAGTGTGTAGGTTCAAATGAATCTACATACTAAAAGGTGTCTAGATACATTTACTTCACAAATCTAAAACATCTTATATTTCCAAACTGAGGGAGTACTACGTAACTAGAAAACAAAAGTCCAACAATAGATTATCTGATGCTGTAGATCAAGGACATTCTGAGGTTAAAAAAAAAACACAGCATTTGCAGTATAGTACTTGTTCCTTGTAGTGTACCATTCCTCTACTAGTACAGAAGTATACTATAGTCTATAGATGTCAACTGAGCATTGTAAACACTCTGAAAGCTGACAAAGTACTGCGTTACCAGAAAAAAATTCCAACAATAGCTTTTCTCATGCGTAGATCAAGGACACTCTGAATTCTATAGGTATATCTTCAGATGAGACCCATGAGCAAAAGATAAGGACAAAACCATAACAGGGAACAATTATATGTTCTAGCACGCCATTCCTGATTATGGCACATTCAGATTCAGTAATCCAGAAGTATTTACACACAATGAACAAACAAACAAAAAATCTCACACCGCAATAACTGGGTACCAGGAAATTTCACCAATCAAAATTTAATGTATCCCTGCAATCTACAAGACAATGTACTACTAGTACTATAGTTGAAGAAGAAGCACGCATACAAACAACAGTTTCTACACTAACAAACTAGCTCCTCCATCTTCTGCAGTTCTCCTTCATTTATTCTTCAATAATCATGCTCTAAAACTTGAGTACCTAGTTTGTCAGTACACCGCATACATGTTCCTTCAATTTCTAACCAAATATCAGAACTTCCAAAAACTTGCTCCCCATAGCAATGAACAAAACAACCTTGAAAACAGAACTCCAAACTAAGTCATGTGACCCCCGAGATCCGAAAATTATCTAGATGCAGATTGGTGATGGTGTTCAAGGTTCTGCCTTGCACCATCCGCAAACGGTAGCAGACACTTCAACAATGGCAACGACCAGAATGAATGGGTTTTGGCCTTTTGGGGAGACTTGGGGCAGGTGCTTAGTAAAATAAACTGGTTCTTCTTTCCATGTAGAGTAGCCAATGTGCCTATTTTATAGTACATGCTTGATTACGCTCTAGTACTTAACAAATACTTGACGGTAGTAACTAGCAGTAATGAATAGATACTAAAACCCTTTATCCACCTACAGAGAGGAGGTTGCACTAGAGTAGACAAAGTATGAATGCTTGTAACGTGACCATATCATATCTGTTTAAGCACCATACATGTCTATCAGCATATAGTACCATTACGCATGGCTTTATACTTTATAGTACGCACTAGACAGGAGTGGTATATGCAAATGTAGAAACGAAATAGGAATAAAGTTATAAACACTATATATGTGACTAAAATTTCAAAATTGGCCAAACACTATAAAGATTTTTTTCACCATTATGAGAACTGGGATCCATGCTCAACAGGAAAATTAGTTGACAAATACTTCCTATAAATCCTGGGCAACATGTTCACATAGGTTAACTACACTTATACTTTGCATACTTATTTTGGTTAATTAGCTGCATGCCTGCATTAGCGGTATAGATGTCAATTGAGCATAGCAAACACTCTGAAAGCTGACATAGTAATGAGTTACGAGGAAAAAAAATGAACAATTGCTTTCTGACTGTTGTATATCAAGGACACTCCAAACTGAAACTCTACACGCATATCTTCAGATCAGACGCATCAGAAAATCATGACAAAACCATAACAGGGAACAATAATCTGTCCCAGCAGGTCATTCCTGATATATGTCATATTCGGATTCAGTAATCCAGAAGTGTTCACGCGCAACAACGAGAACAGAATAACGAGCTCACGAAGGCAGTACTACTAGGTAGCAGGAAATTTCACCAATCGAAATGCATCCTGCAATCTACGAGGCACTGTGCTACTTAGAAGAAGAAACCAGTTAAACTCTATATCATCTTATATGCAGCTACGTACTGCCATCCTGATCCCAAACGATGGCCTGATTAGGCAAGCAATGCAATAACCTGATGGTGTGAACGAACACGTACGCCAATCCCCACGGAGAAGTACCACTACTGCAGCTGCAGTGGCTCAGGAGCTTTGGCCAGCTTGTCGATGCGGCGGAGGACCTCGGCCCTGAGAACATCGAGCGCCCTGGCGAAATCCGGCAGATCCGCCTCCTGAAGCAAGTCCACGTCCACCTCCCACCAGTGATCCCTCCCCTGTCGAGCCTGCGCCGCCTTGACCTTCCTCGCGACGGCGAACAGCCGCGCCCGCTCCTCTGAGACCCGCGCATGGATCGACCAGGCCTCACGCCTAATCGCCCCCACGCGCGCCGCGGCCTGGTCCGCCGTCTCGGTCCCGTAGTCCGTGTTGGGGGGCAGGTAGGTGCGGAGGACGGACTCGACGGTGGGGTTGGCGTAGACTGTCGCTTTGCCGGCGGCGGGGCAGACGAGCACGGCGAGGTGGGGGGCGAAGAGCTCGGAGACCTCGCGGGCGTCTTCGAGGAGTCTGGAGCGGCGGTAGCTGATCTTGTCGCGTAGCCTGCTGGCGTCGTCTGGACGCCGCCGCCGCGGCCGCGTGGCCCGCCCCGTCACCGTTGTATCGGTGGCCATGGTACTCGCTTCGCTTGGGGATACAAAATGGAAAAGTATCGAATGGGAAATTTGTTTGAGAGCGCACAGTCGTGTGTATAGCACGGTTCTATATATATGTATATCGAAAAAACACATA
Organism: Avena longiglumis; assembly: GCA_030063025.1. Classification (NCBI taxonomy): domain Eukaryota; kingdom Viridiplantae; phylum Streptophyta; class Magnoliopsida; order Poales; family Poaceae; genus Avena; species Avena longiglumis. Next base: position 481,575,581 of record CP125977.1, read on the forward strand.
GACCACGAAGAACGGGACGGACCTGTGAGGTACATTTTCCGACTACTACTATACATTGTCTCACTTTCGGGTCGACATTCGGCGATTCTGATTTATAAATTTCACTAAATTTATCCTAAACCAGCATGTAAAGTAATATCGAAAGTTTTATTCATATCCAAACCAAACATATCCACAACCTTTCTCATAGAAAGCATCAAGCCGTGTTAATTCATAATTCAAATATTATACTTCCGCCGTTCAGAAATAAGTCACTTGGATTTATCTAGATTCATATTTCTTTAGACGTATTTTAATATATAGATACATGCAAATCTAAACAAAGTCAAGTCACTTGTTTCTGGCAAAAAGAGTAGTATATGAAAATTTTATATTCAGACCAAAACATAGCAATGTTTTTTCCTAAAAGCTTGAAACCGATGGAAAATGTTAGGAATGAATTGGAAGGTCTAGTAAAGGTTGGCAGAAAATGAAGTGAAATGGTACTCTCCTGAAAGATATTTTGGACACATCTAATGATTTTTATGTATTATATTTTTTGTTGCATGCGTCAATGATTATTGATGCTACAACTTAGAAATATGTTGCCAAGATATTTGCATGCATCTATTAATGTTGCATTGATTTTATTTTATTCTTTTGAGCAAGACATTTGTTCCTAAGATTTTTGCATATATCCTTGGAACTCACTCTATTCCGGATTACAGGGCTAAATTAGCAAAATGTTAGGATCTAAGTGGTCATCCATTGGCTATGAAACAAGAAGAGACACATCAATTTAGCAGTAGTGCAGACGGTAATTAATACCAAAAAGAGAGATAGACAACATGCATGAAAACCAAAAGAAAATTCCAGATGTGTGCCTTTGTATAATCAGGGCAATAAGTCCATAAATTAGCCTAATTTTTCTGAATCTCTCCAAAACCTGTTAGCCCTATAATCCGGAATGGAGGAAGTACCATAGGTATGTTTCATTTATAACTTATATACTAAAAAAATGTATGTTTTTCCTTGTATGTTTCCTTTATAACTTCTATACTAAAAATGTATGTTTTTCCTTTGTTTCAAGTAGGGCCTAATTTGGAAAATAGTCTCACAACAATGTTTGCTTCGAAATTCCTACGAAACATTCCATAGGAATTTTGGAGGAAAACACATGTAGTAGATAAGTGGGGCTAGTCTGTAATCCATGAGCCCGCATCAAGAGATTCACCGATCTAGTCCATAGTGCAACACGAGGACTACTATCACGACTCTCTAAATCAGAAGAACATCGAAGGAAAGTCACGTGATCAATTAAACATGCAACATATGTCAAGGCCTGACGTAAGTGTTTGAAATATAAGCAATAATCCATATGATTTAATTTGGATAATAACTTGATAAAGCATAATTATACAAACGGTACTAAAATCAATTATGTAGATCAACAAAATAGATAAACAGATTACATCTATAGGAGATAAACCTATCATATCTACACCAAACGCTAGAACAAAGAACTCTAACATAATCCGAAAAAGACAGTTGAGTATCACGTACAGTGTAGGCTGAATAGCAGCCGCAGCGGTCGCAGCAGCGTCGCCCATGTTGAGGTTGTCGAAGAGGTCGCTGACATCCGGAAAGAAGTCATCGTTCGGGAACTCGTTGTTTGACGATGCCGTGGTTGTCAGTAGTCGCGCTTGAGCGCTCCCCAAAAACCTGATCGCCCCTCACCCGTACAGGTTCACGAGAGGCGGGGTTCTGGAGGCCTACTGCCCCAATCTGCGGTTCACGCCGCAAGCCGGGATGGGGAAGACGAAAGCGGCGGCGCAAGGTTATGGAGGTAGGTGTGTGTTGTGGATTGATTCACCGATTAGGTTTAGCATAGACGCTTATATAGTGCAGGTTAGGGACATCGTGGGGCACAGCCTGACGAGGTTTGATCTCGTCAATGCCCATTGTTATGAGCTTGGGTTTTAAAGAAGATGAGGGTGCTGGAGATCGCGGAACGGTTAATAGACAAGCAACCAGGGGACACGAGATTTACCCAGGTTTAGGCCCCCGGAGGGAAAACCCTACTCCTGCTTGTTTGCTCTTGATTACGGCGGAACCGAAAAAGTACAGGGGTGCGCAGATGCAATCTGGCGTGGAGGTGTGTATGCGGTAGTATGAGATATCCCTCTTCGCCGTGCCCTCCTAGCCTTTATATAGAGGTAGGAAGGTCCCGGGCACGGATCGAGTCGGTTACAGGTTTAGGGTTTGCCCCTTTGAATATTTTATCCAATCTAGTTTTGCTTTCCAAGGATCTGAAGACGTCATGGGTTTGGGCCACCCGGAAGTCTTCATGGGTCGCGTATATTTTCATGGGACTTCCTTGGGCTGGACCAGGTATGCTGATGTCGTGTACCCGTAGGGTATAACCATGTCAGTAGCCCACGAGTGTTCAGTTGAATCGTAGATTCGGCTGAGGACTCTTCAATCTTTCGGGTGCAGTTGTTTCTGTTCATAAGAGAATGATTTTAGTGTGTAGGGATTGTTGATGCGTGTGCCTGACTCTCCCGACGGAACAGGGCCAGTTAACTGTCTTAGAACAAAACAACACGATCTTCTTCAGATTCGAGTCCCTCGACTCGAACTCGGAACAAATGCTGGCGTAATTCAACTCAGGTCATTGAGGACTTACATGAGTAGAATTCCAGTAACTTTCGAATGATGTACCCAACGCGTACGTCGGGATTTTCGTTGTGCCTGTTGGCATGAATTTTTACTAGCAGAGCGCAGTCATGTGTGTTATCAGGCCATCAGATGGTACTTGTATGTCTTATGTTTGCGTCGTAGACACAGCATCCGAAATTTTATCACCGCGGAGGTGTTTCGGGTGGCCAAGGAGGATGTTACTCACTTAGCGTTAGTCAGAGCAAGATTGCCGAAAAGTTTTTGCATTCTGATTCGAAGGATCGCAGTCGAGGAATTCATAGGGTGCACGACCAGCGCTCCCTATGGGAGTAGCCCCCGAGTGTCTGTTCGAGTTGTAGATTCGAGCAGAGACTTTAGTTCAACCGTTGTTTGCTTCAGGTCCATAGGACACAATTTTTCGGATGCTTGAATCAGTCCTCCCTATGGGAGTAGCCCCCGAGTCCGTACTGGAGTCGTAGACTCGACATAGGACTCGAAGAAAATAGATCATTGGCGTAGTACGCTATTCATTCTTCGGGTGCGCGACCAATGCTCCTGATAGGAGTAGCCCCCGAGTAGTTGCTCGAATCATAGATTCGAGTGACTACTTTAGCTGTTGAGCCAAAAAATTGTAACCGTTGCTAGTATAGCTTTGATGACGTCAGTGCTAACGATCGGTGACCTCAAGCGTCTGCAGCGCCAGAGGTGACGCGACTGGACGAACGTGGGTCCCACTTTCTTACTTGGAGTTGACTAGTCATGCGCGGCGTGGCTATCATTATGGCGTCTCCTCGGTTTCCGTGCATAGTGGACGTCGTGTGAGCGACGGTTCGCTGCTGTGCTGACACGTAGATGGCTAGATTTGATGATGGCTCTAGGGCTTCCCGATGAACGGTCCCTGTTCATCGTCTTCGTCCTTATAACTGTGGGGAAAATTTTGTTTGTTTGCACCGCAGCCATTTGTTTTTCACTGCTTCCACTTTCTTGAGCTTTTCTTACCGCGCGCTGGAAGTTCTTCGATCCCTCTCATCCTATTTTTTGCGCTTACACCGCCGCCGTCGGCGTACTGCAATGGGGAAGCCGAAGAAGGCCTCCACCACGGTGGGCACCAGCGCTGCTGCCGGTGGCAAAAAGGGCACCGCCGCCACTCGCGTCACCGATGGTGGGTGGAACGTACGGAGATGAGCGAGGGCGACCTGCGCAAGCTTCGTCAGCGGGGTCTGATCCCGCGGGACAAGGAGGCCGTCAAGATTCCCGGCAACGAGGTAATTCCCCGTCCACCCGCAGGGTTTCGGGTCATGTTTGTTGCTTTTGTCCTTCAGGGCCTCTCTCTCCCAGTCCACGATTTTCTTTGTGGACTACTTTTTCTATGGCATCCAACTTCATCATCTCTCGCAAAATTCTCTTCTCCACATCGCCTGTTTCATCACCTTCTGTGAGTGCTTGCTCGGTACCGAGCCGCACTTTGGCCTCTTCTGGAAGCTCTATTCCATGAAGAGGCAATCCGGCTCCGACGGAGTTTATCCGATCGGCGGCTGCATTATTTCCCTTCGATCCAATTTTCTCTTATTTTACTTTTCGATGTCTGAGTCCATCCAATACTGGCGGAGGAGGTGGTTTTATATCCACGATTCCACAGTGGACGGGCAAAAATTTGGCCTTGGCCCTTTTGACTCCACCCAGACAATCAAGCCGAAGAGGTCCTAGAAGAACCACATCCTGGAGGGTGAGGTGGAGGAGATAGAGGAGCTCTACCATCGGGTGGAGGACCTCCAGGTGATTTCGGAGAAGGAGGTGAACGGTGTGGATATTATCCGCACCTTCCGCAAATGCCGGGTGCAGCCGCTCCAGGCTAGGGCGCACCTGATGTTCCTTTATTTTGGCCGCCACGACCCGACGAGAGTTGCGGCTGAGGAGCTCTCCAAGGGGGACCTCGATAGAGTCCTTCGGCCGCTGCTGAAGTTCAAAGCTAACGAGGACCTTCCGGGGAGATCGCTGACCCCTCCGTTCAGCGCCTCTCGACCGGTGCCGCAGGTGTAGATCTGGGACGTGCGCGTAGCGCTTTTTCCGACTGCGTTTTCTTGTACTTCCTTGTTCTAAAAGTTTGTTTCCATTGTGCAGGAGTTCAAGGTACCTGGCATGGTGCCTCCACTACCAGAACGTTTTCGGGATGCGCCGGACAATGAGGTAGTGGACTCCATGTATGATCTTCCCTCGGCGCGATCACTGGTTGAAGAAACCATTGAGTCGAGCGAGGATCAGACCCAAAAGTGGGCACGGAGCTCGAGCGAATCGTCGGATGCTTCGACTCTGCCGACGCCTAGGGACCCGCCATGCCTTGTGCGTCATAGTGGAGGTGATGGTGGCTCTTCCTCCCCTATTCTGGCCGTTCCTGTGCGGGCTATAGTGCCGCAGCCGCCGGCGAAGCGGAAGAAGGAAGAGAAGGGCAAGAGGACCTTGCCTGTTGTCAACTTGAGCGATATGGACTCGTAAGTACCTTCGGATGCGTTTTGCTATCTTTCATTGTTGCTTTGCTTGTCTTTGACTGGTGTTTTTGTTTGCAGCCACTCCTCTGAGGGCTCATTTAGCAATGGCACTCAGGAGTTAGTAGGGGAGTCGAAGGTGACGCCTCCCCCATCTCTGACGGTGGCCACCTCTAGAGGCGCTGCCCCGAATCCTTCTCCGCAGGAGGCTCCGGTGATCGTCTCTCAGAAGACTACAGCCGGACCTTCGGAGTCTCTGTCTGATCATGTAAGTGTTTTCTTTCTTGCCGTGGGGGGAGCCCCCGAGCGCTTTTCGTATGATCTGTTGATCATAGCTTCTGTTTTGTGCGCGTCTCGGGGGGAGCCCCCGAGCGCTTTTCGTGTGCTTGATTTTGTTTTGCTCGCTTCTTGGGCGTAGCCCCCGAGCCCTTTTCCTGATAAGTTGCTTCTTCTCGCAGCCTTTTGTGCAAGGCGCCAACCAGCTGGTGAAGCAGCACCTGGCATTGGAGGCCAGCCTCCAGCGGCTTCAAGGTACATCCTTAACTAGGTCTTCTACTTCTTCGTCTGCCTGCTAGCTTACAAAGCTCACACATGCTCTTGTTGCTTTTTGCAGATGAAAATAACACTGCCCTCCGCGAGCTTGATGCTCTCAAAAAGAGCCTCGGGCGAGCGGAGAAAAAGGCCGAGGACGCTGTTGGTGCGAAGGAGCGCCTCGAGCGGGAGCTAGCTGACGCAGCTATAGCCAAGGAGCGCCTGCAGCAGGAGGCTACGGACCGCGAGGAGCAGCTCGCCACCGCCGCAGCTTCGCGCGATAAGGAGGTAACCAACAAACTGATGGCTACTGCCAAGGCTATTTCGGGTGAGTAATTTCGTCTGTACTTGTTCCATTTCGGCTGCCTTGTCTCTCTGGCTTTGTTGTATTCTCACTTTGCTTTTTCCGTTTATCTAGATGTCGCGGGCATTGAGTTCAACCGTAGTGCTCTGGAGCATGGTAGTGCTCTGGATGATGCTACTGCGACGGTCGAAGACCGCTGCAGCACTATGGTTAGCTCTCTTACCAAAGCCAAGGAGGTTCTTGGGCGCTTCTACAAGGAGCTCGTCCCCAAGGGCGTTGCCCTTGAGGATGTCGAATTGTTGGCGGATGCGCTGTCAGCCGAGGCGCCCGCGGCGTACAAGCGCAACCAGAAGGGCATCGGCGCGTCCATGGGGCTGGCGATGGCCATGGCGTCCGGGGCGGAGCTGGATCTTCACCAGGTCACCTCCCAGATGCCGACTGCCCCCGACGGATCCGAGGTAGCCTTTGCCCTCTATGCTACCCGTTGTAAATGCTATGGGCCTAAGCTGATTGACCTGCTGGCGGAGTACGCGGTGAGGCAGCAGGAAGAGGTCAAGAGCAGGCAATATGGCTCCGAGGCCACTCAGGACATAGCTGCTTAGGCCTTGTAGTTGTAGGATAGTTGTCATCTTCTTTTGTTATAATATCTCCATGAACACCTCTTGTGCCACGTAGTGGCTTTTGCTGTATATAATGAATCTTCGAGTTGTTGCCCATTCGTGTGTTGTTTATATTCTTGTCTATTTTTCTTTAGGAACCTTCGGGTAATGACCCCGTCAATACCTCGTCTGCTCCGCAGCCGCGACCATCCTTGGATGATGCGTCGTAGCTTGCATTTCTTCATGACCGCGTACGCAGCGTTGATAAGGAGTTGCTTGGCATCTGAGGCCATGCGGACGTTTGGAAGTCGAAGGCGGAGCGAGGTGCCGCCAGAGAGGAATATCTGATGGGGGAGCTGTGGCGTTTGGCCGAACAGCTGCATGTAGGGGTTCGTAGCATGGAAAACAAAAAATTTCTATCGCATACAAACAAACAAGCCAAGATCTATCTACTAGATTGTAGCAACGAGTCGATGGAATAACTTACCCTCGAAGATTCCAAAGTGTTTAACGAGAGCGGATTCTCGTGGGTGATGTAGTCGTACTCTTTCCGATCTCAAGATCGTGTAGACGATCCTTCCGGCTGCTCCTAAGCAGCGCTCAGAATGGTCACATCGTTCGGTTTCGGCGAAGACCTTCCTCTCCTTGTTCCAAAGAAATGGAGGTTGTAGCACTCTCCTCGCGATTCCTGAAGACAACCAAGGGTACCTAAGTAGAGGGAGATCCGAGGCTTCGCCTTAAGCCGGAGCGAGTATGGTGGAGTATGAGAGAGAGCTATTAGTGATCTAGGGATTAGACACACCAATTAGAAGGCTCTAAACCGCAGGCTAAAGCAATTAGAAGCTCTAAACCAGAACGACTCTAAACCGGAGATTAGAGGATAGGAAATTGTGTGTCTAGAGGAGGAGGCCCTGCCCCTCCTTTTATAGGTGGGAGGGGCGGCCAAGTGGAGGGGAGTCCCTCCCCTAGTCGGCCTTGGTTGGCGCGCCGGCTTGGAGGGACTCCTCCCCCAAGTCGGTTCCAACCACCTCTTGCTTGTTTCCCACAGTTTCCTGTTTCCCACGGTTTCCTGTTTTCCACAGTTTCCTGTTTTAGCCGTTTGACTTTCAAACTGGCAGTTTGACTTTTCAGTTTTGGAACAGCAAGAACACTTAGTACATGATGCAATCATTCAATATGTAATGACACATTCATGTACCCCCCCCCCCCCCCCCCGAGTGCCGGACAATCCGGAACCTTCTAGATCATTCCCGATGAAAACACCGGAATCATTCCCGAACTCCGAAACGGGACTTTCCTTATATGAATCTTATTCTCCGGACCATTCCGGATCACCTCGTGATATCCTGGATCCCAAACAACATTCGGTCTCTTTCTCATAATACCATAACTACTCAAACAACGTCGAATCCTTAAGTGTGTCTCCCTACGGTTCGTGAATTATGCGGACATGATCGAGACACTTCTCCGAACAATAACCAATAGAGGAATCTGGAAATTCATATGGCTCCCACATATTTCTACGATTACTTGCGATCGAATGAACCACTTACATACGATACCAAATTCCCTTTGTCTCACGATAGTTTACTTATCCGAGGTTATGATCGGCGGTATCTCTGCATACCTAGTTCAACCTCGTTACCGATAAGTACTCTTTTCTCGTTCCCGTGATATGTGATCCCTTGTGAGCCAGTCACATGCTTGCAAGCTAATTGGATGACATTCCACCGAGAGGGCCCAGAGTATATCTATCCGTCATATGGATGGACAAATCCCACTCTTGATCCATGTGTTTCAACCAATACTTTCAAACACTCAATGCCACCTTTATAGCCACCGATTCTGGTGTGGTGTTTGATGTCATCAAAGCATCCATCCGGTAAAGGTGATATGCATGATCTCATGGTCGAAGGTAGGTTACTATGTATCAGAAAGCATATAGCAATTGAACTATTGAAATGACTTGATCTTTATGCTACGCTTATCTATAGGAGTATGTCCACCATATCATTCTCCTAACGATATGATCTTGTTGTTGATAACATCTCAATGTTCATGATAGGGAAACCACAATCATTAATCAACCAACAAGCTAGTGAAGTATAGAGGCTATACTAGGGACTTCAAATTAAGTTTACAAATCACACAAGTATTAAAGTTTCCTTGTTAATACTATTATAGCATGAATGTAAACATTTATCATAAACACAAAGATATAATAATAACTATATTTATTATTGCCTCTAGGGCATATCTCCAACAGTATCCCACTTGCACTAGAGTCATCTAATCTAGATTACATGGTAATATACCAACACCCATGGCGGTTTGGTGTTGGTCATGTTTTGCCCTCGGAGAGGTTTAGTCAACGGATCCGCCACATTCGGATATGTGTGTACTTTGCAAATCTTTATATCCCCATCCCGGATATGTTCTCGAATAGCATGAAAACGCAGCTTGATATGCTTCACTTCTTGTGTGACCTTGGTTCTTGCGCATTGGCTATGGCTCCAATGTTATCACAAGAGATAGACATTGGGTCCAGACACTAGGAACCACACCCAGCTGTAATGAACTCTTTCATCCATATCGCTTCTTGTGAAGCCTCCAAGCAGCCATGTATTCCGATTCGCTTGAAGATCTCGCCACAACGCTTTGCTTTGCACTCCTCCGACTAATTGCTGCACCATTCAAAATAAATACGATCCAGTTGTGATTTAGAATCATCCGGATCGGTGTTCCAACTAGCATCGGTGTAACCATTAACAACGCTGTTCATCACCTCCATAAGAAAGAACCATATCCTTAGTTCTTCTCAAGTACTTAAGGATGTTTTGATCACGTCCAATGATCCACTCGGATCACTTTGATATCTGCTAGTTAAACTAAAAGATATGCAATGTCGGGTCTAGTACATAGCATGGCATACATTAGAGATCCTATGGTTGAGGCATAGGAGTCTTACTCATCCTTTCTCTATCTTCTGCCGATGTCGGACTTTGAGTTTTACTCAAGGTCGATTAGCAACATGGGCAAGAACCCTTTCTTGCTTTCTTCCATTCCAAACCTCTTTAAAACTTTGTCCAAATATGTACTCTATGACAATGATATTTGGCGTTTGATCTATCTCTATAAATCTTTATGCCTAATATGTAAGCTGCTTCGCCAAGATCCTTCATTGAAAACTATTATTCAAATATTCTTTGACACTATTAAGAAGGTCTACATCATTCCCAATCAACAATATGTCATCCACATATAGTATTAAGAATGCTACAGAGCTCCCACTCACTTTCTTGTAAATACAAGCTTCTCCATAAGTTTGTATAAAACCAAAACTTTTGATCACCTTATCAAAACGTTGATTCCAACTTCGGGATGCTTGCTTCAATCCATAGATGGACCGTTGAAGTTTGCATACCTTGTTAGCATCTTTAGGATCGACACAACCTTTGGGTTGCATCATATACAACTCTTCATCAATATCTCCATTGAGGAATGTTGTTTTGACATCCATCTGCCATATCTCATAATCATAGTATGCAGCGATTGCTAACATAATCCTCACAGACTTTAGCTTCGCTACTGGTGAGAAAGTCTCATCGTAGTCAACTCCTTGAATTTGTCGAAACCCTTTTGCGACAAGTCGAGCTTTATAGACAGTAACATTACCATCAGCATCTGTTTTCTTCTTGAAAATCCATTTGTTCTCGACAGCCTTCCGGCCATCCGGTAAGTCCACCAAAGTCCATACTTGGTTTTCGTACATGGATCCAATCTCGGATTTCATGGCTTCTTGCCATTTATTGGAATCTAGGCTCATCATCGCTTCCTCATATGTCTCGGGGTCATCGATGTTGTCCACCAACATGACACTCATAATGGGATCAGAACAATCTGGAGTGGTACGAGTTCTCGTTGACCTCCGAGGCTCTGTAGCTACTTCAACCGAAGTTTCATGATCACCATCATTAGCTTCCTCTCTTATTGGTGCAGGCACCACAGGAACTTCTTCCGGTCGCACTACTGCAATTTCGAGAGAAGGTTCAACAACCTCGTCGAGTTCTACTTTCCTTCCGTCACTTCTTTCGAGAGAAATTCCTTCTAGAAAGGATCCATTCTTAACGAAGATTTTGCCTTCGATCTATGATAGAAGGTATACCCAATAGTTTCCTTCGGGTATCCTATGAAGACGCATTTTTCCGCTTTGGGTTCAAGCTTGTCCTTTGTAACTTCTTTACATAGGCTTCAGATCCCCAAACTTTAAGGAACGACAATTTAGGTTTCTTCCCAAACCATAATTCATACGGTGTCGTTTCAGCGGATTTAGACGGTGCCCTATTTAAAGTGAATGCGGCTGTTTCTAATGCATAACCCCAAAATGATAGCGATAAACTGTAAGTGACATCATAGAACGAACCATATCTAAGAGAGTTCGATTCACGACGTTCGGACACACCATTACTGTGGTGTTCCCGGTGTCAATCAGTGAAAGTATTCCGCATTTCTTCAAATGCTCGCCAAACTCGTAACTTAGATATTCACCTCCACGATCAGAACGTAGAAATTTAATCTTCTTGTTACGTTGATTCTCTACCTCACTTTGAAACTCCTTAAACTTCTCGAAAGTTTCGGACTTATGTTTCATGAAATAGATATACCCATATCTACTCAAGTCATCCGTGAAGGTAAGAACATAACGATAACCACCGCGCGATGCTACACTCATTGGACCACACACATCGGTATGTATAATTTCCAATAAGTCCGTAGCTCGCTCCATCATACTAGAAAATGGAGTCTTAGTCATTTTTCCCATCAGACATGCTTCGCATCTTTCAAGTGATTCAAAATCAAGTGATTCAAGAAGTCCATCGGAATGGAGTTTCTTCATACGCTTCACTCCAATGTGACCAAGACGACAGTGCCACATATAGGTCGAATTATCGCTTGATTTCAAACGTTTAGCCTCAATGTTGTTGATATGTGTATTTCCACTATCGAGATTCAATAAGAATAGACCATCTATCAAAGGTGCATGTGCATAAAACATATTACTCATATAAATCGAACAACCATTATTCTCTGATATAAACAAGTAACCGTCTCGCAATAAACAAGATCCCGATATAATGTTCATGCTCAACACAGGCACAAAATAACAATAATTTAAGTATAAAACTAATCCCGATGGTAGATGAAGGGGTAGCGTGCCGACCGCGATCACATCAACCTTTGATACGTTTCCTACGCGCATCGTCACCTCGTTCTTCGCTAGCTTCCGTTTATTCTGCAGCACATGTTTCGAGTTACAAATATGAGCAACCGAACCAGTATCAAATACCTAGGCACTACTACGAGTACTAGTGAGATACACATCAATAACATGTATATCAGATATAACTTTCTTCTTGATATTGCCGTTCTTCAGATCCGCCAAGTACTTTGGGCAATTCCGCTTCCAGTGACCTTCTCCCTTGCAGTAAAAGCACTCAGTATCAGGCTTGGGTCCAGCCTTGGTCTTCTTCGCCGGTGTGGTAACTTTCTTACCACCCTTCTTGAAGTGTCCCTTTTGCTTAGACTTGCCTTTCTTGAATTTGGTGGTCTTATTGACCAACAACACTTGGTGCTCTTTCTTGATCTCCACTTCTGCAGATTTTAACATAGCAAACAGTTCTGGCAACTCTTTGTTCATGTTCTGCATGTTGTAGTTCATCACAAAGTTCCTGTAACTTGGTGGTAGTGACTGGAGGACACGGTAAATCCCCAAAGCATTAGGAATCACTATACCCAAGCTTTGAAGTTTGTTTGCGTGCCCAGACATCTTAAGCACATGCTCACTGACGGAGCTGCCCTCTTCCATCTTGCAGTTAAAGAACTTTTCAGAAGCCTCATAGCTTTCAATTGCCGCATGAGTCTCAAAAATCAATTTGAGATCCTCGACAATATCATATGGTCGACTCTTCAAACCTTTTACGAAGCTCGATTCTAAACCATACAAGATAGCACATTGAACTATGGAGTCTTGATTCTTCCGAGCGAGGTAAACATTCTTTACTTCATCGGGAGCATCACCGCAGTGGGTCACCTAGCGGTGCATCCAAAGACATAGGTCAAATTACCGGTGTGAGGACAATCCTCAAATTGCGGAACCAATCCATGAAGTTGCTTCCATTGTTTTCAACTTTTCTTTCTCTGGGAACGCATTAAAATTGATGGTAGGGGCTGCCATTGATCTACAACATATTTGCAATATTTTAGACTAAGTTTATGACAAATTGTGTTCAAATTGATTAATGAAATGAAACTAGGTGAACTCCCACTCAAAACAACATCCCTCACATTGTTTTAGTGATCACACGAACCAAATCCACTACATCAACACCGATCATCACGAGAGTTGATATAGTTTCAATGGCGAACAATCGTCATGTTCATCATATCTACTATACGATTCATGCTTTACCTTTCGGTGATCCGTGTTCCGAGACCATGTATGTACATGCTAGGCTCGTCAAGATCAAACCTTAGTTTCTGCATGAGCAAATCTGGCTTGCTCACGTTGTATACACTTGCAGAATCTAACACACCCGATCATCACGTGGTGCTTCGAAACAACAAGCTTTAGCAACGGTGCTAACTAAGGGCGAACACTTTATGACTTGAAATTGATGTGCATGAGGGATCATCTTATAATGCTACCGTCGTCTACCAAGCAATACAAGATGCATAAAGGATTAACATCACATGCAATTCAATAATATGTGATATGATATGTCCTTTCTTCTTTGTGCTTCCGATCTCCATCTTCAAGCACGAACATGATCTCCATCATCATCGGCATTGCATCAAGGTCAATGACGCTTCTCCATGGTTGTCGTCCACCGGCTTCAACTATTACAACTACTTTGAATAGACACGCGTCTTAACATAAATTAAAGACAACCATATGGCTCTGCCGGTTGCCAACTTACAATAAGGAACATTGCATACATCAAATATAATCACAATCATGGCCATATCACATCATCAGACACCCACGCAAAACAAAGTTAGACGCCTCTACTTTCTTTGCATATTTTACGTGGTTTGGGGATTTCAATAAGTGTCGTTCTAACTTACGAACAAGAACCACAACATTGATACTAGCATTGTTGATCACCCGTTGTAAATTGGATCTTAACTATGCTAGGAGAAAGCAGCACCCACAAAGCCACTTATGCAATACAAGTTGCATGTCAAGCGTGGAGCAAGTCTCATGAACGATGTCATGTAAGGTTAGCCCGGGCCGCTTCATCCCAACATACCGCAAGATGCAAAGTACACAAGAAGCAATCGACAATAAAAGCATCAACGCCCACAATGACCATTGTGTTCTACTCGTCAATGATCTACATATAGACACGGCTCTGATACCACTGTAGGGGTTCATAGCATGGAAAACAAAAAAATACAAACAAACAAGCCAAGATCTATCTACTAGATTGTAGCAACGAGTCGATGGAATAACTTACCCTCGAAGATTCCAAAGTGTTTAACGAGAGCAGATTCTCGTGGGTGATGTAGTCGTACTCTTCCGATCTCAAGATCGTAGACGATCCTTCCGGCCATGCGTTCGGCAGAGCTTCCAATCGGTCACACGTTCGGTTCGACGAAGACCTTCCTCTCCCTTGTTCCGTAAGGCGGAGGTTGTAGCACTCTCCTCGCGATTCCGGCAAGACAACGGCGTGGTACCTAAGTAGAGGGAGATCCCGAGGCTTCGCCTTGCCGAGCGAGTATGGTGGAGTATGAGAGAGCTATTAGTGATCTAGGGATTAGACACACCAATTAGAAGGCTCTAAACCGCAGGCTAAAGCAATTAGAAGCTCTAAACCAGAACGACTCTAAACCGGAGATTAGAGGATAGGAAATTGTGTGTCTAGAGGAGGAGGCCCTGCCCCTCCTTTTATAGGTGGGAGGGCGGCCAAGTGGAGGGGAGTCCTCCCTAGTCGGCCTTGGCCGGCTTGAGGGACTCCTCCCCAAGTCGGTTCCAACCACCTCTTGCTTGTTTCCCACAGCTCGCTTCCCACGGTTTCTGTTTTCCACAGCTCGCTTTAGCCGTTTGACTTTCAAACTGGCAGTTTGACTTTTCAGTTTTGGAACAGCAAGAACACTTAGTACATGATGCAATCATTCAATATGTAATGACACATTCATGTACCCTCCCCCCCCCCCGGGGAGTGCCGGACAATCCGGAACCTTCTAGATCATTCCCGATGAAAACACCGGAATCATTCCCGAACTCCGAAACGGGACTTTCCTTATATGAATCTTATTCTCCGGACCATTCCGGATCACCTCGTGATATCCTGGATCCCATCCGAGACTCCGAACAACATTCGGTCTCTTTCTCATAATACCATAACTACTTAAACAACGTCGAATCCTTAAGTGTGTCTCCCTACGGTTCGTGAATTATGCGGACATGATCGAGACACTTCTCTGAACAATAACCAATAGAGGAATCTGGAAATTCATATGGCTCCCACATATTTCTACGATTACTTTGCGATCGAATGAACCACTTACATACGATACCAATTTCCCTTTGTCTCACGATAGTTTACTTATCCGAGGTTATGATCGCTTGTATCTCTGCATACCTAGTTCAACCTCGTTACCGATACGTACTCTTTTCTCGCTCCCGTGATATGTGATCCCTTGTGAGCCAGTAACATGCTTGCAATCTAATTGGATGACATTCCACCGAGAGGGCCCACTGTATATCTATCCGTCATATGGATGGACAAATCCCACTCTTGATCCATGTGTTTCAACCAATACTTTCCGAACACTCAATGCCACCTTTATAGCCACCCGCCACGGTGTGGTGTTTGATGTCATCAAAGCATCCATCCGGTAAAGGTGATATGCATGATCTCATGGTCGAAGGAATTAGGTTACTATGTATCAGAAAGCATATAGCAATTGAACTATTGAAATGACTTGATCTTTATGCTACGCTTATCTATAGGAGTATGTCCACCATATCATTCTCCTAACGATATGATCTTGTTGTTGATAACATCTCAATGTTCATGATAGGGAAACCACAATCATTAATCAACCAACAAGCTAGTGAAGTATAGAGGCTATACTAGGGACTTCAAATTAAGTTTACAAATCACACAAGTATTAAAGTTTACTTGTTAATACTATTATAGAATGAATGTAAACATTTATCATAAACACAAAGATATAATAATAACTATATTTATTATTGACTCTAGGGCATATCTCCAACACTGCAGTGTAAGTTTCTTCGAGCTGCTGCTCGTTTTCGGATGCGCCTGTTGGCTGGTCATCTTACTTTGTAGGTGTTGCAGGTTCTAACCTTGTTCCGAAGGAGGAGAAGGAGCACGTTGCAGTTCGGATCAATTGCTTGACCCAGCAAGACATGGAAGCCGGTGGCTTTTTCTGGATGGATCGTGGCCGTGCCATGGTCCTTGCGACTGTGCGGGATCATGCTCACCAAGTGTCACGGGTGTTGCAGCAAGTGAAGACTTCCTTGGCGTCAATTCTGCACGTAATGTTTCCCCTGGATGAAGCGCCATCGACTCTCTGGGGCTTGCTGGCGAAGTTTCGAGATGTGCATCATGTCAGGGAGCTGGTGCGACACCAATTAGTTGCGGGTGTGAAGGCTGCTCTTTCCCTTGGGCGGCTACATCGCCCTGACGTAAATCTTGTGGCTGGGCCGCCCCCTCGGCCAGATGGTGGCATGTGGAACATGCGCCCGCACTATGCGGCTGTGAAGCAGTATGCCGAGGAAGTTGTAGATCTCTTTGAGCACCGTGCGCAGGTGATCCTTCAGAATAGGTAGGACCTGTAAAAGATAGATGTAAAATTTGTATATATTCGACTGGGCATGTTATGTCCTTTGATGTAAAGGTTGATTGTTTTTAGAACGTTGTGCTTTGTTGTATGCATGACTTTTTCGTTAGCCTGACGTGATCAGCTACTCAGGTGTACATGCGTTATTCTCAATCGACGAAGTCGTGAGGTGAGGGGGAGCCCCCGAGTGTGTTGTAGCATAAAAAATGCGAGTGGAAGATAAATTTTGGGGCGAGACACTTAGCTTTTATTCATATCGTAATGAGGAGGTACATTGTTCGGCTGAGTAGCCTTGGCTGAATAGCCTTATTGAAAGTAAAGGGGAGATACCTAGGGGTAGAAGTGTCACAGTTGTGCGACGTTCCATGGGTTGGAGTATGTGACTCCAGACTCCACGTGCTTGAGGCGATAGGCGCTACCTGGGATGACTTCGGTGATGACGTAGGGTCCTTCCCAGGGTGACTCGAGCTTCTTCGGCCGCTCTTGCTTGAGTCGTAAGACTAGGTCTCCTTCGACGAAGGACCTTGGTCGTAGCCGACTGTTGTGATAGTTGCGGAGGCTCTGCTGGTAAACCGTCGATCGAGCCGCGGCGATATCGCGTGCCTCGTCGAGTGTGTCGACGGCGTCTTCGAGTGCGGCCGTCGATTCGGCTTCGCTGTGGACGACGACTCGTGGGGCCTCATGGCGTACCTCTGCATGCAACACGGCTTCGGCTTCGTGCACCATGAAGAAGGGTGTGTAGCCAGTTGAGCTATTTGGCGTTGTGCCCGGGCTCCAGAGGATGGAGGGTAGCTCTTCTGCCCATGCTCATGCGAGCCGCTCAAGTGGGCTCATTAGGAGCTTCTTGATTCCACCGCCGACGAGGCCGTTGGCCTTTTCGACCTGCCCGTTTGTTTGCGGGTGCGCTACGGAGGCATATGATATGTTGATCCCGAGGCCTTCGCAGAAGTCCTGGAATTCTTTGGAGATGAAGGTTGACCCGTTGTCGGTGATGATGCTATGCGGCACGCTGAACCTGTAGACGATGGATTGGAAGAACTTCATGGCCGTTTTACCCTTTTGGTTGGTAACGGGCATGGCTTCGATCCACTTGGTAAATTTGTCAACTCCGACTAGGAGGTAGACGTGGCCTCCTTTTGAGGACTTGGGCAGTTTGCCGATCATGTCGAGGCCCCATTGGGCGAAGGGCCAGGCCAGGGGTATGGGCCTGAGCTCCGATCCAGGTGCATGCGGTTTGTCTGCGGACCTCTGGCACCCGTTACACCTTCGGACGATGTCCTTGGCGTTGTTCATGGCCGTTGGCCAGTAAAACCTAGCTCGTAGAGCTTTGGCGACGAGGGCGCGGCTGCCCGCGTGATGGACGCAGATGCCCTCATGGATGTCTTGGAGGATAGTTTTGCCATCACCGATGGTGACGCACCTTTGGAGCACACCCAAAATGTTGCGCTTGTACAACTCGCCATTGATGATGGTGAAGGCTTTGGACCGGCAAGATATGCGTCGGGCATCTGTCGGGTAATTAGGCAGTTCCCTGTTTATTAGGTACTACAGGTATGGCTACGTCCATGTTTCTTCGACCGCCATGACCTGCATCAGGTTGACCACTGCGACCTCTATGTCGAGCTTTTCGGGTTGTTCCCGTCCTTCGGGTAGCGCAGCCCCCGAGTGCTCTGCCTCTTCGGGTGATCCCTTGGAGAATTTCCTTTTGATGGATGGCATGCAGATCTGTTCGAGGAACACACCTGGTGGCACCCGTGCGCGGGTGAAGCCGATGTTAGCGAGTCTGTCGGCCTCTTTGTTGCTTTCTCTTCCAACGTGCCGAAGCTCGCAGCCGTCAAAGTCTCCTTCGAGTGAATTGTAGAGCACGCGGTACGCGATCATGTTGGCAGCGTGCGTGTCGCACTCGTTCATCATCTACTGGACGACGAGGTTTGAGTCACCGTAGATGACCAGGCGCGTTGTGCCGCAGATCTTGGCCATCCTCATGCCGTGGATGAGGGCCTCGTATTCGGCTTCGTTGTTGGAAGCTCGAAATTTCATCCAGAGGACGTACTTCATCTTGTCGCCCTACGGGGATGTCAGTATGACCCCGGCTCATGCTCCTGCCTCGGTTTGGAGCCATCGAAGTGCATCGTCTATGACTGTGTCATATCCGGGGTGCCCGGCAGTTGCAGCTCCATCCAGTGGACGAGGAAGTCCGGTAGGACCTGCGACTTGATCGCATGACGCTTCTCGTAGACTATGTATAGAGGGGACAGCTCGATGCCCCACAGGGTCACGCGTCATGTGGCCTCCGGGTTGTTCAAGATGCTGTTCAAGGGTGCCTCGTTGACGACATCACCTGATGCTCCTGGAAGTAGTGGCTCAGATGACGAGCCATCATGAACACGCCGTAGGCGAGTTTCTGGTAGTGAGGGTACCTTTGCTTTGTCGGCGTCAATACCTTGCTGAGGTAGTATATTGGGCGCTGGACCCCATGGGTCTTGCCATCTTCGGGTCGTTTGACCACGAGCACGGTGCTTACCACCTGGTGTGTGGCTGCTACGCATAGCAGTAGAGGCTCGTGTTCCTTTGTCGTAACCAGGACGGGCGAGGTGGAGAGTAGCCGCTTCAGATCTTCGAATGCGTCGTCCGCTTCGGGTGTCCACTCGAATTTGTCTGCTTTGCGTAGCAGCTGATAGAAAGGCAGGGCCTTTTCGCCCATGCGGCTGATGAACCTGCACAGCGCCGCGATGCGTCTAGCTAGCTATTGGACGCCCTTGAGGTTCTTCGGTTTCTACATGGCCATTATGGCCTGGAGTTTCTTCGGGTTTGCCTTGATCCCTCGCTAGGAGATGAAGTAGCCAAGCAATTGGCCAAATGGGACGCCGAAGGCGCACTTTTCTGGATTCAGCTTGATCTTTTATCGATCAAGGTTGTCGAACTTCTCGCGGAGATTGCTGATCAGTGTCTTGGCCTCCCTTGTTTTGATTACTATGTTGCCGATATAGATTTGTATGTTGCGGCCGATCTAGCTCTTCAGGCATGCTTGCATGCACCGCTGGTACGTAGCACTTGCGTTCTTCAGCCCGAAGGGCATTGTGTTGTAGCAAAACACTCCGAACAGCGTGATGGATGCCTTTTTCTCTTGATCTTCGACCTTCAGTCGAATCTGGTTATAGCCTAAATAGGCGTCTAGGAAGGAGAGTTTCTCGCATCCTGCTATCGAATCGATGATCTGATCGATCCAAGGGAGAGGGAAGTGATCCTTCGGGCAGTGCTTGTTCATCAAGGTGAAGTCCACGCACATCCACAGGATGTCCGTCTCCTTTTTAGGGACCATCATGGTGTTGGCCAGCCATTCACTTTCTTTGATCTCCCTGATGAAATCGGCGTCGAGTAGTCTGTTGACTTCGACTCCGATGGCTTTGGCCCGTGGCTCGGGCAGTCGTCAGATGGACTGTTTTACGGGCTTGGCATCTGGAAACACGTTGAGTGCGTGCTCGGCGAATTCCCTGGGAACTCTTGGCATGTCCGCAGGACACCAGGCGAAGATTTCCCACCGCTCACGGAGAATTCGACGAGCGCGCTTTCCTATGAGGGGTTGAGGTCGTTAGCGATCAGCGCCGTCTTGGAGGCATCCGTCGGGTGGACCTGCACCTTATTCGTGTTGACTGTTGAGTCAAACGACATGTCAGGTGCGTTCTGCCTTGAGACTGGGGGTGCCCCGTTGTCCGTCACCTCTCGGAGCCTTATAAGCTCCTCCTGCATGCCGAATGACTGGGAGATTCTGTTGAAGTCCCTGTCGCAGTGATCCGATCGGGTGAAGCTTTCGTGGACCGTGATGACGCCCTTGGGTCCTGGCATCTTGAGTAGCAGGTACGCGTAGTGCGGTACTGCCAGGAACCGTGTGAATGCCACGCGCCCGAGGATGGCGTGGTATTGTGATGGCCAATACACCACTTCGAACTCGAGTCGCTCGCACCGAAAGTTATCGGGCTTGCCGAAGATGACGTCGAGCCATATCTTTCCCAGGGGGAATATGCCCTTCCCTAGGACGATGTCGTCGAACATTGTGTCGGATTGTTCCAGGCTGCACAGCGGGATCCGCATTACTGCTAAGGTTCTAGCGAACATCAGATTGATGCCGCTGCCACTGTCCATGAAGACGCGGCTCATCTCGAACCCTCTGATCTACGCCTCGAGCACCAAGGCAGCATGACCTGGGCGAGGGATATGGCGGCGGTGATTCGAACGGCTGAACGTGATGCAGGACTTTGAACCGCTGAGGTACTCAGGGATGGAGAGTGGAACAGTCACACCAGACTGACCTGGCGGGTGATTTTCTTTTGCACCCTATTTGTTGGGCGCCCCTTTTGGATCATTAATGATCCTTTCGGCGCGGGGTACCCGTTTCCGCCGTTGTTCTGCGCGGGTGCGATTGGGTGGTTCGAAGGTCCCACGGGTAGTGGTGGAGGATCTCCGTGGGCGATGTCACCTGGTGCGGATGCGTGCCCGTACCCAGGGTTCGGGGCCTGCTGCCTCATCTAGGACATGCTCTCGCTGAGTTTCTGGAACTCGCGGCAGTCTTTGAGCATGTGGCTTGCCTTCTTTTTTCATCTTGCTTGTCGATGTAGAAGTGGATGGTGCATGGGCCCGACAACTTGTCATATGCCGAGGGCTCGTCGTCGCGGCTGCGGCGTTGCCACGATTGCGCTGGGCGTCCTCCATCGCGGAAGTTGTTTCCACAGTATCTGACGCTTCCGCTGTTGCCTTCGTTGTGGCGGTCGGCGTAGCCAGCCGTGACCATGTCGGGTCCATCGCGATCGTCGTAGACGCGCGATCTTCGTTTGCTATGGCGCTCGCATCGGCGGTCGTAGTCATCTCCCTCCTCCGAATGTGCTCGGTGGACGGAGTCCTCACCATCTGCCCACCTGTTGGCGATGTCCATGAGGTGGTCGAGTGTCTTGGGCTTGACGCGCCCAAGTTCTTCCTTGAAGTCCTGGCGTTTGATGCCATCCTTGAAGGCGTCGATTGTTCTCTCCTCAGAGATGTGTGCCACGGAGTTCTTGATGTTGGACCAGCGTAGTTTATACGAGCGAATGGATTCGCCCATTCGTTGGGTATAGGCCCTCAGCTCTTCGATCGAGGCTGGCCTCTTGCTAGTGCCCTTGAAGTTTCGGATGAAACTGTACGCCAGTTCCTCCCAGCTTCGGATGGATCTCGAGGATAGGCTGCTGAGCCAGATCCGGGCTGCGCCTGTCAGCTACAGCTGAAGGCATTATAGGGCGGTGTTTTTGTTGACGCTGTGCAGCTTGACGGATGACAGGTGGTCGCTGAGCCACGCCTTAGGGTCCTACGTGTCGTCAAACTTTGGAGTATCCGAAGGAAGCTTAAAGTTCCTCGGCATCCGCGTCCGCCGAACAGATCTGCTGAAGCATCGAGCCCCGCAGAGTTCTCCTTCATCGTCATCCTCTTCGGATTCGGATGAGCACACGCGTTTGGCGCGTGCCTTGTCGATCTTGCGTTGGGTGAGTTCGCTTCGAGCGCCGTAGTCGCGGCTGCGATGTCGCGAGCAATTGTGTCTTCGAGGTAGATCATGTTCTTCCTCGTCGGATGAAGGTGTGGGAATGCGGTTGAACCTCACCGCAGCCTTCTTCTTCAGCTCCTCAAGAGCTTCCCTGTGGAGCGCAGCTCCAACGAGTCCGAGTCTGGCTAGTGCAGAGTTGTGCATGGCCCTCTTCGGGTCCCCCACGGGAGGTGGATGGGACGCGAGGTATGTGGTGGCTGCCATGATCGTAGCTTGCGGCGTCTTCGGGATGACGTTGCCGTTGGCATCCATCTCCATGAAGGATGTGTTGAGGGTTCGGGTCACCTCACGAAGTGCGGCGGGGTCTACGCGAGAACGATGCTTGTTGGCGTGGTTGCCATGCGATCTGGAGCCTCCAACGGTAGAGAGCGCAGCTCCCAGCACGCTGGACTCGAAGGCCGCTTGCTTGCGTTTGTCAAGCACCTCTTGCATCTTCACCTGCTTTTTGTGCTCTTCGATGAGGAGCAGGTGGTATGCCATCAGTAGGTCCCGTGAGGCACCCATAGGTAGGATCTTGTTGCCCACCACGGCTTCACGTGCTTGGTTTCATCCCTCCTCGCTGATGTGGATTACCCGATTGGTATCGGTGTCATCCTCGTTGGGCGAGGGGGATTGGTTTCTCCTGTTTTCGGCGTTTCTACCCTGTGGGTTGGGTGGCGGGTTGGGTTGTTGCTGATCCACGTCGCTCTGGATGACTAAGGCACATTGGTAGCGTTCGTAGGTCGGATCGCTGCTGTCGCAGCTTTCGGATCCGGAACCGTAGGTCCCTTCATCCGATGGTGGATCGCACAGATCTGAGTTGCAGCTGCTGCTGTCATAGGACTCATCTATCGATGGTGATGTGCGTAGCATGGGATGCGGAGCCCATGAGGCGGGCCTGATTGATGGCAGTGGCACCCGCTCTAGGAGGCGGAGAGTGCCGGTCTGTCCCACCTAGAAGCAGAAGCTCACGAACAGAATTTTGAGCCCGTCGCCTACGGGCTCAAAGTCCTTCATGGTGGCTAGCGAGTGGGCGGTGAAGTTGAAAGCGTCGAAGAGGAGATGGCTCTCCATCGCTAAAGAATTGTAGATCGCTTTGGTTGGTACCATCACGATCGCACAATCAGCGCCCCCGATTCCCACAGACGGCGCCAATTGACGAGGTTTGATCTCGTCAATGCCCATTGTTATGATCTTGGGTTTTGGAGAAGATGGGGTGCTAGAGATCGTGGAACAGTTAACAGACAAGCAACCAGGGGACATGATATTTACCCAGGTTCAGGCCCCCAGAGGGAAAACCCTACTCCTGCTTGTCTGCTCTTGATTACGGTGGAACCGAAAAAGTACAGGGGTGCGCAGATGCAATCTGGCGTGGAGGTGTGTATGCGGTGGTATGAGATATCCCTCCTCGTCCTGCCCTCCTAGCCTTTATATAGAGGTAGGCAGGTCCCGGGCACGGATCGAGTCGGTTACAGGTTTAGGGTTTTCCCCTTTGAATATTTTATCCAATGTAGTCTTGCTCTCCAAGGATCCAAAGACGTCATGGGCTTGGGCCACCCGAAAGTCTTCATGGGCCGCGTATATTTTCATGGGCCTTCCTTGGGCTGGACCAGGTGTGCTGATGTCGTGTACCTGTAGGGTATAACCATGTCACATCCCACGTCCGAGTCGGTAACAACCACGTCCACAAAAACTGGAAATGGCTGTAATTAACGTGTCCGTCAATCACTCATAATTAGTTTTCCCAACCAGCAAAATAAAGCTCGGCTCGACGAGATTCCCGCAACCCGCGGCGCGCGTGCGTCGTGACGAGGCGAGATGTGGTGAGGCGAGGCGGGCGGCATCGGAGGAGGAGTGCGCGAGGGCTTCTCTCCTTGTCACACCTTAGTGAGTGGTGCAACACTCTACTATATAAGGTGGTACAACTCCCCTTCAACTAGCAATGTGGGACTAAACTTTAGCACCACTAGCACAACCATATGCTACCATATACAAGTGGGCCAAAGAGAATTTCAGAATTTGTCTAATGGGCCAGCAGCCCAAAAGTCATCAAATTCCAACAATCCCCCACAAAGTCTCATTGGCACATCACATCACTTTTATTCCAGAACATTGTTTTATATACCGGTGTGTAGTGGAGACTGTTAAGTTGAACTTTCATGTTAAATTTCATGTTACGCGAGCTAGCAACTTGAATAGTGGACTATGTCTTGAACTACAAGTTTTCTGCGCGCTAGTTTCACACAAAATCTAGACCGGTACAGGGCTGTCGTCGGCTTCCCCGTGGTTTGGAGCTTATGCGTCATACTCCAGGGCCTTTCATGAGTTTATTAGAGAGCACCCAACTCTCACGGACTGCGACGTTTGACAGTCAGACTCATATAGGTGTGTTCCTCAACAGATGTTCTGCAGGAGAACATCTCCGCTTATAAAAAGCCACTTGGAACACATTAAGATAAATATCAACCTGCCATGCAAATTAAGAGAGTATTGCATCTTTATGGATATGTAAATATAATATGGGGATACTCTCCTCTCAGTTGACCAACAGCTTGTCTCCCAGCTCTAATTCACGGGATCTCCGATCACATAGAGTGAGTTGCCACTAGGATCAACTCATAGTGTGGGTCTCAAACCCATCTCCCTCG
The DNA here is from genome assembly GCA_030063025.1 of Avena longiglumis. Lineage (NCBI taxonomy): Eukaryota > Viridiplantae > Streptophyta > Magnoliopsida > Poales > Poaceae > Avena > Avena longiglumis. Next base: position 481,600,225 of record CP125977.1, read on the forward strand.
ATGCATTATCTATCACATTACGTGATAATCCCTTTGTGAAAGGATTTGACAGATTCTTAGATGTTTGGATATAATCCAACGCAATAACTCGGGAGTTTCTTAGTTTCCTGACAGATTTCAATCTCCTCTTCACATGCCTTGATGACTTCATATTATCCTTAGAACTGTTTAATTTGACGATCACAGTTTGATTATCACAGTTCATCGGGATGGCGGGTATTGGTTTTTCAACCATAGGTAAGTGCATCAAGAGCTCACGAAGCCACTCTTCTTCAACAGTGGCTATGTCTAATGTTGTGAGTTCTACTTCCATTGTTGACCTCGTTAAGATGGTCTGCTTGCAAGACTTCCAGAAAACAGCACCACCACCAAGTGTAAACAGATAACCACTTGTGCCCTTAATCTCATCAGCATCAGATATCCAGTTTGAATCACTATAACCCTCAAGTACCCGTGGATACCCAATATAGTGAATACCATAACTCGCAGTGCCTTTCAAATAGCACAAAACTCTTTCAAGAGCATGCCAATGATCATCTCCAAGATTTGACACAAATCGACTTAGTTTGCTTACAGCAAAGGAGATGTCAGGTCTAGTAGCGCTGGCTAAATACATGAGCGATCCAATAATTTGAGAATATCTCAATTGATCTTTAGCAGTCCTTCGATTCTTTCAAAGTAGCACACTCGGATCATAAGGCGTTGGAGAAGAATTGCAGTCGCTATACCCAAAGCGACTCAATATCTTATCCACATAGTGAGAGTGAAGCAATGTAATCCCACCATTGTCATCCTTTAGTAGCTTGATGTTTAATATTACATCATCCACTCCCAAGTCCTTCATCTCAAAGCAGTGAGATAGGAACTCTTTGACCTCCTCGCTAACAGGGAGGTTGGTCCCGAATATCAATATGCCATCAACATAGAGACACATAATAACTCCCTCACCCCCACCATGGCGATAGTACACACATTTGTGAGCTTCGTTTACAAAAAAGCCTTCAGCAGTTAAAGTTCTTTCAAACTTCTCGTTCCACTACTTAGGAGCTTACTTAAGACCATACAAAGACTTCACTAACTTACACACCTTTCCTTCTTGACCATCTACTACAAATCCGTCAGGCTGCTCCATATAAATTTCCTCATCTAGCTCTCCATTTATAAAAGTTGTCTTAACGTCCATTTGATGAACGATAAGACCATGTGAGGCAGCCAAGGATAGTAGTACTCGAATAGTGGTCAATCTAGCTACATGTGAGTAGGTATCAAAGAAGTCTTCACCTTCTTTTTGGGTATAACCCTTGGCCATGAGACATGCCTTATACTTTTCAATAGTACCATCAGGTCTAAGCTTTTTCTTGAACACCCACTTACATCCTACAGGTTTGCACCCATAAGGACGATCAGTGACTTCCCAAGTGCCATTAGCTAAGATGGAGTCCATCTCACTTCAGACAGCCTCCTTCCAGTAGTCAGCTGTAACACCCTCAGAATCGACCCTATGCAAGTTTCAGCGATTCCCGCCAAACTCGCATAGAAACGATTCAAAGGTGCCCACCAGGAACTTTCGTGCGGGTGGAAAACAAAGTAATAACATTACACAACAGTCCTCGATGGGACCCACAGAATAGATATATATATACAACACGACTCCATGAGTCAAGAATACAGATAAAATATTCAAAGATCCAAATCACCTTGAAAACGATAGAGCGCCCAGCTACGGACAAGATGCAAATGGGGCTAAGAGCCCTGAAGAATAACCAATGGCGTCCATAACCCTGCCCAGGCCAAGCCAGAAGGGTAACCCTGCTAACGACGTCGATCTCAAAACCTGCTTAAACAAAAGGGGTGCCGACAAAGGGCAAAGGAAAAAGAGAGAGCGGTCAGTACTGAGGCCAGTACACGGCGAGGCTAGAATTCGGCGGTCCTCGCCTACATAGGGATGGTGGACTGAAGCGGCAGCGGCAGCATGCACTAAACAACCTATAGAGACTCGATACAACTAGCGGCTATCAGAGAGGGATAAGAAAGAGCTATTCGGATCCAACCTGAATCTAACACCAAACAATCACATCCTGGTATATCCCCCTCGAGACCAAACGAGGAAGTCAACCGAGGAACTCACACCGTTGGCAGTTTTATTTATTCAGTTATCGTTGCAGCAATTACTAGTCAGGTATAGATAATCATCCTGATAAAATAAGCAGTGGGCCATTTTAGTAAACCATTCCGTTGTAGTTGCGACACTTACTAGTCAGATACAGTTAACATGAGATAACCCAAAACCCAGCAGTTGTTGGTACTTTTATTTAGCCATTCCGTTATAGTTGCAATACTTACTAGTCAGATACAATGGTCGCAAGCGACAACCCAAACAAGCAATTGTTGGCAGTTTTATTTAGCCATTCCATTATAGTGAAGCTGCTTACTAGTCATTATAAAGTCAAGTTTATAGCACTACTTTAGTTATAGTTGTCTATGATCGAGATACTGTGCTCCAAGTCGTCCATAACATGGACACGGCTTTGAGAAAGTTTTACCTGCAGGTGCACAAATAGCAACACACACTCGATCAACCTCGGAAAAACCAAATCAAAACCCAACGAGGCCTTCACGACAAAGCAATCACAGGATTCAGAAATATTTTGGGGCACCCTTGAGTACACCCACAACGGTTAGTGACTCAGACGGACCCGAGGTTTGGGTGGACGGTCAGGAACGATCGGGAACCCAAAACTGGGCTTGTCGACACCGCGAAAACGTGTCCCGATCCTAAACAGTACAGTGTGCTCCTCGCACAATCGTAAATAAAGCAGTAAAGCATGGCATAGGTACAGGATAGTAAATAAAACCTCAAACTACTTGTGGCCCCAGGAAATAAGAATGAATCAAGCTCTGGCTCAGGGGGGTCCCATAATCCTCCCGGATGTGGATAGCGCGAAAATTCAAGGAACAGGTATGAAGTACTCGGGGTCCTACGGGACACAAGTGGACGGTTAACAACCAAATAACATCTATTGCCCACCTGTGCCTCTGCTTACTTACTTCAATTTTAGTTGTTAAACAGTAATAAAGTTATAATCATCTCCAACAATAAACATGCGGCAATACTCCAACAACTGTGGCACTTGACGACACGCGACAACACTTGAGCAGGCGACTACGACGCGCAAGTCCAACTAACTACCAAACAACAGGTAATAGGGTGTGTCCAAGGCAATATAAGGCTGCAAGGGACATCAGGGGTACGAAAACTAGAGCAACGCAACACAGATAGCAATAGATCAACAGGAGGGAAATAAATACTATAAAAGTAAGATAGGTAGAAAGGGGAAGATGCTCGCCTGAAAACTTGCCGAAGGTTCAACCGAAGATCGGGGCGAAGCTCACATCAACTCAACGGCCTTATCCGCGAAGAAGCAAAACACTAGAATAAACACCGGATGCAATATTTAATACTATGGCAAAAGATCGGGCATGATGCATGTATGATGTATGACATGGCAAAGGTGCGATGCGATTAGGCCATATTAAGTGGAACCGGGGTCCCGACAATATTTAGATGGTTCATGTTGTTTAGCTACCCCGCAATTTAAATGTTGTCTTAACATGGCAGAAGATATCACCGGTTCGCTACACAAATTAAATGAGGCCAATATAAGGCTAGATTTGCCCGCATATGGACCCCATATTTAATTATATGGTGAATTGGCATAAGGCCCCCAAACCACAGACAAGTATGCATGCATGAATGATTTAATATGCAGCAAGTTTATATTACATATATAAAATAGGGCTCGAGAAAAGGGGTCACACATGGGTTCGGCGATCTTGGGGTTCCGGGGTTCGGGGCTCGGTCTCAGGGTTCAGGGTTCGACGGGATCGTTCTCGGACTCCGGGATTTAGGGTCTTCGGATCGGGGAAGTAGATCTTGTCGCACGAGGGTCGATGCTTCCGGGAAGGAGAAGTTGGTTCGGTGTCGGGGCGCATCGGATTCTTCCGGGTCGGTGTCGATCTTGTCGTTGCGCAGATCTTGTCGGGTCCGCGCCATCGAGTCGGTCTTGGCATTCGGGGCGAAGGACTTGGCGTCCGCGAGGAAGTACTTGGCGAATCCGTGTCGACGTCCTTAGCGTCCGGGTTCTCGGGCATCAGATCCGGGAAGAAGTGCTTGTCGCACCGGGGTCTCGGTGTCCTCGGATCCGATTGAAGATCTTGGCGTTCCGCGGGTTCGGTCTTCGGATCGGGCTCCGGGATCGTTCTTCGGTCCGCGAAGGATATCTTGTCGCCCTCCATGGCACGGCATCGAACTGGTGGAGATCTTGTTGGAGGGGAACTTGGAGACACACGGGTCCTCGGAAGACTTGGAACGGCCTCGTGATGCTAGCACACCGAGACTGGACAAGACAGACACGTACACAGGCACATGCACCTTCTTACACACACGCACAGGAGGTTACAGAGAGTAACCGGCGGACGGCTCGCGCGGCGCTTGGTGGATGCGACGGGGTGTTCTGGCCATGTGGCCCCGAGGAACCACGGCGAACGGAAGAGGAAGCCACGGAGGGGGTCGAGGCGGAGGACGGCGCAGAGGCTGGCGGCGGCGAGCTAGGTAAACACGGAGACGACGGGGAGAGGCCGGGAGGAGGAAGGCGACGCGGTTGCGGCGAGCTCGACGCGTGCAGGGACGGCGAGGTCGACGGGGGAACGGCCACGAGCTGGAGACGGTGGCGGCTCAGGCGAGGCAGAGCGGAGGAGGCCGGCGGGAGGGGAGGCGCTCGGGGCGGCGCAGGCGCGGTCGAGGGCGGAGGGGCCGAGGGCGACTCGCCGGGGACGCTGAGGAAGAGGAGCGCGGCCAGCGAAGTTCGAGCGGGCGGGCAGGCCGAGAGGAAGGGCGACGCGGGTGGTGCTCGGTCGCGGGCTCGAGGAGGCGGGGAGGAACGCGGTGGGCAGCAAGTGGCGTTAGCAGGAGTGGGAGGAGGGCCGGGCGAAGCGGGTCCCAGGCGAGGGAACGGAGGCGGGCGACGCAGTAGGAGGCCTGTGGCTGAGGAGCGCCGCCGAGGAGGAGAATCGTGGGCGGAGCTCGGGTGGTTGAGGAAGGAGAGAGGGGTCCGGGGGAGGAGAGACGGGGCCGCGCGTGGGGAGAGAGAGAGAGAGGTGGGAGCGGTGGTGGGGTCCAGGGGGTGGGGCTGGCTTGGTGGGGCCCGGGTGCAGAGAGAGGTGAGGGAGTGGGTCGGTTATGGGGAGGTGGGGCCGCTGGGTGTGTGTTGGGGGTGGGGCCAGGGTGTAAGGGAGAGGGGTAGGAGGGCTGTGTGTGGGTGTGGGCAGAGGAGAGAGGGAGGATTGGTGAGGTGGCAAGGTGGGTAGGGATTGGGGGGGATGGTGAGATGGCGAGCTGTGATTGGTGGGTAGATTAGGATTGGGTGGGAAAAGGTTGGCCTAGGGTCTTGCAGGGTTTAGTTGGGCTGGTTCGCAGATGGTCTGGACCGGTTGGCCTCTGGCCTGACCGGCCGGACTGTACTGCCCGACAAAAATATTTTATTGTTTTAATTTTATTTGTAAAACATTTTTGTAAATACTTGTTAGACAAATACAAGATCTGAACAGACCGATGTTGAAATAGAGACGGGGGTTATTTAGAAAACAAAACTAAGCGTTTCGAAATAGTTTCAGACAAACAATGCATGATGATGACGATGCAATGCACAAAAACAACGCGATTTTCTAGTAGTGGTTTTGCGGGATGCCACAATTCGACACCACTAACAATGGATCTCGCCCTCGAGATCCGCCTCATGGTACCGGGAGGAAGGTCGGCGATCTGCGTCTTCTCGCTTCGTGTAGATCCTCGCTACACCACTAACAAGAGGTCGTTGTCCGTGATCGTTGAGAGAACACTCCGGAACAAAAGGTCGAAGGTAGAGGTATCCACAATAAAGCCACCTCTAGCTTCCGTGGACGGAGTAAATTGCTGGATCCACTGATTCGGTGTACAAGAGCGAATGATAAGAGTAGTCGGATGGTGATCAGTCCATCGCGCACCCAAACCATTACTCTGCACACGAATAGACGGATTATGCAACCAACTCTCGGAATCAGACTGAAGATCTCGACAATCGAGGTTCGGAACAGAGGGGTGATGCGGCTCTGCATCGGATCTGGCGTAGAGGATGTCGTCGCGTCGGAAAACACCGGAAGGCAGAAACAAGGAACAAAGAATGGTACCACAGATAAAGGACCATTCAGATAGCAGGAAGACCGGATGTAAAAACACCGTTACCAAAAGAGGAAGCGAAACCCTGAAGGTACGACGGAAACCCAACCACGAGAATTCCTGGACTCGAAGAGAGAGAAGAGAGCGGATTCAAAACACGTAGAGGTAAGAGAAGAATAGCAGAGGGGTAAGGAGTAAAATCAGACCTAATCAGAACTATCCAACCGATTTTGCAAAAATAGTTTTGACACTCTACTTCGGCCGTTAGCTAGGTTATCCTACAGGCTGGACTTGTGGGGTATCGCAACTGCTGAGCTCTGATACCACTCTGTAACACCCTCAGAATCGACCCTATGCAAGTTTCAGCGATTCCCTCCAAACTCGCATAGAAACGATTCAAAGGTGCCCACCAGGCACTTTCGTGCGGGTGGAAAACGAAGTAATAACATTACACAACAGTCCTCGATAGGACCCATGAGCAGAATATATATACACGACTCCATGAGTCAAGAATACGATAAAATATTCAAAGATCCAAATCACCTTGAAAGCGATAGGCGCCCAGCTACGGACAAGATGCAAATGGGGCTAAGAGCCTCAAGAATAACCAATGGCGTCCATAACCTGCCGAGCCAAGCCGGAAGGGTAACCCCGCTAACAACGCCGATCTCAAAACCTGCTTAAACAAAAGGGTGCCGACAAAGGAAAAGGAAAAAGAGAAGCGGTCGTCGAGGCCAGTACACGGCGAGGCTAGAATTCGGCGGTCCTCGCCTACATAGGGATGGTGGACTGAAGCGGCAGCATGCACTAAACAACCTATAGAGACTCGATACAACTGGCGGCTATCAGAGAGGGATAAGAAAGAGCTATTCGGATTGTGGCATCCCGCAAAAACCACTACTAGAAAATCGCGTTGAATTTGTGCATTGCATCGTCATCATCATGCATTGTTTGCATAAAACTATGTTTGCAAAGCCCGTGTTGTTTTCTAAAATGCCCCCTCTTTATTCAAATATCAAACCCCGGGTCCCCGGATTATTTTTGTGTGTCTGATATCGGTTTGCAAACGGTGTTTGCAAAACAAATAAATTTTATTTTATTTTTAGCGGGGGCAGTCGAACGGGCCGTCCCGACCCGAACGACCACCCCCAGATTAAAAATCGGTCCACCCCTGAAATCCTACAGCTACCTAAAACTCTACCCAGTCCAACCCTCCACCTCACTCCCACCTATCACAGTCTGCCACGTCAACCGCCTCTCCCCTCTACCAATCCCACCAGGCCACATCACCTCACCCCTCCTCTCTCTCTCCACCTCTCCCCCCCACGTCAGCCAACCCAACACACACAGACACACACACGCCCCACACGCTAGCACGCACACAGAGCCCAACCCATCCCCGACGTGGCCCTGTCCCCTGGGACCCACCCAGCCCCGCGTGCCCCATCGCTCCCTCTTCCTCCCCCGCAGCAACCGCTCGCCCACCTCGCCCGTCCCCGACCCTCGCTCGCCTGCCCAGCCACCGCCTCCCTGGCTCTCCACCCCGAGCAGCGCCCGCCGCCCCGCCGTACCCCGCCCCGCCGTACCCCACCTCGCCGCGACCCCAGAGCCCCGCCTCCGCCCCTGGCCCGGCCGTCCCCCTCCCTCGCCGGCTCGCCCGTTCACCGCACCTCCCTCCTGCTGGCCACTACCAGCGCCTTGGCCTCTCTCGCTCCGCCTCTGCGCGACCTCCGCCGAGCCGAGGCCGCTGGCGCCTTGCTCGTCGTCGCGCGCCTCCTCGAGGCCGCCGGCCCGCGCCTTGCTCGTCGTCGCGTCCCGTGCCTCCGCCCGCCTTCTCCCTCCAGCTGCCGTCCGCTTTCCTCCGTCGCTCGCCTCCGTCCCGCCACCAGCCTCGCCTCCTCGAACCCCGTGCTCGCTGCGCTTCCTCCGGACCGGCCGCCCCGATCAAGGCGTCCCGCGTCGGCCTCCACCGCGCCTCCTCTGCCCCGCGTGGGCCCGGCCACCTCCCCGCCGGCCAGAGCGCGAACCCCGACGCCACCTCGTCTGCCTCGACCCCGCAAGCCGCTGCGAGCGCCCCTCCTCGCTGGTTCTTTTCGTCCTCGTGGCTCGTCGGCAGGCCACGTGGCCCTACCCGCTCTCTGCTGCCGTCATCCCTCGTTCATATCAGCTCGAGTTTATCCTGTGCTTGTGTTTGGATGTGTCCTGGGGGTGTCCTGCTATGAGACTAGTTGAATAAAACCTGTAGTAACCAGAACAGTTGAGTTGTGTCTGCTTCCTGCTGCAAGTGTGCTTTTGCATCACGTCATCGCGTCAAGTATCGAACATTAGTCGCCAAGATCTTCCGAAGGCCCCGATATCGAAACAAGATCGCCATCGACAATGGAGCCGGAACCCCAAGATCGGCCACAAAGGAACCGAAGACCCCGGTGCGACAAGTACTTCTACATGGAACCATCGACCAAACTCCCGAAGTCCGACCCGGCGAGACCGAGCCCTGTCGACCCAGAATCAAGATCGGCAAGACTCCTCGGAACATCAAGATCTCCATCCGGGACTCCAAGGACTCCCTCACGGACATCGAGCGCCAAGATCGTCTCACGGAATCCGAAACGCGAATCGACAAGATCTACCGAAGGACGTCAAGCACTTCACCCCGGACGTCAAGTCTGACCCGACGACCGCGATCCCGACAAGATCTTCTCAGCGACAAGATCTACCACCCCGATCCGAAGACCCTAAACCCCGGAGTCCGAGACGATCCCGTCGAACCCCTGAGACCGAACCCCGAACCCCCGGACCCCAAGATCTGCCGAACCCTAATGTGTGAACCCCTTCCCGCAAACCCTACTTTTATAATATAATAACAACTTGATGCATATTTAAATGTCATACTTGCATGCATACTTGTCTGTGGTTTGGGGGCCTTATGCCGATTCACCTCTAATTAAATATGGGGCCCATATGCGGGCAAATCTAGCCTTATATTGGCCACATTTAAATCTGTGTAGCGAACCGGTTCCATCTGTGTCTTGCTAAACAACATTTAATTTGCGGGGTAGTTAAATAACATGAACCATTTAATTAATTGCCGGGACCTCGGTTCCGCTTAATATGTCCTGATTGCATCGCACCTTGCCATGTCATGCATCATGCATGCATCATGCCGATCTTCTGCCGTTGTATTAAATAGTGCATCCGGTGTTTCTTCTAGCGTTTTGGTTCTTCGCGGATAAGGCCGTTGAGTTGATGTGAGCCTCGCCCCGATCTTCGGATGAACCTTCGGCAATGTTTTCAGGCGAGCATCTCCCCCTTTCTACCTATCTTACTTTCATAGTGTTTATTCCCTCCTGTTGATCTTTGTTATCTGTGTTGCGATGCTCTAGTTTCCGTACCCGTAATATCCCTTGCAGCCATATATAGCCTTGGACACATCCTATTACCTGTTGTTTGGTAGATAGTTGGACCCGCGTGTCGTAGTCGCTTGCCCAAGTGTTTGTGTGTCGACCAGTACCACGATTGTTGGAGTATTGCCGCATGTTGATGTTGGAGATGATCATGGCTTTACTTATTGTTTCACTTTATTTCCTGTTTAACAACTAAACTTGAATTAAGCAGAGGCATCGGTGGGTGATAGGTAAGTTTTGGTTTCCGACCGCCCACTTGTGTCCCGTAGGACCCGAGTTCTTGACACTGTTAGATCGAGCGCTAACCACGTGTGGGAGATATGGGCCCCCCATTGATAATTACCTGATTTCAAAGTATTGTACTGGGGGCCACAACTAGTTTGAGGTGTTTTACTATTCTGTACTTATGCCATGCTACTTATGTATTTACGTTTGTGCGAGGAGCACACTGTATTGTTTAGGTAAGCGGAGTGATTACGCGGTATCGACAGCGGTCCCGATTGGGGATCTGCTGTCGCTTACCATTGTCGCAAACCCTAAGTCCGCCTCGGAGACCGCCGACTTCTATGGTGTACTTAGTGGGGTGGCCCCGTGCTTTGTGGGAACGTCGTGACTTAGGCCCCGCCGAAATACCGATGGGTGTATGTTAACTGATCTGGCAAAAAGGGTCAAAGTGCCTGTGGATACTTTGGTGCACCCCTGCAGGGTTAAATCTTTTCGAGAAGCCGTGTCCGCGGTTATGGACGACTTGGAGCACAGTTCTTGATCATAGACAACTATAACTAAAGTTTACTGTTATAAATTAACTTGTATTCGATATGACTAGTAATCAGCTTCACTACAACGGAATGGCTAAGTAAAAGTACCAACAACTGCTGGGTCTTGGGTTTATCTCATGCTAATTGTATCTGACTAGTAAGTGCTGCAACTGTCACGGAATGGTCAACTAAAAGTGCCCACTTCTTATCTTTTTATCAGGATGATTATCTAAACCTGACTAGTAAAGTGCCGCAACTATAACTGAATAAGTAAAACTGCCAACTGTGTGAGTTCCTCGGTTGACTTCCTCGTATGGTTTCGAGGGGGAAACGCCAGGATGGGTTTGTTTGATGCTAGTATTAGGTTGGATCCGAATAGGTCTTTCTTACCCCTCTCTGATAGTCGCCAGTTGTATCGAGTCTCTATAGGTTGTTAAGTGCATGCTGCCGCTGCCGCTTCAGTCCACCATACCTATGTAGGCGAGGACCGCCGAATTCTAGCCTCGCTGCAATCTTGGCCTCAAGATCGACGCTCCTTCTTTTTCCTTGCCCTTTGTCGGCACCCCTTTTGTTTAAGCAGGTTTTGAGATCGGCGCCGTTAGCCGGGTTACCCTTCCGGCTTGGCCTGGGCAGGGTTATGGACGCCATTGGTTATTCTTCAGGGCTCTTAGCCCCATTTGCATCTTGTCCGTAGTCGGACGCTGTATCTTTTTCAAGGTGATTTGGATCTTCGTACATTCTATCTGTATTCTTGACTCTTTGAGTCGCTGTTGTATATATATCTGTTCTGTGGGTCCCATCGAGGACTGTTGTGTAATGTTATTACTTTGCTTTCCACCCGCACGAAAGTGCCTGGTGGGCACCTTCGAATCGTTTCTATGCGGGTTCGGCGAGTTTCGCTAAA